>CM061060.1:20497095-21119908 GCA_030762865.1 Paraleonurus japonicus | reverse complement strand
CTAGTGGATCAAAATACAATCTAATCAACAATTAATCAAAATCTATCTAAACCTAACAATCTAATCAACCTACAAGGAGAATTAAGCTAAGAACTCGAAAATCGCTCTAAAAGCTGTAAGTAACTACTCTAATGAAGGTTTTGCTCTGTTTTCCACTCAAATGATTTTAAAAGCAAAATTTTCGAATTTTTGCACCCTCGACTCGAGGTTGGGGCCCTCGAGTCGAGGCTCCTTAAATCGTGGATGAGATTCTTCAAAAATACTCCAGCCTCGACTCGAGCTTCACCCTCGAGTCGAGCTTGCAGCTTTGCCTCGACCTCGACTCGAGGCTCCAGCCCTCGAGTCGAGCTTCCTTTAAAATTTGGAATTTCATCTCCTTGCCGTATGAATGTCGGTACTCTCGGTTTGGTCAAATTCCACTAATTTACTTGAAAACGGCGAAAAACATCAAAAATCACACAAGTAATACTTTTCAAGCAAAAGAGTGATACTCTACCCTTTTAAGCACAAAATCTAACACTTTGATCACTTTTTATACAAAAATACCCCCGAAATCATGCATCAATTCACTCCAATCAGTTGACGGCGAGTGTAGAACACCGCCGGTGCGTGGTAGCGCGTGGGGGTGCGTGAGAGAGCGTGGAGGTGGTTTCCGGCCACCGAAGCTGTTTTCAACCTAATGGTTGTTTTCGTGGGTTTACGTGCTTTGATGAAAACTTGTTTCACTCGCTTTGAGCTCATTTTAACTCCGATTAAGGTGCCGCAAATTCCTATGTTCATATTTTTCAGTGTAGATTCTTAATATGCATAAATATGAGGTATTTAAACTATTAAAGTTTGAGTATTTATTTATCCATTTGAAATAAAAACCATAGTTTAACTTATTTAACTTGTGAATTAGTCTATTACACTTGACAATATTTTTGTTTGGTGTAATAGTGAGCTTGAAATTCATGTTTTAAAACGTTTTAAGTATTTATATGTTTAATGGTTGCTCATTTTGTGGTATGACTCGAAGAGTAGAAGAACAATTATGGTTCTTGAAATTCGAACAATGAAGTTGGTGCTATGCATTTTAAGAATTACAAGATAAAAAATTATCACACGATTGTTTTGGAATATTAAAGTTATGTGATGAAGATGTATAGCTCGTTTTAGTATCTCATAAGATAATTCCAATTTTATAGCTCGAGACTTAATAAGAGTTGAGATTTGAGCTAAGGCACTTCCAAAAACTTTAAGTAGTTTTTTGGAGTTTTTTAAAATATAAACATAATTTAATTTTAATTGGAATTTTATGGAAATTATGATACTATGAAAGAAATGATTGACAATTGGGTATTGAATACAGTAGACAAGTTGTACAAGCAACATGTTTACATAAGAGAATGATTCGACAATCCGGCGCTTTAACTTGAGAGGTCAAAGTAACGTTCGGATAATGAATCACCATGTAGATCCTTTTAATCATAATTTCTCTTAATGAGTACTAATGAAGTACTTCGTGAGCGTATACATTACATCATAGATTATCCAAAATTTAAGGAGTTTACCTAAGTGTATTATTGAAACAAAAATTGTTTTTGAATGACCATAATAGTTGGTATTTAAGACTTGAAATAGTCTTCGAGAGATTACCGTAACTATCATGGTTGTTTTTTATGACATGATTATGCTTTATTACATTAATATTGATCGAATGTTTTAAGCATGCAGGTTTCATGTTGTTGAGTGGGAGTTTTAGCTATTTACTTTGATCATTAAATGCTAGAACTTGTTTTGTTCATGTTTTGGAACCGAATTTATTTAAGGAGGATACTTCATGAGATTGATGATTAATGACTTTAAGTCATTTTTCGATATTGAATTTTGTATCGAATTATTCAGATATCGATTATCTTAACATAGAACAAATTGATACATAAATGAATATTAATTCTTGAATCACTTCTATTAAAACCAGGATAATGGCTTGAAAATAATTATCGCAGAGTTAAACCAAATAGAAAAACTCAATGGCGATAATTATGACACGTGGCATCATGATATTCGAATGTTCTTGGAGAACGTGGTGTGTTAGATACTATCAATCATGTTAATGTGGATATCGGGATTAAAATGGAAACTCGCATTGAAAAGGCTCATGAGAGTTGGAAGATGAAAAACATCATAGGTCGTGACATATTGATGAGTTCGGTCGTTGATGACATGATCTCCGAGTATGCACATTATCTTACCGCCTATGATATCCGGGAATATCTCGAAAGGAAAGTATGGTAGCACTTCACTTTCCGAAGTACATCAATATCGGGATCTTATCCAATCACTTCTGGCAAGTGGGAGCACTTAAGGATCGACTTGACTCTTGACAAAAGTGTTAAGGTTTTCACTCATACAACTAGTGTTGTTGAGTTAAAAGATGATGGACTTGGAGTTGTTGAGTCTTCATCAAGTGTTCCCATTGTTGAATCCAGTTCTATAAAAGCTTCAAGCTCAAAACGTAAACGAAACCGGAATAAAAGTTAAAAGGGCTAACAAATTTCGAACCGGATATAATATGGTGAATCTTGGAGTCAATTTGATGATAGGGAGAATAAGAAGAGGAAACATGCTAGATCGAAAATGGATAAGAGTGAAATGACATGCTTCGATGTAACAAGTGTGGATATTTTACTCATTAATATCCCGAGTCCAAAAAGGGACTAAATGAGTCTTATCCTTGTGGATTATAGACTCATTGATTACAAGATCGTTGACTAAAGACAGATGAACATAGGGACAAGATGCATTATACGGAAAACTAAGCTTGAGTTGAAGTCTAGGGACTTATAACTTGAGATCGATTTATAGTCAATGTTTCAGTGTATAGTCTCTTGTTTGCTCCAGAGATTGCTTGAGATCTCACCTCTCGTATTTATTCTTCTATGATTGGAATATGATTTATTGTTTTCATATAACATGGTTAAAATTAGTATTTGCAATATGTATTATGGTATTTGACTTCCTATGTGATTTTGGATTGTAAAAGAACTACATTTAATTTTTATGAAGTTAGTTCATATCTATTATAAGTATGTTCCACTAGTAATGCTTGTGTAAATAATGATATCTGGCATAATAGTTTAAGTCATGTTATGCAAGATTGGATAAATTGACTTGTGAAAGAAAGACTTTGAAGTTCATTTTTATAAGTCATAATCTTGCTCATAAGTGACTTGAAAACCATTTCATAAAATTGTTAAGTTGATTCTTCATTGCAATTATTTTATTTTGATAAATGTGATTCTTTGAATGTCAAATTACATAGATGGGACTTATTTTTTCATTACCCACTTTGATGATTTTTCACGTTTTAGAGATGTATGTTTTATTTCACACAAGTCTAAAACATTAGATTGTTTTAGACATTACCTAAAAGGATTTTGTGAATAAAAAGATACAACTTTGAAGGTTATAAGAACCTTAGATTAGTAATTTTTTATCTAAACAATTCAATGAACCATGTAATGAAAAAGACATAATCTAACGATTATTAAAAACTTTGCACACCGTTGTACAATGGTGGTGCTGACTAGAGTTTTGAACGCTTTGTTGGATATGATGAGATCCATGCAGACACAAACTAATTTAACCATCTCTCTTAGTGGAGATGGGTTGCTATTAGTTGTATGTGGCTGTTTTTAGTAATTTACTTGCTTTAATTTCATTTTGATCTAAAGTTAGGTGAAATATCGGATTTAAGTATCCTTAGAATTAAGGATCACACTCACATACATGATTCTACGAGTCAAGATGAAAAGTTGAGTCCAAGTGATTCATTGTACCTTCATTAGGTATGTTGTCAAATCTAAGGGATACGTGTTGATCGTTGATCAAATGGGTTGAAGTGTACTTGAGATAGAATCACATAAAATCTAAATCATATTTTTTTGGGATTGGATATTAGATCCAAGTGGGAGTGATTTACCGATAAAATATTTTTGATAGATTTTTACCCTTTAAAGATCGGATGGATCTTGATGAGAGTAATTGTCTAGAGAATAAATGCTTGAATGGCATTATGATATCCGTAAAAATATGATAAGCCTTTAGTGAATGAGGAAGAACCTACAAACGCTCGAGAGGTTCCATCTCGTGTCACAAGAGACCAATGAAAGAAAGCAATGTAAGACAAACTTTAGTCGTTGAGGTCAAACCAAGTTTAGGAACTTGTAGATTTTTCATCGAGACACAAAGTAATAGAGAATTAATGAATTCTCAAAATTAAATTGAGATTGATGACTCTATAGTGAGGTAATAAAGTTCACGTGTTGAAAAACTTATACTCTAAAAGGAGTGTATTAACTTTTTTCATTTGTTGTAATTTTTACCTTAATCGATTCTAGCTAATATATCTAGTTTAGAATTAAAATTACATCAAATTGGACATTAAAACTAGTTTTTCTAATGGGAATTGGAAGGAGAAATCTACATGTAACATGTATGATTCATTCTTTTAAGAGGTTAATGTTTGTAAATTGAAAAGTCGATTTGCGAACTTAAATATCCTCAAGACAATGTAACTTGAGATTACATTTAATAATTATCTCATAAAACTTTGTTGTGAAAAACAAATATCATTGTGCTTAGTTAAATCGGCCCAAGACAGATTTGTAATTCTAATACCGGGTTTGTTGTTTATATTATTAATGGAATAACAACGGTGAGTATTTCTTTATGGAAAGATTCATAAAGATTGTTCGAAGAAGTTACTTGGGGTTGTCATAAGAGGCTTACACAAAGAGACTTTTTAAACAATTCGAATAGGTGAATGAAAACCGATTGATACTCATGTTGTGAAAGACGAGTCATCAGACTGTGATGAGTGTCTCGAAAACTCAAATATGGAATGTCGATAATATCATATACAAATGCAATTGGAAGTCCAATGTATGCTAAGTTGTGCACACATTGAGACATAGTTGAGCTATTAGTTTTGGTTAGCAGATATCAATTATCTCGAGAAAACACTAAAAGAAAGTGTTTGAGATTTTGAGATATCCGAGTGGTATTGCAGATTATTTTCTCAAGGAGATAATTTAAAATTTAAATGTTAAAATTATACAGATCCAATCTGGAATAGTGATTTAGATTAACGTAAATCAAATTCCAATTATGTCATCTTGCTTGAGATTAAGGCAATCTAATGACATATGAGACAGATTCGTATAAAGCACTATCCACTATAGAAGTCAAGCTTGTGGCATGTGCATCTGCAGACAAGAGGTAGTTTAGTTAAGAGATTTTTTGAAATTTTTGGGAATAGTAAGAACTTTAAATCATTTTGGAATCAAACAAATTAAAGGGGAGTCGTAGTGATTCATTATAAAATCAAACTCTTCAAATGAGTGTTGTAGTGATTCATTGTGGAATCAAACTCTCGATGAGTGTTGTAGTGATACATAATGGAATCAAATACTCTAGTGAGAGATATTTTGCTACAATTCATAGTGAAATAAAACACTTTAGTGGGAGTTTCTACTATTTAGTGATAGTCAAATCAACTAAAGTTTACACTTGATATTCCAAGTGTCAAGAAAGCCAAATACTCTAAAAAGTTCTTTGTAGAGTTATTACAAAGATTGAAAGAGTGATTCTTAAAATACTTTTTGCTTATTAATGTTAGCAAATCCTCTCGTCAAACTTGTTCCTATAGATGTCTTGGACATCTAAGATTAAGTTTATATGGATTTGGACATGGTATGAGTATATATTAATGTTGCTAGATATTTATGTATTGTAATTTATGTGATGCTTCACATAATAGTGTGTCGAAAAGTATAGATTAACTCTCTCATACGAGCAATCACCTCCGACATCGAGTGTGTGTAGAGATGAGATTATTTATAAATAATCGCAATAGATTTTACCACAAATCTATTTGACTTTTCATAAGCTAAATCAATGGATCCCCTAGACTATAGTGGGAGAAAATCCAAGTTAAGTGTCTAGGATACACTTGAACCGTGATTTATACGATGTCGGATGAGAGAGAAAATGACTCAAAGACACACACTTCCATTCCGGAAGTTCAAAACATCATAACATGTGTTTCATACCACATGTGCTAAGTTGACCATAAGGAAATGAGAAAGATATCCCTATTCTCTCATTGTATGAGGCCTTGAGGTTTAAATGAACCTCTTAGAGTACCCTTAAGACTTTCTACTATATTTTTAAGTCTCTACTTTAGTGTTGCTACTTTAGCATGTTATCAATAGCTAAGATAATTCGGCAATACGGTACATGTCTAGGAAAGCAATATAGTGGGAGTCTCAGAGATATTTTGTGTGAAAGGAAGAATGTCTTTATTAACACAATCTATTGTGATTCATCGAATCGTCAATCGAGTTGAGAACTTGATTATGAATACATAGATTTGATGAAAAGTTGAATATGCTCTAATATTTTCAAGGGATTGAGAGAGATATGTTAATTTGTGTTAATTGAAAGAGTCCTGGGGTATTATGAGTTTTGGACTCTACATATCACTACAAAAATACCGAAATTACCGAGGAAAATTAACGAGGGGGACAAATCCTCGCTAATTAACGAGCGCGAGGCGAGGGCCGATTTAGCGAGGGAATTAGCGACGGAAAACAGGCCCTCGCCATTTACCGACGGCAGACCCTCGCCAATTCTTTACCGAGGTGGGCTCCTCGCCATTTACCGAGGGTGTGGGCCCTCGCCATTTACCGAGGGCGTCGCCTCCGCCTAAACCTCGCCAAATTCGACATAAATAACAGCAGATCCCCTTTCCCCTACATTCGTCGCCCTCACTGGAGAAAAGCCGCCGCCGCTGCTTTCCGGACCGCCGGGATATTGACCCTACTTTTAGTCGGGCTTTATTGTACTCTTTCTCGGGAATATTTATACGGTAATTTTTTAAGATTTAATCGGCTAATTTTGTTGTTATTTTACAAATTTTGTATTTTTTATATGCATGTATTTGTGTAATTTTATTGTTAATTTTGTTGTTATTATACATAATATGCATGTATTTGTGTAATTTTGTTGTTATAGTTGGTGATTTATTAATTATTTAGAGTTAATTTGTATAATTGTTATGTGTATTTTAATTATTTAGGAAAATATTAATTAATTAGTAATTATGCAATTATATAATTTTGTTGTTATAGTTGGTGATTTATTAATTATTTAGTGTTAATTTTTATAATTGTTATGTATATTTTAATTATTTAGGAAAATTATTAGTATATGAATTATATATAATTATTTAGAGTTAATTAATTAGTAATTATGCAATTATATAATTTTGTTGTTATAGTTGGTGATTTATTAATTATTTAGTGTTAATTTGTATAATTGTTATGTATATTTTAAGTATTTAGGAAAATTATTAATATATGAATTATATATAATTATTTAGAGTTAAGTAATTAGTAATTATGCAATTATATAATTTTGTTGTTATAGTTGGTGATTTATTAATTATTTAGTGTTAATTTTTGTAATTGTTAGGTGTATTTTGATTATTAGTAATTATTTAGGAAAATTAGTAGTGTAAGATTATTATATAATTATTTAGTGTTAATTAATTAGTAATTATGCAATTATATAATTTTGATTATTAATATTATTATAATTTTAATTTAATTGCTATAATTTATATATTTGTAGGTGTGTACGTTTATTGAAAAAGATTCGAAATGGGAGTATAATTTCATAGCCACCACTATCACCGTAAGTATTCTTTTTGTAATTAATTATTATTTAAATATGGTTTTGATTTAAAATTATTTTGCATGCATGATATAATAATAATTTATATATATGGTGATCGATGTTCGATCAAATTTTGTATGATAGTTCAATTATAATATTAATTTTGAAAATCGAATCGATGTTCGATTCAAGTTGATGTTGGAGTTGAGGGTTGATGAATTGTTTGGTATTGTTTGTCAGAATGTGCGTCCGACTTGATTAATTTTAATTAAGTCGGAAATGGATGCACTAGGAACTTGATATATTAATCGGGAATACGATAAAATAAGACAAAACTCTGAAATTTTTAGAAAATATATATATTAATATTAGAAAAAATATATTAACTGGAAGAATTAATTATGATTTAATTAAATTTTGAATCTTCATTAATCAAACAAATCTATTCATATGAATTATTCAAGCCGTAGTTGGATGTATGGTCCAAGAACGATTAATGGCATGATATCTCCCGAATTTCTTAGTGGACTTGAATCGTTTATAGAATTCGCTACTAGTAACCCGGAATGGATGAGTGGAGGAAAGATTAGGTGTCCTTGCTCGAAATTCAAATGTAGGAACCAGAGTTTTAGAGAACCCATTGACGTGAAATCACATTTGTTTAGACATGGGTTTATGTCTAATTATCACAATTGGATTTTGCACGGTGAGCAAAATTGGAATTCTATACCACACTATGATCAAGGCCAACTTCATATAGAGTTGACGACAACTGCAAAGATCTAGCTCGTACCACAATATGATGATGGACTTAACTTCCGGTCCTAACATTAGTTTCCAAAATGTGGAAGAAGAGCCCCTTAGGAACCTCCTAATCAAAGCATTCTCGCACATTTTTTTACATGCTTCGTGGCAAATGGATCAGGATCTGTATCCGGTTGCGAGTCTCATTCTTAGTTGTCATTCAATGCTCGTCTTTTAAACATTAAAACCGAGAACAGATCGTCTCGAAAGGGGTTACAATCAAATAGTTGATTTGATTAGTGAGATTTGCCCTCTAGAAAATCTGGTGCCCAAGAAATTTTCTCGATACTAAACGGTTGATGGGTGGGATGGGTCTTCCCGTAGAGAGGATTGATTGTTGTGCAAATAATTGTATGATATATTGGGAGTGCAGACAGGGGAACTTGAATCTTGTAAGGTTTGTGGTCGGTCACGATTCAAACCTCGCTAGACGTGGTGTGGATGGTCGATGGAAAAAGAACAATCCTTTCAAAGAGATGTTCTATTTTCCTATCATTCCTCGATTGCAAAGATCATCGAGTCAATACTACCGCTAAGGATATGATATGGCATGCTAGTTGCTATAATGATGAGGCTGGTGTTATGCGTCACCCCGCAAATTTGTTGGCTTGGAAACACTGGACTATTCATATCCCGATTTTGCGGTGAGATACGGGATGTGAGGTCGGTTTGAGCACCGATGGTTTTCACCGTTTGGGCGATCGGGAAAACAAGATTCGTCATGGCGATGATAGTGACACCGCATAATCTGCCCCAATGGTTGTGTATGAAAGAACAATTCATGTTTTTGACGGTTTTGGTGCTGGTCCTAAAAATCCAAAGGATAATTTAGATGTATTTTCTGACCACTAATTCATGATTTGAGCGTCTTTGTGGGGAAATGGGGTGGAAACGTATGATGTTGCTAGAAAGCTGAATTTTATGATGTGAGCCGCATTAATCGGACCATTAGCGACTTTCCAGCTTACTCAATGCAGCCGCAAACAATGTCGTGGTTTGATAACCATCGTATGTTCTTACCTAGGGGACATCCGTATCACAGAACAAGACCGCATTCTTGAAGAATGTAGTAGTTCTGATGACCCACCACCCATCCGAACAGTGAAATGCTTCTACAAGAAATTGATTGGTTGGGGTACCGGAAAGTGACGAGAAGAGGTCTTTGAGGCCCACAACAAAAGATTAGATGGTGGTGGAGGAAGAAAAATATTTTTGGGATTTGCCATATTGGAGTACCCTCTTGATCCGGCATAATTTGGATGTGATGCACATTGAAAAAATGTGTTTGATAATTTGTTCTACGCAGTTGATGAATGTGGAAGGGAAAACAAAAGACACAAATAAGCCTAGGGATGAACTTAATGAATATTACCGTCGTCCCTCTCTAGAGAAATGTCAACGCACAGGAAAGTATCCCAAAGCTTGTTATTCACTTGATAAGAGTCAAAAGGATGATATGTGCGGATGGGTAATCGAGTTGAAGTTTCTCGATGACTATGTGTCTAACTGTCTCGATGTGTAGACCGGAGCAAATTGAAGATGTTTGGGATGAAGAGTCATGATTGCCATGTGTTTATGCAGAGACTACTCCCGATTGCTTTTCGTGAAACTCGCCGCCGAATGTGTGGAAAGCAATCACCGAACTTAGTTTGTTCTTTAGGGAGTTAACTTGCATCCATTACGATTGAGAATATGGCTCGATTGGAAGCAGATATTCCAATTATATTGTGTAAGTTGAAACGTATCTTTCCGCCTTGCCTTCTTCAATTTGATGGAGCATTCTGCTGTGCACCTTGCATATGAAGCAAGGATAGTTGGTCTGTGCGGTATAGATGGATGTATCCATTTGAGAGATAATTTATAACTCTAAATTATTATATTACCTAAAATGGTTATACTATATATATAACACTTGATTCATTTAATTAGGTATCTTTACAATTTAAAGCTCGTTGTTGGGAACAAGGCGCATGTTGAAGCATCAATTGCAAATGCGTATTTAATGAAAGAGGCCTCAATATTTTGTTCCCTCTATTTTGGCGATCACGTTCGGACGAGACGGCACAATGTACCTCGTAATTACGATGGTCGTGGGCGAGGGACCCCAAGTAGCGAAAGGTACTTTGTCCATATTTATACCTCCCGGTCGACATCTTAGAAAGATGAACAAAAGATGGATTGTAGATGAGGAGAAAACACGGCTCATACGTACGTGTTCTTGAATTATCCCGAGTATATCGAGTAAGTTTATAACGTTTAACTTTTGTTAATTATAATGTCAATCCGTATATTAAATAATCAAATCCCCTTTTGTAGTATGTTTTTCGAGCAACCGCAAAAATTTCAACCGGACTCTCGAGGGCCGAACAAGATGAAAGACTACAAGAGGAGTTTGCATCGTGGTTTGAACAACTTGTAAGGATAAGTAATATTCAAAATCGGTGGATACGTGATCTTTCTAGCGGACCTTCGAGTTGTGTCACCACATACCACTGGATATTACATGAATGGTTACAAATTTCACACACGAACTTATGGCTCATCAAAATCTACTTCAAATTGTGGAGTTTGTATCAAGAAAAAAATTATGATGCAGATGAGAATGATTTCTACGGGATCCTTGAGGAAGTAGTGCAATTGGAGTACCCCGGACGTATTGAGAAAAATGTTGTTCTTTTTAAGTGATCCATCATGCCAAATGGAATAAGAATGCATCCTCATTACAAACTTGTGGACGTTAATCAAAGGGGAAGATACGACCGCTACGATCCTTTTGTGTTAGCAAGTCAAGCCACTCAAGTTTACTATTGCAAGTACCCGGAAAGCGTAGACATGAATGGTTGGCCGCTTGCAAAATCAAATCGAGATCCTTGGTCGAAACCGTGCTAACGAATGAACAAGAGCTTCCCCTTTCAAGATGACCTTGAGTCCCAAATTAATGTCTTGTGCAAACGGATGATGATCCAATCATATTGACAAATGTCAACGGTGCACTAATTGATATTGAAAATAATGAAGAAGAGAAAGAAGAAGATTCGATCATATTGACGGATGTCAACGGTGCACTAATTGAAGAAGAAGAAGAAGAAGAAGAAGAAGAAGAAGAAGAAGAAGAAGAAGAAGAAGAAGAAGAAGAAGAAGAAGAAGAAGAAGAACAAGAGGAGGAGGGGGAGGAGGAGGAAGACTCAGATGAATATTGAATATATAGTGTAATAATTATTTACTATTGAATAATATAATAATTATGTGTGTTTCATTTGCATGTTATATATATGATGAATTATTTATTATTGAATAGTGTAATAATGTGGTTTTATTTAATTATTGTTGATGAGCGGACCGTCTCTGGATCGAGGGGACCATCTAGGTCCGGGGAGCTGGGTCGAGCGGACTGCCTCGGGTCCAGGGGACCATCCGGGTCCAGTGGGTCGAGATACCAGTGGTACCAGTACCGATACCCTTTATTCAGGAGGATGAGGACGACGCTATCGGCCCCGAGGCCTATGAGGACCATCATCCAGGCTCCGGCTCCCGGCGGGGGATCCTGGATATATGGATCTACGAGGCACGTAAGTTAAATACTTGTGAATAATAAACTATGTCATATTTATATGTCTATTAATTTTGCGTGTTTATTCCCTTTTTGCAGTTGATGATGCCATCGAATACGGTATCCAGACTATTCGGGAGATTATGTCTCGACATATGGAGCTCCGGTGCATTCACTTTCCTGGATGATATCTCCCGAGAGGTCAGCAGACGTCTTTGGGAGACATTTCAGTACATTATATTTTGTTATTCGCTATTTAATTTTGATTAATTTATAAACTTTAACGCTTATTAAGTACAAAAATATTTTATTTGGGCAGAGAGCTACTAGGTGGGACCCTTCCTGCTCACGAACTCAACGGAGGTGTATGAGTTGTTCGTTCGTAGAGGCGTGAGATAGATACACCGATATGCCGAACAACGTGAAAACATTGTGGGTCACCAAGCACCAGCAGGCCTGGATGGGATGCCGCCGTCTTCAATGCACTTCTCGCCATCGGGATAGAGAAGACGTGAAAGCAAAAAGTGAGCAAAGATCGCATTTAATCGAATGTCGGAGCCTCGAGGCCCGGTATCGGGCATCTCCGCCATAGGGCGGATCCCGTGGATCACCAATATGCATATGACTTTGTAAGTATTTTTTAATGCTAGTTCAATATTTTAATTAAACACGTGGTTCTAATTAAATAAATACAGAGAGGAAGCATGGACGGCCCCCCAGACCGGGACATAGTGCGGCAAAGATTACCACAACCGTGGTGACGGAGTACACCTACGGGGCTATTAGTGACACACTTGTAAGTATTTTCATTTTATATTATGTAATAATTTATAAAAAAATTATATATATGTCTATTCTTGTAATCTAAAATTTTAATTGTGGAAATATTCGTACAAAGATGAAGTACAAGAGGTGGCCTCCCGGATGCCTCGGCCCTCCGAGGGTCGAGCTCGAACCCCAACCCGACTTATCCCAGATCTATGTCAATACTGGTTGGAAAACAACACGGGAGGGTTCGGGGTCTTGGTCACCGGGTAAGTCCAGACGCATCCTCCGACTCTTGCTCATCGAGTGCTCCTCCTAGTGGCTACACCCAAGTCGATATCGGCCGCTGCTCAAGAGGAGCGTGAGAGGGTGCGGGAGGAGATGGAGCGTAGAGACGCAGCTTTGCGAGCGGAGTGCGTGCGGAGTTTCGAGGCGGACATGCAACGTCAATTCCGTAAGATGATGCGAGGGGTTGCGGGGTTCCTCGTCTGCAGTGGTGACCCAGTGGTCCGGTGGTTACGATCGGTCATCTCGTGGGTCCCGGGTTCTAGGCGGCGGTGAATGAATTATTCGTGTTTAAAACTATCACAATTTTTCTAAATGTTAATTAAGAATTTATGAATTTTAAATGTTTACGAGTGTGAATTTTAATTAATTAAGATGATGGATTTTAATTATTTAAAGCATTAATTTTAATTGTTTAAGAGTACATATTTACACATGATAATATATATATATATATATATATATATAATAATAATAATAATAACAATAATAAATAATAATATGTATATAGTGAATTATATATAGGATGCAATTTAATTGAATATATACAATATTAATAATTATACAATAATAATATATATACTAAAATATAGTATATGATTTAATTGAATATATATGTGATAATAATAATAATTATAAACATGATAATATATATATATGTAATAATAATAATAATAACAATAATAAATGATAATATGTTCATAGTGAATTATATACGGGATGCAATTTAATTGAATATATACAATATTAATAATTAGAAATTTTTACAACCAAGTGCAACCTTTGGGCGCCCAATTACAAGCAAGTGCTACCCTTTTCTCTCTCCTACCAATTTTACTATTATACCCTTAATTCATATTTTTCTCTTTAGCTGATATCTATCCCCTTTTTCGTGTCTCTTTCCTCCCTCTCTCCTCTTTTTAAAATTCAAATTTCAAATGTGGTTGACCCAGTCAATAAATAGGAGTTGATTCACAATTTTTGTTCTCTCTAAAAAAATCAGCAAAATATGTGCCCTTCTCTTCCATCTCCACCAACACACCCACGTCGGAATCCTACTCCCTCGACGACGTTGTCTACAACGCCGCGACGGCGGCCTCCTCAAAACACGCATACACATACTTTCCAGCGGCTCCATCTCTCTCTCTGTTAGCCTCAGGAATTTCTCACTTTTCTTTCTTGATTTAGGGCAGATTCCTTTGTTCTTCTCCCAAATCTTAAAACCTTGAAAACATCATCAAGGTTAAATGTTTCTTTATTCATTCGCGCACTTCTTCATTTCCATCTACTGCAACTTGCCATTATCCCCAATTTCTTGATTTTGATTTATCTATACGCTTTCACGATTTCAACTCATGTTTCTGATTATAAAAATAATTCGGTCCTTTTCTATTCCAACCTTCATGGGCAGAGCGAAGCTTCTCAGTATCGAACCTGATAAGGAGCTCTCTTTCCATTGTCAGTTTCTCTTCCATTTTATGTTATCTGTCAATTGTTCATTATTGCTGTTTATTGTAATTAATTTAATTTTGGCAAATTATTCTGATTAATTTAGTTTTGCCGTTCATTCTGATTAATTTACCGTGAAACTTGTTTGTTTGAAGGTGTTAGTTGGTTCATTAAAGGTATTAGTTGATTCGTTAAAGAGTTTTAGTCCTTCTATTAAAGAATATTAGTTGAAGGGCATTAGGTATTAGTTGTTTCACTCAGAGGATATTAGTTGTAAACCAGTTCCACGGTGAAACTTGTTCACACAATACCAACTATTTAATACTCCCTCCGTCCCGAAAATGCTTTCATATATGAGTCTTCGGACTATCTTAATCATGTTATAACCTAAGTTTCTCAAATCTTTTGTTCATGTTTCTCTTTCTCTTCTCTCCGTTTTAATCAACAACTTGAGGAAAATATAACCAGCACTTCCTGAATGCTCTTCTATGTACAGGGGAATGTTCTTTCCACTCCATCTGTGAATGGTACTGTTCTTAAAGGAATTACTTGTAAAAGCATCATGGATATCGCAATACCAGGTAATCCATTGATTTAAGAGCTTTTTTTAATTAATCTGTTGTGCAAATATTTTTCTAGTGTTGTGCAAATATTTTGACATTGTGCAAATATTTTTATGGTGTTGTGCACACATTACATTTTCTGACATTGTGCAAATATTTTCCGCCATTGTGCAAATATTTTCTGTCATTGTGTAAATATTTTTCGTTCTTGTGCAAATATTTTTTCACTATTGTGCAAATGTTATTGTGCAATTATATTTCAAAATTTCAAAACTTTGACTTTTGTAGAAATGTTTCACTTGAAAGAACAATTATTTTATGGCATTGTGTAAATAATTTTCTATCATTGTGAAGAGAATGTATTCGAACATGAAGAGAAAGTCTTCATTGTGAAGAGAACGAGTTGTGCAAGCAATTTTCTACTATTGTTCAACCATTTTTACACTATTGTGCAAGTGTTATTGTGCAAATATATTTAAAAATTTGACTGATAATTTATTTTTTGATTGCATTTTATTATTGTTCAAATATATATGTAATAATAATAATAATAACAATAATAAATGATAATATGTATATAGTGAATTATATATAGGATGCAATTTAATTGAATATATACAATATTAATAATTATAAAATAATTATTTATATACTAAAATATAGTATACAATTTAATTGAATATATATGTGATAATAATAATAATTATAAACATGATAATATATATATATATATATATAATAATAATAATAATAACAATAATAAATGATAATATGTATATAGTGAATTATATATAGGTTGAATATATACAATATTAATAATTATAAAATAATTATTTATATACTAAAATATAGTATACAATTTAATTGAATATATGTGATAATAATAATAATTATAAACATGATAATATATATATATATATATATATTTAATAATAATAATAATAATAATAATAATAATAATAATAAATGATAATATGTATATAGTGAATTTATATATATGATGCAATTTAATTGAATATATACAATATTAATAATTATAAAATAATTATTTATATGTGATAATAATTTAATTGAATAATAGTTATAATAAACAAATTTAATTGAATAAAATTTATAAATTAAATATATAAAATATTGACATAATATGATATTAATATATTTAAAAGCAAAATCATATCGAATGATTAGCTTTGCCCAAACGGCAAAGCGCCTAACCTCTCTCTTCCTATGCGTGTGGAGGTCGTGGGTTCCAAACCCGCTCACGTGAAAAAATGCCCCCAGCTTCTCACCGCGGCCGTGGGGCGTGGGTTCGATACCCCCGACCGCATTTTTTTATTAGTTTCAAATTTACCGAGGGCGAGACGAGGGCCCGCCTCGCCACCGGCCTCGCCAATTCCTCGCCACCGACCCTCAAGAATGCCCTCGCCAATCCAGCCCTCGCCAAAGCCTTCGCTAGGCATGCCCTCGCTAAATCCCTCAGAATTACCCTCGCCAAATTCCTCGGCAATTAGCGAGGGCAAATGCCCTCGTTAATTAGCGAGGGGCGAGCCGAGGGATAAGTTAACGAGGAGGTTTTTAGAGAGGACAAATTTCCCTCGTTAAAGCCCTCGCCAAGCCCCTCGCCTCGCCAAATCCCTCTCTAATCCCCTCGCTAAATTGTTTTTTTTTTTTTGTAGTGTATAAAACTGATTGAGTTGCTATATATCCTTAACAAGTGTCTAGCACAAAACTCATATTCTCGAGGGTCACACGATTTATTTGCATGTATGAAAAATGTATTATGTGATTGTATAAAGAAATGAAGTATATGAGTATAAGACTCAAACTTCATGTGTGAGTGGGAGATGAAAGTAAATAAATAAATAAATTATGTATTATTTATTTAAATAATTCACACATGAAGTGGATATGAATGAGGGAAGTTATTTGACTAACTTCCTTATTAAAACCTATCAACGGGTTTTACGTGAGTTAATGCTATGCAGAAATGAGAAGAAATCTTCTTCTCATGCTCTCCCCATTTTCACCTTTATCACAAATACTCAATCGTAAAAGGGCATTTAAATGGTGAATATATGAAAGCAATTCAAATAATACGTGGTTGTGTTTCGACTCGGAGGATCACAACAGACGTAGAATTCCAACCCGTAAGATTAATTCTAGCTGCGTTAAAGGTTAGTGAATCCTAACCATTTAATTTCCAACAAATCAATCTAAATAAATTTCTAATATTTCCTAATCTATAATGAAATCTCATCATTACCACCGCCTTTGAAACGAACCTTGTCCTCAAGGTTAAGATCTAAAAATCACGCCCGTAGATTCACATTCGAACCGCGAATTAGGATCGATGATTTCGATGCCCAAACTTAGGTTGGCAAGCAACGAACTCCTCAAACCTACGTAATTTTGATACCCCAACTCAAGTTGAAAAGCAACGAAACCCAAAACGATACTCTAGCTCGGGCTAGAAAGTATTTGATTAATAGCTATAAAGCTTCTTCTATTTTCTTCATATTTCAATCGCGGTTCAAAATACTCTCAACGAAAGTACCAATGATGAGAACTGCGAATTAGGCTCGATAATTTTGATGCCCCAACTCAAAGTTGGCAAGCAACGAAACCCAAACCGATACTTTAGCTCTGCTAAAAAGTAGTCGATTAATAGCTATAAAATTTCTTCTATTTTATTCATATTTTAATTGCGATTCAAAATACTCTTAATGAAAGCACCAATGATGCAAACTCGCGATTTACACACCGTGACTCCCGCTCTCAACGAGCACCAATGATGCGAACCGCAAATTAGGAATTTCGATTTACCGCAACCCCTCGCCAAAGCCAAGAAGTTATCGATAATTTTGCAACGAAATTGCAAAGAAGAAATCTATGAAAGCTAATCAATTTTTTTCATTATTTCAATCGCGGTTCAAAATACTCTCAACGAGAGCACCAATGATGCGAACCGCGATTTTTCACGCCAGTAAATTTGTTGTTCCGACTTGACCGGCAAGCATACGAAACAATGATCGAGACCCTAGCTTAGGCTAGCAAGCTTTCGAAAGATAAATCGACATTAATTTGTCAAAGGACTAGTCTATTTTCATTCTCCTTTCATAACTCTCAAAGGTACAATATATATAGTTTGAATAGTAAATATAAAGCCCATGAGCCAAATCACTAATTAAGTGGGATATCTAATCTAATAAATTAATAAATCAATCTATACCCTAACTAAATCAATCAAATAATCTAAATCAAATCAATCTAAATTAAATCAATCTAAATCAATTTCTAATATTTTCTAATCTATAATGAAATCTCATCGGTATTCCTCACCACCTAGCTAGCTCAAAGTAGTTGGTTCCATCTGCTCTTTGAGGAATTTAGTTCCTTATTCTTGCACTGGTTCGCTAGGCGACGTCCAAAAGAAGACCTCTTTGTCATTGAAGTGTATCAAGCATGCAGGACTCGGAGAAAGCTAAGAGCTTCGTGTAAAAATTCAATACGACAGCCTTTAGAAGTGCGATTGCGCGCCATTGATGAAGTTAAAATCAATGCTCTAAATCAAGGTTTGCAATAAGGGACTGTTCAAGTTCTTGGCTAAGCGCCGCCCCTCGATCATTCGATGAACCGCTAGAGAGAGAGCAGACAAGTATATCAACCAGGAGGAGGTAAGAGGGGCTAGAAATGGTAAACAGAAGAACACCATAAAGAAGGAATAAGAGAAGAAAAAGAAGGGTACTAGTGAAAAGGAAAAGGAGAAAGATTATAAGAGTCAAGCATGAGAGGTTCGAGAAGTAATTAAACATCTCTCAATCTGCAACTCGCATACCGCTTGAAATTATGGAAGATCTTCCTGCCTTCAGCCAAGAATGAGTCTAGAAACCTAATGTCAAATCTATTTTACCGTTTTCACACGAATTATGGCCAGGATACAAACTAATGTAGGCATGCATTTGAAGAATGCCATTGAAAAGCTAATACAAGGCGGTCACTTGGGTGTATTGTAAAGATCTGAGAAAGAAAGAGCTTATAAGAGGAAAAATGATGGATATAAGTGTTGGAACCACCGGATCGCCGACTGTGTGATTATCGATTCGGGATCACAGGTATGAAAACACGGCGGAAAAAGAATCATACCTATTCACCGTAATAGGTGAAGACGAACCAGCTTCTAAGGTCAAAACCGCCGATCAAAGGATGAACCTCGAACCTTACGATCTTCTCGCCGTATTCCTATCCCCTTTCCCTTAGATGTCGTGTGGGCGACGATCTTCCAGTGGAATCGAATCCGCCTCCTCTTTTTTTTTTTTTTCGTTTTTTTTCACACATGGGAGGCTCAGAAGTAAGGTTATTTATAGGCTACAATAGGGACCCTAAGGAGGAATTAGGTTGGGCCTCCCGATGGGCTTAGGCATCCCGTGTTCACCCCGAACACTCCACTTAAGCCCATCAATTATAACTCGGTCCACTAAAGAGTTATAATTGAACTATCGTCCCTAATCCCATATTACAATATGGGCTCCTTTATTATGTGTATGTTTATTTCCCGTGTTTAAGATATCGATTGTCCATAAATTAAATAAGTTCTTGACAACTTAATTAATTTACATCTAATTCCAAGAGTAGTACCACTCATCTTTATTATCATGTCGGATTAAATCCACTGCAGGATTTACATGATAATCTTTATGAGCTCCTCAAAGAGACATCATCATCCTAAATAATTAGGACATGATTTCTTCTATAATCAACAACACACCATATAAACAGTGTTATCTCCCAATTCACCGAGCCTATTGATTTAATAAATCTCACCCATCGGCAAATTAAAGAAACAAACACCGAGTACACGTGCCCGCTATTATATAGAGATTAAGAAGACGTACATCCATAATAACAGAGGTCTTGTTCTTTTAT
Organism: Paraleonurus japonicus; assembly: GCA_030762865.1. NCBI lineage: Eukaryota > Viridiplantae > Streptophyta > Magnoliopsida > Lamiales > Lamiaceae > Paraleonurus > Paraleonurus japonicus. The sequence continues at coordinate 21,099,844 of CM061060.1, read as the reverse complement.
ATAGTTAGTACAGATTGAACAACCTCATATGGTCCCGCTCAATATATACAAAATATACTAGTGTAACTTTATAGTCAAGGTAGACTAATACCAAATTACACCCCAACCTGCTTCCAATGGTTTGTCCAAATTCATCTTGGTTATGAGCTATTATTTATAATCTATAAGGAACCGATAGCATGATCTTACGTGTGACACCACACACCATATTATCTACAAGATAGACTAATACGAACAAAAACAATGATATATGTAACAATCATAAAAAGTAAGTATTTTGATCATAATGAATCTCATATCATAAAGATGTTCATACAAAAGCTAGGCTTATAGTATACATCCTAACAATAAGAGGCAAGATGATGGATATGTGGGAAAAATTAAGAGAATGGATCGATATTGCTTCAGCTGAGTTCAATGATGCCAGGAATTGTTGTCTTTTACATTTAGGCTTGAAACCTTGGAAAGTTGGTTAACATTTTTGGTGTAGTATTCCGCTAGGCATTATATGGGATATTTGAAAGTTTAGTAACATACCTTTAATCACTATGGCGTGAATGTTCGAAGAGTATTTTGATTTGTGTTGCGTTAGACTTTAGAAATGGTTTAGATCTAAAAGTCAATTACAGGTTGGTAGAGTGGACGAATACTCTGATTCTTTGTATGGAAAGCATGTAACGTAGTAGAGAGATCGCAGAGCTCTAAAAAATTAAAATACTATTATTGTATTCTTGTAAGGACCGAGTACCTCTTGTACTTATTTTCAAAGATTTGCTCTTTCAAAAATAAAATATATATTAATGTTGTATATTTATGTATTTACGTAATATAATAGAGTTGAGAGAGTTTGATGCGAACTCAGTATTTCAATATTGGTCCAGTAACTTTTTGGACTTAGTTTTTGTAATTCTTAGATCTTTCTTTAAGTTTTTTATTTGTTAGTTTGTTAGCAAGTTAGTTAGTTGTTAGGAAGGAACTTCTATATAATGCTTTGTATGCTCATTCTTTGGAATTAATGAGAAAATTGATTAGCTTTCATAGCTTTCTTTTTGCAAATTCTTTGCAAAATTATCGATAACTTGTCGGCCCGAGTCGGGGTTATGATAAATCAAAATTTTACGTCATGTTCTCATCAATTGGTGTTTTCATTGAGAGCATCGAGAACCGCGATTTCAATTTGGAGTTATGAGTACGAATGCAATTTGTAACTCCATGGATTGAATCAATGCTTCCTTGGATCGAATTGAGCGAATGTTGAAGACATCTCTCCGGTGACAACACAAGAAGGGCGGACGGCAGTCAAAGAATGAGAAACCAAGAATTGAATGCGGCAAGAACGTAGAGATTAATTACCGCAGAACCATGGCCAAGTCTAAATGCAGAAAATCTCATGAAAAATATTCAGTTTCTTTTCATCCAAATATGGCAGAAGAAACTCCTCCCATAACAGAATCAGCACCGCCTCATCAAACTTCTAAGCAACTATCGACGTCGGCGCTAATCTCAAATGAAGAAAAACGACAAATCCTTTTACAGCCGCCGCCGGAGCACGTGGCCGTCGCTGCTGTGCCGCAAGAATCTGAATCTCAAAACTCAAATTGAAAACAGAGCATGAAATAGAAGTGAAGAAAAGCCAAGAATCATTAGCTTCATCTAAGGAAGATTCTGTGCCAGTGGAAGAGGAATTAATGGAAAAAGGTTTAAAGAAAGAAAAGGAAGAAAAAGCAGAAATAGGAAAGAATACGCAGAAAGGGAAAAAGAATAAGCAACAGCACAAAACCACACATGAAAAGTTGCCGAAAACCCTCGAACAATTCACTAGTTTAGAAAACTGGGACCAATTCTTTACCATTAGAGGAAGTGATAATTCCTTCGAGTGGTACGCTGAGTGGCCTCAACTCAAAATCTTGCTCACCACTCATCTCTCTTTTCAGTCTAAAGAGGAGTTGGATTCCGTCGGACCGCCGATAAAGCCGGAGAAGAGTTTCTTGGTGCTGGGTTGCGGGAACTCAAGCTGTCGGAGAGTCTCTATGATGTCGGGTTCAAGAATATAACAAATATAGATTTCTCGAAGGAGGTTATTTTGAATGTGATAACGAAGAATGTGAGAACACAGCCGAAGATGAAGTGTCGCTTTATGGACATGAGTCTTTATGCCATGCAATCATCTTCGAGAAATCAAAAACTGCAGACCTTTATGGTAGTTGCTGAGCGAGTGATCGCTTGTATTTTAGCAATAACACTACAAGAAAGGTGACTTTTAATCAGAAAAATATTAATAAGAGGATGTATATCTCTCACTAATTGTCATTTCTAACATAACTTTAATGAGAGTATAAAAATACTCTAGTAAAATGTCATATTTTATCTCTACAAAAAAATGTACCCTCACTAAAAGTAATAAATATAAGTAACTTACCCAAGTAACTTTTATAAAACTAATACTCTTTTTTTTATTATTCTAAATAAAAATATTTATTATGTTAATTTATATTATATCATAAATAAACTATAATAATCTAATCGAAATTCGTATTTGAAATTCTTCAATCTGAAAATTCTCACTCAAAATTCTTCACTCACCCATCTGCTCTATCTCAAATTCTTCACTCCACCGCTCTATCCGAAAATTTCAATCCAATCTACTCTATCTGGAAATCTTCAATCCAATTTGCTCTATCCGAAAGTCTTCAATCCAACCTCGATGAGATTCCACTTAGCGCGAAGGTGAGAATGTGAAAATGGTTTTCTCTTTGTACGTGTCAAAGAAAGTTGTGATTAGTCTGTCTCTTTTCTTCTTTTTTATCTCGTGATCGTATTTCTCTGAGATCAACGTGTCGCTCTCTCACTCGCCATCTCCGCTGTAGATTAGGCTCTCTCATCAATTACTTGTAGAGATCTGGACTTCACCGCTAATTTGACGACTCGCGATTAGGGTTTTCTCTTCCAAGTACTGCGAATCGGAGTTTTGGAGTAGATATTGACTCCAATTAGGTAAATCTGCCCGCTCTCTCACCATCGAACATGTATTCTCTGTTTTCTATTTTCCTCATTTTTTAAAAAAAAATTATTTGAATACTAATCTCGTTTCCTTCAATTTTCATGTTTTGTCTGTTTGGGGTTCGAACAATAATTTGCTTTCTCTAAGATTAGATTCATGTTTCATTTTTGTGACCAAGTATTGGTAGTAATCGTATGATTATTTCAATTAAATCTAAATTTATTTAGTTAGCGAAATTTCTCAATTGATGTTGTCCTTATTCCAATCTGTGCTCTGTATGCATATTGAATGATGCTTTCATTTGCAAAGTGAAATTTTGGAAGTATTTACATTTGGTTTATCCCTGTGTAATGGTTTGATACCTGATAATGTGAAAAAAATTGTGTCAAATGAAATATGTATAAGTGAGTAGTTATTTTTAGGTGAGAATGTGGGTTAAATTTTACAAAATCAGGATATGAAATATAATTTTGCAAATGATCAAATTATTGTAGGAAAATGTGCAATGGAAAAGAGCAGGCTCTGGCTTTGTAATGTTCAATCACATCTTTTGCCAGAGAACCTTGCAGAGTGTGGGGGAGAGAGAGAGAGTGTGTGCTACTATTGCATCAGTGAGTAAATGTAGAGAGAGAGTGATGCATATTTGGAATTTAGAGAGAGAAACAAGAATTATTTCCATAGGAAAAGGTTAAAAACCACCTGCCAATTTTCTGATACTAGCCGTGCTGCATTTTTACAGCTTTCACTTCTCTCTTCAACATATACGTACCAATAGTTAAATCTAAAGTGGTAAAGCAGGGCTTTATACAAAACTAAAATCTTTTTCAAGTTTTTCACCAGCATGGCAATTGGCAACGCCCTCTCTTTCTCTCTCTCCGCGTATACATATACATACTATCTCTCTATATCTACTAGATAAATATGAATGGCATCTTCTTTCAGTTTTCTGGGGCTTGAATTCTTATGCATATGAAGTCGCTGTCTTTGCAGCGGGAAGAGCACTGAAACGAGTAACACTTCCTTTCTTCAGTTGACAATTAATGCTTTTTCTGCTCTTTAAATTACATTTTCTATAACCGTGAAATATTCATATCAATTCATATATAACCAAGCAGATATGCAAATTATTTCTGTCCTCTCTTACTTTTCTATTTTGTCCATTTCCCAATAAATACAGCTGGGTAAATTTGAATTAAATTACATTTCTAAGCTTCTGTTATGTCCGTTATGTGGAGATGCTTCTTCACTCAAGCCATCACTCTATTTTAAAAAAATGAAGCAGGGGTTTCTGGTTAATGCAATAAATGGTGAATTTTAACATAAACTAGTTTGTACTTCATTTTTATCCATTAAGTGGATATTATATTATTTATTACTCAATATAAATCCTATTAAAAATATTTTGTGTATGTATTGGCATTTGTAAAATGATTTATAATATTCAGAATATTATTGCATGCATTTGTTGCGCATGTTTCATTTTTCCAAATCCCTTTTTTCATGTAAATGTTAGAGTTATAATGCAATTATATTATTATATTAATGTATTTTTTAGATGGCACCTAGCAAGAAATGGATGAGTCTTATGAATGATCGATTGAATACAGAATATAAAATTGGTGTGGCTGAATTTTTGAACTACACTTTTTCTAAGATTAGTGAAGAGCATGAAATACGGTGTCCATGTGTCAAATGTAAAAATACCGATAGAGGATCCAGGGAAGTGGTTGAAATGCATCTAAATGTGTATGGGATGATGCCAAATTATACATTTTGGTATCACCATGGTGAAAGACGTGGTGAAACCCAATCGATGATGATGATGGTGATGATGATGACGAAATAGAAGAAAATGAAACCGAAGAGGAGATTCAAGAAATATTACAAGATTTTTATCCTGGTTATTATGGTTTAGATAAGAGTGGAATGGAAGCGGATACTTCAAGTAAAATTGAGCATGAGGATAAACCGAATGAGGAAGCAGATGCATTTTATCGGTTATTGAAAAATGTTGAGCAGCCAACTTACCCAAGCCGCAAGATCTCTAAAATGGCTGCCCTTTTGAACTTGTTACATATCAAGAGCGTTGGTCGATGGAGCAATGAATCATTTGACATGTTGTCAAGATGTTGAAAGAAATACTCCCAACCTGGTTCAACTTTGCCTCGAAACGTATTATGATTCAAAAAGATTATTAAAGATCTTGGGCTCTCTTATGAAAAAATAGATGCTTGTGTTAATAATTGTATGTTGTATTGGAGAGATGAAAAAGAGTCTGATTTGTGCAGAATTTGTGGTGTTTCAAGATGGAAAGAAGACTGCCGTAGTGGGGAAACTAAAATCCAAAAGAATGGAAAGAAAGTACCAAAGAAAGACTATGCGTTACTTTCCTTTAAAGCCTAGACTTCAAAGGTTGTTCATGTCTAGGAAGACTGCCTTGAGATATGAGATGGCATCATGAATCAAGGGTGGATGATGGAGTGTTGAGACATCCGTGCAGATTCATTGGCATGGAAATCCTTTGATGAAATTCACAAAGATTTTGCATCGTAACCTCGCAACGTAAGACTTGGCCTTGCTAGTGATGGTTTTCAACCATTTAGCCACTCCAAGACATTATATAGCATTTGGCCAAGAATACTAATTCCATACAACATGCCTCCTTGGATATGCATGAAAGAGTCAAATTTTATTCTTTCAATGCTCATACCAGTCCCGAGGGTCCATGCGATGCTATTGACGTCTACCTTAGGCCCCTTATAGAAGAGTTAAAAGAGTTATGGGAAGTAGGTGTTGACACATTTGATGCATCAACTCATAAGAACTTTAGATTGCATGCATCATTACCGTGGACCATTAATGATTTTCCAAAGATATGGCAATCTATCCGGTTGGAGCACAAAGGGTAAGATGGCATGTCCATGTTGTAATAAAGACACTCATTCTATAAGGTTAGCTAATAGAAAGAAGCAGTGTTATATGGGTCATCGACGTTATCTTTCTACCAAACATAAATGGAGGAGAGATGAAAGTTCATTTGATGGAACTACAGAGTTGGGACGACCACCGGAGTCACTTTGGAATTGATGTGCTTGCTCAAGTGCATGACCTTGAAGGAATCACCTTAACTAAAGATAGTTGCAAAAAGGTGAAAATATCACATGAAAGAAGAGGTGATAATTGGAATAAAAAAGTGTTTTCTTTGATCTTCCATATTGGAGTACCCTTCTCCTACGACACAATTTAGATGTGATGCATATTGAGAAGAACGTATGTGATAACGTCATTGGGACAATTATCGAACCCAAGGGACTAGGAGAACGGCGAAGCCTAAAAACAAGTGTTGTCGTACAATTATAGTGGCTAAACGGGTGCAAAAACTTAAATAAACAAAAAGCCAAATAAGAGCAAACAAATTAAAACTACGAAAGCGATTGAAACTCTAAACGAGTGCAACCGGTGTGAAACGATCGCTCGGGTGTTTTCTTTATACAATCCTTTGGGTATATCACAAATCAATTACAAATCAAGGTATGGAATGTGCAAAGCTAAGAGCGATCACGTATATTCTAACAAACTAGCACCTAGGACCGTTGATCACCTAGACACGTTCACAATCGGGTACTAATGCCTAGGGTCGTCTCTTCACTACACGCCTAAATATGCAATGTCTACTAAAGGGGAATCTAGCAACTAACCCACCTCTCGGTGCAATCAATTACGATCAAAATGATCACAATCAATCGAATAGTTCACTTAATCCTCTCCTAAGCATATCCAACTCTCGTTGCAACATACCAATTCAACGAATCAAGCTAATGAAAACAATCAATCATAAGATCAACACAAAGCCACAATCACATGCCAATCAAAGTGATCAATTCATGATCAACACCAAATTCATGTACAATTCCAACACCCAAGCAATCAAGAAGGTTAGCCCATGGCTAATTTGAACAATAAAATGGAAATAAAAGCAAATAAAACAATACCCATGAAAATTAAGGAAATTAAAGGAGAAGAAATCATGTCAATTAAGAAATAAACCAATAGAATTAAAAGATTACGGATGGGTATCACCTTAATTGTGTTGATTACACTTGATTGAATGAAAGACTATTTCTAAATTGCAAGAAATTAAAATAAAATTGAAGAACACCTACTACTATGTGTGAGTGTATGTATGAAAAGGTGCATTGGTGTGTAGGGGTTAAGCCCCTTTTCTAAAATCTATTCTGAAATCTAAAAAATCTGCTGCTATATTCCTCCATCATGTGAAAAATCATGTTTTTCCTCTTTTCTTTTAATCTGCCCAAAATCGCGCTGCCCCCTTTTTCTTGTAAATCACGCTCCTCTCCCCTTCTATTCACGCTGATAATTGTGTTATATGGAATATGTAATATTCCTTCCATGTGGCTTGCTATGATACGCTGAGAGAAAGGGAGAGATTGCTGGAAAAACCGTTTTCGCGCTTTGTTCTGCTACGTCTCGGATCGAGACGGATATGGCGAACTCGAGACGAGCTCCGAGATAGATTGAGTGAGCTACGTAAATCTGGGATTCTTCGTCTCAACTCGATTAAGGCGAACGTCTCCGATCGAGACGTTGAACGCTGTCTCGGATCGAGGAATGGAGAACTGGTTCGAGTCGTGACGGTGGCAGCGGCGATTGGCTGTACTGCGACTGGGCGAAGAGAATGGTGACTGGAGGTCGACGGCGCGATGGGTGGAGCGTCGCACGACGGCGACGGCAGCGCCGGCACTGCGCGAAGAGGCGCTGATTGAATAGCGGCGGCGATGGATCTGGAAATCGCGCCGGCAAACTGTGGTGCTTGGGCGTCGCGATAGTAAGCGTCGGCGGTGATGGGTTGTCGTCGGCCGTGGTTTACGGTGGTTGGGTGGTGCCGGATTTGTGGTTGCTGAGAATTTGCAGGTTGGGGTGCGACGGGACAGCAGATTTGCTGAGAACGACGATGGGTGAACTCATTGGATCGGTGGGTGTATTGGCTGTATTAGCAGTAGGTGTATTTCCTAATCCAGTGGGTGCAACTCGCCTGTGTTGTATTTTTCGCCGTCCCAACTTCGTTCGACCGTATCTCCTTCATACGAACTCCGAATGACCTGATTTTTTTGTATTGCGCTCGTCTCTCGGCCCTCTTTCCAATTATATAACTGGTACATTAATTTGAAGACGTTAATTTTCCTGAAATTGTCCTCCAAAATCGCCTCAAACCTACACTTTAAAACTCACAACACCCATTCAAATAATTAAATGCAATTAGCCAATCAATTGTGAATTGACATAAAAATGATATCAAATTGAGGCAATTAAGCACACAAGAATCGTGCAATTTTCACACTAATCGGCAAGATAATTCTACTGCTGCTGTATTCGATATATCATTATTCAAACAGGCTCATGATCTGCATGAAGCCCTTGAAAGAGAGAAAAAGAATCGCTCGGAATACTCGAATGGGTCTGATATATTGTACTCACTTCAAGAGTTCAAATTCCAGGACAGTATGATGAAAGTGTTCAAATTCCATTTCTGGTTTCAAGTGATGTTCTTAAGAATAATGAACTTGAGATGTGTGCCCGTATGGTCTACTGCACTAACATTGATAAGAAGATTACTAAAGTCGATGTTAGGAATTTTTTTGAAGCAAGATGTGATTTCGTCCTTGAGGACAAGGACAATCTCGAAGGGCCCGGGAATGATGCGAACTCATTATATTAATATTGGTTTAGTAACTTTTTGGACTTAGTTTTTGTAATTCTTAGGGGCCGCTTGGTTGGAGGTATTAGAATTGGGTAATGGGAATGACTAGTGATTCATTCTCATTGATGAATTTTGGAAAAAAGTTGAGCACCATAAAATTTGAGCGAGAAAAAAATTGAACAGAGGAAAATGAATGATTCTTAAATGATTGATTATAAGAGAGTGATAATGTAATCAAAATAAATTAGTGATTATTTTATTTTTAAATTAATTCTAAATTGTAAATATTACCAAGCATCATCAATGGGAATGATTAATGAGTCATTCCCATTACCTACTTCTAATACCCTTAACCAAGCGGACCCTTAGTTCTTTCTTTAAGTTTTTAGTTGTTAGTTTGTTCGCAAGTTAGTTAGTTGTTAGGAATGAACTTCTATATAATGCTTTGTATGCTCATCCTTTGGAATTAATGAGAAAATTGATTAGCTTTCATAGCTTTCTTCTTTGCAAATTCTTTGCAAAATTATCGATAACTTGCCGGCTCGAGTCGGGTTACGATAAATTGAAATTTCACATCGCGGTTCTCATCGAGTTCTTCGTGAAATGAGTATATTTTCAAAGATGAAAGTTGTAATCCTTTGATGAGAACCGCATTTTCTACCGATACACCGGAGCTCCGACTCGGGCCGGCAAGCAAAGATGTTTGCAAGAATTGCAAGATCAACGAACTATTTTCGGCGACACTCGCTCGGGCCGACAAGGGACGTCGGTTGCAAAATAATATTTGCTCAAGAAAGAACTATATTTCTTATTAATTCCAAAGGATGAGCATACAAAGCATTATATAGAAGTTTCTTCCTAACAACTTGCTAACAAACTAACAAACTAAAAACTTAAAGAAAGAAACTACCAAAAAGAATTACAAAAACTAAGTGTAAAAAGTTACTGGACCAATATTGAAATATTTAGTTCGTATCATTCTTGGGCCCTTCGAGATTGTCCTTGTACTCAAGGACGTTTCCAAATTGCACAACCTTATTGACTTCAATTTACCGTGATAAAAAACGTAGTTTCCGACGAACACCAATTTAACACCAAGAGCACCAAACGGCGTCGGGCAACCGAGAAACACCTCAAAATGGTGGGACTTCGGCGGAGGCTTCTCGACTACCACCGCGGTCTTCACATCACCACTTTGACATGCATTATTCAAGATTACAAAAGGGTTAGCATATTTGCGAATATTTTCAGAAAAATTATTTGGAATTCCAACATTTAGTATCTTTCTCCGGCACCATTGGACAGCAAGATATGCAGCTCTCATTGATACAATGCAATCTGATGAATGGTTTCCACCTTTGATCGTCGACACTCTAAAGGGTACTTCTCACATTTGACGATAGTTTGGTGCAAAAATGAAGACGGCTTCGTCGGTTGTCCACTATAGAAATCAAAGACTGGAACTAAAGAACTTCCTGCTGCAAGAATCTTGGGAATTTCCATTCTAGACTGTTCATTTGGCAATGGGATTTCTATTTTTTATCTAATCGACTAGGACGAGAAAGTGCAAGGTTCAAAACATCAGACCTATTTGTCGCCATTTCATTCTTCTCTTCAAGGTTTTCTTGCTTTAAACCTGCTTCCTTTAATTCATCTTCCTCTTGCACGGAATCTTCATGATGATAACAAAAAAATGCGCGGTGTTTTCTTTGATTTTCTTGACAACGATTTAAATTTATTTGTTCGTTGTTGCAACACCTTCTCCAACCTCTTGATGATCTTTGTCATCCTCCTCTCCATGACGTCTAATCGATTTTCCAAGATCTTCATTCTTTCTCCAAGAGTACATGCACCCAGCGATTTTTCTTTTTATTTTGAAGCGCGATTCTCGTCGTGATTCCATGCTCGAATGAAAGCACCAATTGATGAGAACCGCGTTTTCTACCGATACACCGGAGCTCCAACTCAAGCCACAAGCAAAGATGTTTGCAAGAATTGCAAGATCAACGAACTATTTTCGGCGACACTCCGGCTCGGGCCGACAAGGGACGTCGGTTGCAAAATAATATTTGCTCAAGAAAGAACTATATTTCTTATTAATTCCAAAGGATGAGCATACAAAGCATTATATAGAAGTTTCTTCCTAACAACTTGCTAACAAACTAACAAGCTAAAAACTTAAAGAAAGAAACTACCAAAAAGAATTACAAAAACTAAGTGTAAAAAGTTACTGGACCAATATTGAAATATTTAGTTCGTATCATCCTTCAACAACGTGATCTTCGATAAAATTGCTTCTTTTGGTGAGTAATTAAAGTTGTAATTCTTTGATATGACTCTTGTGGTGAAGTTGCGCATTTCGGTGCAAGCTGTTGAGTAAAGTTGTAACTTGTTCGATGCAACCGTTGAGTATCTATAAATAATCATGAAGTGTGGAGAATTAAAATCATTCAGAAATTGAGTTTCGTAAACACTGAAAAATTAAGTCTCTCTATATACTAAGATTAAGTATTTTATTTTGAGTTTATTACACACTTGTGATTTTCGCTTACGAAATTCGTTAGGGTGAAACTATCGAATTTCCGTAAAATAGATTATGTATCTTGAAAAGTCAATTCCTTAATTGTGATTAATTTACACCAGTGTGAGAGGAATTAATTCCTTTAAAGATAGCATCATTTTTTGGTGTGCTTAACCTATCTTTAACTCCATTACCCACATGTATATACAATATATATATATATATATGTTTATTGAATTTGAATATGTAGATTTTAGGATTTTCTTCACTCACATTGAACCATTCATAAAAAAGTTTATCAATATACAAAATATTCATCACGGTAGAGAATTTATCTTAAATATAAAAACATCATTCATAGAATGAAGGTTTAGATTTATTTTTTTTTCATCGGGCAGTGCTAACTCGAATTTATTACCTTACACCATTAGAGTTCTAACCAATTGAGTTATACCACTTCATCTCACAAAGGTTTTGATCTTTCTTTACTTGATGTACATACATACGCACATATTCTTCTTTCATGATCGTAACACCTTGTTGAGATACACCCCAAGAGCCCAAATGGGGAAAATGTTTCTGTAGGCTGAATAGCTTATCATACAGTTTTTATTGAATACACCCATAATTTCCTGAGAATTCCATCGACAATTTAAATTTCTTAAAACATGTATAGATATAATGAATGAATAATTAATATTCTTGTGTTAGAAATTGAAACACACAACATTATTATAGAAAAGGAGACCTAATTAGTACTCCCTCCATTGCCTAATACCTTTCAGAGTAAGAGGACACACAAAGTTAAAAAAAAAAAAAGGGTGGGGGAATAATGATTGAGATTTAGATGACAATTTTGTAAACCTTTTTGTATAAAGTAAGGATAGTTGAATTGTGTGGTCGGTCCAAAAGTAATGATATTTTATGTATATTTGTGGGTATTGTGAGGATGGACAAAAACTTGTGTGAGACCGTCTCACGGATCTCATTTTTCATGAGATGGTTGTAAAATTATTTATCACTTTTTAATAAATAATTATTAGTTATAATGTGAAGTGTATCACTTTTCAATTTTTTATCTTAAAATGATACATTTTGCATGTATTTTTAAAAGCGATACTCTCTCCGTCCAATTTTAATTAGGCAAATTAAATAGGTTGGACATAGGTTTTAAGAAATATTAGTTGTTTATGTATAAAGTAGATGAGTGGAGTAAAAAATAAGTGTATTGTTGTTAAGTCATTAATAGGAGAGAGAAAGTAGTGTAGGGGTCAAATGACGAATGGTGTAATAAGTGTATGTTGTGAGGGTAGAAATAAGTAAAAAAATTTACATTTTGGGATGACATGTTAAAATTGGACGGAAGAAGTACAATTTATTATAAAAGTGATAAAATTTTATTAAAAATTGGTCCGTCTCACGAAATAAGATCCGTGAGATGGTCTCACACAAGACTTACTCGTGAGGATGAAATTTATGGTGTGTTTTATTTATTTTAAAAGTATGAAAGATATTGTGAGATGGATAAAAATAATGTGAAAGATATTTTGAAATGGAGGTAGTATATTGACTCAACTTTGCTTAGAAATTAGCATTGATCTATTTAATTTGCTTTTAAGTAATAGATTTGTATCACATAATAAAATTTTGTTGGAAAAATTGTAGTTTTGGTCCCATAAGAATTTTTCAACGATAACGTTAATTTCATGTTCTTTTTTTGTCTTTTACGACCACTTAGGACCAAAATTGTAATTTATCGTTCTCTAGGGACTAAAGCTGCAATTTTTTGGACTAAAAATATCGAAAAATTATTAGACCAGAAGTGTAAAAATACCATTTTGCAGATCACTCATTCTTTTTGAAAAAAATACAATATACCCAGATTTTGTCATACAATATCACACAAGTTTTAATGATAAAAAATACCTGTTGTGGAAAATCACCATTCTCCATTTGTGAATCAACGAGCACTTTAACTGCACGATGAAGTGGATATGCATCGCGTTTCGCCTAATTATTCCAAAAAATTTCTAACCTTAGCATATGCACTATATAAATATTTGTTTCTAATTATCAAATTAATAGATGGAATATATATATAATCTGTGTTCAAGTGCTTATTAATAACCAATTCAGAACTCGAAAGATGAAATGCACATGCATAATCTGAAAGTAAAATATATTTGTTACAACCTTCGAAATTTGAGACAATGTTTGACGTCTTTATAATACTTATATTTAAAAGTATAGTAAAAATATATAAAAATATTATGTCTTATATATGAGATGGTGTCACACAAGACTTTCTCATATATTATACTTTTTCAATCCATCTTTACTTATACACGTGAAACTCATGAATTTCATTTTCTTTTGGAATATATTTGTAAATAAGTAGAAATTGTTAAAGTTTGTCATGTGTGAGACAGTCGTATGGTTAGAGAGATCATAATTTGTGAATGATGCTTTAACACTTTAAAAATATGAGTGTTAATATGTGCTAGTTTGTACATAGTCTCACCATGAAGCCATTTCACACAATTTTAATATTTTTATATTTCAAATCTCAAATTCATAATTATTCTATCTTCGAGCTCCAAATTTATATATATATATATATATATATATATATATACTCCTTCCTATTCAAAATATTTTATCTAAATATTTTAATGATTTTAGAGGGTTAAATTTGGAAGAAGTGCAATTAAATTTTATTGAAAAATGCAAAACGTCTTCTAATTTACAAATAATATGAAAGTTAAAATGACATTTATCTTGAATCGGAGGGAGTATTAGTTTTGCGACAAATAATACAAAGTATGCTTAAAGGTACTTACTTGTCCCGCTTCAATAAGTGCAAGCATGGCCCATCCAGTGTTTACTATGTGTGACTTGTCTTTTCAATATTTGTGTATACCTGTTGTGATGAGACTATCAATTTTTCAAATTCTGGGTATAATTGAAGGGTAGATTTTACCTGAAACCGTCTCACAGTGAGACGGAATATAATTCAAGAATGATATTTTAACACTTTGAAATGGATGAGGGTTAATTTGTACTCCTCCGTCCCATTTTTGATTGCTCAAGCCAAAATGACACGAAATTTAATGAGAAAGTTATTTATTAATATTAAAAGGTGTAAAATTGAGGGTAAATAGGTTATTTCAACTTTATTAGAGGGAGGTTGCTTAGTTTGAGAGGGTAAAGTAGGTAATTGAGTGTCATGAGGTGTAAATAAGAGATGTTTGGAAGTGTTTAATTTCAGAAAATAGAGTTACTTTTATGTCATTTTGGGCTTGGAAAAATAAAATAAGATATCCGTTTTTGGATTTTGAGCAATCTAAAATGGAACGGAGGGAGTATTGATTTGTGAAGCATCTCACCTTGAGACCGTGCACACAAGTTTTTGCAATAATTGAAAGAGATTACCTTGTATGAGAACATCTCACACATGAGAATATGGAAAAATTGTAATTTTGATCTCATGAGAATTTTTCAACGATAATTTTGATCCCATGTTCTTTTTGGTCCCTTATTTTTTAAAAACAGTCCTAACCATTATTTTTAGGGCAAAAATTACAATTTTACCTCATTCTCGTGGGACCAAAATTGTAATTAATCATTCTCTTGTGACCAAAATTGCAATTCTCTTGGGACTAAAAATGTTAAAAAGAAAACTACTGGACCAAAATTTTAAAAAAATAATCATTTTGCAGATCATCAATTCTCATGGGACTAAAATTGTAATTCACCCTCCAGAATTTATCAAAGGGAAAAGAAAAATCTAAAATAATACACATATTTTGACCTTATGTTGGCTTGAAAGATAGCTTTCTCCCCAACCGCCAGAAGGTAGTTGCTTAGATAGCAGGAATTCACAAGCTTTTCTTAGAGCTGAGCAGTTTTCATAAGTCTTACCACCTTTGATCAACCCCATTATCCCAAACCATGTTCCGTAGGTGTAGCATACCCCCAAGATCCATACCTAATTTTTTTGATCGAAAAAGAATCAATAAATGAGTACAAGAGGTACTCAAAAAGAGTTGCAAAGTCTAAGGGCGCTTGGTTGAAAATTATCAATGGGAATAGGAATGAGAATAAATATAAGGTAACTATGGTGGTCAATGAGAACAAAAATGATCAATGTTACAACTTTCCCTCCTAAATAAGGTAATCATTATTCAATTTTGATTCACATTATCCCCTCCTATAATGGTTTCTCCTCAATCATTCCCCTCCACCATCACTACAACTTTCTTTTGTTTCATGTTTTTTCAATATTGAAGCACAACACTTGTGATGTAATCATCATTGCAACAATTATACCTCCAATACTCTAGGGGCATAAAGGGAAAATATATTTCATTCTTATTCTCATTAAAGAATTTACAAGCAAACGCTCCCTAAGTGATACGGTGGCAATGATCCATACCTAATTTTTTTATCAAAAAAAAAAAAATCAATAAACGAGTATTAGAGGTACTCAAAAGGAGTTGCAAAATCTACGTGATACGGAGGCAAAGATCCATACATAATTTTTTAATCGAAAAAAATTCAATAAACGAGTACTAGAGGTACTTCAAAAGGAGTTGCAATGTCTAAGTGATACAGAGGCAAAGATCCATACCTAATGATTTAGGTTTCATGAATCTATCTCTATTCATATACAGAGGCAAAGATCAATACCTAATTTTTTTGATGAAAAAAATCAATAAACGAGTACAAGATGTACTCAAAAGGAGTTGCAAAGTCTAAGTGATACAGAGGCAAAGATCCATACAAAATTTTTATGATCGAAAAAAATTCAATGAACGAGTACATGAGGTACTCAAAAGGAGTTGCAAATCTACGTGATAGAGGCAAAGATCCATACCAAATTTTTTATCAAAAAAAAAAATTCAATGAACGCAGTACAATATCAGGTACACATAAGGAGTTGAAAAGTCTAAGTAATATAGAGGCAAAGATCCATACCTAATGATTTAGGTTTCATGAATCTATCTCTATTCATATAGAGAGTTGGTGTTCAGTTAAATTAGTTCATCATATAAAATTATATCATTATAATCATTTAGTACTACAAATACTATTATAAATTAATATCATAAAATTTTGCACTGTAATATTTGTTTATGAATGAATGATATGATATTACTAAATGAATGTAATAGTACTTATATATTTTTATACGGTGTTCACAGAAAATTTTGTGATATATATATATATATATATATTGGGAAAAATATAATTTTTAGCGGGTAACTTAATGGGTAATTGTGTTTAAGGACAACATTTTTCAGTTTGATAAGAATAGGACACTGACTTTTTGGCAAATGTAAGCTTTTTTTTTTGGCAAATGCCATTTTTCCCACACTGATGCGTCTAAATGTAGGGAAAAAAATGTATGGTCCTAAATTTACAAAAAAATCAAAACTTACTGGCCTCCATTTGCAGAAAAAAATATATATAATGGCTACTTTTCCAAAATAAAAATATGTTGTTTTTTTAAAACACAACCTCTTAAGTTGCGCACCTAAAAGAATATATTTCCGATGGAAACACCAACGACTCACCATGAGCCATCAGATAATTGCGTGCTTTCGATGAATTCATTTGCTTTGTGAATGCAAGCCTCAATGTCGTTTTGCCGATACCCCGGGTATGATTTGTTGAATAGTTCCAGACCCTGAACAACTGCAGATGTGCATTCTACATACCTAAGTTTACCAGGCTTTAGTGAATATGAAACAAAAATAATATGAAAAGTGAAAGAGTAGTTGTACTTACTGGTAGTCTATGATAATATCACCAAATGTTTCAGATGGATTCATCATCTGTGCACATACCAAGATTTGATGGATCAATTTCAAAACATTTATTTTTTCAGTAGTTTTTTTAATTAATTTGAATCATTCAATAACTCTAGAGTAAGTCTTGAGATCGTCTAACGAATCTCATTTCGTGAGACGGGTCTAATTTTTAATAAAATTTTATTATTTTTATACTAAATTATATCACTTTTTAAATAATGTATGTAATACACACTTAAGTCAATAAATTGAAAAGTGATACACTTTGTATTAAATAAATTGTATAATTTTACAAAAATGTATCATTTTAAGATAAAAAATTATAAAGTAATATACTCCACATTATAAGTATAATAATTTATTAAAAAGTAATAACAATTGATTAAAAAGTACCGTCTCATTAAATAATATCCGTGAAACAATCTCACACAAGTTTTTACCATACCTCTAACCAGGCATAAGATCTTGTGAGCTCATATGATGCAAAACCTCCAGTACCATTCTGCACATAATTGAAGATTAATTGTCCATTCTTTTTCAATTTTGTCCCAAAAAGTATGACGTACCAATTTAATCCCAATTTTTCATGCATTGTACAATTTACGTCCCAAATTCCACCAGAACTACAAAATAGCATCGTGTTTGGTCATGCGCCGGGCATGCACGTGACCAACTTTCTCTCGACGGATATCTTGTTGTACTAATAATAAATAGTTTTGATGTATTTTTAATGACCAATACAATTATTAAATATCCACGTCATTAATAATAAAAAACAATAAACATTAACAACATTAAATACAAAGAGGAGGAAAATATTGCTACTTTGTTGGAAGGAGGCGAATGTTGGACGATAATTTTTGGGCGCGAAAACTAGTCGGTAAGAATCATATCAATTATGGGTGCGATTAAATACTTGAAATTTCTATCAATTATCTTCATTTGGTCGTTGATATTGTGATTGATGATTGACACACTGTCAACAATGTTTTCTTCTTCAAAGGATTTCCATAAAGTTTCGATTACGGAAAAAAATTTGCGCTACGACACAACTTTGGTTTGCTAGGATTGGGGATGGATTTCTACTATGGTTCTTACAATTTGGGCGAAATGGATTGAGAACTTTTGTGAATGAATTTCTATGCAAGGGTTCTTCCGATTTGAGGGAAATGGGATGTGTCTTTTCAATTTCTAGGGTTTGTGGTTTTAACTCAAATTGAATTTCACATTTTTAAGATTTGATAAAGTTTTTTATTTGTTTTAGATTTGGATTAATTTTTTATATTCTGATTTGTTTTAGATTGAGGGAAATGGGATGTGTCTTTTCAATTTCTAGGGTTTGTGCGAATTGCTATTGTTTGATTGGTGGATGTTAATTTATCAGCATGCCATGCCGTGCCCGATTAGACATTCACTGGAAAAAGTTGGTCACATGCCCGATGCATGACCAAAAGCGACAATGTTTCGTAGTTCTTGTGGAATTGGACATCTACGTGACAGCCATATCATTTAATTGTGGTGGGAAAAATGGTCACATGCATCGAATTGCAAAACATAAAAAGGTGGTATATCAAATTGTAAAGAAAAAGAATATGTTGTAATTGATAAAAATGTAAAGATTGTGACTTATTTTTCAATTAACCCTTGTTAAATTTATCACCTGGAGGGATAAAATGAGATCAACGGCGTCGTACAGGGTTATCTGGTTCCATCGCATCTCCAGCAATCTCTTGTGGCAGTCGTGATAACATTAGTGCAACCTATATATATATATATATATATATATATAATTAAGCAGGAAATTCTATATATCATTGCAAATTAATTACTATCATCTTTTTTATTTTTTTAGGTTTCACTTTGTTTGTGTTTATTAGAGAATTCCAATTAAAAATATTTTTGTCCCATAACTTTTACTTTTTAATTTTCCAAGATAGTTGAAATATTATTTTTAACCTCGTAACCTTGTACATTACTCAATGTATGTCTACTTTTGTCAAATGTCGTTGTTTTTGGCATATGTCTTGAGATGATTTACGAAAATATGAAATTTATGGGACCAAAAATTAGCCAAAAACGATGTCATTTTGCAACAATTGGATGCAATATAAGCAAAATACAAATTGCAAGATTTAATTGAATTTTTTAACTATCTTGGGACGATTACCAAAA
Organism: Paraleonurus japonicus; assembly: GCA_030762865.1. NCBI lineage: Eukaryota > Viridiplantae > Streptophyta > Magnoliopsida > Lamiales > Lamiaceae > Paraleonurus > Paraleonurus japonicus. The sequence goes on along the minus strand of CM061060.1, from coordinate 21,080,618 downwards.
AAGTTGAGAGTTATGTGAATAAATTAAAATTTTTAAAACTCTAGAGAATTCAGACCTTAAGGCCTTCTGCTGTACAGTCCGATGAAGGCCAGCCGTTGTCTGCAGTAGAAAAGGGCCAGCCGCCTTTCGATCTGTGACGATACCAAGAACTCAGATGCCCGCAACTATCTTTTCTTATCTACAAGCACAAGATTCATTACATGATGTTAGAATATAATTTGTTCTTTGAAATTCCTCAAGGAGGTCAAATATATACCTATGTACATGCGACATTCTAGTCTACGATCATGGAAACAATAAACACTAGGCTATCATCATGGAAACAATAAACACTAGGCTATGATCGTGGAAACAATAGACACTGCAATATACAAAGATTACACTATTTATTTACGTAGATTCTATGTTTACAAAAAAATGTACGTACATGATAAAATAAACATGTTGATAGCACAAGAGTTTCAAGAGTCTTGCATACTCTTACTTGGAGAAAATTGCAGTTTTGGTCCCATGAAAATTTTTCAACAACAATTTTGGTCCTTTTACAAAATTGATCCCAACCATTATTTTTCAAGACCAGAACTGCAATTTTACCACATTCATTTGGGACCAAAACTACAATTTATTATTCTCTTGGGAAAAAAATGTCCAAAAAAATTATAAATCAAAAGTGTCGAAAAAAGTACCATTTTGCAGACAACTCATTCTCTTGAAACTAAAAAAACAATTTACGCCTCCTACTCTTACTTGTGATAATTTGATGAACTCATGAGCCCTTTTAAGCATTACATCATATTCATGAGGAAGATTGGATGCAAGTATTGCTTGAACGCCCAAAACAACATCCCACAGTTGACTCCCATTATACCCCTAATCCACATCAAACAAAGCACAAGTGACAAAATGGACAGTGAAAAATGTCATATATATATATACTTCCTCCGTCCCGGTACAAGTTACCCATTTTTTTGGCACAAAAATTAATGTAAGATAATATAATATAGATATAGTAAAAATGATGTGATTGATAGGGAATAAAAAGTAAGAGATTTAGATAAAAAAATAAGAGTAAATGAGTGTCATATATGTGTAAATAATAGAAAAGTATAGGAATATAAATTTAGTGGGTAGTTGTCAAATAAAATGAGTAACTTATAGTGAGATATACCAAAATGAAGAAATGGATAACTTATAACGGACGGAAGGAGTATATATATAGCTAATTTGAGCATGCATGGAAAAGACAATATTGACTTAAAAACAGAAGAATCATGTGCAAAGTGTCTCTTGAGAAGCGTGCTTCTCGACAATGAATGACGAGAACACAAGTTGAAGAGGGATTCTTGCGTCACTTGTATGAGAATAATATTTTTTAGGCCCGTATTTATAGGGGTAGCAATATAAGGACAATAAATTTCGGATTGGCAATCACTACATGTAAATAATGAATTGGCTACGGAATTTTCTAATAAAATTAATATCATACTTAATTAGTGAGGATTGCCTACGAATTTTAATGATTTATTTTATAAAATTTCACCTAAAAAATTACCAACAGAACAATTGAAGATAATTAAATATCTACGAAATAGTCCATAGACAAAACCATCTTAAAAGATGATTTTAGTACACATTGACGATTGTCTACGGAATATTGGTACGTAATTTACATTAGGATTACATTTTTACAAGTAAACAAATTACCTACGAGCAAATTTTCTACAATTTTTCATTGGTATTCCGTAGGTAAATGTAAACGCCTAAAAAATTATTGTCTATAGAATATTCCATTGTCAATTCTTTATTTTCTCGTAGTAAATAAAGGTCATTGATTTTTTTCTTTTACAAATGTAGGCTACTAATTTTTTTTTTTCTTGTAAATGTAGGTCATTTTTGCCGCACTAACAGGGCTAAAACTGCATGAAAAAATTATGGGCTCAAATATTGAAGATTAAATTTCTACATGCCTACCTTTTCCCCAAAAGAAGTTACTCGTTTCTATTTGTCAATCTAGACACATAATGTCGTTATATTGTCACTCCTATAGTTATAGACCTAAAAAAATATCCTTTGTAAAGTTGTTAATTTATTGCATATTTTCAATTTATTTATTTTCATGCAGCCGAGGACCTGCATCTTCATGCCATCTTCAGCCACCCACAAATAATCCTTTACTCTTGCAAGATGTCGTTTTACTGACGATGAATTTGGATCGTCTATCCAACAACATAGCATGTTTAATACCTGTTGCACTTTAGTTTCAGTGTTCCACTATACATACATAGGTATCATATTATGTATGGGCAAAGTAATGTGCAAATTGTGCACCTTACATCACTAATACTATTGCTTTAAGCAAGTCTTGTGTGAAATCGTTTCACGATATCATTTCGTGAGATGGATCCAATTTTTAATAAAATTTTATCACTTTTATATTATATATATTATATCACTTTTAAAAAAATGTATATAAAATGTACATTTAAGTCGAATATTGAAAAGTGTTACACTTTTGTATTAAATAAATTGTACAATTTTACAAAAAATGTATGTAAGATGTACTTCTAGTCTGTCCCATAATATCTTTTACACTTTTATTTTTCGTCCGTCCAACATTATCTTTAACACTTTTAAAATAAAAATCCTTCATACACTCCACCCTCACAATATCTTCAATTTTACACAAAATATCATTACTTTTAGCCGCACACATACACACAATCCAACTCATTTACTTTACACATAAAAATTTACAAAATTACCTCTCAAATTTATACTCATTCTTTCACTTCTTAAAGTGTGTGTCCTCCCTCTTATGTAAGCTTTTATGGGACGGAGGGAGTATCATTTTAAGATAAAAAATTGAAATGTAATATACTTCACATTATAAGTGATAATAATTTATTCTATATTAATAACAATTTATTAAAAAGTAATTAGATGAGATCCGTGGTGAGGCGAGTCTCACACAAGTTCTTCTATTTCTTTTAAGAAATAATTCTCGTGTTACGAAAACCAATACTATTATTTGGGGATTTAGATTACTTTCATCCTCTAACTTTTTACCTTTATTGAAATGACCCTCTAATTATCTACTTTATCAATTTAGTCCACTATGTTTACATATTTGGTCAATTTAGTCCTCTAACTATTCACCTTTATTGAAATGGTCCTCTAATTATCTATTTTATCAATTTAGTCCACTATATTTATATATTTTGCCAATTTAGTCCACTATGTTTACATATTTTGCCAATTTAGTCCAAATTAGTTATTTTATATTATTTTACATGGTGGGCTAATTTGGACAAAATTGAAAAATTATGTAAACATAGTGGACTAAATTGGTAAAGAATGTAAACATAGTGGACTAAATTGATAAAGTACATAATTAGAGGACCATTTCAATAAAGGTGAAAATTTAGAGAACTAAATTGATAAGGTAGATAATTAGAGGACCATTTCAATAAATGTGAAAAGTTAGAGGACGAAAATAATCTAAATCCCTATTATTTGTAAAAACTAATATTATTGTCTAGTAATATACGGTACAAAGGTGTACATAATACCGTTTCTTATGTATGATACGGACAAGAAATATCACCTTATTTACGGGTCCAAGACAGAGGTAGTTAGTATTTTCGTCCTCATATTGGATATGTTTCATGACAGTCCCCAGTGCTCTATGCCTTAGCTTTGAGAAAGGCCATCGCATAAAAAGAGGTTCCACAAACTTGTGTAGACAATTCCATACAATATCTTGTAATAATGGATGTGGGAAGTATAAATCCTCCTAAAAAAAAAAAAAAAAAAATTTACCATGCATTCCATAAGTACAAACCTAAGGTGATAGTTCTAGCTTTTGAGTTTTAAGTGACTTTTAAAAATCAATTTTTGAAATTTAAGGATTTTGAAATTCTGATAAAAATAATACTCCCTCCATCTCACACTCATTTGCACACTTTTCTTTTCGTCCGTCTCACTCTCATTTGCCCACACCGAACGTAGTAAGCCTACTTACACCCTTCACCTGAAAATATATACTTATTTACACATATGTCATTATTAAAACCCACCGTATTTACATTATTTTCTCTTTTCACCAACAAATTTGTCTTCTTTACCCCTTTGAAAAGTTAACAAAAGTACACAATCATTACTTTTTTAATATCTGTGCTCAAATAAGTGTGCAAATGTGTCCGGGACGGAGGGAGTATATGTGTTTGTTTTGGGTTTTTAGTAGGATACGATTTAACTTTATGTCAAAAAAGGATCCAAATATCGCGTATATATCGGAAAAATGATATTGAAATATGGATATTAGGGTGTAATTTATTTTTTTCCCTGATATTGTGGAAATATCACAAAATATTGATATAAATATCGATATCGGTCTATCATAATGTATTTTTCCTAGATATCGTAGAAATATGGCAAAATTTCGAAATATCCAAAAAAAATAATTTCTAAGAGTGAATAAAGTTATATTATTATATTATTATTATTATTGTTAAGTGTAATTGAAATGATTGGATGATGTGAATTCTAATTTAATATATTAATTATATAAGAGATAAAATTAATTGTATTGGAAACTATAATAGTAAGTTTAGAGGTGTTATAGTGATGTTTTTACATAATCTCAAATAATAATCGGTTTTAGATTTCAAAATCCAAAACCTAATTTTTAAAAGCGACCTAAGGCTCCATTTGGATGGAGTGGATTTGAAATCAAGTAATTTGAGGATAATATATCATGCATTCACACAAACTAAAATGGAGAAAAGCTAAATGAATGGATTTGATTCGTTCAAATATTAAGCACAAGTGGGAGAAGTAAGAGGATTTCAAATGACTAGATTTTGTTGGGTATTCGAAATCCTCCAATTTATAAGTAATATTTGTGAGAACCAAATCCATTCATTTAGTTTTTCTTCATTTTGATTTGTAATTTTATGGTGTATTACCCTCAAATCCCTTTATTTCAAATGACTACATCCAAATGAAGCCAAAGTAATTTATAATGATGGCAAAGAACAAGGTTATTTATTACCTTGCAACACTGGTTTCTTGCCCAATTCCAATCAATCTGATGGTAATCTTGAGAATATATCTCTTTCCTAAGAGAAAGAACGACGCCATTGATTTGCCTTACGAATCTTTCACCATATAAATACGACATGGGAAGGTACACCATACGACAATGACACCACATACGTCCTACATCAATTCCATCCACGTATGATAAGAAGGGGTACGTTTAATTTCTTATATCAACACCAAATTATAGAGAAAAATATTTTTGTCTGTAATTTAGAGTGTTATGTTACAAGGATAGTAATTTTGCGGATATGTAAATGTAGGATTTATATTTTAATATTTAAATGTAGGACAATCAAGTGCGAATTAGCCCATTTCGAGTTTAATCTCAGATGAGTTGCATGGTTATCCTACATTTATGGATTTACGGGCTGTAATGTAAATGTAGGACACTATTTTTAAAATTTAAAAATTTAAGATAATCGTGCAACTCATGTAACATTTTAGCCCGATTAATTTAGGCTAATTCGGGTCAATGGTTTTACATTTGCACATTTTTAAACATAATATTTTACATTCACAAGCCCTTAAGAATATTGTTCTTAAAACCACAACCCCCTAAGTTACAGGCTAAAAACATTATTTCCCAAAATTACTAGCAATTTATAGTTAATATCAAGAATAATCTTGTATAACTTATGTCGTGTTCAATTTTTGTCCTATATATATTTACCTTTTCAATTTTGGGCCTTTTGGTATCAATTTTGGTCCAAAAGAATTACAATTGAAAAAGGTAAAAACATACAGATCTAAAATTGGACAAAAAAAAAAAAACAGAAATTGTCACCAAAAAGACTAATATTGAAAAAGTAACAAAATACATAACTAAAACTGGACGCAACCTAAGTTAATAAACAACCCTTGATATTATCTCTAGTAATCTGATACACCTGATGATTGAAGAAATAAACCTGGATGCACGGGAAGAGAATAAGGAAGAAGCCACAACTCAGGTGGCAAAGGATTATTTCCATCCCATTCGTAAACACCAAGTACCTGTGAAAAAAACAGGTTAAATATGGGTGCAAACATATACTATATATGTATTTTCACAAACTTTGTATGTCACAAACTTTGTATGTCACTGTGTTGGAATTGATACTATTACATTCATTCATTAATACCGTAATATATTCATTTAGTAATATTATTTTACTTATAAAACTATATCACAATATTAAATGTTGGGGTAAATTGCATTTTTGGTCACAAGAGAATGAGTGATTTGTAAAATGGTCCTTTTTGACACTTTTGGTCCTGTAGTTTTTTCGAGCATTTTTAGTTCCGGAGAAATTGCAGTTTTGGTCACAAGAGAATGATAAATTGCAGTTTTGGTCCCGAGAGAATGAGATAAAATTACAGTTTTGGTCCTAAAAAATAATGGTTGAGACTATTTTTGCAAAAAAAAGGACCAAAAATGAACGATGGGACTAACATTATCGTTAAAAAATTCTCATGGGATCAAAACTATAATTTTTCCTATCATTTTATGATATTAATTTATAAAAATAAGAATCATGGTAATAATGAATGAATATAATTGCATCAGTTTCATACGGTGAGTGTGGCTCATATATTTTTTTACCGAGAGCCAACACTTTCCCCACGAAGGGATGCAAGTAGCACCACCATGATCAAGAATCCATGTTCTTGCTTTGTGCATGGCTCCATCTCGATCGTCCATTTCTTGTCCGAGAAGCCTTAATGCGGCGTAGTTTAGGGCCGTGCAAAGCATGGTGCTACACCCTTCTATATGCAAGCCCCATCCTCCATCAAGATTCTGCACTTTGGTGGAAATAACGTTATCACAATGTATATCCCAACAGTTAAAAATTGAAAGAATTCCGCCTCATCTAAAAGTCCGAACTTATGAAGAGTTGAATTCATAACCTCTACCCTCTAGGAGGAGGCCCATCAAGTGGACAATTTAATATGAGTGGGATGCGGGTGTGAGTCGAGAGGCTACGATACCATGAATGAATTCCGCCTCATCTAAATGTTCAAACTTATAGAGATTTGTAAATTTAATTCATTTATGTTGATTCCTTAATAGAAATAAATAATTTTAACCTGATGGGTATAGAGATAACGACATATCTCCTTTTGATGTTCTTCTAGGAGGACTGTGTTTACAGCGTCCATTATAGACAAAGCTATGACCTGAAAAAGATGTAATAAATTTTCTTCAGGAAAATTTTTTTATTTTTCTTTTAGTCCGGGTAATTTTTTGTTCAGAACACTCCACTTTGTGGAATTGAAATTAGTCATGATAACTTTAAAAATTCAATTTTTTTGTCCTATTTCCAACTACAAAATGGTCACTTTTTCTTCTAAACCATTCTTTTTCACATGGCAGCAAAAAAAAATATTAGTCTCTTAACTTTTGATATTTTAGATTTCAAGACATTCTACTTATGAAAATTGAATTTCATTCATATAACTTTTAAAATTCAATTTTTGATCCTCTAACCGACTAGACTACACCAGTTCAAAAAAAAAGGAACATTTTCCCTTTCCTTTAACATGTTTCTACTAAAGCTTCGTGCATACATCAAATATAAATATGATCCAAATTGGGTTAATAGAGTCGATAAATATATAAACAAGAGAGTTGTTCCAACCAAGCCTGGCATGAGGAACAATGGACCGCTGTAATCGGCAGGCCAGTGTCCATCCTCTGCTTGAAGAGTTGAGTAGAATCTCAAACCGCATCTCAACGCATTCATCACTCTTTCCTCACTTATTTCTCCATCTAACCCTACCGGAAATTCCTCATAACCACGATTCTCCTCCCCAAACTAAAACAATTAAAAAATATCACTATACGTAAAAGCCATAAATATGAACTAAACATAAATACATAAATAGAAATGATCAAGTGTGTTGAAGGAGAGAAGACTGAAGGAAAGTGGGACAGGTCAGGCTTACACAAGTTTTATTAAATACAGAAATAATAGAGTTAAAATCCACCTTCTCCCATAACTTTAGTTTTTCACAAAAAGTCTCAAAAAGTTAGGTTTTCCAATTTAGTCTCATACCTCGATGAATAATTATTTTACAGACCAAAATTTAGATGTAGCAAAATGAGGACCGTAAATTTTCGGGCTGACAAAATGAAGAACATAACTATCTAGGCTGGCAATTTAAGGACAATTAACTTTTAAAAGTTGCGCATTTTGGTCAAATCAATCCAAATCGGGTATATATTCAACGTGCATTCATTTTCAGATCGGGCCAATTAGCCAAATGATTGCAGGCCAAATCGGGCCAATTAGCCTATAGATTTAGGCTTATTTAGCCTCAATTCACAATATTAAAAGTTATTATTCTTAAATTACCAACTCGAAAAATTACGTCCTCATTTTGCCAGTCCTCCTCTGTTGCGGTCCCTAAAAATTTTGTTCTGCATAGCTACTTACAAAAATTCCCAAAATTTGAAGTAAGACGTTGTTTTGGGCACATTTTCGTACGTGATATGTAAAATTAGTCCCATAACTTTTATATTATTCGTAAAAGGTCGAAAAAATGTGTCCAGAACAAGGTCATATTTCAACTCCGGCGACTTTGGATCAACAGAGTTATGGAATTAAATTAAAAAATTAAAAAAATTTGGAATCCTTTGGGAAAAAGACACGAAATAATATGGAGTCACCTGAATTCGCATGAGGAGATCAGAGCTTTGTTTGACATCGTAACGGGTGGTGTGAAAGTTATTGCGAGCGTTTTCAATCAGAGCTTCTTGTTTAGAGCTTCCACTGTTGCCATCAAATTCCCAATACTGTCTTCCGACGTGATTGTTCAAGCTTCTAACCCAAGGATCATCCCCTTCACACATTTTCAATCTCCACATTTTTCTTAATTTTTTATTTTCCTTTTTCAAACTAAATGTTACTTTAAATTGTTGCATAATTAACGTATATATAGCTTCTAAAATTATGATTGCCATTCAAGTTATATATGTGCAGCAGCTGGACCCCACAATCAATAACAAGCTAGAACTCTTACAATTATAGAAGACGTCTCCAAATAGGAATAATGTTTTATTAGGTCTGTAATTTGAGAGGGTTGGTGTTTTAAGTACAATAATTTTATGGGTATGTCAATATAGAATATTATGTTTTAAAATTTATAAATATAGGACAATCGAACCTAAAATAGGTAAATTGTATTGATATGTCATCTGAGTTGTATGATTGTCCTAAATTTGCATAATTTAAAAATATATAAAGTGTCATATATTCACAGACTTGTGATTCTCAGTAGATATAGGATTAGTCGTACAACTCACGTGTGATTGAGCCAAATTTGGGCTAATTGGGTTCAATTATATTTTCAGATTTTAAATAATAGTGTCTTACATTCACAAACCCATAAAATTATTGTCTTAAAATATAACCCGTATACGGGCCTAAAATAATATTTTTCAGTTTCCAAACATAAGAACTCAATTATCTAACATTTTACGTGTGTTTAGAGATCATGATCTCGAGATTAAACGTTACAAATTTTCTTTATTAATTGAAATGGACCACCAAGCTCCAAATACTAAAATTTGAGGATTGTTCCCTTCGTATTCAATATATATATATATATATACTACTCCCTTCATCCAATAGAAACTTTCAAAGAAGATAGTGCATTGTAAACTTTTATGTATAAAGCAAGAAAATTTATTCGTAATGATTGAAATTTTGAGGGGTAATTTTGTAAACTTTTATGTATAAAGTAAGAAAATTTATTAGGTTGTATGTATACGTGAGTGAAAATGTAATGATATTTTGTGTAAATTAGTGAAAATTGTGAGGGCGGAGTTTTAAAGGGTTTTTCATTTTAAAGATGTGAAAGTTATAGTGGGATGAAGGAAAAGGAAAAATGTAAAAGATTTTATGGGAATACTATACTTTATGGGATAATTGCACATTTAGTCCCGTAAGAATTTTCTCGATTTCAAAATGGTCCTTTTTCATGCATATTTGGTCCTATACTAATATTCCGTCAATATTTAACAAATTTTGAGCACGTAAATTACATGCGCCATTAAAGTTTGCACTTTTAGTCCCACAAATTTGCACTTTTAGTCCCACAATTTCAGCACTTAACGGAATCCGTTAACTTAGTTAACGGTTAGGACCAAATATGCATGTAAAATGACTATTTGCAAATATAGGGACCAACCGTGAAATTGAAAAATTCCTAAAGGACCAAATGTACAATTAACCCTATACTTTAATGACTAAGTCTTGTGTTGTGTGCCCATATATATATATATATATATATATATATATATATATATATATATATATATATATATATATATATATATATATAATTGGTTTGAAGGGTATTAATTATTACTCCCTCTGTCCCAGAGAATTTGCACACTTGATTTTTCAACGGTTTTGTGTGAGAATTATTTCATAGTAATATGTGTTCAAAAATTATTTTATATGAATGGTATGCTAGTTAAGCTTCTTAACTAGCATACCATTCATATAAAACAACTTTTGAACACATATTACTATGAAATAATTCTCACACAAAAACCTTTGAAAAATCAAGTGTGCAAATTCTTTGGGACGGAGGTAGTATATTAAAGGATATTAGTTAAGATATTAATTTTTTTATTGATATTAGTTTTTGCATTAAAGAAAATAATGACTTTTATGTTAATGTGTACTTAATTCATATATCTTTGATGTCTTACCATGCTCAAGTCACACTTTATAAAGAGTTCCTTCAGCAATTAAGAATAAATAGCAAGCATCCAATGCATGTAAAAGAAGTCGGTTGCATTAGAAAAGAAATGTAATAATTAAAATGAATGACGATGGATGGCAAAAACACTGCCCAACATAATAACAATACTATGTATCATTTTTATTATGTTATTTATTAATTTAATTGATGAAGTCAATTACTTGAGAGTAGCTCTATAACACAATTATAGTCGTATTGAAAAATTATGGCACACCTAAAAATTAAACTTTATACATATTAAAAATTACCATCACTTTTTATGATAATATTATCACTTTTCACTTCTACATTATAATTTTTCATATATAACTATATCATGACTTAAAAGAGATATATCTTATAAAAATTTATAAGATGCACGAGACGATCTTAAAGAAGAGCTAATTCAGCCTCTACTGCTGGCTGTGGTTGGGGGAAGGTCATTATACTAGATAAAACTTTACAGGTCACAAGTGGTTGGCCCTTATTGGGTTGTGGCCATGTGATCAGATTAGATCGCAACACTATATATAACTTAATCCAGATTCATAAAAATACATCAATAATGCATGTTACGTGACACAAATTTATCTATATTATCTTTGCAATTAATATCATAACAAATGTATCAATAATGTTCTAGAATAATTAAGTCTTGTATGCGTACGTGAGATCGATTCATGTATCCCATTTCGTAAGACGAAGTTAGTTTTTAACAAAATTTTATCACTTTTAAACTAAATTGTACTCCCCGTCTCATTTTTTATTGCTCAAAATCCAAAAATGAACGTCTTATTTTTGTTTTCTCATACCCAATTTTAACTAAAAACAACACTACCCTCTTAAATTAAACCCTTATTAGACATTTTTATTTATACCCCAATGCCACTCAATTAACTATTTCAATAAAGTTGACTTTAAAATAACTCATTTCAATAAAGTTGAAAATACTCATTTGTCCTTCACTTTATACCTTTAAATACTAATAAACAACTAGTGTCTTAATATTTGTGTTATTTTCATTGAGCAATTAAAATTGGGTCGGAGGGAGTATCACTTTTTATATAAAATGTATGTAAAATTTACATAATTAAGTCAAAAATTAAAAAGTGATACACGTTGTAGTAAATAAATTGTGTAATTTACAAAAATATATGTAAAATATACCACTTTAAGATAAAGAAATTTGAAAAGTGATGTACTTCACATTATAAGTGATTATAATTTATTATAAAGCAATAACAATTAATTAAAAAATGATAATAATTTTACAACCGTCTCACGAAATGATATTCGTGAGACAGTCTCACACAAGTTTTTACTAATGTTCTAATATCATAAAAATCTTATGGGTAAAAGTAAAGGTAAAATAATACTATCTTCGTCCCCTCATAAGCTTTTTATTTGAGAATTGCACACTCTTTTAAAAAAATAGTATTTATGTGTCGTGGGTGTTGAAATGTGATGTTGAAGGAAAAGGTAAAGAGAGGTATAGAGAAATAAAGGTAGAAAAAGAGAGATGTGATGAATTTTTTTATCATTTATAGAAATTGAAAGTTTTGATTGGGATGCTAATTTTGGCAAATTGAAAAGCTTACGAAGGACTGAAAAGAAGTATCACTTTTAAAAAAATAGAGTTTGTATTATGTGAATCAATTTTATTGTAAAATTAATTTTTAATTAATTAGAGTAAAATAAAAAAATATTATAACAAAACATGTAATACCATATAGTGAAACAATATTTTTCATTGAGAAATGGATAGGGACGGAGTATCGCCTATCGGATGAGCACCTTAATATTGGTTTTTAATTCTTGGATGGATAGTCTTAGGTTCGATTAACGGTGAGCACACATTTCATTAAAATTTTCTTCTTTTTATTTTTTCTTTTAACTTTTTCTTTACAACTCTAAATTTATTCATTTTCATATCTTTAGCTTCTCATGTCATTTAAGAGTTGTGATGTATCATCAAGTTAACCATTAACTAGTCTTGCATTTAGAGAATTTTACGATAAATTTTCTATATTGTATTAACTTTATTATATATTTTCTATATAGGATATATTTATATTTTTGTAATTTATCATTGTTATGTATTGAACATAAACAATCAGATTCAAAATATTTATCTTATTTTATATTTGTCATTATAAATTATTTGATTATATACTTTACTTATTATTGAAACCCCAATTAATAATTTAATATAATATTAGTGTAGCTTGTTTTAAAATACACTTCAACCTTTTATTTAGCTGGCTCCCCTAACTATATAATTTTTTTGGCTACGTAACTACAAATGATAACTCGAACTCATGATATTACGACATAGTTAACGTGGCACTAATCATTTGAAGTATATCACTGCTTCATTTAATGAAACAACTAATATCAACCAAAACTCACTACTTAACTGGCTTGGTCTTACAAGCACTCAAATCTGTTATAAAAAGTGATAGGTGTTATAACTAAAAAGTGCTAAGTGTTATAATTAAAAAGTGTGATCTATTAAAAATAAAAATGTCAATTAAGTTAAAAGAAAAATATTAGATGTTAGTATTATTAAAATGTTCCAGCAAAATTAATTTAAAAGTGATACAACAAATTTTTAATGCATGCATTTAATCACCTAAGAAAGACCAACTCTGCTTAACTAATATGATCAATAAATTGGCATGCAATTATGAGTTATTTGGACCACGTTGAAAGAAACTTGATTGTTTTCAGGTGATTAATATATGTAGCACTCAGAAAATAAAAGAAATTAAAATATGCAATTGTTGGATATCTCCTATAAATCAAGTTTCATGGTGAAACTTGATTTATATTGAAAAAATAGATGCAGTTTATCTTTCAATTATCCTAACTAATATCATTTAATAGTATAAGTCATACCTTTCAATTATCATTACTAATACTTTTTGTAATGTTGTACTATTCTAATATAATTATATACATCATATTTTTGATTAACACGATCGATACCCTTTAGTAATATAAATAATATTTTTCAATTATCGAATACCCTTTAGTAAAATATGACATACTTTTCAATTATCATAACTAATATTTTTTTAGTAATATAGATAATACCTTTCAATTATTACAATTAATACCCTTTAATAAATGAATTACGTTTCACTACAAACTCTTATTCATATTAGACTTCGTCTTTATCAATTATGAGGACCACACAGAAAGAAACATATATGTATGAAAGCATATGGACAATATTAAACATATATATGCATATAATTCAAAACAAATATATAATATATATAATTGTGTACCTTTCAAAACAAATATATATATATATATATATATATATATATATATATAATTTTGTAGATTTAATATGATGAAAGGTCAGTGTCTTTAGAACAGTGCCAGGTCAGGTTGCGACAAAAATTGTTTAATCAAGTCTTAATTTTTCGAGAACGAACAAACCTGATGATGTCATTAATTGGACTGTTCCATTATACAAACATGCATGAGCCGTGTTATACATGCACACTAAGATTATTGTGTTCCTATTATTAAAATTTAAAATATCAAATATTTAATCAAATATATTAAGAATTTAATCTACAGAATCAATAATTAGGGTCAGTGATATTTTTTTATGTGTATCAACAACAAATTAATATTTTTACTATTTAAATTGTACATTTAATATAAAACTAATGTTAAATTTAAAATATCAAGTTTAAAAATAATATTTAAAGTATCAAATATTTAACCAAATGTATCAAATATATGACTAAGAGTATAGAAAATAGAATGAAATTGAAAAGTGAAACACAAGAAACTTACTTGTGTATACGAAACACATAACACCTTGTCAACTTGCATTAGTTAAACTCTTAGTCTAATATTTTCTAATACATTGATAATATCATCTTATGTTAATTGGCTTGTCATGGCAACACTAGAATGATCGAGGATGTAGTATTCAATTAAAAAATCGACTAATTCGGGGTTTACCATCCACTAGCGGGACCCCCAATTGAAGCCGAGCTAAACTCTGTATTGGTAGTCCATTTCGAAATGAATCGCTGATCGTAGTATTTTTAGTGATAAGAAATTTTCGACCAAACAAAATATCGAACCCAAGGGACTAGGAATGAAGTGAAGCCATGAAATACCACGTTTTAGAGAATTATAGCGGCAAGTCAATATTGTAAAATTAAAAGCAACAAAAGAACAACACAAATTCGACAAGAAATTAAACTAAGCAATCAACAAAGGAATACCAAGGATGAGAATAGTAGTGCTCGGGTGCAAATCACCAAAGACTCGTCAAATTCGGATCATCAATAATCAAGTGTTCATTCAAGAGGGATCATAGGGATAACCAACAAATAATTCAAATAAAACCGTCTTTGGATAAGCCTAGGTTCTAAATGATCGATTAAGCACGTAGGAATGTAAGAGACGGCACACTCACCCCCTCACTAATTACAAGCAAACAACAAGTAATCAATGTGCCTTAATGAGGTTCTAATTAATCAACCAAGTATCCTTGCGTTAATCAAATATTGACTTCAATCACACAAGTAAACCTAACACCTATGCATCAATTCAATAAACCAAGTATCCTTGCGTAATTAAATCAATAAACACAAGATCAAAGTTCACCCTAGCAATTAAATCATACAAAGCATCATTAAGACAATTAATCACCTCAACAAATAAACACCCAATCACCAATTCACCAAAATCAACTCATCTAGGGATCATTACACCCAAGCACATAAGAAATTTAGCCAATCATGGCTAATTGAAGGAAACCCATAAGCAACAAGTAAATAGAGAACATGAATAAGCTGAAATTAATAAACAAAACTTGATATAAATGGTAGAAGTCACCTTGATGGAGTTTAATACAACTTGAATGATCAATTCTATCAGCTATTACACTTGGGTAATGAAAATCTATCAAAATTGGAAGAACACCTATCACTATGTGTTTGTGTGTGTGAAGGAATCTTGAAATTGGAACTAAGGAATTTATCTAAGTGTAGAATATGTTCTAAGTGTGGAATCCCTCAATCAGCTGAAAATGAGAAGTATTTATAGTGAGGGCAAAGTTAAAATAACGAAAATTGCACCTAGGTCCCTAAAAAATCGAGATAACTTCGGCCAAAATCGCAGACACTGTATCAACTCGGCCAGAGTTGAACCAACTCGGCTCGAGTTGGTCAACTTAGCTTCGAGTTGAATGAGAATGGGTCGAGTTGAATGCCGAATTTTTGGGCGAAATCTTACGGAGCCTCAAACTCGGCTCGAGTTCAATTAAAGCGGGTCGAGTTGGTCTGGTCCTTGGCCACTTTGCATGCGGAACATTTTCCCCCTCCAACTCGGCCAGAGTTGAGTCAACTCGGCTCGAGTTGGTGTCGTTCTCGCTCACACGTTCGTAACTCAAACTCCCGAGCTCCGATTCGGTTGATTCTCGTTGCGTTTCGACCCTCACTTATTTGCCTTTCCAATTCTTCACATTATCCATGCAAAATCCTGCAACAAATGCAACACTACCTTTCTCGACTATTAGACTCACAATTATATCAATCAAGATGAATAATGCGATGAAATTAACACAAGTATATATCTAAACACACATCAAATCATGCACTATATCACCCTAATCAACTCCCCCAAACTAAAAGATTTGCTTGTCCCCAAGCAAAGAAATAAATGATCAAAAGGAAAAATTGTTCATAGGTTCACAAATCATGGACTAATCAACAAAATCATACAATCAAGTGACTTTCCTCAAATGAATCATCAAGTTAGAGAGTAAATCGATGTTAGACCAAGATTGTTTTGATGAGTTAAAAGACTGCATTCGAGATGAGCAGACTATGATGTAGAATCGAAGACTAAGTTCTAGTACGAAGGTGATCGTACTAGGTCAAGATTAGTTCAAGTCATCTCGGAGACGAGGAATGACAAGTCATGCGGAGACAAGCTCAAGTCTAGTCATCTGCAGGAGACAAGTATAAAGAGCTCGGATGAGGTCAAGATAAGTGAGTAGAATAAGAAAGGCTAATCTTCACCAAGTCATTTGCGACGAGTAGGAAGAATCGGTACCGAGGTTTTAAGCGATTTTCAAGATTAAGTTTGTTAAGCGGTTTCAAGTTTGTTAGAACTAACTAACAAACTAAGCTGACTTTTCAGACTTATATATAGGTCTAGGTTTTTCATTTTTGAATATATAGAATCAACACTTATGCATATTAGATTTACATAATTCACTATTCGATTTCACAATCTTTTCACAAGAATTTCTAGAGAGTTTCAAAAGTTCTAAGTGTTTTAGAACATTTTTTTACGTAATCTTCAAAATTCAATATACTGCATGTGATTAGGTTTCTAGAAGAAGAGTCTAGGAGATTGAAGATTTGAAGAATTGTACAAGTTGTAAGTTGTAAGTGGAAGTAAGAAAGTAAGCGATAAGTAGAGTCCCTTCTTCAAATTGAAGAAGGAGAGTGGATGTAGGATTTTAAAATCCGAACCACTATAAATCACAGTGTTATTTCTTGCTTTCTTTAATTTTCGTTTATTTTACAACTGTGTTTCATCAAGAGATAAATTCAGAATCATAACTAAAATCGATATTTCAACCTTGCTTTTGATCTTGTAAGAAGTTGAGAATTTATTCTTAATCTGCGTGCTCAATCGATATTTTGAATTGGTTTTGGAAGATTTGAAAAATCTACAAAATCTATTCAAACCCCCTTTCTAGATTTTGTTCTAGGAAGCTTATTCAAAGTTTTAATCAACTCAACTCTCAGGACCAACAAGTGGTATCGGAGCGGTGTTAAGGCGTTACGATATTGATTTTAGGTCTTGAACAAGATACGAAATAATCTTGATTTTCTTCATTTTCTTTCATTTCTAACAGTGCTACTAATAAGCTTTTGTGGAGTATTTTGTCTTTGTTTCATCATGTCTTGAGTAAAAGTAATAAGTCCAGAATCTGCTGAATTTTCAATTGAAGAGTATGATTATTGGAAATTTAGGATGGAAAATCATCGAAAGTCATTCATGATAGAATGGAAGAGGTTCTTGAGGAAGGTCCTATAAAGTTTTTCCATGGAGGCACCAAAGACTTGGAGCAGAGGCAAATGAATCAAGAACTAGGCAAGAGAAGAAGAGTTACGAATTGACTAATGATGAAAGGAAGGTCCACAATCTTGACCAAGTAGCTAGAACCGAAATCATAGAGACTTTGAGTAAAGATTGGATAGAGAAGGTTAAAAGATGTAAAACGACCAAAGAAATGTGGCAAACCTTAGCTAATGTTTGTGAAGGATCGACCAAGTGAAGGAGAACAAGCTACGATCAGATGTGCATACATTTGAAACATTCAAGATGAAGGAAAATGAGTACGTAGATCAGTTTGATATGAGGTTGACCAATCTTCTCAACAAAGCGGTGATCTTGGAAAGAATTATTCAGAGAAGGAGATTAACAACAAGATTTTGAGATCATTAACCAAGAGATGGAGGGAAAAATCCAATATTCTTAAAGCAACTCAAGATTTATCCTCTATTACTCACCATACTTTATTTTCTCATCTTAAAGCTTTAGAATATGACATCCAGATAGAAGATGAGGAAGATGAGATGGAGTCAAGCACCTCATCCAAATCTGTTGCCTTTGTCGATAAAGAAGACAAGGTGTCAACGAGAGTGTAGGAGTGATCTATCCTTGAAAGAGCGAGATGGCTTTACTTACAAAAAGGTATGATAAATTGAGAATGAAGTATAAGAGAAATAAATTGAGATTTGCGGTAGAGATAGACAAAGATCCAGATCGAGATAGGAAGGTAGACAAATCTTGAGATGATGACAAAAACAAGAGCCAAACAAGAAGATACAGATCACTGTTAGAAGAAATACTTCCAGTCCCGAGATCGAGATAGGAGTGACATTTGCTATACTTGCAACAAGCCGGGACATTTCAGCTATATTTGTCCTCAGTGACTCTAAAGAAAGGGAAGAGAAGAGGAAGAAAAGAGACGGGAGATTTGCAGATCAAAGAGCTTTGTTGGCTGAAGAAAAAGAGCCAAAGAAATCATCATCATCTTCATCATCCTCATCTGATTTTGGATCAGATGATGAGATCTCGTCTCATGGCTAATGAGGTAATCTACTATTCATCTTGAGATAATGATTCTTGTCACCGCATCTCGATCATGACCAAACTGTTATACATGAATTATTGAGAGATTTAAAAACATCTTTAGCCGCTTATAAACACTGGAGACAGAGAATTTAATTTTAAAGGATCGATTCAAATTCTAAATAAAGGCAAGAAGGTGATGAGCAGCTCAGAGACCGAGGAAACATTCAAGGGGGAATGTTTTCATCGATCAAGCTAGTACATCACCTACCTTACCCGAAAGGTTAGAAAATGAACCGAAAACTTTAAAAGATAAATTTGAAGTAGTCTGTCTGAAAATGAATTAATTAAGAAAGACAATGAGAAGCTTGTCTTCAAAATTAGTCGACTTAATAATTCACAATCGATAATAGATCATATTTTTAATACTTCTGAAATCTCATGATAAGACAGGACTTGGTTATGATAGGAACAATAAATCAGATGTTCAAAACCTAGGAAATTTGTGAAAGCATCTGTTCAATCAAAAGATATTAAAATTGGTCCATGGAAACCAACTAGTCGAGATAAGGACTACGGCTTCGATCTGAAACCAAGAATTCGGTGAAGAATCCCTATCGTACTAGAAGGAATCCAAGAACCAAAATAAGAAGATTTTCTTATTATAATTCTTTTGATGGAAGGAGCAAATGCTATCCTACATTTCCTAAGTTTAGGAAAATTACCCGATCGAATACAACAAGTTGTCATTCAAAATGATATTATTGTAGACAGATTTGGTAGAAAATCCGAGTCCGATTTGTTGTCTGCAGATGAGATGTTTGTTTGGATTCCTAAAGTGATTCTTGACCCAAAAGGACCCAAGATCACTAGGGTACCTCAAAACTAATCTGCTTTCACAGGATTCACAGGATCATCACTTAAGGAAGAGATCTTAGCTTCAATATGGTACATCGACGGTGGTCGTTCACAACATATGACCCATAACAAGAAGCTGTTATCAAATTTTCAAAGTATTGATGGTCCAAGAGTTGTATTTGGTGATAATAATTGTGGTCGGACTAAAGGTGTAAGTACTTTGATTATCAAGGATATTCGGTATACGAGGTATATTTTGTTGAAGGTTTGAAACATAATCATTTATCTGTTTCTCGGCTTTGTGATAAAGGTTTTCTTGTAAAATTTTCAAGGGATAAAATGTGATATTTTGGATAATTCCTCGTAGATAAGATACTATTAGCGGCTTACGAGGTAATGTCTATGTGGCCAACTTTAATAGTTGTTCCCAAGATACTTGTCGATGGCTAAGGGTGGAGAAAACGTCACCGGCTATGGCATAAAAGGCTTAGTCATCCGAATTTCAAGACCCTTAGTAAGTCAAGCTAAGAGAAACCTTGTTAAGGGATTACACGAAAACTTTTATCAACTGATCTTAAATGTGATGCTTGTCAAAAAGGTAAACAGCCTAGACACTCATTTAAGAGTATTAACTCCTCCTCATCCGAAAGAGTGTTGCAACTCCTTCATCTGGATTTGTTTGGACTGTTACTCCTCTCGGTTTCGGTGGAAGGAAATATACTCTTGTTGTAGTAGATGACTTTTCTAGATACACTTGGGTCATATTTCTTTTCAAGAAAAATGAGACTATGAACAAGATTCTGATCTGTCTGCATAAATTCGTAATGAGAAGGGAGTTAATATTATTAAAATCGGGAGTGATAAGGGTACAAAATTTTTGAATTCTTGTTTATCTAATTTCTTCAATGAGTTTGGAATTATACATGAGACATCTTCAGCAAGAACTCCTCAACAAAATGGAGTGGTTGAAAGAAGGAATAGAACTTTGAAGGAAGCGGCCGAAGCATGTTGGTGAGTATAATACCCCTCATAGGTTACGGGCTGAAGCTATCAACACTGACTTGCTATACTCGTAACGGGTGCTTAGTTGTCAAAGATAAGGGTAAGACTCCTTATGAGATTTGGAAGGGTAAGATTCCAAGGATCTCATACTTCAAAGCTTTTGGTTGTAAGTGTTTCATTCATAACAATGGGAAATCTAAGTTAAGAACTTTTGATGCTAAAGCGGTGATGGAATATTCTTAGGATATTCTAATACTTCAAAGGCATTTAGAGTTTTTAACAAGACAACCCTTTGTGTGGAGGAAACTCCTCATGTTGTTTTTGATGAGTTGTATTCCTTTTCGTATAAAGTGAATCAAATTTCAAAATCTAGATAAAATTGAATTATCCAAGACTAAACATAGAACTATTTATCTACCTACTCTTGACTCGAGAATCAGATGAAGAAGAATCCCCATCGATAATCAGAAGACAACTTACGATCGAGACTCCTTGAATCAGGACACCTTTGACATCACCGATCAAAGACGAGTCGGTGATGAAGGGGGAACGTCACCGAGGTTGAGTCGGATGAGTTGCCAATCGAGACTCAAGATGAGGATACTTCTCCTCATATAGGCAAAAGAATGAGAAGCTATCATCCATCCGATCAGATTATAGGAGATCCATCTAGTAGTGTGCGAGACACGAATGATGTTAGACTCGAAAGTCTTTTCGGTTGTTATGTATCGCTTCTTGAACCCAAGTCTATTGAGGAAGCATTATCGGACCCAAATCTGGATAATGACCATGCAAGAAGAATCGCATCAGTTTGAAAGACAAAATGTATGGGATCTAGTGGAAAGACCCTCACACGTAAAGATTATAGGCACCAAATGGGTGTTTAAAAATAAAGCAGATGAGAACAATATTATTGTTCGAAATAAGGCAAGACTGGTTGCACAAGGTTATTCACGGTCGAGGGAATAGACTATGATGAAACCTATGCTCCGATTGCGATTAGAGGCAATAAGATTGTTCTTGGCATTTCTTTGCATATAAGTCTTTCAAAGTTTTTCAAATGGATGTTAAGTCTGCTTTTCTTAATGGTGTGTTACTTGAAGAGGTCTATGTAGAACGACCTCCCGGGTTTAAGATCAATAACAAGGTCTATAAACTCAACAAAGCTCTATATGGACTGAAACAAGCTCCCGGAGCTTGGTATGATACTCTATCTGATTTCTTGACATCAAATGGTTTTTCTAAAGGTAAGATTGATAGAACTTTGTTTAGAAAGGAAGTAGATGGCAATATTTTACTAGTTCAAATTTATGTAGATGACATAATTTTTGGTTCACCTAATCTGAAATTATGTGAAGAGTTTAGCTTTCTCATGAAAAACAGGTTTGAAATGTCAATGATGGGAGAATTGACATACTTTCTAGGCTTACAAATTAAACAGATGAGTAAGGGTATATTTATACATCAGTCTAAGTATGCTAAGGATCTAATTGAGAAATTTGGAATGATTACTAGCAGAGAAGTCAAAATACCTATGGCAACTAACTTCTCAATGGATTCAGATGAGCAGGGATACCCACCGATGCAACGGAGTATCGTGGGTGATTGAATCTCTTCTCTATCTCACCGCAAGTAGGCCGACATAGCCTTTGCAGTTGGGGTATGTGCAAGATTCCAGCCTAATCCCAAGAAAACTCATCCGGAGACCGCTAAGAAAATTCTTAGATATCTCAAAGGAACCTTGCAAGTAGGGTTATGGTACCCGGTGATGACAACTTTGAGCTAACAAGTTATTGATTCAGACTTTGGAGGGTGTAAGATTGATAGGAAATCCACTTAGGACTTGTCAATTCTTAGGCAACAAATTAATTTCTTGGTTATCTAAGAAGCAGACATCTGTTGCCACCTCCACAACCGGAAGCCGAGTACATGGCACTGGAAGTTGTTGCTCTCAACTCCTCTGGATTAGTCAATGACTTAGAGACTACAATATTCAAACATCACTGCTCCTATTTACCGTGATAGTAATAGTGCAATAGCAATGACTTACAACCCTGTTTTACATTCTAGATGCAAGCATATAGATATTAGGCATCATTTCATTAGGGATCATGTTGAAAAGAATGACATTAGAATTGAGAAAATTGCCACCGAATCACAAAAAGCCGACATTCTTACAAAACCATTAGCCGAGTCTAGGTTCAAAGAAATGTGTTTAGAATTAGGACTACTTGATGCATCTTTAGCTGATTTCTAATTGTGTGCATTTGTTTTCTTTTCCTTTTCCTTTCTTTAAATTAATGTCTAGAAAGAATTATCGACTAGATATGTGTCAAAGGGCAATCAGTAGCTGATATCATTGATCTCTTTTTAGGAATCAAGAATCAAGGATTAGTCATATTGACCTTATACGAATTGATAATTACTTATCGACATTGAGTAAATCGCATAAGGACATAATATTCACTGAACGTCGAAGACAACAGATGACTACTTACATCCTATCTCGATTTATCTTTAGCTTCCGATGGTTTTCTTTGAGTTTATGTTTTTGCAGAACAGTCACGTATAACACCGATTCATTCTTTTATTCAAACTTCTTTATTCTTAAACCGAGTCCGATTTGTTTCTTAATAATTTTGTTTTAGAAAAGTAATTCTAAATGTGTTTTGTTTAAACTCGGTTTGAAAAATGCTAAAAAGTTACATTTAAATTGTTGGTTTTCGTGGATCGAGAAAGTTACTCTATCGATGACTTTCTAAAACTTATCTCGCTTTAAGTCGATCTGCTTTTTCAAACCCATCTCTGTTTAGAAAACCTTGATTGAAGTAAGATATCACGTGGTCGACGCCGTATACTTACTTCTCTGAATAAAGTAACCTATATCGGTCAAATCAACAGTCTATAAAGTAACTATTTACGCATTCCAAAGGCGATTGCATTTCACGCGCTGAATCCTAATCGTTTATTTTAGTTTTTAACCGTTGATTAATACTCAAGAAAACTTTTTGAATAAATGGCCGAGATTAACTCAGATTTTCAAAAATGGCGGTTTCTCTTTCCAATTTTCCCCCTATAAATACATCTTCTTCTTCCCTAAAATCTTTTCTTTCCATACTCGAGAAAACCTGCATATTATTTTGCCAAACCCTTTACAAATTCACAAAAACTTCCAATGGCATCTTCTTCAAAACTACCAAAACTTATAAACCCACATACATTTCCACAAATATTTCTCACTTCAAAATGAATGAGAAATACTTCAAAACCGCTTTGAAAGCAGAGATGTATGTTGATTTCGAAACCACAAATGACCCAGAATCTGCAGAAATTCTTCACCTCCTCGAAGCTTCACGTCTCGGAGGATTTCTATCACTAAAGTCTCCTCAAAACAGAAGGCTGATTCTTGGGTGCGAGTTTTGGCTAGAATGGAGGATACCCAGGATGGGTTTGATACATCTGTGGATGGGACAACACTGAGTTATTCTAGACAAAACATTGCTAGGATATTCGACACGTCAATGGAGGGAGTAAATCCATTGACGTATAAGGAGGATAGTTGGGAAGAATCATTCGATATGATGGCGAGGGTTAGTTCTAGGGGAACTCGCAGGGATCCGAAGAAGAACCTATTGAGAAGAAAATATAGGTTGCTTGATGACCGTGGTTACGAAGGTCAGATTGGGTGAGCAGAGCTCACATGATGGGTTAACCAAACCCAGATTGTGCGTAATGCGAGCCATTTTGGATGGAGTGCAAGTGAACTGGGTAGAGCTGTTACTTCATAAGCTCGGGGAGGAGAAGAAACGCCTCACTTTCAAGTCCACTGCAGAGGGCCGGGTTCCTACTTCTGATCGGTCTCTTCAATAAAATCACTGTTTTAATTGAAGGGCTGAATAGGAGGCTGACTGGAGAATAGGCACTAAAAAATATTCAAAGCGAAGGGCATCCTCACAAAGGATGACAGGCGGGAGGAATTCCAGACTCGGATGATGAGTCCGATGCGGCAGAGCTCGAGGCGGCTGCAGTGCTGAGGGACAGGGTCCAGCGGCTGAACAAATTGAAGTGGCCCCAGTGGAGGTCGAAGCAGGAGGGACATGAAGCGGCAGCAGCTGAGGTCACACCTCAAGTTCAATCTGCAAAACTGCTGCTGTGGTCCCAAGGATGTTTCGAGAGGAGGAAGAGGAGGTTGGTGAAAGCCTCGGAAAAGAAGAAGGGGGAAAGCTCATCTCACGCTTCCCGCCAAGGTTACCTCGAGATGAAGAGGAAGAAGAGGAAGCAGAAATTCCCTTGGTGAGGAGGCCAAGACGAGCAGCCCAGAGCTACGAAGGATCCACCAAGTCTCGGTAGCTCCGAACAACGAGATAGATCTATCAACCCCGCTACCAGAGGAGGTTCCGGTCCTTGAGATAGCAGCCGAGGTTGGTCACCGGAGGCTCCTCACTCCCCAATCGATGAAGCTGTTCTTTCCCAATACCAGAGGCGGTACAAGTCTTTCCACATCTCCTTCCTTATCTTCCATACCCGGCAATGAAGAAATGCCTCAGGCTGGCATTTACGAGCCTTTGCATCACCACGATCTTCCACCACCCAAACAGCAATGAAGGGGTATCCTGTGCAGTACCTCGAGCCTCTCCAACAGCCTACATTCCAAATCCCAACAGTCAAACCGATATCCCACCTCTACCATCATCACCACCACACCGAAATCCCACCCCCACCTTCATACGAACAAATACCTCTCCCCACAGTTCAAACCTCTCCAATCCCAATAATATCTTACTCCTCTCTTCCAACTATTCAAACACAATCTATTCCTCTCCCATCTCCTCAACCAGAACAAATACTTTCCTCGTCGACTCCTCAACCGAGGATGAAGACAACGATCTGAGCCCCACCACAGCCATATCCTCTATTCTATCCCTCGCCGAGAAGAAAGTCAATGCTACATTCCGAAGGAAAATGGAAAGAAAGACGAGGAGGATGGTCAAAGTCAGAATCGACACTATGCTAGCCAAAGCATGAAGGAAGTTGAGGTAACATTGTCTCGATAAAATTATAGATGTCACTAACTCGTGCTGGCCGGGTAAAGTGAAATCAATGGAGGAGGAGCCGAGGGCGTTGAAAGAGGAGGTTATGGGGTACAATAAGCTGGTGGTGAATGAGTTGGGCTGTAGACCATTCAGACTTCAGGTCAAGTGCAACACTCTAGATGCAAAACTTTCGAGACTTGGTGCCGAAGTTAAAAAGGGAAAAAGTGAAGAAGAGAAAAGACAAGCCCTCACACTGTGGTCGAGGAGACCAGAAAAGAAGTGGGCATGAAGGCCAACACAGTGATCTGGAGGCAGCCAGGAGGAAGCTCGGATCAAATACTGATGAGCTGGTTGCTCTCCAGGTGAGGGTAAGTCAACTAGAGGAAGCTTTGAAGGAGGATGAGGAGAAGAGGAGGAAAGAAGAGGAGGAAAGGTCAGAGAAACTCTTGGTTCAGTTTAAAGCATCCGAATCTGAAGGAGCCAAGGGGAAGGGAAAAGAAGTAGCGATCCGAGCCCAGATCAGTGAACTCTTTACTGTGGCTGCTTGCTAAAGGAAAAGGAAAGAGGGAAGCTGATTATTCCAATCTCTCGAGAAGAGCGAGATCAAAAGGATTAAGAGAGAGATGGAATATTTTGGCAAGAAAGAAAAGAAGAAGCGAGAGGAAGAAGAAAGACTCCAACGTCTTTTGGAGCAACTGGCTGAGCGCAAATGGTTAATCAAAGATCAAGGCGGTGGAAAGTTCAGCCATTCCACAACACATCTGCTCCTCCTAAGCCGGCTTGTGGGAAATATGCGGTGAGTACAAAGACAAAAATCTGGAGGGTATGTGGATATACTTGGTATATTCTCAAAGGCCGGAGCTTCTCAAAGAAGATCCAGACTTAGCTTGGCATGAGTGGATGGAGAAGGTTGATGCGGAGTTCTATCATCGTCTGCTAGAAGAAGCCGATGTAGAGTTCAACGTCAACCCGATCTCTCCGGCTTTGAGTATGCCATCCCCGCCAGGAAATCGATGGATCCTGGACCTAGACTGGGTAAAGGGTATTTTGAAGAAGGCAGACTGAATCTGGACTCACTCAAGAGGAGGATATAAAGCGGCTTAGGAGTCGGGTATTCAATTGGTGATGATACAGAGATGAAGATCGGTGGGAAGACTAATAGAAACAGGATTTTTCTTTTCCTTATTTCTACTTTTCTATTATCTTCTCATCTGTAATCTTTGTAAATTCAATGTGAATATACTTTGTTTGATTCATTTTATGTGTATTAATTTCTTAAAGTTTCTTTGTTTTAAGAAAGACTTAAAATTTTCTTAAGTATAAGTCATCTCGAGAATTTTATCTCTCGAGACTTAAAAATGTTTTCAAAAGTTTAACTAAGTCTTGAAGACTCATTTGGTTTTTTAAGTTTTTTTGGAAGTCTAAAAGATCTAAAGTTTTTATATGTGAATAAATCATTGTAATGTGAAAAGTGTACTTTGATACCTATCTATTGATCTTGATAAACTCTAAACTAACTTAATTTTGTGAGTGTGTCTCTCTTGTAGGTTTTAACTTCATCAAAAAGGGAAATTGTTAGACCAAGATTGTTTTGATGAGTTAAAAGACTGTTCCAGATGAGCAGACTATGATGTAGAACTCGAAGACTAAGTTCTAGTACGAAGGTGATCGACTAGGTCAAGATTAGTTCAAGTCATCTCGAGACGAGGAATGACAAGTCATCCGGAGACAAGCTCAAGTCTAGTCATCTGCAGGGAGACAAGTATAAAGAGCTCGAGATGAGGTCAAGATAAGCCGAGTAGAATAAGAAAGGCTAATCTTCACCAAGTCATTTTGCAGACGAGTAGGAAGAATCACCGAGGTTTTAAGCGGTTTTCAAGATTAAGTTTGTTAAGCGGTTTCAAGTTTGTTAGAACTAACTAACAAACTAAGCCGACTTTTCAGACTTATATATAGGTCTAGGTTTTTCATTTTTGAATATATAGAATCAACACTTATGCATATTAGATTTACATAATTCACTATTGATTTCACAATCTTTTCACAAGAATTTCTAGAGAGTTTCAAAAAGTTCTAAGTGTTTTAGAACATTTTTCTACGTAATCTTCAAAATTCAATATACACTTTATGTGAGTTAGGTTTCTAGAAGAAGAGTCTAGGAGATTGAAGATTTGAAGAATTGTACAAGTTGTAAGTTGTAAGCTGGAAGTAAGAAAGTAAGCGATAAGTAGAGTCCCTTCTTCAAATTGAAGAAGGAGAGTGGATGTAGGATTTTAAAATCCGAACCACTATAAATCCCAGGTGTTATTTCTTGCTTTCTTTAATTTTCATTTATTTTACAACCGTGTTTCATCAAGAGATAAATTCAGAATCATAACTAAAATCAGTATTTCAACCTTGCTTTTGATCTTGTAAGAAGTTGAGAATTTATTCTTAATCTGCTGTGCTCAATCGATATTTTGAATTGGTTTTGGAAGATTTGAAAAATCTACAAAATCTATTCAAACCCCCTTTCTAGATTTTGTTCTAGGAAGCTTATTCAAAGTTTTAATCAACTCAACTCTCCGGGACCAACAATGATCACCTTCACATGCATTTTGCTTCAATGGCAAATTCGAGCATGCAAACTACCAACTCACAGGATGTGTGTTTCACGCTCATCACTCAAAAGTATATAGGACAGATATGCACTCAATTAGTCAATCCACATACTCACAATACCATATGCTTGCCAAAAATCTCAATTCTCAACCATTTACTAGGCCTTAACCATTGAATCAAAGAGGTCTTTTAAGGGTGGTAATGTTGGCTCTTTGGACATGGTGGGGAAGTTTGGAAGTAGTGACTCAAGATTAGTAGAGAAATGAGTGTTGATTATACAATTCAAATCAACATTCACTTCAATTTCAACAATCATTCCCTTTTTCTTTTTCTTTCTTTCAAAGCACTTCACAACACCACATCTTTTATACACCATTTGCACTTTCAAGCACATAATTGAATTTTTCTCTTTTTCACTTTTTTCATCATTTCTCACACAATTCAATTTTCTTCTCAACCCCTTTTTTCTTTTCTTTCTCATCTTTCTTAGCAAATCTCACCACCACACTTAACACTTTCATTCACCATTTCTTGTCAACAATTCATGCTCTACTAATCATAGGGACAAAAGCTCATTAAGATAGACAAATGGTTTGAATTACACATGGCTAGCCAAAGAAAATAGGATTCAAAGCTCGAGTGGGCTAACTACGGAATTCATCAATTTGGTGGGGTTACAATTTGGCTAAGTAACTCATTTTTTACAAAGAAAATGTCTCTTATCACTTTCAACAATTTAGACCTAGACAAGCTTCAAATGAAACAAAGGGCAAGTTCTAGATCATGACCACATGGACGACATCACACAAGAACAAAATCGAGTTAAATGTATACCCATTTACGGCTCAAAACTCCCCTGGTTTATTATGGTAGACACATGCTCTCATAAACCAAGTTCCCACAAAAGTACATGCTACAATGACAAAATCACACCCTAACTTAATTCAACCTCCAATTCAAATCACAAGATCACCAATTTCACTCATGAAAAGTCCACAGCTATGATCACCAAATTCACATGCTCAATTCTTCCAAATAAAATTCACCACATCAAATTTAACTTAAAGATAAGCAATTAAACCAC
The DNA here is from genome assembly GCA_030762865.1 of Paraleonurus japonicus. NCBI lineage: Eukaryota > Viridiplantae > Streptophyta > Magnoliopsida > Lamiales > Lamiaceae > Paraleonurus > Paraleonurus japonicus. The sequence continues at coordinate 21,051,074 of CM061060.1, read as the reverse complement.
AATTAAGAACAAGTAATGTTAAACATCAAATCCATACAACCCACAAATCGAAAATCAGTTGGAGAAAAGATAATAAAAAAGTCTACGATCAATCAAGTCACAAGGGAAAATATCACGACAATCATAGAATTGAAAAACAAAGGAAGTACCACCACAAGGTACTCTGGAATTCACATGATCAACTTCATTATTGTGGTGGTTGATATGGCGGGAAATGTCCTTGACCCAAGTGCCAATTGTATATGGCTTCTTGCATTCTTGCTTGCTCCACAAGCATGGTCTCGATCCTCTCTTGACGCTCTTCGACTCCCGTCATCCTCAAATTAAGTCGTTCCACTCCCCTCGTCAAGTTTTGGAGATCAGTCCTCCTTTGATAAGTTTGCACGATTTGTCTTGAGGCGGGTTCTCTAGCCGGTGGTTCCTCTTGATGTCCCTTAGATGGTTCCTCTCCAGCTTCTCTCTCCTCTGTGTCATTCCTTCTTGATGACTCCGGTACATCTCTTCTTCTCTTCTCGTCTTTCTCGGGGCATCATCAAGTGTGCTCATCCAATCTCTATGGGCTTGCGAGGATAGTTGTCGGTTTCTCAAATCATCATCAAGTACCCCGTAAGCTCGGCTTTGAAAGTGAAAATGCATTATCATCTTCGAGCTTAAGGCATAGGACTCCTTTCTTTCTTACAATCATCCTTGATCGCATCAAGGACCCCAAATCTAATCGAGTCTCGCCCTCAATTGGTGCACCAAAATCCACCATACCGAAATGCCGAGCAATAGGGGTTATTAATCCACCTATTTGGATATTCTTGACAGGTGCTCTTTGCCGCCAAAATCGATAAGTTAGAGACTCCGCAAAATTTGCTTCACACTCACTGGCCATCTTGGACATGACTATTAGCTCATCTTCTCTAATGGCTCCAATTTCATACCTAGCATACACCGTTTGAGATAGAACCCGTTGCACATAACGGAACACCGGATTCCTAATCAAAGATGCCTTCGAGCGACATGGGTTGTATGCCGGTCTGTCATACTCATTAACTCCTGCAATCTTCTTCCAAAAATCCCCGGTATTTAGATTATCATGTTCGGTCACGTACGGCTCTTCCTCTGTATGAAAAATCCTGTTAATTTCCCAATGGTACAGAAATCGGTCTTGGTTCCCGAGTCTAAATCGATCCCATTTCGTCTATCATTATCACCAAAAATCGCATCTTCTAATGTGCTCAAGAACTCCATGACCAATGGCTCATAAGTCGGCTCTCTAATTGTGAGAAAGTTCTTACATCCTATCCTTTCAAACAGTCCTTCCACTTCCTCTCTTATCCCGAGCGCCTCGGCACATGCCTCATCGTAATATTTTGTTGCTCTAATGGACATTTGGGCAAGCTCGATAAATCTGTCGACATACTTGTATCCGTCTACCCCAAAGTCTATGCCAAATTCGGAGGGAGTCCGTCTACACCCCTTGTAGCAATCATAATCTATGCATTCCCGGACTTCCTCAGCAAATTCCCTATCATCAATGTCTCTTCGTACCCTTTCTCTTCTCCTCGGCGACATTTCCTATTCAAACAAGGATATTAGGCTAGTCTTAAAATTTTCTCAACATATCAAGCATAATTATGAAATTCTCACAACCTCAACCTATTGCTAGAACTATGCAATTTAAACACATCTTTCAAGTTTACAAATTAAGCAACAAGGCATGTAAGAATTTATCTTCACAACTTCAACCCACGGAAATTTCATTACAAACAAAATTCACAATGGGGCATGCAAAAATCTCACAATTAAGCAATTTATCAATCAATTGTTCTAATAATCTCAAGACATTCACAACTTCTCCATTCTCAACAACAATATATCAAATTCCAAGCCTAACCTATGAGATACAAAATTACCCAATTGGATTGAAATTGAAAGCACCCATCATGCATATTCACCAATTAGTAATTCCTCATCACAAATTAAACAAGAATTATCCATCAACTTCAACAAATTCCCTCTATTCCAAATTTAGCAAAAATGAGACCTAAGGCTTCAAATTTTCCAATTCCACGAAAATTTGGCATACCCATATCAAATTGACACAAGAATTGGAAAACCCATCACTCAAAAACAACAAATTCATCACAAATAGGTCACATTAAACATCAATTCGTCCCACAAATAAAAAGCCCCAAAATTCCAATTCTAGGGTTCTTCACAAATTCACATAGATAATTTTCAATCCTAGACAATGGATGAAATAGAGTAGGAAACATACCTCTTGTTCAATGGGAAGTGAAAAACTAAACTTAATACTCTATGGAATTAACTCAATCCGAGTTGTTTGGTGAAGAACCGAATGAGAAAACAGAGAAGGGCGTGTGTTTCTATTGAAGGGAATGGGGAATTGAATTCTTGAAATAATGAAGAAAAATGAGAGAATAAGGAGAGAAAAATTGACTTAAAAAGAGTCAAACCCGTTTTTGAAATCAGTCAACTCCAACTCGATTCGAGTTCCTCAACTCTGGTCGAGTTGCACGAAATCGAAATATCTTTACGCACACCTCAACTCGGGTCGAGTTGATCAACTCGGTTCGAGTTGACTTTCCAACTTCGGGTCAAGTTGGCCTCTTTGGAACTTTCTGAATGATTTTGACCACTTCAACTCGGGTCGAGTTGGCTATAACTCCGGCCGAGTTGCCTCCTCCAGTCCACTACGAAATTTTTCCTTCTTTTTTACCATTTTCTTCGCATGAAACACAAACAACACAATATGCAATGCAAATGGAATTGTAAATCGATCATACCCCAAACTTTTTATTGCTCACCATTAAAAATTTGGGCAAAAAGTACACAATGAAATTTGCAATTCAAGCATAAAATCCTCAAACAATTACGCAACATCATCATCAATCTCACAAGCCCAATCCTAAGCAACATTAATCATTTCCATACACACGAAAAACCTCAATACCATCGAGAAAAGAACGGGTAGTTCGCCTGCGGCAAATGTCATATAAACCCGTGTGCGCCGGTGCAATGTCAAGTTCTCAACAAACAAAATCCCCCAAACTTAGACATTGCAAACAAGTCTAAGTTCGAGCCCGGGTTGCTTACCCAAAACTCACTTATCATGACTCAAAATTTGCACCAACGATACCCCCAAGCTTCTCAACGCACGTTAATTCCCTCGAAGCACAATCCAACACCTATCACAAACACAACACACTTATTAAAACAAAAACAAACAAAGAAACAAAGAAAGCAAGAAAAAAAAGGGATGGGTTGCCTCCCATCTAGCACTATTTTTAACGTTCTATGCCGGACGGAGCGTGAGTTGCTCAACTTTCCTCTAAAAATTTCTCATCCACAAGGCCAATTTGAGAAGGTACAAGATAATGCTTGATTCTATGACCGTTGACAACAAACTTATCACCTCTCTCATTTATTAATTCAATGTGGCCATTCGGAAATGCTTGAACAACCACAAACGGACCACTCCATCTGGACTTGAGTTTTCCGGAAAGAGCTTCAATCGGGAGTTGAATAAAAGCACTTTATCACCTTCCTTAAACTCCTTTCTCTTGATCTTTTGGTCATGCCATTTTTGTCATTTCTTTGAGCAATTTGGCATTTTTGTAAGCATTCTCCCTAAATTCTTGAAGCTCATGGAGTTGCAACATCCTCTTCTCACCACACAAATCACTATCCAAATTCACATTTCGAGTAGCCCAATACGCCTTATGCTCCAACTCCACCGGTAAATGACATGCCTTTCCAAACACCAATTTATAAGGAGACATCCCAATAGGAGTTTTGAATGTCGTACGGTAAGCCCACAACGCGTCATTCAACTTCTTAGACCAATCCTTCCTTGAAGTGCTCACCATTCTCTCCAAGATCTTTTTAATTTGGCGATTAGACACTTCGGCAAGTCCGTTTGTTTGAGGATGGTAAGGTGTGGAGACCTTGTGTGACACTCCATAACTAGTTAAGACATTAGCCAACAATTTGTTCACAAAGTGGCTACCCCCATCACTCACCAACGCTCTTGGCACTCCAAATCTTGCAAAAATGTTCCCCTTTAGAAACTCGATCACGGTTTTGGCATCATTGTTCCTTGTTGCAACTGCTTCAATCCATTTAGAGACATAATCCACGGCTAGCAAAATGTACTCATTGCCAAAGGAATTGGGAAAAGGTCCCATGAAATCCATGCCCCAAACATCAAACAATTCAACTTCAAGCATGTTGTTCAACGGCATCTCATCCCTCTTCGATATGTTCCCACTTCTTTGACACTTGTCACACCTCATCACAAAATCTTTGCAACTCTTGAACATTTTTGCCAATAGAAACCTGATTGAAGAATCTTAAAGGTGGTCTTTTCCCTCCATAATGTCCTCCACAAGGTGATGAATGACAATGAGTCATTATATTTTCCCATTCCTCTTGAGGCACACATCTTCTAATAATTGAATCAACCCCTTTCTTGTACAAGAAGGGGTTATCCCAAAAGTAATCCTTCACATCCTTCAAGAATTTCTTCTTCTCATATTGTTTCAAGTCATAGGGCAACCTTCCTACTACAAGGTAATTAGCATAGTCCGCGTACCATGGCCCTTCTTCTCCATCCTCCTTGGTTTTGATAGCAAATAAATGCTCATCCGGGAACTCCTCTTTCACTTCACCCCCTTCCTCATCATACCCTTCATCATGCTCTAACCGTGACAAATGATCGGCGATTACATTTTCACTCCCCTTCTTATCCTTGATGTCCAAGTCAAATTCTTGTAGGAGTAGAATCCACCGGATAAGTCTTGGCTTAGAGTCTTTCTTCGTCATCAAATACCTTATGACCGCATGGTCAGGTATAAGCGGTGGTTTTCGCACCTACTAGGTAGGGTCGAAATTTATCCACCACATACACCACCGCTAAGAGCTATTTCTCCGTTGTAGTGTAATTGAGTTGGGTAGAGTTGAATGTTTTGGACGCATAATAAATGGCTCGAAACTTCTTCTCCCTCACTTATCCCAACACTACACCCATAGCCCAATCACTAGCATCGCACATCACCACAAAAGGCTCCTCACAATTTGGTGCCACAAGGATAGGCGTAGAAATCAATGCTTCCTTCAAAGCCCTGAAAGAAAACAAGCAATCATCATTAAATTCGAAAGGAACATTCTTCTCAAATAAATGTGAAAGGGGTTTAGAGAGTTTGGAAAAATCCCTTATAAATCTCCTATAAAGCTGGCATGTCCAAGGAAAGAACGGATTCCCTTGATGTTTGTGGGTGGAGGAGCTTCTCAATGGCCACAACCTTGGCTCTATCCACTTGTATTCTGCATGAGTGATCGTAATATTTTAGCAACAAGTATTTTCGACCAAACAAAATATCGAACCCAAGGGACTAGGAGTACAATGGAGCCTCGAAAACATACGTTTCCATAGAATTATAGTGGCTAGTCAAGATTGCAAAATTAAAGCAACAAAATGACAATCACAAATACGACAAGCGATTAAACCAAGCAATCAACAAAGAAATAACAAGGATGAGATAGAAGTGCTCGGGTGCAAACCACCAAAGACTTCGTCAAATTCGGATCATCAACAATCAAGTGTTCATTCAAAGAGGGATCATAGGGATAACCAACAAATAATTCAAATAAAACCGTACTTGATAAGCCTAGGTTCTAAATGATCGATGAAGCACGTAGGAATGTAAGAGACGGCACTCTCACCCCTCACTAATCACAAGCAACAACAAGTAATCAATGTGTCTTAATGAGGTTCTAATTAATCAACCAAGTATCCTTGTGTTAACCAAATATCCACTTCAATCACTTAAGCAAACCTAACACCTATGCATCAATTCAATCAACCAAGTATCCTTGCATCAATTAAATCAATAAACACAAGATCAAAGCTCACCTTAGCAATTAAATCATACAAAGCATCATTAAGACAATTAATCACCTCAACAAATGAACACCCAATCATCAATTCACCAAAATCAACTCATCAAGGGATCATTATACCCAAGCACATATGAAATTTAGCCAATCATGGCTAATTGAAAGAAACCCATGAACAATAAGTAAATAGGAAACATGATTAAGCTGGAATTAAATAACAAAACTGAAAATAAATGGTAGAAGTCACCTTGATGGAGTCTAATACAACTTGAATGATCAATTTTATCAGCTATAACTCTTGGGTAATTCAAATCCTTCCAAAAGCTAAGAACACCTATCTCTATGTGTAGCGTGTGTAAATGAGTGCAGAGAGAATTTCTAAACTAAATCCCTATGAAATGTTCTAAGTGTGGAAAAAGCTCCCTCATCAGCTGAATTGGGAGGTATTTATAGTAGGGGCAAAGTTACAAATTCCATTTTGCAATTAAGGGCCTTGAAAATGATGAAATTCTACTAAAAACGCGCGACGATGGTCCCACTCGGCCATCAAGGTTCCACTCGGCCGAGTGGCTTGGATGTTGGTCGAGTGGCTTTTGAACTGGAAGTGTCCAACTCGGGCATTTTATATCCCACTCGGCCGAGTCACCTATGCCACGGTCGAGTGGGATTCTTTCGGGGATGGGGTGACTCGGCCACCATCGCCTTCACGGCCGAGTCACCTTTGCTATGGTCGAGTGACTTTTCTTCCGCACAATGTGACTCGGGCATGTCCTCACTCGGCCGAGTGGCCTTGGTTCTGGTCGAGTGGGAATTCTTCAGTAACTTGCCAACTCGGGCATATATGCCTTCACTCGGCCGAGTGACCTTGTATCTGGTCGAGTCACTTCTCCCTGTGTGCCACCTCCGCTTCAATCGCTCATATCTTCTGGCGCACGAACTCCGATTTGGGTGATTCTTTTTGCTACGCGAAGCTCTCTCGACCCTCTTTCCAACCATTTAAGTTCTCCTTTGATTTGATATTGTTAACAGTCCTCAAGTTTTCCTCAAAGTTTGCCTAAAACCTACAAATTCAAACTCACAACTCCAACTCAAACAATCAAATGCAATTTGACAATTAATTGCGAATTAAGCTATAAATCATCATCAAATTAAGATAATTAAGCATTCAAATCATAAGCAATTTTACCCTAATCAAATTCCCCAAACTTAAGACGTTGTTTGTCCTCAAACAACAAGACAATAAAGCACATTATGGTGAAATTGATTGCAATTATGTTCAACGAGCACAAGAACGAAATAGGACTATCAAACCTCTTCAATGAAAACAAGTGTCAATGCAAACTATCAACTAGCACTAAAACATGCCATGCTTTGACAATTGCAAACTCAAATGCTCAACTCAATGCTCCTACCATGGAGTGTTTCACTCACTCTCAAGTGTATAAAGGCATGATAAGCACTCAATCATCAATCCACAAAAATGAACACCATAAGCTTGCCAATAGACTTAATCTCAATTATTTATTTTATGCTTCAAACATGAATCAAAGAGGACTTTTTCAAAGGTTGTAATGTAGGCTCTTTGGAGAAGGGTAGGTGAATTTTTAGGACAAGTAACTCAAGAATTAGTAGAGCAAATGAAAGTTGATTATACAATCCAATACATTTCTCCTCAAATCTCAACAATCATCACTCTTTCTTTCCTTTTTCTTCCATTCAAATACAATTCACCACCAAACTCTTTTGAGACTTTCTTGCAATTTTCAAGCTCAAAATTGAATTTTTCTTTCTTCTCATTCTCGTTTTTACTTTCACATCACAATTCAATTTTTTTCTTCTCAACCCTTTTTTTTCTATCAACTTAGCAAATCAAACCACCACACTTTTTCTTTTCACTCACCATTCCTTTGTCAACAATTCATGCTCTACTAATTATAGGGACAAAAAGGCTCATAATGATGGACAAAATGGCTTTAATTTCACAAGCTTGCCAAAGAATAAGGATTTAAGGCACAAATGGGCTTACTAGGGAAATTAATATTTTTGGTGGGGTCAAATTTGGCTGATTCGCTTTCAAAACAAAACAAGGCCTCTTATCATTTCCACATAATCCACACAAAACTTAATTTTGACAAGTCTCTAGGCAAGTTCTAGCATGCAAATTCATGAACGATGCACTCAACATGGAAATAAACCGCATAAAATTAACGATTTAAAAGGCACAAAAGCTCACGAGCTTAAAATTGAGCAAGGAATCAAGCATTCTCACTCACATCCATCATCACACAACAATTCATCATGCTAGCATCAAGCCACATATCAACTCATGATCACATCAAAGTCCAATATGTCCACCAATCAAGCATACATGCTTATGAACATAATCTTTAATCATATACCCCCACACATAACAACAATCTCCAAAACAACTTTTCTCAAGAAAGATAAACTCAAATATATGTAATTAATCCACTAATAAGCTCCAAATTCACAAAAAATTTTCTCATGCTAATGAGAGGCAAGTTGGTGCAACGAAAATTGCTAAACTAACACACCCCCAAACTTTTTCATTGTCAAGCAATTAAAAGTTTGGTAAGATAGTTAGCTAATTGAGTTGAACACAACTACCTACTAAGAAGTAAAAGCTCAACACCAAAAATTCATTTACAAGTATAGTATATCATGTAAGCTAAAAATGAAGTGCGCGGTGCAAATGGAAAAGCATGAAAAGAGGCACACCTCCCCAAACTTGGACAAGTCCAAGTCTAAAGAAGGTGTTGTACCTAAATGTCTTCAAATACCCCCTTTCCTCAAAGCTTGAGAGCATCACCAAGCCTCACTCGCACGCCTCGACTTCCTACAAAACACACAAAACACACTTATTGAAAACACGAAACAAAGAAAGCAAGAAAAAGGATGAGTTGCCTCCCATCTAGCGCTATTTTTAACGCCCTATGCTGGACGGAACTCCATTGAGTTCAAACTTCCCTTTTGCTTCGATATTTGGTACCTCCTTCGGGACGGAGGGTTCACATGCTTCACAAATGACTCTTTGGTATAGAGACGACCACACCATTTGTCTTCAAGTTCCAGTTTTCCTCCAACTTTCACGTCTCTTCTGTCCAACACTTCTAGATTCTTTAGCTTCTCCCCACAAAGCAATCCATTCCACTTAGACTCACACCACGTGGATCGTATCTCCTATAGCAAAGCATTTTTCTTTCTTTTCCTCACCGGAAGACTTTCTCCTATCCAACTCCCCCAAACTTGCAATTTTCCAAATTTTGGTAGTTTGCTTCAATTTTTCCTTCTTCTTTTTTCATCTCCGGGATCTTTCAAAGGCAATTTTTGAGACTTTTCTTTACGTTCCCCCTTATCTTCGCTTCTCAAAGCGGTGGAGGTTTGGATCGAGTGACATTCCTTTTTACTTGAATCATCATTCAAAGAATCATAGATCGAAAATGTGATCTCTTCACCATTGAAACTCAACTTGAGCTCTCCACTCTCCACGTTTATCATTGCTTTCCCGGTTGCAAGAAACGGTCTTCCAAGGATTAGTGGCACATCCTCATCTTCCTTCATATCTAAGACAACAAAATCAACCGGGAAGATGAATTTATCAACCTTCACTAGCACATCTTCAATGATCCCCTTAGGATAAGTGACCGATCTATCCGCCAATTGAAGGTTAATGGATGTAGGCTTCACCTCTCCTAGCCCCAAACGATTGAATATGGAGAGTGGCATCAAGTTTATGCTCGCCTCAAATCACAAAGTGCTTTCATCTTTGCACTTCCTCCAATTTCACAAGGAATAGTAAAGCTTCCGGGTCCTTGAGCTTCTTGGGAAGATTCCGTTTGAGAATAGCATTGCACTCCTCGGTCAAGTTGACCGTCCCATTATCAATGAACTTCCTCTTTTTCGACATGAGCTCCTTCAAGAACTTCAAATAATGTGGCATTTGCTCAAGAGCATCCAATAATGGAATGTTGATTTGAAGTTTGTTGAAGACTTCAAGGAATTTGGAGAATTTTTCCTCAAGCTTTTTCTTCATAAACCTTTGTGGAAAAGGTACCGGTATTGGGGTCATCGGCACCCCCACTTATCACGAGGATATTCATCATTCTTCTTTTCCCGAAGCTCCTTTGCCATCTTCCATTTTGGGATCCTTTTTGAACTTTCACCATCTTCCACCTTCTTCTTTTCCACCATTTCTTTCTTCATTCCCTTGTCTTCCTCATCTTCGTTTGACAACACTATTTCCTCTTCTTCTTCTTCAACTTCTCCTTCACCTTCTTCTCTATCTTCTCTCTCACCACCACTTGGCGTTTTTGGACCTTTATATTGGGTGCCACTCCTTAACTTGATAGCATTGCAATGCTCTCTAGGATTGACTTCAGTATTTGAGGGAAATTTTCCTTTGTTTTGCATATGCTCCACCGTGGCTGTCAATTTCCCTACCGCTGCCGCCAATTGCCCCATCTCAAACTCAAGAGACTTGAGATGGCTCCCGTGTTGAGCAATTTGAGCTCCAAACATCCCCTCGATCTTATCAAGTCTTGCTTCAAACTTAGCATCTTTTTCCTCCGTCTTCTTCAACAAGAGGGCTAGTAATTCATCTGTAGATGGTTTTCCTTCTCCATTTGATGGTTTGGCGCCCGGATCGAAACCCGGAGGAAATTGAACCGCTCCTTTTGGATTTGAATATGAGAAATTATCGTTCCTTCGGAAGTTGGGATTATAAGAGCTATTGCCTTGAACACCTTGTTGAAAGGATGAAGATGGACCTCCTTGTTGAGGTTGAGCTTGAAAAGGGGGTCGGTATTGACCTTGAGGAATTTGCCCTTGCTTTCCTCCTTGTTGATAACCTCCTTGTTGTTGAGGTCTTCCCATATAGCTAACTTCCTCAAATGACCCTTGCATTAGCCCTTCTTGCACAATAGGTGGAGAGGATTGTTGATTGGATGAAAGGGAGCTCACCTTCTCTATCAATGTCATCATCATGGATTTCATTAAATCTCCTTGCTCCACTTGAGCAACTCTCGATGGGCATTCTCGATGAGTGTTCCATTGCGAAGCGATGTTGGCCACACCATCCAAGATCTCGATTGCCTCTTGAGAAGTAAGAAATAAGAAGTCTCCCTTCGCGCATGCATTCGAGATGCAATCGTGCCGCTTCATCCACTCCACAATAAAAGAAGCATATTGTTTGCTCCTCCGGGAAGCCGTGTTGGGGACACGATATCAACAAATTATTGAAACGTTCCCATGCATCCTTGATACTCTCCTTTGGCTTTTGCTTAAAACCCGGCAATCTCATTCCTTGCTTGGACGGTTCGAGAAGGAGGATAGAATTTGAGCAAAAATTTTTAACTTATCTCATCCCAAGTGTGCACGCTTCCCGGCGGTAAGGTTTTGCTAAGCCACCGCTTGGCCTTTCCCGTGAGAGTGAATGCAAACATCCTCAACTTCTTAGCATCTTCGGTGACTCCATTGAACTTCATAGTATCCGCTAGCTCCAAGAATCTATCCAAGTGTTTGTGAGGATCATCTATCCCATCTCTTCCCTCAAATTGATTCTCCATGAGAAGCTTGATCATAGCCGGTGCAATCTCAAAATTATTAGCTTGGATATTCGGCCTAGCTATCCCATCATAATACTCCGTAATTGAGGCTCAAAATAAGCACGAATGGGTCTACCTTCCCTTTGAGGTGGGGGATTTTGTGGGTTTTGATTGTTAGGCAAGGGTGGTGGTGGAGGATTGTATGGAGCAATGTAATTTTGGTCTTGATATGGAGGATATGGTGGATATGGAGGTGGGTATGGATATGGATTTTGGCCTTGAATTGGAGGTGGTGGATATGGATATGGATATGGGCAAGGGTAAGGGTAAGGGTAAGGATTTTGGGGATTTGGTGGATTTTGATGCACCATCTCTTCTCTTTGAGGTTGGGCACCTCTCAATTCCACATGGATGCCTTGAATATTGATCTCCCCTTCTCCTCCTTCATGAGCAACCCTCTCTCCATGTGGGGGTGGATCCCCTTCCATTTCTCTATCAAAAGTCCTACGATTCCTCCTCCGATTCCTTCTTCTTGGTAGAGCTTCGTTATCAATTTTCAAAGTTCGAAAAGCACCTACCAAAAAGAGACCAAGTATCAAATTCTTAAAACAAAGATAACAAACAAGAAAAATAAATGCCACTAGTAACTCCACTCAACTAGAATTCAAGTTCCACCTAAGTGTCCTCAACTAGTCCCCAAGCAACGGCGCCATTTTGATCGTAATATTTTAGCAACAAGTATTTTCGACCAAACAAAATATCGAACCCAAGGGACTAGGAGTACAATGGAGCCTCGAAAACATACGTTTCCATAGAATTATAGTGGCTAGTCAAGATTACAAAATTAAAGCAACAAAATGACAATTACAAATACGACAAGCGATTAAACCAAGCAATCAACAAAGAAATAACAAGGATGAGATAGAAGTGCTCGGGTGCAAATCACCAAAGACTCGTCAAATTCGGATCATCAACAATCAAGTGTTCATTCAAAGAGGGTTCATAGGGATAACCAACAAATAATTCAAATAAAACCGTACTTGATAAGCCTAGGTTCTAAATGATCGATGAAGCACGTAGGAATGTAAGAGACGGCACTCTCACCCCTCACTAATCACAAGCAACAACAAGTAATCAATGTGCCTTAATGAGGTTCTAATTAATCAACCAAGTATCCTTGTGTTAACCAAATATCCACTTCAATCACTTAAGCAAACCTAACACCTATGCATCAATTCAATCAATCAAGTATCCTTGCATCAATTAAATCAATAAACACAAGATCAAAGCTCACCTTAGCAATTAAATCATACAAAGCATCATTAAGACAATTAATCACCTCAACAAATGAACACCCAATCATCAATTCACCAAAATCAACTCATCAAGGGATCATTATACCCAAGCACATATGAAATTTAGCCAATCATGGCTAATTGAAAGAAACCCATGAACAATAAGTAAATAGGAAACATGATTAAGCTGGAATTAAATAACAAAACTGAAAATAAATGGTAGAAGTCACCTTGATGGAGTCTAATACAACTTGAATGATCAATTTTATCAGCTATAACTCTTGGGTAATTCAAATCCTTCCAAAAGCTAAGAACACCTATCTCTATGTGTAATCGTGTGTAAATGAGTGCAGAGAGAATTTCTAAACTAAATCCCTATGAAATGTTCTAAGTGTGGAAAAAGCTCCCTCATCAGCTGAATTGGGAGGTATTTATAGTGGGGGCAAAGTTACAAATTCCATTTTGCAATTAAGGGCCTTGAAAATGATGAAATTCTACTAAAAATGCGCAAGAAGATGGTCCCACTCGGCCATCAAGGTTCCACTCGGCCGAGTGGCTTGGATGTTGGTCGAGTGGTTTTTGAACTGGAAGTGTCCAACTCGGGCATTTTATATCCCACTCGGCCGAGTCACCTATGCCCTGGTCGAGTGGGATTCTTTCTCGGGATGGGGTGACTCGCCACTATCGCCTTCACTCGGCCGAGTCACCTTTGCTATGGTCGAGTGACTTTTCTTCTCGCACAATGTGACTCGGGCACTAGTGTCCTCACTCGGCCGAGTGGCCTTGCTTCGGTCGAGTGGGAATTCTTCGTAACTTGCCAACTCGGGCATATATGCCTTCACTCGGCCGAGTGACCTTGTCTCTGGTCGAGTCACTTCTCCTCGTGTGCCACCTCCGCTTCAATCGCTCATATCTTCTGCGTACGAACTCCGATTTGGGTGATTCTTTTTGCTACGCGAAGCTCTCTCGACCCTCTTTCCAACCATTTAAGTTCTCCTTTGATTTGATATTGTTAACAGTCCTCAAGTTTTCCTCAAAGTTTGCCTAAAACCTACAAATTCAAACTCACAACTCCAACTCAAACAATCAAATGCAATTTGACAATTAATTGCGAATTAAGCTATAAATCATCATCAAATTAAGATAATTAAGCATTCAAATCATAAGCAATGTTACCCTAATCAATGAGACACATGATGGCCAAGAACTATCCCATTCCTTACCATAAAATGACATTATTCCCACTTTAGGACGAGGTTAGTTTCTTGGCACCTCTTAAAGACACTCTCAAGATTAGCCAAACACACATCATAAGAACTTCCAAAAACTGAAAAATCATCCATAAATACCTCCATCACATTTTCAATCATATCATGAAAGATAGACATCATGCAACGTTGAAGCGTTCTTTGGAGCGTTACACAATCCAAATGGCATACGCTTCCACGTATACGTTCCATAAGCACATGTAAATGTAGTCTTCTCTTGATCTTCTGGGGCAATCATATTTTGTTGTACCCCGAATAACCATCGAGAAAGCAATAAAATGCATGTCCACTCACACGATCCAACATTTGGTCCATAAAGGGAAGGGGAAAATGGTCTTTGCATGTAGCCTTATTCAATTCTCTATAATCTACGCACACTCTCCAACCGGTCGCTACCCGTGTAGCAATGACCTCGTTGGAGTCGGTGGTAATCACCGTCATCCCTCCCTTTTACTCACCACATGTAAAGGAGATACCCACGGGCTATCACTAATAGGAAAAATCATACCGGAATCAAGGAATTTAATCACCTCTTTCTTAATCACCTCTTAAATTAAAGGGTTAACCCGTCTTTGAGGTTGTACTATAGCCTTACTACCCTCTTCTACCCTTATTTTATGCATACAAATAGATGGGTTAATCCCTTTCAAGTCATCTATACACCAACCCAAAGCACCTTTGTTCCTAGCTAGCACATGCAATAATTTCTCAAGTTCATTAGCACTTAAAGTAGAAGAAACAATCACAGTGGTACCTCATTTCTTCATCTAGATAAGCATACCGAAGGTGATCGGGTAGAGGCTTGAGCTTGTCCTTCTTTTCCTCCAATTTAGGCACCTCCTCTCCTTCTATTTTCAAGGGTAGAAATTTTGGTTGCCCTTTCCATTGATCACATCCCTTCATTTTCTCATCAACTTTGCCCCTACAATCATTAGAAATATGCAAAGAAAATTCATTAGACTCACCCAAATGCAATGCATGCAAATTTCTATTTAAGAACGAATATGAATCAAGAGACAAAGAAGAGTTTGAGAAATCTTCCCATTCATCTTGAATGACCCCGTAATTAAGCTAACAAAGCTAACACTCTCCGCTTGGTCATTCTTCTCCAACGTCTTGTAGATAGAAAACTTGATCTCCTCATTGTTGAAGCACAATTTAAGCTCTCCATCTTTCACATTGATCATCGCCTCCCGTTGCAAGAAACGGTCTTCCCAAAATGAGAGGTACATCTTGATCTTCTTCCATGTCCAAATCACAAAGTCCGCCGGGAAGATGAAACGATCCACTTTCACAAGCACGTCCTCAACCATTCCTCTAGGCCTCTTAATTGATCGATCGACAAACTGGAGTGTCATAGAGACCTCATTAATATCACCGAGATCAAGCCTTTTGTAGATAGAGTAAGGCATAAGGTTTATACTTGCTCCAAGATCACATAACGCCCACATTGTATAACTTCCACCAATTTTACAAGGAATGGTGAAACTCCCGGATCTTTGAGCTTTTGTGGCACACTCTTTTGGAGCAAGGCGCTACACTCCTCCGTCAAACTCACCGTTTCATGCTCTTGGAGCCTCTTCTTTTTGGAAATCGCATCTTTGAGGAACTTCATGTAGTGTGGCATTTGTTCCAAGGCATTGGCAAAAGGTATGTTGATGTGAATCTTTTTGAAGATTTCTAGGAATTTAGCAAATCTTTCCTCCATCTTTTGCTTCATAAACCTTTTTGGAAATGAGGTGGAATTGGTGTCTTAGGTACCCCCATCTATCACAAGGCACATGCTCCTCTCTTTCTCTCAACTCCTTGGCCAATTTCCACTTTGGAATTCGAGTTGAACACTCCCCTTTTTCGAGCACCTTTTCCTTCTTCTTTATTAAGGCTTCTTCCTTCTCCTTCATCATCCCTTTTTCCTCCTCATCCTCATCAAATCTTTGAAACTCGTTTTCTTCCTCTTCACTACCCTCTTCTTCAATCTCTTTCTTCTCATGAGAATTCTCCCTTTCAAACTCCCCTTCTCTTGGCATTGATGGTCCATCGTACTTAGTACCACTTCTCAATAGAATTCCCTTGCATTGCTCTTTTGGGTTCACCTCGGTATTTGAAGGAAACTTCCCCTTATTTTGCAAATTCCCCAAGGTCTTAGCCAATTGACCCATTTGGAATTCAAGGGTCTTGAGTTGGTGACCATGTTGAGTAATTTGGCTCCCAAACAAGCTTTCCATCTTATCTAGCCTTGCTTCTAGCTTAGCATCTTTCTCTTCCGTCTTCTTGATCAACAAGGCTAACAACTCATCCGTTGAAGGCTTCCCTTCCCCATTAGGTGGTTTAGCTCCCGGATCAAATGCGGGTGGGAATTGTGCGGCGGCCTTAGGATTTGCATATGAAAAGTTTTCATTCTTACGGACATTTGAGTTATAGGAGTTGTTACCTTGAGCAAATTGGCCTCCTTGTTGAAAAGAAGATTGACCTCCTTGTTGATAAGGTGGTCGGAATTGCCCTTGATTGAATTGCTTTCCTCCTTGGTAGCCTTGTTGATATCCTCCTTGAGGTTGCCTTCCCATATAATTTACATCTTCACATGGCCCAACTTGATTAAGAGCTTGCCCATCTTGCATCATTGGAGGAGGAGTGACATCTCTTTGTTGATTGGCGGTAAGTGAGCTCACCTTATCAATAAGTGTCATCATCATAGACTTCATTAAGTCTCCTTGCTCCACATTGGCTACTCTTTGATTGGGGCCTTGATTGGTGTTCCATTGGGAGGCATTGTTGGCTACACCATCTAAAATCTCAATGGCTTCTTGTGAGGTCAAGAATAAGAAGTCCCCCTTAGCACATGCATTCAAATGTAGTTGAGATGCTTCATCCACTCCACAATAAAAGAAGCATATGGTTTGCTCCTCTGGAAAGCCTTGTTGGGGACACGAAATCAACAAATTGTTGAAACGTTCCCATGCATCCTTGATACTTTCCTTTGGCTTTTGCTTGAAACCGCAATCTCATTTCTTACTTGGACGGTATGAGAAGGAGGATAGAATTTAAGCAAAAATTTTGACTTATCTCGTCCCAAGTGCGTACACTCCCGGCGGTAAGGTTTTGCTAAGCCATTGCTTGGCCTTTCCGTGAGAGTAAATGCAAACATCCTCAACTTCTTAGCATCTTCGGTGACTCCATTGAACTTCATAGTATCCGCCAACTCCAAAACCGATCCAAATGCTTGTGCGGATCATCTATCCCATCTCTCCTCAAATTGATTCTCCATGAGAAGCTTGATCATAGCTGGTGCGATCTCAAAATTATTAGCTTGGATATTCGGCCTAGCTAAACCATCATAATATTCACGTAATTGAGGCTCAAAATAAGCACGAATGGGTCTACCTTCCCTTTGAGGTGGGGGATTTTGTGGATTTTGATTGTTAGGCAAGGGTGGTTGTGGAGGATTGTATGGAGCAATGTAATTTTGGTCTTGATATGGAGGGTATGGTGGATATGGAGGTGGGTATGGATATGGATTTTGGCCTTGAATTGGAGGAGGTGGATATGGATATGGATAAGGGTAAGGGTAAGGGTAAGGGTAAGGGTTTTGGGGATTTGGTGGATTTTGTTGCACCATCTCATCTCTTTGAGGTTGAGCACCTCTCAATTCTACATGAATGCCTTGAATATTTATCTCCCCTTCTCTTTCATTGGCAACCCCCTTTCTATGTGGGGGTGGATCCCCTTCCATTTCTCTATCAAAAGTCCTTCGATTTCTTCTCTGATTCCTTCTTCTTGGTAGAGCTTCGTTATCAATTTTCAAAGTTCACTTATGCACCTACCAAAAGAAAGCAAGTATCAACTTCTTAAACAAAAACAACAAACAAGAAAAATAAATGCCACTAGTAACTCCACTCAACTAGAATTCAAGTTCCACCTAAGCACACTCGACTAATCCCCGACAACGGCACCATTTTGATCGTAGTATTTTTAGTGATAAGAAATTTTCGACCAAACAAAATATCAAACCCAAGGGACTAGGAATGAAGTGAAGCCATGAAATACCACATTTTAGAGAATTATAGCGGCAAGTCAAGATTGCAAAATTAAAGCGGCAAAAGAACAACACAAATTCGACAAGAAATTAAACTAAGCAATCAACAAAGGAATACCAAGGATGAGAATAGTAGTGCTCGGGTGCAAATCACCAAAGACTTCGTCAAATTCGGATCATCAACAATCAAGTGTTCATTCAAGAGGGATCATAGGGATAACCAACAAATAATTCAAATAAAACCGTCTTTGGATAAGCCTAGGTTCTAAATGATCGATTAAGCACGTAGGAATGTAAGAGACGACACTCTCACCCCCTCACTAATTACAAGCAAACAACAAGTAATCAATGTGCCTTAATGAGGTTCTAATTAATCAACCAAGTATCCTTGCGTTAATCAAATATTGACTTCAATCACACAAGTAAACCTAACACCTATGCATCAATTCAATAAACCAAGTATCCTTGCGTGTTAATTAAATCAATAAACACAAGATCAAAGCTCACCCTAGCAATTAAATCATACAAAGCATCATTAAGACAATTAATCACCTCAACAAATGAACACTCAATCACCAATTCACCAAAATCAACTCATCTAGGGATCATTACACCTAAGCACATAAGAAATTTAGCCAATAATGGCTAATTGAAGGAAACCCATAAGCAACAAGTAAATAGAGAACATGAATAAGCTGAAATTAATAAACAAAACTTGATATAAATGGTAGAAGTCACCTTGATGGAGTTTAATACAACTTGAATGATGAATTCTATCAGCTATTACACTCGGGTAATGAAAATCTATCAAAATTGGAAGAACACCTATCACTATGTGTTTGTGTGTGTGAAGGAATGTTGAAATTGGAACTAAGGAATTTATCTAAGTATAGAATATGTTCTAAGTGTGGAATCCCCTCAATCAGCTGAAAATGGGAAGTATTTATAGTGAGGGCAAAGTTAAAATAACGAAAAATTGCACCTAGGTCCCTAAAAATCGGATAACTCTGCAAAAATCGCGCGAGACCTGTATCAACTCGGCCGAGTTGAACCAACTCGGCTTGAGTTGGTCAACTCGGCTCGAGTTGAATGAGAGCAGGTCGAGTTGAATGCCGAATTTTTAGGCGAGAAATCTTCTGGAGCCTCCAACTCGGCTCGAGTTGGTCAACTCGGCTCGAGTTCAATTAAAACG
The DNA here is from genome assembly GCA_030762865.1 of Paraleonurus japonicus. Taxonomy (NCBI): domain Eukaryota; kingdom Viridiplantae; phylum Streptophyta; class Magnoliopsida; order Lamiales; family Lamiaceae; genus Paraleonurus; species Paraleonurus japonicus. The sequence continues at coordinate 21,031,815 of CM061060.1, read as the reverse complement.
GGTCGAGTTGGTCTGGTCCTTGGCCACTTTGCATTACGGAACATTTTTCCCCCTCCAACTCGGCGGAGTTGAGTCAACTCGGCTTCGAGTTGGTGCCGTTCTCGCTCACGCGTTCGTAACTTTCGAACTCCCGAGCTCCGATTGATTGATTCTCGTTGCGTTTCGACCCTCACTTCTTTGCCTTTCTAATTCTTCACATTATCCATGCAAAATCCTGCAACAAATGCAACACTACCTTTCTCGACTATTAGACTCGCAATTATATCAATCAAGATGAATAATGCGATGAAATTAACACAAGTATATATCTAAACACACATCAAATCATACACTATATCACCCTAATCAATCGCACCTTGTAAGTTTTGAACCTAAGACCTAGACAAAGATCACACCCTTAAACCTCAAACCCTCACCACTAGGCCAACTCATGAGGTTCAATACATATATTTTATATCTAATAGAAATTATATACATATATATTTTATAGTTATGAAAAGTATGAATTATTATTTGGGCCCAAAGGATCAAGTCTTCGCCCATTTGCTGTTGATATTAATCCAATTCTTATTATTCTTTGTTGGGCCCTCTCATCGATGCACGGTATTCGGTGCCCATATGCGGCTAATTCGGCCCATACAAATATCGTCGGGTCCTCTATTCAGCCACAAACCAAAGAACAAGGAGATCCCGTTGAAAATGAAGAAGTTAGAAAAAGCTGGATGGAATTCCTTTATACAAGACTTAAAAGATTTGATCGTAATTAGATGGCAAAAGTTTAGGAATTTTGTTAAATATCAAAGTATACTAGCTTGATTATCTGCGAAATGAGATTTGTCTTTTAAATACCTTTGTGATTCTCAAGATCTAGCACACAATTACATAAATTATTTCTATGATATTCACAATTTAAGAGTCTGAGTATGTATATCATTTCGGTGAGTGAGAGAATTTTACGTGTGTTAATTCTCGCATAAAATACTAAGAGAAAATGAGTCGAGGTTGGTTTTGTTCCATTCCTCCGAGAAAAAAAAACATTTGAATCAATGAGAAGTTACTTAAGCTCTTCATAAATTATAGGGAAAAGGTACAAATTGAACCCAGAACTATTATCTCGGGTACAAATTGGACCTGTACTATTTTTTGGTACAAATAAGCCCTCCAACTTTTTAAAATCAAACAAACATGCGCTCAAACTCATAAAAAAGCGCGAGACCATTCCGTTAAAATCACGAACAAACGGCGTTAATATATTTTTTGAATCCTAATTCCTTCTTCAGAGGAGAATAGACGCACGCTAAACTAGTAAAACTTCTCAAATTAAAGTTTGGAAATTTTAATCTTTCAAATCCTACGAAATTGAATACGGTGATTCTTAAAAGTTTTTCGGGTTGTGTGCTGATCATATTTTTCAAAACTTCACATAAAGTTATTAATTTTTGGCTCAATATTTATATATTTGGGTGGTATGAATGCCAACCGTTAGTGTTTTTGAATGTAGATAATGTGTTTGATGAAATGCACAAATGAGAAAGTTTATATATTGCGGCTTTATGATATGGTTTTTGTGATGATATTGATTTTCTTATTTAAGTTTTGAATGTAGATAATGTGTTTGATGAAATGCACAAGTGATAATGTTTTTATATTGCAGGTTTTACAATATGATTTTTACGTGATGATATTGATTTATTTTTATTTAAGTTTTGTGTGTTGAGAATATATTTTGTTGAATGTAGATAAGGTGTTTGATGAAATGTTTGCACTTAAGTTTGGACCCTTTTAATAAATGGAAAGTAGAGGCTGCAAAATGATAAAAAAATTATCTTTCTTTGTTTATTTGCACCGATGATTCAAATGTGTTCGCCATTTTTAGCAAAAGAATAGAGAGATGGTTGCATCTACGTTTGGAGAGGACGGCTCACTGATGTTATTTCGTTTCGTTTTATATTTGAAAATTTAGATTACATATTTTTTGGACTCGCATAAAATGATTAGATTTAGGCTATAGCATGATCTTGCAAATCGGTTTCTCAAGCTTTTCGGTACACATATATACAAAGAGAAGCAAATTACTTTCTTTGTCTCTCGTATAGCTCTTTTGGTCACATTAATAAAGACTAGTGATGTTGATGAATATTCTTTCTCAATTGCTTCGTATATCTCATTTTTCTACTCATTTTACAAGTCCCTTGATTATTGATATATAATGTATGATGGGATTACGATATTCTTGCTTGTCGCAAATTTTAAAACGTATATTTTTTTCTTTTAAAAGCAACTAATATTCTTAAAAAATATGTATAACCACGACATATGATACATCTGCAGTTTTCACGATATTCTAATAATTACACTATTATAAAAATAGAGATATAAGAATTCTCATGTTATTAAGTTTTATTCTCTCCCACAGTCCTACATACATATTTAAACAAAGCATTTTATACACGGTTTCTCTAATTTTAAGTCCATTAATATTATCTCACAGATAATTACATAACAATCATATCTGGTAAAAATATCGGCTCCACCATATATAATTAAATAACCATATCCGGTGAAAATATTGGCTCCATCACAAATAATTACATAATTCTTATAATTGTCATAGCAAAAAGAACTACATTTGGAGCTCAAATATTTCAAGTCAAAATAACGAAAACATCACTTTGCACCACTTCTATGATTTTGCTTGATGGTTCACTTTGTTAATCATTTGCATCCTCTCTTGGAGTTGTCTAGTTGTCAAGGACGGTTGACCATGCCCTGCAAGCTTGGTGCTTTAAATGGCAATTCAATAGGATTCATAATTTGACACTCATCATGAATTACTCCAATCCTCCTTGATCCACTTTGTTCTTTGGGTATTTTTCATCTCTTTTCGATTGTCTAAGTTCTCTTTCATTTGGAATTGAAAATCTGAACATTTCAGGATCTGTGTTTGTGTTCTTTGGGATCATGTGACATTAAATTGGGAGGACACACAATCCTTTCGAAATCGATCCAGTGCAAATATAATTATATTAAACATGAGTAATATAATCAAATAAATCATTTAAATATAACAAATGTGTTGAATACTTACATTTTGTATCACACTACCCGTATTTTCATCAACGCTTATTCCATAACTTGATTGTCTTCTCCTATTCTCGTGACTTAGTGAGATAAATATACATAAAATTGTTATCCACTATCTTAATGAACAAAATATTAAATATAATGAATAAGTAAGGATGTGAATAGGACACTGAGAAGATTTAATTGATTTCACTTTAGATGTCGAAGAAGATCCAATGATTGCATGAGATGGTTTAACAGATTTTGCCTAGAAAAATAATGTAAATCAATGTAAAATGCAATAACAACTAAATTTATTATTTCAAGTTTAATACAAACTTAATTTATGAGAGTACTGAGATTTTGAAGAAGTTCCAATTTCTTTGTTTGTAGGTCTATCTTCCGTGCTTTCTTGAATTATAGCTTCTTTATTAACACATGCCTTGAAGTAATATATTTTAAAAAATTATAAGCAGACAACATGTAATAAATATAAGAAGAATAAATATATAATTACAATTTATACATATCGAGCCTTAAAATTACCATTGGTTTGGGCAATGTACATGAAGCTTGATTGTGTCCTTCACCTCGACAAATTGAACATGTTATGATAGTGCCTCTCCTAGACAATTTTCCTCTTCCTTGTCCTTTTTGACTTTCACTTTTACTTCTAATTCTTTTTTCCTAGGTCTTCGAGGCATCTTTGTGATAGGTGGAGGATCAATGGGCTCATACTTGATCACATTGCATAAACTTTTTCCAGCCAAAGGCTCCATTGCAAATTGATATGTAGCAATATATGCATTTTTGTGATACCAATTATTGATCCGAGAAAGCTGGATCAATTTTTGCATGTTCTAACGCCTTAATTGCATGTGAACAAGGGATTCCGGTGGTTTTCCATACTCTGCATGTACATGTTTTTATACCAATGTCCACCGTGTGAGTATCATCTCCATCACTAATCTCATAACCTTGAACCCCATTAAAAGCACAATTGATCCAAATGCATCATTTTTGGCTTCTTGGAAAACATTCATGCATACGAGGACTCCAATTAGATTTCCATTTATCAACCAATACTTTTCTTGTTGCAAGTCTACTCATTGCATATTTTCTTATTTCTTCTAGCATGCTGATTATTGGTTTATGCCTTGCTTGCCAATATGGTTGAATTGAAGCTTTCACAAAAATTGTTATCCACTGTGTTTAACTTACATCTGCTACTAATAAAAGCTCTACTCCATGCTTGTGGTGGATACTTCATCAAATCTTCGCTGACTTTTTGAGATACCTCACCTAATAGCCTAAGATTATCACAAAACTCCTCTTTATATGTGCTCCAAGCATATATCCAAAACCGCTTCTTTAGCTCATCACTATGCCATTTCTTTGACCAATTAGCTTCAATGTGTCTTGCACACCACCTATGTTCAGCATTAGGCAACACCTCTTTAAGCTTGTTTCTATAAGCCCTGTAATATAATAAAAAAAAATTATACAATATCTAGTTATTGCAAATCTGAAATTATGAAAAATCTGCATATAATCAAATTAGCACAAAGTAGCAGGTTTATTTATATTTGTTGATAGGCTTTTGGAATTATTCGGACAAAGAGTAGTACCTCAAGACTGCCTTTTTAATTATGGGTGAAAGGATAACATAACTATTTGCATTAGTTAATTATATTTAATGTCGATTTAAGTAAACCTATCATTACTTGACCATCTCGATCATTTGCTATATGAAAAAAGCGCATATAATTCTGAAAAAAAAACATCATTTCATATGAATTTTTGCATGTACCTTTTGCATATCGGAAATGAATGTCAAGTTGTGTCCACTCTCCAAGTGAAGTTCCTTTATGAGCCATTGCAAAACCATTTCCAATTCACTTTATTCTCTCTGTCCACTCGCCCAAGCAATTGGATATATTTGATCATTTGCATCCTTTCCCACATTACCCACAAGAACCCGACCTTTGACAATGCCTTTGAGAAAAGAACCATCTAGGCCTATTAATGGTCTACAATCTGCTTTCCACCCTTTCTTAAGGGCATCGAAACAAATGAACATTCTTTTAAATATTCTTTTTGTTGTCTAAGACCCTCCTTACACAAATCAATTTCGGCAACATTGCATGGATTGGTTCGTTTGATAGCCGCAACATACGCTTCCAAGTAACCGAACTCGAGATACATAACTTCCATCTAGCTCATTCATTATCAATTTTTAGCTCTCTTGCACTTAGCATAAGAGACATTCAATTTCATTCCCACTTCAGCTTCAAGCACTAAATCTTTCACTTTAATGGAAGGATCTTTATTTAACCTCTCTTTGAACTCTTTTGCAAGGAATTTGGAAGTAGCCAATGAGTTTTCAAAAACTCTGTAACAATTATGATCGGGGACTAACTTCTTAACAATCAATCCTCCATTTCTTCCTTCTTTTGAAATAAATAACTCAAATGGGCAGCCCTCCCATTTACATTTAACTCTAAGTCTGCTTTGGGCTCATTGGGTTTAATTCTCAAGTCGTACCCTTTTACTATGCTATATTTGGAAATAGCCTCTCTAGCCTCATTTGCATTCATAAAAGTCATTCCTATCATGAAGTGTGGTTGAGGATCATCAATATTATGCTTCAATGTTTCAAACTCAAGAGTCATTATCCTCATAAAAGTCATCACCATCATCCTCAAAAATGTTCTATTCATCATCCTCAAAAATGGCCTCTTCATCATTCAATTCTTCATTTATAGTATCATCCATATTCTCAATGCTAGCAAGTTGCAGCCCATTTCGGTCAAGGAACTCATCTCCTTCAATTATATCAATATTTACAATCTCATTGTCAATTAGATCATTTTCATTTCAGGGACATTTCTATCACTTTCATCAAGTTGGATTAAATGTTGATCACTCAAATGGTCTGTAAACAACTCTTTAACCCATCCACGAAAACTTCGAGAATTAGATGATTTACTCTCTCCAACCTCTCCATTGACATCATGATTCTTCGATTGAATAAAACTTGATTGAGTTCCAACTTGACTATGTTGAATTTCATTAATCTCTGCAAGTTCATTTATGTGTGAATGAGGGAGATCAATTTCATCACTTGCATATATATGCAAGCTGGGGCTTCGAGGGTTGACTTCATAATAAACTCTGTCAATATTCTAATGCTCTCATCATCCTCAATTAAGCACAAACCATAATCTAAGGGTGCCCGTGATTTCAACACATATATCTTTTTACATCGGAACAACCAAGTTCGGTTTTTATATTTCTTCACTAAATGTGGGTATGATAAGCATTCCACATCAAAATTCTCCACCATCTCATTTTTTTCCACCAACATAAGATAAGTTTGGTTCAAAACCACCTACCCACGTAATGAATCACCAAATCACACCTCGTCTCCATGCTATATCACATTAAAAATATTAACAAAAATCAATTTCAACAAAGAACACACAAAACTTAAATAAGAAAATCAATATCATCACAAAAAACCATATCATAAAGGCTGCAATGTATAAACTTTCTCATTTGTGCATTTCATCAAACACATTATCTACATTCAAAAACACTAACGGTTTGGCATTCATATCACCCAAATATATAAAAATTAAGCCAAAAATTACTAACCTTATGTGATGCTTGAAAGATATGATCAGCACACAACTCTAAAAAAACTTCTAATAATCACCGTACGTAATTTCGTAGGATTGAAATGATTAAAATTCTGACCATTAATTTGAGAAGTTTTGGGCGCTATAATGTTCTAACATTTTGGCGCTTCTTTTCTCCTTTGAAGAAGAAAGCGTGATTCAAGAGGTATATTAAACGTCATTTATCCATGTGTTTGACGGAATGGTCTCAGCGTCTTTTTTTATGAGTTTGAGTGCATGTTTGTTTGATTTTAAAAAGTTGGAGGGCTAATTTTGTACCAAAAGATAGTCTAGGGTCCAATTTATACCCAAGGTAATAGTTCGAGTCCAATTCGTACCTTTTCCCTAAATTATATATCCACTTCATGGGTGGATGTATTAAATAATAAATATATTAAAATTTAATTACTTTAAAATTTGGTAAAATGCTCGGTTTTAAAGGAGAGCAGTAGTGGGGACGACATCGATACAGTTGCCGCGTTGGTAAGGTATGATTCACCCTCCGGTAGTGTTAGGTGTTCTTTATTGTGTCAATACGGATACTTAATTAGTTACAACGTAAGAGGTCTAGGGAATGAAGTTAAAATAAATGAAATAAAAGATTTGTTCTACGGGCACATGGTTGAAATCTTCTTCATACGAGAAACGAAATTGGAAGTCATTGATACTAAAATTGGAAGAGGAATACGGGAAATAAGAAATGTGGTTGGGTTTGTAGGCAATCTATAGGCCTCGTCTCGTGTTTAGAACTCCACTGTGTTTCATAGAACAAAAAAACAAGGTTTGTTCAATCCCCTCTAGACCTTCTATCACTTGGGACCAACAAGTTGTATACGAGCGGTTGGTCAAGAACTAAGCCGATCTTTCTAAAACTTTTCTCAAAACTCTATTTGTGGCATCATGTTGAACATTCATAGGTCATCAAATGTGATGGACTCCAGCGTTCCTATGTTTTCCATTGAGAAATATGATGATTCGAAGATAAGAATGCAGCTCATCTATTAGCTATGCACGATGAGATGTGGACCGTTATCCTTGAAGGACCATAGCCAATCATGAAGACTAAAACAAATACCGAGCAAACAAGTGATATTCCATGGAAAAATAATGCGGACAACGTTGTCAAGACAACTATTTACTACTCTCTTTAAAAGACCATGTTTAGTAAAGCCAAGCATTGCAATTTGCTAAACAAATATGGGAAAAGATAGAGATGATATGTGAAGGATCCGAACAAATCAAGGAAAAGAAGCTGATGATTGTTGTTCAGAGTCCGAATACTTCAAACCGAAATCGATGAAAATCTAGACAAATTTATTTCGAGGTTCACCGAAATCCTAAATGAATTGGAAAGCCTTGGGAAGGGATACTCTCGAGAGAGAAACCTAAAAATTCTAGGAGCACTTAGGAAGAATGGGATATGAAGGTAACAAGCTGATGGAATCAAAAGATTTCTTCAAGATATCAACCTTTGAATTATTTTCAAATCTGAAAGCCCATGAGCTCGATATTAACAAAAGAAAAGAAGTTGTAAGCTCGTCTTCAAAGGTTACAACTCTAGTGGCTGTAGAGACCAACTCGGCTACCGAGGATGAAGATTCTCATGATGATATGACTCTTTTCGTGAAGCAATTCAAAATGTTTGTAAACTTATATGGGAGGCCGGTGGATCAAATTGGAAGCAACAAGAAGGATTCAAACCAACAATTGAAGGTAAGGAAGGAAAGTTTTCTAAATCTACTAAAAGCTGGGAATTTGTGTTATAATTGCAGAAACCAGATCATTTCATCAACGAATATCCATGCCCCGAGGCCCAAAAATTCACGGAGGATGAAAGAATTGTCGGAAGCAGAGGAAGCAAGTCGGGGAAAGAACAAGAGCATTACTCTCTGAGCTTGAAAAGGCAAAATAGAATATCTCTTCAACAATAGTTGTAGAGCCATTTGATGAAGACTCCGGTGAATCGAGGATATATAATGAGGCACTCATATGTCTCATGGCTAGAATCGATGAGATACACTCTTCTTTCCTTCCCGGTTCGATGAAGATGATTGTCAAGATGACATGATTCACACTCTCACAAGAGTGATAAATGGTCCAAAGTTCTTAGAAAATATTAATGGATCCCTTAAAGAAGAAAACACTTCTCTCAAGGAAAACAATCAAGAGTTAACAATTATGTAACTCCCAAAAATTGAGAATGAGACCCTCGTGGTTAAACACTCTAAACTTGGGTTGTCATTTAGTAACCGAAAATCGGGCTTGAATTTTTTTAAAAAAATAGTAAAGACGAACATAAATGTATGAGTTTAGCAATGGAAGACATAAGACATTTTGAATATAATACTTGTAGAGCATTTATATTAACTAGCGGCATGTCACGTGCGTTGCACGTTATATGTACGTACTTAGTAAATAATAATTATAGAGAATAACATAAAAATGTCGGAAAACTAAGACTTCAACACTCTAATTTTTCAAGAAAACAATGTATAGAGGCCCGAGTTTACTACATATGCATGTGATTCAGAATAACACAACTTTTCTTGTTGAATACTAATCAAAGAAAATCTTGAAAAAACTAAATCGAGATCTAGAAAATTAAATGAGCAATCAAACATAATGTGAACGAGTGTCTTGTTACGTACTTAGAGAAATACAATCATATATTATATATATCCGAAATAGAGATTGAACCATTTTCTCTATTGCTAATTTTTAAGCTTATGATCTTTTTGTATTTATTTTTTTGAAATCCAAGTTCAGGACAATATATTTCAATACAAAGATTTGTCTCATAAGGTGATGTATGTATCTTTAAGTTAGATACAACCCGAACATCTTGAATCCCAACCTTGGATTTGTTTATAAGAGTCATCTTCATTATAAAAGGAGGTTATGGTTCGGCTAGACAACTAGCTTACGGTTTGGTCGACTTGATGCTATCAATGCAACATATTTGCTATGATGTCCCCTCATAGTCATACCATTAGATGTTCTATAATTGATGTTCTTTCTAATATTATTCCTGCACATTAAAAATGATACACTATTTAGCAACAGTTTCTATAGGAAACATTTCCAATTTTATTTGTCAATTGAATTACTCCACTTAGATTAATTAAACTAATAATTGCAAGGAAAAATAGTTAGTAGGATCTAACATAACCAACACATTAAAGATTGAGAAAATATTTTATTCTTAACGAGATAATAGTACGTCGAAGTTGGGGATTTGATGTTCATCAATTACCAAAGAACAGCAAAAATATGTGCGCATGCCAACCGCAAAGAACCTTGCTAGTTCTCGATACACAGACAGTGAGTTTAATGGACAACTTGACTGGAGGATCACATACAATATTTGTTAACTTTCATTTCTACTAAAGTTTTACACCATGTAAATTTACTAATCAAATATTGCTACCATATAAACCTCCACTATTGCGAACACCATAAATTTACTAATCAAATATTGCTACCATATAAATCTCCACTATTACAAAACACCATGGATACCATAATCTTTTTTGGGTTACGGACATGTTTTTGTCTCAAGTTTCAACCGAACATGAAAAATAATCTTCAAACTAACAATCATTTAAAAGAAGCATCAAACAATCTTCTATCACCTAAAGCAACATCATACTCCAAACATTGGTTGATTACATTGTTCTAATAGAATAGTAAAGTGCAACATGTCTTTGGTCGCTCACGTGGAAAATAAATACCAAATTTCAAGTAATGCAATGCACCTTATGCTATATTATAATAGCTTCAAAAGGACAAATACCAAGTACAATTAGTTTTTGGTTAAGAACCGACCCATCCAAAGTTTTAAGAACAATCATAGGAAAGAAGACTTCAATTTCAGCTGGAAAAGTAGGTGGAATCAAATTTTACATGTTAAAGAGGAGATGAGCGGTGTTTATGAAATTTATTCATACCCCGAGACATACCCTTATCACAACAAAGATGAGAAAATTCTGTTGCAAACTACCATAAGATAAAAGCAAAGTATTAGAACTATTAACTTCAATGATTTTTGGCAAATCCTCGTTTTCTTATTACATCCTTCCAATTTCCATGGACAAGCTGCACGCCCATCTAAAAATAAGTAACATGTTTAGATAATTACATAGAGACAAACTTAATCCTATGTACCCACTAACCATGAATCCTCTTATCATACCAACTATTGTATTTCGAGTCCAACAAAATCATAGATCAATGCCTAATTTATGTGACCTACTTCGCTCTCTCTCTCTCTCTCTAGGAGAAAGGTGTGAGGAAATGTAAATTTTATCTATCAAGAGATCATCATACAATAAAATGCTCTATATATCTTAATCGTTGATATTAACAAAAATGATATTAAGGAGAGTTCTCAGGCACCTAATCATGACATACATACAAGAGTTCTCCAACTAACTCGCAAAAGCTCCAGAGACGAGAATACTGATTTTTGTAGTAACATAACATCATCATTACCCTCCTTCATACCGATTCGAAAACAAAGCTGCTCAATTAATTCAAACAAGTCATACAAAGGAGTTTAGAGCTAAATGTAATGAAGTTTACAGAGAGGCAGATTATAGAAAATAAGTACATAAAACAAACCTTGGGTGTAGAATGCGGCGAGATCTCGGGCCGGGAGGCCCCTCCTCATGATTTCATGCTTCCCGACCTCCACCACTGCGGCTGCCCAATTAAATCCACCACCGACCACATCCGAACCGATGCCCCGTCTCTCGAAGCCGGTCTGCCGGCCGAAGGAGGGGCTCTCCTCCACCATTGCCTTCCCCGAATCGCGCCTTCGTTTTGGGGCGGCTTCGATTAGTCACACTCCAATATCAAATTTCCCCAATTAAAGCACTTTCTAAAGCTCACTGTGGATAGTATGCTCGTAAATAATTATTTTCTCTGAAATCCTTTAGAAGCTCAATTGGTATTAGACGTTACCATGCAATGGAAGAAAAGAAGGGTCGATGAAGGAGGGATGTTCTTGAAAGCAACGAATATTAAAACTGAATAAATTACCTTCAACTTTAGCAGAGCCCAGCAAATACCCTTTGATTTCAAGATTTGACCTTTCATCAAACGGGTCGATGTTTGATTGATACATTTACATCGTCAACTCTTTAATTATATCTTTAAGAAGGAATTTAAAATTAGCAAATTAGAAGGTGGCTTCAACCGTTTTATTCTCGCAAATGAAATCTAAATATGGAAAATAGAAACAAAAATAAACTCTAAATTAGACATGAATCGGATGACCAACTAAAATCGATCTCAACATTACGAATCTGAAACATATCCGTCACAAAAATGCTCCCATTCTCGTTTCTAAATCGACACAAAAATACATAGACAGAGTAAATTTACTCACCAGGCACATATATCTTGCGGCGGCTTTACGAGATCTGCGCACATGGCGAGGCTGTTGAGCGTGTCTTCTTGAGCCTTCGCCGTGTGCCCTTGGCGTCGCCAACGTCATCCCAAGAGTTAGGTTGCCACCGTCCATTGTTTCGAGCGACGAGAGGTAGAATCGGAGGTTGCGGGGGCCACGAAACGTGCTTCGAGCAAATCCGGTGGGGCGCATGAGCACAATTACTTTGATGATCAAACTCGCGGCCTTTACGGGGAGGGGGAGAAATTGGGAAGAAGGCGACGGTCTCTTCGAGTGAGAAATGAGAATACGGTGGGGCGGAATACGAGTCTCTACAGGTGAAAAACCGAAAATCGAATGGGCAATAAATGTGAGTGAAACCAAAGGCCGGGGAGTTACTCGAAAAACCAATATTGGGTCAAATTGTGTGGAGGAAAAATGTGCAAGGGTAGAAACGTCTAAAAATGTTTCTCATACCCAAGCCACTTTTATATATAGTATAGATATTCAAACGAGAATGCGTACAAAGTAAAATATCGAGTGATCCGTAAGGTTCATTTATAAAGCATAAGAATTAAAATCGTCTTTCTAAACAATTTTATTTTATTGTAAAATATAAATATATTAGCATAGTATTTAGGGGAACTCGTGTCGCTACTGACTCCGGCCCCTCTTGAGCATGACTTGAAAATATAAGTTTGGGGTGTAAGATAAAAATCTCGGTGGATAATGTTAGGATTAGAATTTGTATGTTTTGATGATGTTCCTAAAACCTAAGTGTAATAGGACCAGGTGAACCTCGTTAGTCGGTGATGATCTAGATAGAGTTTATGTCTTAGTATAGTTAATCTTGCTAGGCTTGACACGAAGATCCGTATTGATTGAGAATTGAAGGCTGCGATAAGAAGACTTAAAGATCTAAGAGAGATTTCATTCGAAGACATCTAGAAGGGCGTCGTGAAGATAAAGAAGAGATAATAAGGTATATGCAAAAAGAGTGTTGTCAAGAAAGGTTCAAGTGCGAGATCGCAAGGTTGGAATACGTGCTACAACAAGCTTTGGAACTGTCTTTGGAGCAAGGTTGTAAGGTTGCTAGAGTTGACTTCGAGAGATTCATCGAGTTAACAAAAGTCGAAGGATAATTCAGAGATACCCGAAATCAATCTAGAGAAGATTGGATTCTCAATCAAGATCAATCAAGATATAATTGATTGATATCGACAATCAATTATCCAAAGTCAAACAAATCTTCCAACGATCACTTACCATTTCTTGAAGACCTGATTGACAAATTAGCCTAATGGCTAGTCAAATTCAGGATCATATAAACTCGAAGTGAAGGATTTTTGAAAAGATACACGCGCGAGAAACATCAAGAGAAATCCATTTCACTCATTGCAAAGACATGCATAATTCTTCGTACTCAAAATCGATTCAATACGATTGATATTCTTAAAGAGATTTATTTTTGGTCAAGGAAATGTAAATCACCTTTCATTATCTCTGCACGAGAAAAGGTTGATTGTTTCGCATCTAAGAGTTAACACTCGAAGATCACATTGATTGTACCAAGGGCAGGAACTTGTTAAACTTCCCGTGGTCGAATCCTCAAGGAGATTAGAGGAGACAAGACCAGTTTTGGTGGATAGTAAGGCCCTGTGGAATCGGGGAGAGTGGACGTAGGATCGTTATATCCGAACCACTATAAAAATCTTTGTGTCTTTACAAGCTTTACGCATACATACTTATATCCGCTCATTCATCATCATTTTAATAAACTGCACCGAAACTTGCTTAGTATTTATTACCAAGGTTTTCATTAAAAGGGTTTTTGAAATACACACGAGATTAGCTTCCGCACCATGTAAGACTTCGAGTTTCAAGTCTGCTGATCACACTTAGCATACTCGAGTACCTTGCTACGAAGACTTCAAGGTCTTCTAACCTCACACTCACTCACGAAAAGTCGAAAAAGTTTTGAGTGTGGTAAAGTCTATTCAACCCCCCTTCTAGACTTTCCACCTCCTTGCACATCTCGTCCCAGACCAACAAGTGGTATCGGAGCAAAGTGGTTCAACCGACCACCGGCTTTGGTTACCAATAGTCTTTGAGGAAAGACTGTTGTGGTCTCTGAATAGATCTTTTTGAAAAATCATTTTCATAAAACTCATTGCATTCTGTGCATATCGCTTTTATTACTAACAATGAGTTCTCATAAGAGCAAGAAAAGAAAGCTACCAGAGTTCTCTATTGAAGACTATGACTACCGGAAATTCCGCATGGAAAATCATCTTGGTGCAATTCATGATAGAATGCTTGAAACTCTTGAAGATGGACCGATAAAGTTTTACTTTGAACCAGTAAGTTCTCGGAAGAGGTGGAGCGAGAAGCATCTACTCGGCGTAAGATTGAAAAGAAAAGGAGTGAGATGTCAAATGATGAAAGGAAACTATTTAATCTTGACCAAGTTGCTCGAATCGAGATCATAGAGACTCTAACTAGAGAGCTTACAGAGAAAGTCAAGACATGTAAGATCGCCAAAGAAATGTGGGAAACTCTAGCACTCATGTGTGAAGGATCGGAGCAAATTAAAGAAAATAAGTTGCAGTCTATTCTACATTCGTTTGACACATTCAAGATGAAGCTTCGATGAGACAATAGATCAATTTGACCTAAGATCGACAAGTATCATCAATAAGGCAAGTTCTTTGGGAAAATCTTACACCGAGAAGGAGATCAACAACAAAATATTGAGATCTCTAACTAGCAAATGGAGAGTCAAGATTACAGGTGATTAAAGATACAAAAGAATCGAGCAAAATCAGTCATCATGAGCTATTTTCACACTTGAAAGCTCATGAATATGATCTGAAACAAAAAGAAGACGAGGATGAAGGAAATTCAAATTCCACGGGAAAGGAAGTTGCTTTCAAGGTCACTTCAAATCACCATCTAAAGAACCCGTTGGAGAGGATTTAAGCTTGAAAGAACAGATTTCTTTGCTGACAGAAAGTTTGATAAAATGAATTCAAAATTTGGGAAATATAGAAGACATTGGAAGAATACAAAGAAAGCCGGTTTCAGATCCGGAAACAAATCTTCAAGAAATTCAGATAAGAGATCGAAGATTCCAAAGATGATAGAAGGTTTAAGACTCAATTAAAGAAAAAGAGAAGATAGTCCAAGAAGAAGAGATTTCTCTCCTAAAAGGGATTCTAGCCCAAGAAGATCTTCAAGAAGCGATGCTTGTTATACTTGTCATAAATCTGGACACTTCACTATGATTGTCCCGTAATTAACTCCTAGAGAAAGAGAAGAAAAGAGATTAATGAGGAACGAGAAAGTTTGCTTGACAAGCGTGCTTTAGTGGTCAAGAGGAGGATACTCTTTCAAGTGATTCAATATCATCTTCGACTTCTCTTGAGACAATGATTTGTGTCTTATGGCAAATGGAGATGAGGTATTTACTGATTCCTGTTCTTCGTCCGCTTCTCGTATTTCTTTTGCAGAAGAGTTTGACCATAACTTTGTTGATAAGTTAATGGAAGATCTCAAAATCGCTATAAACGCTTACAAGCGTGTGGAAAAGGAGAATGTGAGCTTAAAAGAAAAAATTGATCTATTTACACAAGGATCTATTAGCAAGAAATCGAGACACTAGCAGACTTTAATCGTATAACTTCGTAAGAGTTAAACACTCTTAAAGTGAAGTACACCGAATAATGGTCTCATTGGGTAGAAAGGTTACTTGCCGAGAATCTTGAGAAAACTCGATCGGTTGAAAATTCTACAAGCAAAGTTCGATGAACTTTTCCATCAGCATGAGCGTATAAAATCAAGTGAGGAACGTTTAAGTTTGAGGTTGGATCAACCGAACAAAGCTTCTCATGCAGTTCAAACAATAGTTGAATCGTCTCAAACACCTAACGTAAAGAAGGGAATTGGTTTTACCATTGCCCAATCCTCACGAGTTCAAACAAGTGTACTTAAGAAGAGTACACATGTTAAGGGTAATGATTTGGTAGGAGAGGGTTCCAAACCTAAACCTACCGATAAGGGTAAAAAGGTTGCTGACCCAAAGAAATCGGATGAATGGGAAGAAGAGTAGTTATACTCAACATCCTAAACAACCGATGAGGTATCAAAAGAAGGGGGAATCCCAGCTTAAGAAACCTCAAGCAAGGCAAGAAAAGTAGACATCACCAAACCATCTCCGAGGAGACAGTCTCACCAAGACTACACAACCTAAGCAAACTTCAAAGCTTGTTGAACGGTCTACTAAGCCTTACGTGCCTCGTGAGATATGAATCTTTTGATGGCTCAAGTAGAACGTATCCTTATCATCAAAACCCTCGGACCATTGCACGGGCTGATCACTCCATACGTAAGACCTCGGAAGGGTCGAAGTCTTACGGAAGGAACACAATCGACACCCATAGACATACATTCAAGAAGACACCAAAGGATGAGATTGTCTATGTTGATATGTATGGAAGAAGGATAAGATCTTCGAACATGATAAGAAGAGTCTATTCCTATGGATTCCTAAAGATTGTGCTAACTCTCAAGGACCCAAATCTAAAGGGTACCTAAAAATTAACTAAACGTGCGTGACGCCGTGGGACATGAAAGAGAGGTTGCTGGAAATACTGTCCGGTACATCGGCAGTGGGTGTTCAAGCATATGACTGGAAACAAGCAACTCTTGAGCTCAATAAAATCACAAAATGGCCCACGGGTGGTATTTGGAGACAATAACTTTGGGATTACCAAAGGTGTTGGGACTCTATACATTGGAGATGTACGTGTTGAGGAAGTTTTCTACGTGGAAGGATTAAAGCATAACTTGCTCTCGCCACAATTCTGCGATAAGGGATACTCGCTTAAGTTTTCTAGTTCTCTGTGCGTTGTTTTGTGTGGTTTAAACGATCGTGTGCTCTTAACCGGCTTGAGAAAGGGCAATGTTTATGTTGCGGAATTTCGTAAATGTTCAAGCAATACATGCCTTGTAGCAAAGAGTACTTGAAGCTAGCTGGTTATGGCACAAGAGACTCGAGTCATATAAATTTTAAAACGCTAAACAAGATAGCCAGGAAGTCTCTTGTAGAAGGTTTGCCAAATGAAGTTTTCTCAAAAGATCGATCTGCGACTCATGCCAAAAAGGAAAGCAAACTAGAGCTTCTTTCAAGGAAGTTTCGTACCAACGTCAAGTAGGGTACTACAATTACTTCATATGGATCTATTTGGTCCTCGTATCTCCATTAAGCTTGGTGGTAGAAAATACACTCGGTGGTGGTAGATGACTATTCAAGATTCACATGGGTGATATTTATGTTAAAAAAGAACGAAACTATCACAAAGCTACCAGAATTATCAAGAGATTACAATACGAGAAGGGAGAAAATGTTGTAAGGATCGAAGTGACAAAGGAACAGAATTTCTAAACTCTCACATAGCAACGTATTGCAAAGAGGTTGGGATTCAAGATGAAACGTCTGCGGCTCGCACTCCACAAAGCAAAATGGTGTTGTTGAAAGGAGAAATATGACACTCAAGGAAGCTACCGTAACAATGCTAGCAGAGTATAATGTTCCTCGAGGTTTTGGGCAGAGGCTGTGAATACGGCATGCTATACTCAGAATCGAAGCTTGCTGACCAAAGAACATGGAAAGACACCATATGAGTTATGGAAAGGTAGAATTCCTCGTGTCTCTTTCTTTCGTGGTTTTGGCTGTACGTGTTTCA
Organism: Paraleonurus japonicus; assembly: GCA_030762865.1. NCBI lineage: Eukaryota > Viridiplantae > Streptophyta > Magnoliopsida > Lamiales > Lamiaceae > Paraleonurus > Paraleonurus japonicus. The sequence continues at coordinate 21,013,939 of CM061060.1, read as the reverse complement.
TTCATGACAATGGCAAATCCAAGTTAAAAACCTTTGATGCCAAGGTTGCCGATGGAATATTTTTAGGATATTCCAAAGCATAAGCAAGGCCTATCGGGTTTTTAATAGGAAAACCCTTGTTGTGGAAGAAACACCTCATGTGGTTTTTAATGAGTCTATTGCCGAGTCTAAGGACAAAGGACGAGAAGAGTCACCGGCGAAGGATTTGGGAAACTAGAACTCAAGGATAAGACAAAATATGTCAAGGTTCACTTACCCATTTTAGACTCGTATTCTCAAGATGATCAAAGAAATCTCTAAGTCACAGAAAAGAAAAACTATTCTAGAGACGAGAGAAGACTCAAGCAAAACAAAGTCTGAAGAAACCCCAAGGGCTGCCGATGACTCACCTGAACACCGATGTGAATTTATCAAATCAAGGAGGAATGACGCAAGATGATGTTCCAACAATACCTTCGTAAGAGTTAAACGTATCTAATAGAAGGAATTGGATGACCGATCATCCCAGTGACTTAATCTTAGGTAATCCTCAATATGGAGTCAAAACAAGAAGGAAAATAAACCTAGATGGTTTATTTAGCTGTTATGTTTCTTTACAAGAACCTAAGAATATTGAAGAAGCGTTGTTGGACACAAACCGGATAGAAGTTATGCAAGATGAATCAATCAATTCACACGACAAGATGTTTGGGTACTCGTTGATAGACCAAAACACCAAAAAGTGATTGGAACGAAGTGGGTTTTCAAGAACAAGAAAAATGAGAAAGATGAAGTCACTAGAAATAAAGCAAGGCTTGTCGCGCAAGGTTACTCACAAATGTAAGGAATTGACTATGGCGAGACGTTTGCACACAGAGCCGATTAGAGGCTATAAGATTATTCGTTGCGACGCAGCATATATGAAATTGAGTATATCAAATGGACGTAAAGTCTGCATTTCTAAATGGAGTTCTTGTCAAGAAGTATACGTTGAACAACCCCCGTGTTTTGTTCAAGGAAATCAAGTTTACCGATCAAGAAAGCTCTATATGGACTAAAGCAAGCTCCTCGAGCTTGGTATGACACACTATCGCAGCTTTTACTTGATCATGGATTCAGTAAAGGAAAGATTGATCAAACCTTGTTCGGAATTGAAGAAGAACGAGATATTCTATTAGTACAGATCTATGTGGACGACATAATCTTTGGATCTCCAAACAAGAAGCTTTGTGAAAAATTCGGTGAATTAATGCAAAGTAAGTTTGAAATGTCTATGATGGGAGAAATGAATTATTTCTTAGGTCTTCAAGTCAAGCAAACTTCTAAAGGAATATTCATAAACCAAGCAAAGTATACCAAAAACATGCTAGAAAAGTTTGGAATGTTAACAAGCAAGGATGCAAAAATTCCAATGGTAACAAACTACAAGATGGATCAGGATGAGGATGGTGAAAGTGTTGATCGGACCATGTACGAGAGGATTAATAGGTTCTTTCTTTGTATCTAACAGCCAAGCGCACTGACATTTCCTTCGCAGCTGAGTATGCGCTAGTTTCAAGCCAATCCAAAGAAAAGTCATTTGGATGCAAAGCAAAGAAGATTTTAAAGTATCTCAAGGGTACAACAAACTTAGGTCTGTGGTACCTCCGATGACAACCTGGAACTCGTGGATATTCTCGATTGATTATGGTGGTTGTAGAATTGATAGTTAATCAACCACGGGTACATGTCAATTTCTTGGAAGTAAGCTGGTTTCTTGGTTCTCTAAGAAGCAAACTTTAGTGGCTACGCCAACTACGTAAGCGTAATATATGGTCGTCGGGAGCCGTTGCTCACAATTACTTTGGATAAGTCAACAATTGCAAGACTATCACATTGTCACTAAAGAAATTCCTATCTTTTGTGATAGCAACAATGCCATTGCTATTACTCGTAATCCAAGATTTCATACAAGATGCAAGCATGTGGATATACGTCATCACTTTATTAGAGATCATGTTGAAAAGAAAAACATTCGAATGGAAAAGATTCATATAGATCGACAGAGAGCAGACATTCTTACAAAACCGTTGATGAAGCACGGTTTAGAGATCTATCTGTAGAATTAGGTCTACTGGATCAAGGAAAATCATGTTAACACATTCTTTGAAGAAGGCTACTAAGTATTAAACTTGTCAAGAGAGTATTCAACTTGTCAAGAGAGTATAAAGCTTGTCAAGAGAGCATTAAACTTGACAAGAGAGTATAAAGCTTGCCAAGAGAACTTCCAAAGCCAGCCAAGAAAGTTCTAAAACCTTGCTGCTACATAAGATTAAAGTGGTATCGATTGATTACAATATCAACTCGACAGATATGTTATTCTTACTCTCTCTCTCTCTCTCTCTCTCTCTCTCTCTCTCTTCTCTATCTATTCGCTTTGAAAAATATTTTGGTATAAAATATTCCTTATTCTATGTGGTTAAAATAATTTTGAATATTTTATTCCTTCATTTATCCTCAAAGCATTGGGAATTAATTCTGTGAATTGTCAAATCAAATCTTTTCAACCACAAATTATGGGGTAATTTTTCCTTAAAATATTATTTTACATCCTATTTCTCATGACCAAAATCTTTTAATTTTGGAAAATACCTTTTTCAAATCCAGAGCCGAGGACACGCACTTCTCGGAATTTGAACCGTTTAATTCATAACCGCTCGATCCGATCGTGCAATATGCAAATCAACGTTCAAATCTTATTTCGTAATTTAAAAATTAGCGGTTTCCTTCTTCTCTCTTATAAATTGATTTTCTCATTTCTTCCTCTTTCATTACTTCTCATCTTTGTTCTCTGTTTTCCTTCTTCGAAATTTGATCAATTTACTGCTTTAATCTCAATGGCTCCGAAATAATCTTCTTCTTCGAAAAGGTCGCGAGGAAACACAAGACTCTAGATCCTTTGGCCATATCGGAGAAAGTGCGGAGCAAATTATCGGTGGATTTCCGAACAACCGGTCAAAAGCAGTGAGATTCTAAATCTCTTATCTGATCGGGGCTTATATCAATATTGCTCGGCTCATTCTTCATAACGACGGACTCTTGATGCCTACGTCGGTCAGTTTTTGGTTCGTGGTGAGTTTGGAAGGAACAACATCAAAATGACAGGTGTTCGGTCAAAGTTTGACCATCAAACGGCAGGATTTTCATCAACACTTGGGTTTGTCCCTTCAAGGCATTGACCCCGAGAATCATGTATGTCGGAAAACCATCTCGAAGCCTTTCGCTCTCTAGCGAAAAATTCGTGTCGTCATCATGTGTCGGACTTGAAGAAAGCATATCTTAAACGGAAATATAGATCGTTGTTTGATATCATGGTAAAGGTTATGTTTGGTGAACGGCAGAGTATGGACTCGGTAAGTCGAGGCGTCTTTGCGCTTTGAAGGCTATTGTGGATGGAGTGGAGTGTGATTGGGTCAAGAAGTTCTTTGAGATTCTCGCAGAAGGAAAAGAATCGGTTCTTTCGGACCGAGGTTGACGGACATCCAGAGGTTAAAGTGTGGGCTGTGGAACAATATGTTTCTATGTCAAATAAGATTACAGTGTTGCTAGAGAAGGTGATGCCTAACACAGCGTGGGACCCGAAGTGGACGAAACCATATACTAAGGCAAAGTTTATCTTTGAATAAGGACGAGGAGCCGAGTGGTCCTCCGATTACGATGATGAAGAAGATCGGTCGATATTGAGGAAGAACCCAACGATGTGTTACCACCAGAAGTTGCTCCGAGGCCGATGATATCGGAAGGATGAGTTTGTGAAGGATTCGGACAACCCATCTAAGAATATCGGTGAACGAGGCACCAATAAGCTCCAAGGTCGCTAGTTCAGTGGAGAAGACTTTGAAGTCTTCGGAAGGCGAAGATCGTATTCCGATTTCACAGTTACCACAGAGAAAGGCCATGAAGGTAACTATGGTAACTCGAAAAGATTCGGTGAGCGATCGCACTGCAGGAGCACAACTGTCTCCTAAGGTATCTCCCGGTAAGAAAGGTTCGTCTGCAGAGGATGCAATGGAGGTTGATGATTCTCCAATATTGGACGATGAAGAGATGGTCTCTCATGCAACTACCGGTGAGAAGGAACAGTACCAATTCCATTTCCTTCTCTTTCCGAGATTCCTTCTCCTTCAAAGTCACCGCACCAATGGAAGTTGGCGATGATGTTGCGGGCATGGGTGCCGCCGAGCCTATCACCCAGGTTGCCGAGGGTGATCTCGGTGGAGATATGGTTAGAGAAGATCCGGTAGAGTCTGTGCAAATGGTAAACCTTGCTGGAAGAATTCGCGGACCGCTTGAGAAATGTTTGATGGCCGAGGCTTCTAATTGGGTGGACAGCAAGTTTCCTAGATTGCATGATTTTTCAGAGGAGCGTAGTGTGTTGATAGATATCCCGGTATGGAAGAATGCAAGGCTTGGAGCTATTGATGATCTCATTCTTACGCAAATGAGATTGATCACAATGAGTTCTCTCTGTGGGAATTTGAGCTACGCATCAAGGTGGAGTAGCGAGCATTTGACTTAACCACGAATCATCGATTGCTTGCCTAGTTGCTCGATTGTTGGATGAACCAGAGCCTGCAGAGGATGGTTCAGGTCCTCCCTTTATAATGTCTCGAAGAGATCAGAAAGTTGTCTCTTCTATCCCTCCTCCTCTTCCCGATTTTACATCCGTACGCTTGCCAAATTTTATGTCTCATTGTTGTTCATGAGGATTTTTATAACTCTTACTCTACAAAGTTTGATGAGTTATAACAACGGTATTGATCGTAATATTTTAGCAACAAGTATTTTCGACCAAACAAAATATCGAACCCAAGGGACTAGGAGTACAATTGAGCCTCGAAAACATACGTTTCCATAGAATTATAGTGGCTAGTCAAGATTGCAAAATTAAAGCAACAAAATGACAATCACAAATACGACAAGAGATTAAACCAAGCAATCAACAAAGGAATATCAAGGATGAGATAGAAGTGCTCGGGTGCAAATCACCAAAGACTCGTCAAATTCGGATCATCAACAATCAAATGTTCATTCAAAGAGGGATCATAGGGATAACCAACAAATAATTCAAATAAAACCGCGGATAAGCCTAGGTTCTAAATGATTCGATTAAGCCCATAGGAATGTGAGAGACGGCACTCTCACCCCCTCACTAATCACAAGCAACAACAAGTAATCAATGTGTCTTAATGAGGTTCTAATTAATCAACCAAGTATCCTTGTGTTAACCAAATATCCACTTCAATCACTTAAGCAAACCTCACACCTATGCATCAATTCAATCAACCAAGTATCCTTGCATCAATTAAATCAATAAACACAAGATCAAAGCTCACCTTAGCAATTAAATCATACAAAGCATCATTAAGACAATTAATCACCTCAACAAATGAACACCCAATCATCAACTCACCAAAATCAACTCATCAAGGGATCATTACACCCAAGCACATATGAAATTTAGCCTATCATGACTAATTGAAAGAAACCCATGAACAATAAGTAAATAGGAAACATGATTAAGATGGAATTAGATAACAAAACTGAAAATAAATGGTAGAAGTCACCTTGATGGAGTCTAATACAACTTGAATGATCGAATTTATCAGCTATAACTCTTGGGTAATTCAAATCCTTCAAAAGCTAAGAACACCTATCACTATGTGTAAATGTGTGTAAATGAGTGCGAGTAGAGAATTTCTAAACTAAATCCCTATGAAATGTTCTAAGTGTGGAAAAGCTCCTCTCATCAGCTGAATTGGGAGGTATTTATAGTGGGGCAAAGCTACAAATTCCCTTTTGCAATTAAGGCCCTTGAAAATGATGAAATTCTACTAAAAATGCGCAGTGATGGTCCCACTCGGCCATCGAGGGTTCCACTCGGCCGAGTGGCTTGGGTGTTGGTCGAGTGGCTTTTGAACCTGGAAGTTACCGACTCGGGCATGGGGTGTTCCACTCGGCCGAGTCACCATGCTCCTGGCCGAGTGGATTTTCTTACGGAATGGCTTCGACTCGGCCACTCCTGCCTTCACTCGGCCGAGTCGCCTATGCCCGGTCGAGTGGCTTTTCCTCGGCACAATGCAACTCGGCCATCAATGTTCTCACTCGACCGAGTTGCCTTACTTCTGGTCGAGTGGGAAACTTTCAGTAACTAGCCACTCGGCCATACATGTCTTCACTCGGCCGAGTCATATAGGCGTGGTCGAGTGGCATCCTTTCGGCGAAACGTGACTTGAGCATCTTCATTTCACTCGGCCAAGTGACTTCAATTCCTCTTGTTCTCGACTTTTGACCCTTCTCCAATATTTTTCGCCTCATCAAAACTTGTGCATCGAACTTTTGATCACTTTCTTCTCACTTCTCAGCTACCTCTCGTCCTAGAATGGATCTTGCTCACCAAGTTGTTGTCTAGCTCGATTCTTTACTCGTTTTTCACCTTTTTCCTAGAAATGAGTCAACACTTGCATTAAAGTATTAGTTCCACAAAATTAAGTCCATTAACTTAAGATATGCAATGAAATACACCAGATACAATATAAAATGATCATCAAATATCATGCAAGAATGAACCCAATCAACTCCCCCAAACTAAGAGATTTGCTTGTCCCCAAGCAATAAGACAACAAAGCAAATTTAGGTGAATTCATTGCAATCACATTCAACGAGCAAAAGAATGAACTGGGATGATCAAACTCCTTCAATGAAAACAAGCTTCAATGCAACAATCAACTAATCACTCAAGAATTGTCATGTTAAGACGAATGCAATCTCGAATGCTCAACTCAATGCTCCTCCCAAGGAGTGTTTCACTCACTCTCAAGTGTATAAAGGCATGATAAGCCACTCAATCATCAATCCACAAAAATGAACACCATAAGCTTGCCAATAGACTCAATCTCAATTATTTATTTTATGCTTCAAACATGAATCAAAGAGGACTTTTTCAAAGGTTGTAATGTAGGCTCTTTGGAGAAGGATGGGTGAATTTTAGGACAAGTAACTCAGTAATTAGTAGAGCAAATGAACGTTGATTAAACAATTCAATGTCAACTACACCACAATTTCAATCAATCATCACTCTTTCTTTCCTTTTTCTTCCATTCAATTACAATTCACCACCAAACTCTTTTGAGACCTTCTTGCATTTTCAAGCTCAAAATTGACTTTTTCTTTCTTCTCATTCTTGTTTTTTTTTTTTTTTTTAACTTTCACATCACAATTCAATTTTTTTCTTCTCAACCCTTCTTTTTATCAACTTAGCACATCAAACCACCACACTTTTTCTTTTCACTCACCATTCCTTTGTCAACAATTCATGCTCTACTAATTATAGGGACAAAAAGGCTCATAAGTATGGACAAAATGACTTAAATTTCACAAGCTTGCCAAAGAATAAGGATTTAAAGCACAAATGGGCTTACTAGGGAAATTAATATTTTTGGTGGGGTCAAATTTGGCTGATTCGCTTTCAAAACAAACAAGGCCTCTTATCATTTCCACATAATCCACACAAAACTCAATTTGGACAAGTCTCTAGGCAAGTTCTAGCATGCAAATTCATGAACGATGCACTCAACAAGGAATAAACCGTCTAACATGTACGATTCAAAAAGCACAAAAGCTCACGGGTTCAAAATGAACAAAGAGTATTGCATTCTTGTCCACACTCATCATTACAAGTCAATCAATCATGATAGCATCATGTTGCACATCCACCTATTAACACTTCCAAAGTCTAATGAATCCACTAATCAACCGCATGAGCTCATGATCGTGACCTCAACAAATACCTCCATTCACACCATACACATCACAAACAAATTTCACAAAATTTCCTCATAAAAAATGAGAGGCCAATTGGTACAAACAAAAGATTGCACAACTATCACACCCCCAAACTTTTTCATTGCCATGCAATTAAAAATTTGGTAAGATAAGAAGAGCAATTTTGTTTGTACACAACTACCTACAGAAAAATCCACCAATCATCTCAACAAACAAAAGCATCACATCAAATTAACCACTAGTCAAGTAAACATCCACAACATCCATCAAGTAAAAATTAATACAATCCCCGAATGACATGAATAACAAGGAGTTCAAAAACAAAAAGAACAAGAGATAAGAGTCTTGATACCACCCCGATCAATTCATTGTGGAGGGGTATAACTCGGAAAATGCCCTTGAGCCACGTGCCACTCGTACATAGCTCATTTGCATCATAAGCTCATCATGAGCAGCCTTGTTTCCGCTTCCATCTCCATCATTCGGCTCTCCATCGCCATCCGCCTCTCCTCCATGCTGCTCATCCGAGTGCCAAGACCCTCTTGCCTTTCTTCCAAGCTTCGCATACGGACATTCAAAGATTGCATGCTCGAAGTTAAGCGTTGCATTTCCGTTCTTCTCACGTATGTGTCTTGGAGAGGTTGAACTCGTTGTGGTGCTTGTGTCTCCATCTCTTGCTGCATCTCATTAGCTTCTTTAGGGACTTGGGCACGGCTAGATTCTCCTATATCACTTCTTGGTCTCTTCTCCCGCCCTTCCGCTCTGCCATGCATAAAGACACGTACACACTCTTCATGAGCTCGAGAGTTCATCCGCCAATTTACTCTGTTTGTCACGGTGATGAGAGATGGGTTGTTCATAGGGAACTTCACTCCATCATGCATGCAAATACAGATCGTGTCCTCTATCTTCTCAATGACACCCATTCTCGCCAATGTCTTGCTATCCAATCTATTCCCCGTCTAATGGCTTCTCATCCGAGCTAGGCTCCCAATTGTCTCCTCAGGCAATGTTGACTACCAATCCACCAATTGAGCAATTCTTCACCTTGTCTTGTCTTCCCAACTGCCCAATCAAGTAGATCCCAAAATTCAAAGGGATACGGTTAGCCATGCAATGCAAGATGTATAGCTCTTCGTTTCGCACCGATCCACATTCGTGTCTAGCAAACAAGGTGTTTGCTAGAATCCGATGTGCTAGCCGAAAACGGGGTTCAAGATGTTGGACGCCTTAGAGCGTGCCGCATCAAACACGCATCTCTCATCACGAACCCTATTCGAAATGGTCCCACATCGTATTCTTGTCAAAATCTTCCATTGCTTGATACGAGCTAAGGGGGACATTTCGTCGGGTCTCGAAAAGGATGTTGAGCTGCTCTCTCCCGAGACCTTGTTGGCATTCCCTCTTCGAATTTAATCTTGTACGGAATGTCCTTTTTGTCCGTGTACCACTCCAAGGTGCTTAGTATTTCAAGCACCGGTGCCAAGTAAGTCTCACTTCGGACTTCCAGAAATCTTTCCATCCTATATTGTCGAAAAGTTGCTCCACTTCTTCTTTGATTCCCATTTTTCTGGCCACCACCGGATCATAGTATCGGGTGGGCCTCATCTTCGCCTTCACCAACTTCACAAACTTTTCGGCAAACTCGTCCCTCTGTGGCCCAAATACAATTCCATAGTCGATGGTTGTTTTCCACACAATGCTTTGCACCGAGCATTCATTTCATCCTCGGCTGAATTTTTGCTCGATTCCGAGAAGTCGATGCTTTTTTACTCATTTTCGCAAAAATCATTCATTTCATGAGTAAAGCATACGCAATTTCTTACACAAATTTCAAAATTTCCATTCACAACTCTTGTCACTTCAATTTCAATCCTATCCTAAAGCACCATTTGCAATCAAACTTAAATACTCACAAGCAAACATGAGACTCTTCTAAGTGTAAATCATGCTCAAGGATTTTTAACAATCTAAGCAACACTCATCTCAATTCCCTCACACAACAATCAACTTTTTCCACAATTTCCCTCTTAGCCAAGTCAAATTCACAAAAGATATATCAAGAAAATTCTGAAATTGACCTAGCAATTGAGTAACTCATGATAAATATAAATTAACAATCTCAACTACATGAAGAACATTGCATCAAAGCATCAACAACACCTCTTACTCATAAATTTCGAATTCACAAATCATTCCCAATGCAAGTTTTAATTTCTTCAAAATTTCAACAAATTGGCACAAAATTGACAAGGAATTGGGATGCCCATAACATTTATACATGATTCAACATCAATTCTAGGCTAGTTCATCACATTCATCATCAACTAGACAAAATCCCCAATTTCAATAAGAATCCTAGGTAGAAGAATGCCAAAATTAATCCAAGAGAATGAGAGAAAGAGTAGTGAATGAGGAATAGAAGCACATACCTTGAGGCTTTGAGAGTGAAACGGCCGTGTGATATGGTCGAGTGAAATGGCCGAGTGAGTTTTCGAAAGAAGCAGCGTGATAAGCGTGAATATGCGTGTGGTTTGTGTGTGTGTTTTGAGCGTGTGAAGTGTGTGTGAAATGCTGAAGTGGGTTTAATAAATAAGGGGAGGGGTTAAAATGCAATAAGAGAAAGAAGAGAGGCCAAAAATTAAAAGAAAACTTACCTCGCGAGCGCGACTCGGCCAGACCTTCTTCCACTCGGCCGAGTCGCCTATGCTCAGTCGAGTGGCTTTATTTACGGGAGTATCTCACTCGGGCATCACCTCTCTCACTCGGCCGAGTCTCCTATGCTCTGGTCGAGTGGATTTCCTTCTGTCAATGCGCCACTCGGCCTTCACTCCTCTTACTCGGCCGAGTCATTCTTGTCTGGTCGAGTGGATTCCCTTCACAATGCGCCACTCGGCCTTCTTAGTCCCCACTCGGCCGAGTCGACTACTCATGGCCGAGTGGGATCCCTTCGAAACAATATCACTCGACCAAGTGATCCTCCACTCGGCCAAGTCATGTTCAACTCGAACCCGACCCTGTTTTCTCACAAATACACCATTTTTTTCAAATAATCAAGCCATTTAGCCTTAAACAAATAAGCATCACACCCCAAATCAACAAAACACCAAAATTAAAACACAACACACCAATAGAACATTTTAGTGCAACACGAATTGAAAACGAACACACGCCCCAAACTATTTCATTGCCGTGCAATTAAAAGTTTGGAATGAGTAGTGTTTCAAATAGAGTGCGCACTAAATAGCTAATAAGCCCATCACAACAACAACAATCCATCCAAAGCTCAATCACAAGCACAAAAATCCATCAAGAGTTACAATTCAAGGCATGAATATAACCCGACAAGGGTGTGCGCCGGTGCAATGCCAATATGCTCAACAAATAAAATCCCCCAAACTTAGACATTGCAAGCAAGTCTAAGTTCGAGCCGGGTTCCTTACCAACAATTTACCTATATTGCACCTCTTGCACCGTTCTTTTCCTTTCACCTCCCACAACGTCTCCTCGAATCTCGTAAATGTCCACTCTCTTATTAGCACAAATCATCACCTAGCACAACCAAAACACACTTATTGAAAGCAAAAACGAACACAAAACAAAGAAAGTGAAAAAAAGGATGGGTTGCCTCCCATCTAGCGCTAGGTTTAACGTCCTATGCCGGACGGAGCGTGAGTTGCTCAACTTTACTCCAAAAATTGCTCGTCCACAAGGCCAATTTGAGAGGGTACAAGATAGTGCTTGATTCTATGACCATTAACCACAAACTAATCACCTCTCTCATTTATCAATTCAACGTGGCCATTAGGAAATGATTGCACCACCACAAACGGACCACTCCATCTAGACTTTAGTTTTCCCGGAAAGAGCTTTAATCGGGAATTGAATAAAAGCACTTTATCACCTTTCTTGAACTCCTTTCTCTTGATCCTTTGGTCATGCTATTTTTTTGTCATCTCTTTGAGCAATTTAGCATTTTCATAAGCATTCTCCCTAAATTCTTGAAGCTCATGGAGTTGCAACATCCTCTTCTCACCACACAAATCACTATCCAAATTCACTTTTCGAGTAGCCCAATACGCCTTATGCTCCAACTCCACCGGTAAATGACATGCCTTTCCAAACACCAATTTATAAGGAGACATCCCAATAGGAATTTTGAATGCCGTACGGTAAGCCCACAATGCGTCATTTAACTTCTTAGACCAATCCTTCCTTGAAATGCTCACCGTTCTCTCCAAGATCTTTTTAATTTGGCGATTAGACACTTCGGCAAGTCCATTTGTTTGAGGATGGTAAGGTGTAGAAACCTTGTGTGACACTCCATAACTAGTTAAAACATTAGCCAACAATTTGTTCACAAAGTGGCTACCCCCATCACTCACCAATGCTCTTGGCACACCAAATCTTGCAAAAATGTTCCCCTTTAGAAACTCGATCACGGTTTTGGCATCATTGTTCTTTGTTGCAACCGCTTCAATCCATTTAGAGACATAATCTACGGCTAGCAAAATGTACTCATTGCACAAAGGAATTAGGAATAGATCCCATGAAATCCATGCCCCAAACATCAAATAATTCAACTTCAAGCATGTTGTTCAATGGCATCTCATCCCTCTTCGATATGTTCCCACTTCTTTGACACTTGTCACATCTCATCACAAAATCTTTGCAACTCTTGAACATTTTTGGCCAATAGAAGCCCGATTGAAGAATCTTAAAGGTGGTATTTTCCCTCCATAATGTCCTCCACAAGGTGATGAATGACAATGAGTCATTATACTCTCACATTCCTCTTGAGGCACACATCTTCTAATAATGGAATCAACCCCTTTCTTGTACAAGAAGGGATTATCCCAAAAGTAATCCTTCACATCCTTCAAGAATTTCTTCTTCTCATGCGGTTTCAAGTCATAGGGCAACCTTCCTACTACAAGATAGTTAGCATAATCCGCGTACCATGGCCCTTCTTCTCCATCCTCCTTGGTTTTGATAGCAAATAAATACTCATCCGGGAACTCCTCTTTCACTTCACCCCCTTCCTCATCATACCCTTCATCATGCTCCAACCGTGACAAATGATCGGCGATTACATTTTCACTCCCCTTCTTATCCTTGATGTCCAAGTCAAATTCTTGTAGGAGTAGAATCCATCGAATAAGTCTTGGCTTAGAGTCTTTCTTCGTCATCAAATACCTTATGGCCGCATGGTCGGTGTAAACGGTGGTTTTCGCACCTACTAGGTAGGGTCGAAATTTATCCACCGCATACACCACCGCTAAGAGCTCCTTCTCCGTTGTAGTGTAATTGAGTTGGGTAGAATTGAATGTCTTGGACGCATAATAAATGGCTCAAAACTTCTTCTCCCTCACTTGTCCCAACACCACACCCATAGCCCAATCACTAGCATCACACATCACCACAAAAGGCTCCTCCCAATTTGGTGCCACAAGGATAGGCGTAGAAATCAATGCTTCCTTTAAAGCCCCGAAAGCAAACAAGCAATCATCATTAAATTCGAAAGGAACCTCTTTCTCAAGAAAATGTGAAAGGGGTTTAGAGAGTTTGGAAAAATCCCTTATAAATCTCCTATAAAAACCGGCATGTCCAAGGAAAGAACGGATTCCCTTGATGTTTGTGGGTGGAGGGGCTTCTCAATGGCCACAACCTTGGCTCTATCCACTTGAATTCCTGCATGAGTCACATGATGGCCAAGAACTATCCCATCCGTTACCATAAAATGGCATTTTTCCCAATTTAGGACAAGGTTAGTTTCTTGGCACCTCTTAAGAACACTTTCAAGATTAGCTAAGCACACATCATATGAACTTCCAAAAACTGAAAAATCATCCATAAATACCTCCATCACATTTTCAATCATATCATGAAAGATAGACATCATACAACGTTGAAACGTTGCGGGAGCGTTACACAATCCAAATGGCATACGCTTCCACGCATACGTTCCATAAGCACATGTAAATGTAGTCTTCTCTTGATCTTCGGGGCAATCATGATTTGATTGTACCCCGAATAACCATCGAGAAACCCATAAAATGCATGTCCACTCACACGATCCAACATTTGGTCCATAAAGGGAAGGGAAAATGGTCTTTGCATGTAGCCTTATTCAATTCTCTATAATCTACGCACATTCTCCAACCGGTCGCTACCCGTGTAGCAATGACCTCGTTGGAGTCGGTGGTAATCACCGTCATCCCTCCTTTTACTCACCACATGTAAAGGAGATACCCACGGCTATCACTAATAGGAAAAATCATACCGGAATCAAGGAATTTAATCACCTCTTTCTTAATCACCTCTTGAATTAAAGGGTTAACCCGTCTCGAGGTTGCACTATAGCCTTACTACCCTCTTCTACCCTTATTTTATGCATACAAATAGATGGGTTAATCCCTTTCAAGTCATCAATACACCAACCCAAAGCACCTTTGTTTCTAGCTAGCACATGCAATAATTTCTCAAGTTCATTAGCACTTAAAGTAGACGAAACAATCACGGGGTACCTCATTTCTTCATCTAGATAAGCATACCGAAGGTGATCGGGTAGAGGCTTGAGCTTGTCCTTCTTTTCCTCCAATTTAGGCACCTCTTCTCCTTCTATCTTCAAGGGTAGAAATTTGGGTTGCCCTTTCCATTGATCACATCCCTTTATTTTCTCATCAACTTTGCCCCTACAATCATTAGAAATATGCAAAGAAAATTCATTAGACTCACCCAAATATAATGCATGCAAGTTTCTATTCAAGAACGAATATGAATCAAGAGACAAAGATGAGTTTGAGAAATCTTCCCATTCATCTTGAATGACCCCCGTAATAAAGCTAACGAAGCTAACACTCTCCGCTTGATCATTCTTCTCCAACGTCTTGTAGATAGAAAACTTGATCTCCTCATTGTTGAAGCACAATTTAAGCTCTCCATCTTTCACATTGATCATAGCCTCCCCGTTGCAAGAAACGGTCTTCCCAGAATGAGAGGTACATCTTGATCTTCTTCCATGTCCAAAATCACAAAGTCCGCCGGAAAGATGAAGCGATCTACTTTCACAAGCACGTCCTCAACCATTCCTCTAGGCCTCTTAATTGATCGATCGGCAAACTGGAGTGTCATAGAGACCTCATTAATATCACCGAGATCAAGCCTTTTGTAAATAGAGTAGGGCATAAGGTTTATGCTTGCTCCAAGATCACATAACGCCCACATTGTATCACTTCCACCAATTTCACAAGGAATTGTGAAACTCCCGGATCTTTGAGCTTTTGTGGCACACTCTTTTGGAGCAAGGCGCTACACTCCTCCGTCAAACTCACCGTTTCATGCTCTTGGAGCCTCTTCTTCTTGGAAATCGCATCTTTGAGGAACTTCATGTAGTGTGGCATTTGTTCCAAGGCATCGACAAAAGGAATTTAACAAATCTTTCCTCCATCTTTTGCTTCATGAACCTTTTTGGAAAAGGAGGTGGAATTGGTGTCTTGGGCACTCCCCATCTATCACAAGGCACATGCTCCTCTTTTCTCTCAACTCCTTGGCCAATTTCCACTTTGGAATTCGAGTTGAACACTCCCCTTTTCGAGCACCTTTTCCTTCTTCTTCATCAAGGCTTTGTCCTTCTCCTTCATCATTCCTTTTTCCTCCTCATCTTCATTAAATCTATCAAACTCATTTTCTTCCTCTTCACCACCCTCTTCTTCAATCTCTTTCTTCTCATGAGAATTCTCTCTTTCAAACTCCCCTTCTCTCGGCATTGATGGTCCATCGTACTTAGTACCACTTCTCAATAGAATTCACTTACATTGCTCTTTTGGGTTCACCTCGGTATTTGAAGGAAACTTCCCCTTATTTTGCAAATTCCCAAGGTGTTAGCCAATTGACCCATTTGGAATTCAAGGGTCTTGAGTTGGTGACCATGTTGAGAAATTTGGCTCCCAAACAAGCTTTCCATTTTATCTAGCCTTGCTTCTAGCTTAGCATCTTTCTCTTCCGTCTTCTTGATCAACAAGGCTAACAACTCATCCGTTGACGGTTTCCCTTCTCCATTAGGCGGTTTAGCTCCCGGATCAAATCCGGGTGGGAATTGTACTTTGCCTTTAGGATTTGCATATGAAAAGTTTTCATTCTTCCGTGCATTTGAGTTGTAGGAGTTGTTACCTTGAGCAAATTGGCCTCCTTGTTGAAAAGAAGATTGACCTCCTTGTTGGAAAGGGGGTCGGAATTGCTCTTGATTAAATTGCTTCCCTCTTTGATAGCCTTGTTGATATCCTCCTTGAGGTTGCCTTCCCATATAATTTACATCTTCACATGGTCCAACTTGATTAAGAGCTTGCCCATCTTGCATCATTGGAAGAGGAGTGACATCTCTTTGTTGGTTGGCGGTAAGTGAACTCACCTTATCAATAAGTGTCATCATCATAGACTTCATTAAGTCTCCTTGCTCCACATTGGCTACTCTTTGATTTGGGCCTTGATTGGTGTTCCATTGGGAAGCATTGTTGGCTACACCATCTAAAATCTCAATGGCTTCTTGTGAGGTCAAGAATAAGAAGTCCCCCTTAGCACATGCATTCAAATGTAATTGAGATGCTTCATCCACTCCACAATAAAAGAAGCATATTGTTTGCTCCTCCGGGAAGTCGTGTTGGGGACACGATATCAACAAATTGTTGAAACGTTCCCATGCATCCTTGATACTCTCCTTTGGCTTTTGCTTAAAACCGGCAATCTCATTCCTTGCTTGGACGGTTCGAGAAGAAGGATAAAATTTGAGCAAAATTTTTTTACTTATCTCGTCCCAAGTGTGCACGCTTCCCGGCGGTAAGGTTTTGCTAAGCCATTGCTTGGCCTTTCCCGTGAGGGTGAATGCAAACATCCTCAACTTCTTAGCATCTTCGGTGACTCCATTGAACTTCATAGTGTCCGCTAGCTCCAAGAATCTATCCAAGTGTTTGTGAGGATCATCTATCCCATCTCTTCCCTCAAATTGATTCTCCATGAGAAGCTTGATCATAGCCGGTGCAATCTCAAAATTATTAGCTTGGATATTCGGCCTAGCTATCCCATCGTAATACTCCCGTAATTGAGGCTCAAAATAAGCACGAATGGGTCTACCTTCCCTTTGAGGTGGGGGATTTTGTGGGTTTTGATTGTTAGGCAAGGGTGGTGGTGGAGGATTGTATGGAGCAATGTAATTTTGGTCTTGAAATGGAGGATATGGTGGATATGGAGGTGGGTATGAATATGGATTTTGGCCTTGAATTGGAGGTGGTGGATATGGATATGGATATGGGTAAGGGTAAGGGTAATAATTTTGGGAATTTGGTGGATTTTGATGCACCATCTCTTCTCTTTGAGGTTGGGCACCTCTCTATTCCACATGGATGCCTTGAATATTGATCTCCCTTCTCCTCCTTCATGAGCAACCCTCTCTCCATGTGGGGGTGGATCCCCTTCCATTTTTCTATCAAAAGTCCTACGATTTCTCCTCCGATTCCTTCTTCTTGGTAGAGCTTCGTTATCAATTTTCAAAGTTCGAAAAAGCACCTACCAAAAAGAGACCAAGTATCAAATTCTTAAAACAAAGATAACAAAACAAGAAAAATAAATGCCACTAGTAACTCCACTCAACTAGAATTCAAGTTCCACCTAAGTGTCCTCAACTAGTCCCCGGCAACGGCGCCATTTTGATCGTAATATTTTAGCAACAAGTATTTTCGACCAAACAAAATATCGAACCCAAGGGACTAGGAGTACAATGGAGCCTCGAAAACATACGTTTCCATAGAATTATAGTGGCTAGTCAAGATTGCAAAATTAAAGCAACAAAATGACAATCACAAATACGACAAGAGATTAAACCAAGCAATCAACAAAGGAATATCAAGGATGAGATAGAAGTGCTCGGGTGCAAATCACCAAAGACTCGTCAAATTCGGATCATCAACAATCAAATGTTCATTCAAAGAGGGATCATAGGGATAACCAACAAATAATTCAAATAAAAGTCTTTGGATAAGCCTAGGTTCTAAATGATTCGATAAAGCCCATAGGAATGTGAGAGACGACACTCTCACCCCCTCACTAATCACAAGCAACAACAAGTAATCAATGTGCCTTAATGAGGTTCTAATTAATCAACCAAATATCCTTGTGTTAACCAAATATCCACTTCAATCACTTAAGCAAACCTCACACCTATGCATCAATTCAATCAACCAAGTATCCTTGCATCAATTAAATCAATAAACACAAGATCAAAGCTCACCTTAGCAATTAAATCATACAAAGCATCATTAAGACAATTAATCACCTCAACAAATGAACACCCAATCATCAATTCACCAAAATCAACTCATCAAGGGATCATTACACCCAAGCACATATGAAATTTAGCCTATCATGACTAATTGAAAGAAACCCATGAACAATAAGTAAATAGGAAATATGATTAAGCTGGAATTAGATAACAAAACTGAAAATAAATGGTAGAAATCACCTTGATGGAGTCTAATACAACTTGAATGATCGAATTTATCAGCTATAACTCTTGGGTAATTCAAATCCTTCAAAAGCTAAGAACACCTATCACTATGTGTAAATGTGTGTAAATGAGTGCAGAGAGAATTTCTAAACTAAATCCCTATGAAATGTTCTAAGTGTGGAAAAGCTCCTCTCATCACCTGAATTGGGAGGTATTTATAGTGGGGGCAAAGCTACAAATTCCCTTTTGCAATTAAGGCCCTTGAAAATGATGAAATTCTACTAAAAATGCGCGGCGATGGTCCCACTCGGCCATCGAGGGTTCCACTCGGCCGAGTGGCTTGGGTGTTGGTCGAGTGGCTTTTGAACCGGAAGTTACTAACTCGGGCATGGGGTGTTCCACTCGGCCGAGTCACCATGCTCTGGCCGAGTGGATTTTCTTACGGAATGGCTTGACTCGGCCACTCCGCCTTCACTCGGCCGAGTCGCCTATGCCCTGGTCGAGTGGCTTTTCCTTCGGCACAATGCAACTCGGCCATCAATGTTCTCACTCGGCCGAGTTGCCTTACTTCGGTCGAGTGGGAAACTTTTCAGAATTCAGCCACTCGGCCATACATGTCTTCACTCGGCCGAGTCATATAGGGCGTGGTCGAGTGGCATCCTTTCTGGTGAAACGTGACTTGAGCATCTTCATTTCACTCGGCCAAGTGACCTCCCACTCGTCCAAGTGACTTCAATTCCTCTTGTTCTCGACTTTTGACCCTTCTCCAATATTTTTCGCCTCATTAAAACTTGTGCATCGAACTTTTGATCACTTTCTTCTCACTTCTCAGCTACCTCTCGTCCTAGAATGGATCTTGCTCACCAAGTTGTTGTCTAGCTCGATTCTTTACTCGTTTTCACCTTTTTCCTAGAAATGAGTCAACACTTGCATTAAAGTATTAGTTCCACAAAATTAAGCCCATTAACTTAAGATATGCAATGAAATACACCAGATACAATATAAAATGATCATCAAATATCATGCAAGAATGAACCCAATCAAGTATGCTACAATGTTTTCGTATTGGCTGCTAAATATACCCCTCTTGTTGAGTCTATTGAGTCCTCAAAGTCCTACATCGAAGCCGCCATTCGACGGCCCCCTCCTTGATCCGTCAAGCTGGCCGATATGTTTTACTCGAGCAACAGGAGACTATTATCGAAACTCTTTACGGTATGATGTTGAATAACATAAATGAGGTTAGGAAGCATGTTGAGAGCGTAAAGGCTGAAGGGGAGAAAGTCAAGCTAATCTCGAAAGTGTTCTTTGAAAGAGAGTTGGTTGAGGACAGATTTCGGACAAAGATGGAGGAATAGTTAACGAAACTCGGTGGCATGGATGCGGTTACAAGAAGGAATTGATCGAATGCGGCCATCCATTCTTCCTTCTTTGGAGATGGGAAAACAAATTGCTATCGTGCAAGAGGCGAATGCTCGATTGACGGAGGCAGACGGCAAGCTCGCAGTGACATTCTTTGCCGCCGTTAAACATATGTTAGCAATTGATGAGAAGATTGCTTCTCCAATAGCAGTTGAGTTTGCTGAATCAAAAAGTTTACGTAAAAGTTCACTTCGTGCAGACGGGATATTCTTTCCAAGATGCTGGAGATGGAAGCTCATTTGGACCCCTCTTTTGAGTGATGTTAAAAAGGGGAAGGCCGGTTGAGAACCGAGATGGTTGAGAGAGATGAGGCGAAGGATAAAGAATTGAAGGAGGTGAAAGATAGGTGGAGGCCGTTGAAAATTTTTTTGGAACGGAAAGAGAAGGCAGATTTGAAGAGAGCTTTGCGAGAGTCATCTGGACATGGTTCTGGAGTGGGCGAAGGTCAAAGTTCTCAACCTTTGAAAAGGAGAAGGTTGGTTAAGATGTCTGAAAAAGTTGACAGAGTGAAGTCTGTGAAGAAGAGTTGGAAGCTTTGCATGAGGAAGCTTTTCTTGCTGATTTAGAAACTAGAAGAATGCAGGAAAAGGACAATCACAAGATGATCAAACTCCTTGGAAAGCAAGGAAAAGAGGTGGATGTCTTGGACGGTAAATAGAAGAAGATGTTCATACCGAAGAAAATTGTTGCAAAGTTTTTGTATCAAAGAAGAAGCAAAGTAGGAAAGGTAAGAAGCTGCTTTGGAGCAGAGGCCGAGGAAGACCTTATTCTTCCTCACAACACTGATGGATATGTGGAGGATTGCTGCCCTCCTAAGAGGATTGAGGAATGGAAAACAAGAAAGAGAGATTTCATTTGCTCATACTATGTGTGCAAAAGTATCGGCATCGAGGCCACAGCCAATGAAACATTCCTTGCTTGGATGGAGGAAAGGCATAGTGATCTTTGGGCAGAGATCTTGAAAGCTTCGTTGAGTTCAACCTAAACCTTCAAGCGCCAGAGTTTGAAAAGATTCCTACTCCAGTCATAGCAGATGGGAAGTTTGACCCGGTGAGTGTTCGCAGGACACTCAAAATCTGCTTGGCCGAGGTCGATCTATCCATTGAACGGATAACAGGGAACTCTATGATAGAGTGTACGAGTGGCTGAATGTTCCAACAGGGTTTCAAGGTATGACCGAGGAAGATACGAAGGTTGCTGGTTGGGAAGGCTGGTGAAGTCTGTTTATCTCTTTTATGCATTTCTTTGTTATCTTTTGCTCTTTTTGCCTTTCACTTCGTAAAATGTACCGATCTCTCTATATTAATAGAAGTGAATGTTTTGCGTTAAGACAACTTCTCGTTCTCATCTGGTTTCATTTGAGATCTTTTTAAAGGTCTCTTCTTGTCTTCTTTTCGCATATCTTTGTTTTGCGTGATTCTCAAGAAGGTTTTAACATCATCAAAAAGGGGGAATTTTTTAGGATTAGAATTTGTATGTTTTGATAATGTTCCTAAAACCTAAGTGTAATAGGACCGGTGAACCTCGTTGGTCGGTGATGATCTTGATAGGGTTTATGTCTTAGTATAGTTAATCTTGCTAGGCTTGACTCAAGATCCGTATTGATTGAGAACCGAAGGCGCCGATAAGAAGACTTAAAGATCTAAGAGAGATTTCATTCAAGACATCTAGAAGGGCATCGTGAAGATAAAGAAGAGATAATAAGGTATATGCAAAAAGAGTGTTGTCAAGAAAGGTTCAAGTGAAGATAGCAAGGTTGGAATCCGTGCTACTGACAAGCTTTGGGCTGTCTTTGGAGCAAGGTTGTAAGGTTGCTAGAGTTGACTTCGAGAGATTCATCGGGGTTAACAAAAGTCGAAGGATAATTCAGAGATACCCGAAATCAATCTAGAGAAGATTGGATTCTCAATCAAGATCAA
This sequence comes from Paraleonurus japonicus, assembly GCA_030762865.1. NCBI lineage: Eukaryota > Viridiplantae > Streptophyta > Magnoliopsida > Lamiales > Lamiaceae > Paraleonurus > Paraleonurus japonicus. The sequence goes on along the minus strand of CM061060.1, from coordinate 20,992,297 downwards.
TAAAGATATAATTGATTGATATCGCACAATCAATTATCCAAAGTTAAACAAATCTTCCAACGATCACTTACCATTTCTTGAAGACCTGATTGACAAATTAGCCTAACGGCTAGTCAAATTCAGGATCATATAAAGCGAAATGAAGGATTTTTGAAAAAGATACACGCGCGAGAAACATCAAGAGAAATCCATTTCACTCATTGCAGTACACGTATAATTCTTCGTACGAAATCGATTCAATACGATTGATATTCTTAAAGAGATTTATTTTTGGTCAAGGAAGTGTAAATCACCTTTCATTATCTCTCGTACGAGAAAAGGTTGATTGTTTCGAGATCTAAGAGTTAACACTCGAAGATCACATTGATTGTACCAAGGGCGGGAACTTGTTAAACTTCACCGTGGTCGAATCCTCAAGGAGATTAGAGGAGACAAGACCAGTTTTGGTGGATAGTAAGGCCCCTGTGGAATCGGGGAGAGTGGACGTAGGATCGTTATATCCGAACCACTATAAAAATCTTTGTGTCTTTACAAGCTTTCGCATACATACTTATATCCGCTCATTCATCATCATTTTAATAAACCTGTCTTGAAACTTGCTTAGTATTTATTACCAAGGTTTTCATTAAAAGGGTTTTTCAAATACACACGAGATTAGCTTCCGCACCATCGGAGGACTTCGAGTTTCCGAAGTCTGTGATCACACTTAGCATACTGAGTACCTTGCTGCGAGAAGACTTCAAGGTCTTCTAACCTCACACTCGGCTCACGAAAAGTCAAAAAGTTTTGAGTGTGGTAAAGTCTATTCAACCCCCCTTCTAGACTTTCCACCTCCTTGCACATCTCGTCCGGGACCAACAGATAACTTGCATACTATTATACAGATTGACAAGTATGTTAAGAATAGATATTTTTTCTTCCCATGATTAATACTTTTACTTGTCATTATTTAATTTTGGGGTTTAATCCTCGCATCCATATTAAATTCTACTCATTGAACTCATATTAGACGTACACTTGGTATACTCTTATTGAATGCGTCCTTACTTTCCAAAAACGAGATTAATAGAACTCACATCGACGTACACTTAGGGTATGCTCACCGAGTGCGATCTTACTTTCCATATACGAGATTAATATTTAACTAAGTCATTATAGCTTTTAAGATATTTAACGGCTAATATAGATAGTATCACACACCTTTTAACTTTATAGAGGGCCAAGCCGAGGAAGTGTTAACGAGGAGCTTTTGGCGAGGGCTTTATTCCTCGTTAAAGCCCTCGTTAACCCTCCCCTCGTTAAATCCACGTTAAATCCCTCTCTAAAACTATTTTTTTGTAGTGGATAAGTTAGAGTTGTATTTGAAGAATTTCATAAATTGGAAAATAACAGGGGACATTCGAGCTTTGACCTAAGTCTCACTTCACCTAGTACGAATTTTCTCAAAATTTAAGTTATCATTTATTCGTACAGTTATTAGTAAACTTTACAAGATTGTTATTTCGTTCGATTAACCCGGTTATATTTTTGAGTTTTCGGTCCGTTTTTCATGTTGGAAAATACTTAAATAAAATACTTTTACAACATTTCTAAATTCTTTTAAATATGTTATATCATCAAATAGTTAATTTGAAATACTTATAAAATTGTTCTTGGGTTTAACGAGGACGTTAAATTTTGTTTCTTTAGTCTTTTGAAAATAGTCCAATACGTTTAGAAAACTCAAATAAAACACTTATACTATTTTATAATTTACAAAATTGACACAAAGACATTCATCATATACGTAACAAGTTGATATACTCATTTCAAAAAAATATATACCAAATAATTATTTTGCTAAAAGATTAAATAAACAATTCCCCACTTTATAAAAATTAATTTAAATACTTAGGTTTTGAATTAAGTCATCGAAATTTGCAACTTGTATCAATCTCACTTTGAAGTCCTTGGGTGTAAAAAGGATGAAACTTTGCTTCTTTCTTAGGGATTAAATTAAACCAACAACAATCAATAGAGGAATACTACAAAAAGAGAATTTTAAAGAGGGGGTTAAAGAGGGCTTTAACGAGGGCTAGAGTGTTAAAGAGGACTTTAACGAGGGAAAAAGCCCTCGCTAAAAGGTCCTCGTTAACATATCCCTCGTCTCGGTCCTCGCTAGTTGCCGAGTGGGCTAAGCCCTCGTTAATAAAAAACATGCGGCTAGGGGAATCGAACCCGCGACCCCGGCCGCAGACTCAACCCACCTGTGCCACAATAATCCTAAAATTTTGTCACAAGCGGGTTTCGAACCCGCAACCTTCGAGCGAGGAGGCATAAGGGGCTGGGCGCTTTACCGTTTGGGCAAAATTAGTCATTTGTTATGTTTTTCCTTTAAAATATATATACATCATATAATTGTTATTATTATCACATATATATTCAATTAAATTGTTAATTATATATTTACTATATATTATCATGTTTACAATTTTTATTATTATCACATACATATTCAATTATATTATATATTATCATGTTTATAATTGTTATTATTATCACATATATATTCAATTAAATTGTCAACAATATATTATCAAATTTTTATTGTTATTATTATCACATATATATTCAATTAAATTGTTAACTATATATTTACTATATAGTATCATTTTATAATTTTTATTATTATCACATATATATTCAATTATATTATATATTATCATGTTTATAATTGTTGTTACTATCACATATATACTCAAATAAATTGTCAACTATATATTATCATGTTTATAATTGATATTATTATCACATATATTTTCAATTAAATTGTCAACTATATATTATCATGTTTATAATTATAATATTATCACATATATATTCAATTAAATTGTCAACTATATTATCATGTGTATAAATATGTGCTCTTAAACAATTAAAATTTATACTCTTATAAACAATTAAAACTCATAAATTCTATTTTTTTAATATTTTTTCCTATATTATATTAAAAAATATGTACTTATAAAAAAATTAAAATTATAACTTATCATAATCATACTCAAATAAACACAATAGAATAATAGGCGACTCAAAATAATATAAATCCACTAAAGTAATGCAATTTATTATACAAAATAAAATTTCTATTATTATAATACTAATATTATTATTATTTATTTTTATTAGGATTTGTAAAGTAATGCAATTTAGTATACAAAAAAAAAAAAAAAAAAATTCTACATGAATTTTGATCAATGAGCACACTAGTTTTATCCCACATTGAGTAGGAAGGAAAAATGAACAAAGTTATTGAGGGTATAAATAAAGAGTAGTTTCTCACTCTCACTCACTACAAATCTTATCCCACATCGAATGAGAATGAAAATTGAAGACAATTATTAAGATATAAAATGAGAAATAGTTTCTCACTCTCACCCACTACAAGTTTTATCCCACATCGAGTGGGGATGAATAATAAATATAGTTATTAGATTATAAAATGAGTGGTAGTTTCCAATACATTTGTGAACACTAAGTAATTTCACATATAAGTTTAATAATAAAAAAAAAAGTTTAATAATTTGGAGGCGAGGGGCGTGCCCTCGTTGATTCGCGAGGGCCTCGCCTCGTTAACTATATGGGCCGAGGCGAGGGGCTTAGCCCTCGGTAATTATGGTCTGGGCCTTGCGAGGGCTTTGCCCTCGTTAACTTGGGCTTGCCGAGAAGCCCGCCCTCGTTAACTAATGAGGGTTAACTCGCTCTCGTGTGGGCTCCTCGTTAACTAACGAGGGGTCCATTTCACTCGCTAAGGCCCTCGTAAAAATAGCCCTCGTTTTGCTCGCTAATTAACAAGGGTTTTAAACCCCTCGTTAATAATGGTTTTTGTAGTGAGAGGGAGTAAGATGGGAGAGCTTGCGGTTGGGTTTTGTTTATAGAATGAAGGTGACGATTTGCGGTGGATTTAGTATATTAAAAGAAAGGCTTGTAGGTGGGTCACTAAAAAAAAACACAATTTGGCGAGGGGGTTAAAGAGGGAATTGGCGAGGGCAAGGGGTTGGCGAGGGATTTAACGAGGGCAACTTGCCCTCTCTAAAAATCTCTTCGTTAACTTATCCCTCGGCCCGCCTCGCTAGCTAATGAGGGCAGTGCCCTCGCTAATTGCCTAGGGATTTGGCGAGGCGGAACCGACGAGGGTCCATTTCCCTCACTAAGGCCCTCGTAAAAATTGCCCTCGTCTTGCCCCTTGCTAGCGACGAGGGTTTTAAACCCTCGTTAATAATGATTTTTTTGTAGTGAGAGGGAGTAAGATGGGAGAGCTTGCGGTTGGGTTTTGTTTATAGAATGAAAGGTGACGATTTGCGGTGGATTTAGTATATTAAAAGAAAGGCTTGTAGCCGGGTCACTAAAAAAAAAAACACAATTTGGCGAGGGCAAGGGGTTGGCGAGGATTTAACGAGGGCAACTTGCCCTCTCTAAAAATCTCATTGTTAACTTATCCTCGGCCCGCCTCGCTAGCTAACGAGGCGGTGCCTCGCTAATTGCCGAGGGATTTAGCGAGGCGTAACCGACGAGGGATTTTGGCGAGGGAATTGGCGAGGGGCCAGGTGGCGAGGAATTGGCGAGGCGGGCCCCTTGTCTCGCCCCTTGCTAAATTTAAAACTAATAAAAATACGGCCGGGGTATCGAACCCACGCCGGCCGCGGGGCTGGGGTTGGGTAGGCGCGATTTTAATTCACGTGAGGCGGGTTTCGATCCCGCGACCTCCGAGAGAATAGGAGGAGAGGCTTAGGCGCTTTACCGTTTGGGTAAAGCTAATCATTCGATATTATTTTGCTTTTAAATATATTAATATCATATTATGTTCAATATTTTATATATTTAATTTATAAGTAAATTGTATACTATATATTTAATTAAATTGTATACTATATATTTAATTAAATTATGTACTATATATATTATCATTTTTTAATTTTTATTATTATCACATATATATTCAATTATATATTTACGTATATATTATCATTTTATAATATTTATTATTATCACATATATTTTCAATTAAATTATATATTATATATTCACTAATGTTATTATAATTTTCAATTATATTGTATATTATCATAATTTTTATTATTTTCATTTATAAATGTTATTATTATTATAACATATATATTCAATTATTATAATTATCATGTCTATTAATATATATTATCATGTCTATAATTGTTATTATTATCACATATAACTATAATATCATGTTTATATATGTACTCTTAAACAATTAAAATTAATACTTTAAATAATTAAAATTCATCATCTTAATTAATTAAAATTCATACTCGTAAACATTTAAAATTCATAGATTCTTAATTAACATTCGAGAAAAATTCATAGTTTTAAACAAAAATAAAGAATTCGCCGCCTAGAACCCCTACCCTCGTGATGACCGATCGAACCACTCGACCACTGGGAATACCACTACCAGTAAGGAACCCCGCATCCCCTACAATAGCTCTTGGATTTGACGTTGCATGTTCGCCGTCAACTTCTCTCTCAAAGATGCGTCTCTTCGCTCCATCTCCGCCTACATCCTCTCACACTCCTCTTGGAGCGGGCGGTTGACATCGGATTGGGGCCAGCAGCGGGAGGAGGAGGAGTACTCGATGAGCAAGAGCCGAGGGGATGCTTCTCGACATACCTAATCGACCAAGACCCCGAACCTCCCGTGTTGTTTTCCAACGGAATTGACATGGATCTAGGATAAGTCGGGTTGGGGTTCGGACCCCTCGGAGGGTTGAGACATCTCGGGAGGCCACCTCTTGTACTTCTTCTGTACAAATATTTCCACAATTAAAATTTTAGATTACAAAAATAGACATATATATAGTATATATATATATAAATTATTACATAATATAAAATAAAAATGCTTACAAGTGTGTCACCCATAGCCCCATAGGTGTACGACTGTCACCATAGTAGTGGTAATGCTCCACTATGTCCCGATGGCGGACCGTCCTTGAGTCCTCTCCCGTATTTATTTAATTAGAACAACATGCATGCTTAATTAAAATATCGAACTAGCATTAAAAATTACTTACAAATTCATAGACAAACTCACCGCTCCACGGATCCACCCCTATGGCATGAGATGCGTGCATTCGGCCTCCAGTGCCCGAGCATTCGATTCCTCCTACACTCGCTCGCTCTTTGACTTCACCTCTTCTCTATCCCAATACTCGAGCAAGACATCGAAAATGGCTCCATCCCATCTAGGCCTCTTCTTCTTGGTGACCCACAACGTTTTCACGTGGTTCAAAGATATCGGTGTATTGATTAGTGTGAAAATTGCACTATTATTGTGTGCTCAATTGTCTAAATTTGATATTATTTTCATGTTAATTCACATTTAATTGACTAATTGTATTTGATTATTTAATTTGGAATCTTAAGTTTAATTTGTAGGTTTAAGGTGATTTTAGAGGAATTTTTAGGAAATTAACATCTTTAAATCAAATGAGAAACTATGTGATTGGAAAGAGGGCTGAGAGAGCTTCGCAACGCAAAAGAATCAGGTAAAACGGAGCTCGTATGCAAAAGATATGGTCGAACAAAGTTGGGACGGCGAAAAAGACACAAAATCGAGTTGCACCTTTCGGATTAGGAAATAAACCCACCAACTGCACTCCATCAATTCGATAAATACACCCCAATCGTCTTCAACATATCACGCATCTCTCTCGCAACTCCCAAATCCATCCAACCACCATTCAAACACCAACCACCACACAAATCCAATCACCACCGCCTCCGCCGACCACCCATCAACAACGCCATCAATTGCTTCATCCATCATCACGGCCAATCCTCGCTATCATCAAACCTTCGCAAAGACCACCGCCGCCTGCACCCCCATCGCGAATCGGGATCTCGCCGTCGATTCTCCAGCCCACCGGCTGTCGCAACCCCTCACCAATCAGGCCGCCACCGCGACTCGACCCCAGCCTTCTCCGCTCTTCGACTCGAGACCAACACCTTAGTTCGAGTCGTGACGTAACCAGCTTTACGTAGTAGCATCCCCAATTCGCCTCGAGCCTCGTCTCGAACCGGCGCCATCCCCATCTCGACCCGAGACGTCCCTTTCGACTCGACTCGAGACGCCAAGCTCGAGTCGAGGCGGCACTTTCAAAGAAGAAAGTCGCGATCACGCGTTTCTCTTCCCAGCGTTAATTCATTTTCTTTCTCACCAATCGGTGTGGGACACGTAAGGCAAAGTTATCGGCGTGAATTAGAGGAGAAAAATATAAGCGAAAATTGGGGGATATCAAAGAACACATTTATTTATATTCAAATAAATTAGAGGAATTAGGGAGAAAAGGGGCTTAACCCCTACACACACAAAAACACCTTTTCATACACACACTCACACATAGTAATAGGTGTTCTTCATTTTATTTTAATTTCTTGCAAATTAGAGATAGATTTTAATTCAATCAAGTGTATCAACACATTTAAGGTGATACCCATCTTTATCTCTTTATTTTTAATGGTTTATTTCTTAATTGGCATGATTTATTCTCCTTTAATTTTCTTAATATTCATGGGTATTGTTTCTATTGCCTTTATTTCTATTTTATTGATCAAATTAGCCATGGGGTAACCCTCTTGATTGCTATGGTGTTGGAATTACACATGAATTTGGTGTTGATCATGAATTGATCACTTTGATTGGCATGTGTTTGTGGTTTTGATGCTTCTACTATTGGGCTTTGTGTTGATCTCTTGATTAATTGATTTCATTAGCTTGATTCGTTGAATTGGTGTGTTGCAACGAGAGTCGGATATGCTTAGGAGAGGATTAAGTGAACTAATTGATTGATTTTGATGATTTTAATCGTAATTGATTGCACCGAGAGGTGGATTAGTTGCTAGATTTTCCATTAGTGGACATTGCATGCCTAGATGTGTAGTGAAGGGACGAACCTAGACATTAGTACCCGATTGTGAACGTGTTTAGGTGATCAACGGTCCTAGGTGCTAGTTTGTTAGAATTTACGTGATCGCTCTTAGCTTTGCCCCATTCCATGCCTTGATTTGTGGTTAATTTGTGTGATTCCCTAAGGATTGTGTAAGGAAGACACCCGAGCGATCGTTTCACACACCGCTTGCACTCGTTTATAGTTTTATTTGCTTTCTTTTATTATTTGTTGTTTGCTCGTGTTTGGTTAATTGTTGATTTATGCTTTTACACTCGGATAGCCACTATAATTCTATGGAAACGCATGTTTTTGAGGCTTCATTGTACTCCTAGTCCCTTGGGTTCGATAATTTGTTTGGTCGTAAATACTTAGTGCTAAAATACAAGCGATCAAAATGGCGCCGTTCAGGGGACTAGTTGAGGACACTTAGGTGGAACTTGAATTCTAGTTTAGTGGAGTTACTAGTGGCATTTATTTTTGTTGTTTTTGTTTAAGAATTTGATACTTGGTTTCTTTTTGGGTAGGTGCATATTTGAACTTTGAAAATTGATAACGAAGCTCTACCAAGAAGAAGGAATCGGAGAAGAAACCGACGGGATTTTGATAGAGAAATGGAAGGGGATCCACCTCCATATAGAGAGGGAGTTGCTAATGAAGGAGGAGAAAGGGAGATAAATATTCAAGGCATCCATGTAGAATTGAGAGGTGCCCAACCTCAAAGAGAAGATATGGTGCACCAAAATCCACCAAATCCCCAAAATCCTTATCCTTACCCTTACCCATATCCATATCCACCTCCTCCAATTCAAGGCCAAAATCCATATCCATACCCACCTCCATATCCACCACATCCTCCATATCAAGATCAAAATTACATTGCTCCATATAATCCTCCACCACCACTCTTGCCTAATAATCAAAATCCACAAAATCCCCCACCTCAAAGGGAAGGAAGACCCATTCGTGCTTATTTTGAGCCCCAATTACGGAGTATTATGATGGTTTAGCTAGGCCGAATATTCAAGCTAATAATTTCGAGATCGCACCATCTATGATCAAACTTCTCATAGAAAATCAATTTGAGGGAGGAGATGGGATAGATGATCCTCACAAGCACTTGGATAGATTCTTGGAGCTAGCGAATACCGTAAAGTTCAATGGAGTCACCGAAGATGCTAAAAGTTGAGGATGTTTGCATTTACTCTCACGGGAAAGGCCAAGTAATGGCTTAGCAAAACCTTATCACGGGAGCGTACGCACGTGGGAGGAGATAAGTAAAAATTTTGCTCAAATTCTATCCTCCTTCTCGAACCGGCCCAAGCAAGGAATGAGATTGCGGTTTCAAACAAAAGCCAAAGGAGAGTATCAAGGATGCGTGGGAACGTTTCAATAATTTATTGATTTCGTGTCCCCAACACGCCTTCCCTGAGGAGCAAATCATATGCTTCTTCTATTGTGGAGTGGATGAAGTATCTCAACTACATTTGAACGCGTGTGCTAAGGGGGACTTCTTATTCTTAACCTCGGAAGAAGCCATTGAGATTTTAGATGGTGTAGCCAACAATGCCTTCCAATGGAACACAAATCAAATCCCAAACCAAAGAGTAGCCAATGTGGAGCAAGGAGACTTGATGAAGTCTATGATGATGACGATTATTGATAAGGTGAGCTCACTCACCGCCAATCAACAAAGAGATGTCACTCCTCCTCCAATGATGCAAGAAGGGCAAGCTCTTAATCAAGTTGGGCCATGTGAAGATGTGAATTATATGGGAAGGCAACCTCAAGGAGGATATCAACAAGGCTACCGTTGGTCCCGATTAGTTGAAGCGATTAGATAAAACTTGTATCACCTTCTAGGAAAAATCTAGAAGGGGGTTGAATAGATTTTTCGATTTTTACAAATCTTTCAAAATTTATTCAAAGCACCAAAGTAACATAGCGGAAATTCAATTTTAATCTCAATTTTATTAAGATCAAAAGCAAACCGATATTTTGGTTTTAACTTTGATTCTCAAATTAATCTTTAAACAATAAACGGAAATTGAAACAAACAGATAAGTAAATAAAAGCAAGAAAGAACACGGATTTTATAGTGGTTCGGATTATAACAATCCTACATCCACTCTCCTTCTCCAACTTGAAGAAGCGACCAACTTACTACTTTCTTACTCACAACTTACATTTAACAATTTACAACTTTCTTCAAATCTTCAAAATACTCCTAACTCCTTCTCATGAATCTAAGAATTACAGTGAATAATGGATTTTAAAGATTACAAGAAAAGTGTTCTACAAAACACTTGAACTTTGTGAAAACTCTCTTGAAATATTTGTGAATTGATTGTGATTGAAATCGAGTAGTGAATAGTGTGAAAATCAAATTTGCATAAGTGTGTTGAAAAATAAAACTAGACTTATTTATAAGTCCGAGAAGACGATTAGTTTGTTAGTCAGTTCTAACAAACTAGAAACTCGCTCAACAAACTTAATCTTGAAAATTGTTCTTGACCTCACCGATTTCTTCTACACGTCTGCGGTGACTTGGTGAAGACTCGCTTTTCTTATTCTACTCACTTGTCTCCGACCTCGTCCCGAGCTCTTCATACTTGTCTCCCGCAGATGACTAGACTCGAGCTTGTCTCCGATGACTTGCAACTTCTAATCTTCACCGACTAAACCGGACCTTGACCTAGTCCGATCACTTAGTATGAGCACTTGATCTCACTTTTCTTCATAGTTGTCTGCTCATCCTGGATTGATCTTTTAACTCATCAAAACTTTACTTGATCAAGAATTCAATCAAGGGCAATTCCGAACCCCGTATCAACAAGGAGGTTCGCCTTCTTTTCAACAAGGAGGCCAAATCACTCAAGGTAACAACTCCTATAACTCAAATGTCCGAAAGAATGAAAACTTCTCATATGCCAATCCTAAGGTCGTCGTGCAATTCCCACCTGGATTTGATCCGGGAGCTAAACCGCCTAATGGAGAGGGAAGCCTTCAACGGATGAGTTGTTGGCCTTGTTGATCAAGAAGACGGAAGAGAAAGATGCTAAGCTCGAGGCAAGATTTGATAAGATGGAAGCACGGCTTGATAGAATGGAAAGCTTGTTTGGGAGCCAAATTGCCCAACATGGAAACCAACTTAAGACTCTTGAATTCCAAATGGGTCAATTAGCCACCACTTTGGGGAATTTGCAAAATAAAGAGAAGTTTCCTTTAAATACCGAGGTAAACCCACGAGAGCATTGCAATGCTATTCGATTGAGGAGTGGTACCGAGTATGATGGACCTTCTATGCCAAAAGATGATGAGCGTGAGAGTGGTAATTCTAATGAAAAAGAAGAGGTTGGTGAAGATGAGGCAATGGAGGAAGAAGTGGAGGATGAGTTCGAGAGAATGAATGAAGATGAAGAGGAAAAAGGAATGATGAAGGATTTGGAAAATGAAAAAGAGAGATGGAAGAAGCAATGTCAAGGAAGCAAGGAAAGGTGCTTGAAAGAGGGGAAGGGTCAACTCGAGTTCCTAAGTGGAAGATAGCCAAGGAATTGAGGGAGAAAGAAGATCATATACCTTGTGACCGTTGGGGAGTGCCTAAGACACCTATCCCACCTCCCTTCCCAAAGAGATTCATGAAGCAAAAACTTGAGGAAAAAGTTTCTAAATTCCTTGAAGTCTTCAACAAACTTCAAATCAACATTCCATTATTGGATGCCCTTGAGCAAATGCCACATTACTTGAAGTTCTTGAAGGAGCTCATGTCGAAAAGAGGAATTTCATTGATAATGGGACGGTCAACTCGACCAAGAGAGCAATGCTATTCTTAAATGAAATCTTCTAAAGAAGCTCAAGGACCCCTAAGCTTTACTATTCCTTGTGAAATTGGTGGGAGTGTGAAGATGAAGGCACTTTGTGATTTGGGGGCAAGCATAAACTTGATGCCCCTCTCCATATTCAACCGTTTGGGGTTAGGAGAGGTGAAGCCTACATCCATTAACCTTCAATTGGGCGGATAGATCGGTCACTTATCCTAAGGGGATCATTGAAGATGTGCTAGTGAAGGTCGATAAGTTCATATTCCCGGTTGATTTTGTTGTCTTAGGCATGAAGAAAGATGAAGAGGTGCTACTAATCCTTGGAAGACCGTTTCTTGCAACCGGGAAAGCCATTATAAATGTGGAGAACGGAGAGCTCAAGTTGAGCTTAAATGGTGAAGAGATCACATTTTCTATATATGATTCCATGAAGGATGCTCCAAGCAACAAGGAATGTCATTCGATCCAATTATCCACTTCTTTGAGAAAAGAAGATACGGGAAATGAAGGAGAAGCTTCTTAAGTCACCGTTGAAAGATCCCGGAGTTAGAGAGAAGAAGAAAGAAAAATTTGAGCAAATTCCCAAACTTGAGCAAATTGCAAGTTTGGGGGAGTTAGAGGGGAGAAAGAGGTCAAAGGAGCTAAAGAAGGAGATAGGATTTGAAGTTGGAGACAAAGTGGTGTGGAGCAAATCAAAGTTGAAGGGAGTGCTTGATGAGGGAAAACTTCAAGAAGAATGGGACAATGACCGTGAAGAAAGTGCACCTTGGAGAAAATCTTGAACTTGAAGACAAATGGGGTGGTCTCGCTCTTTACCAAGGAAGCATTCGTGAAGCTTGTGCATTCTCCTATCCCGAAGGAGGTGCCTAATATAATAGCTAAAAGGGAAGTATGAACTCGTTGAGTTCCGTCCGGCATAGTGACGTTAAAAATAGCATTGGATGGGAGGTAACCCATCATTTTTGTTGTTTTTGTTGTTTTTGTTTTGTTGCTTTCAATAAGTGTGTTTGTGTTTTCTTGTTAGGAAGTCGAGGTTGTGCATTTGAGGCTTGGTGTGACTTGCAAGCTTGAAGAAGAGAGGGTACTTGAAGACCTTTAGGCACAACACCTTCTCTAGACTTAGACTTGTCTAAGCTTGGGGGAGGTGTGCCTCTTTTCATGCTTTTCCATTTGCACCGGCACACTTCATTTGTGAGCTTACATGATATACTATACTTGTAAATGTGATTTTGGTGTTGAGCTTTTATTTCTTAGTAGGTAGTTGTGTGCAACTCAATTAGCTAACTATCTTGCCAAATTTTTAATTGCTATGCAATGAAAAAGTTTGGGGGAGTGTTAGTTTTGCGATTTTCGTTGCACCAACTTGCCTCTCATTAGTATGAAAAAATTTTGTGCTTAATTGTGGATTAATTACATATATTTGAGTTTATCATTTTGGATGTGTATTTTGTGATGGGATGTTGAATATGGTGATCTTGATTGTGGACTTGTCATGTGCTTAATTGGTGGTCTTGTGATTGGAATTGGATGATGAGTTGAGTTAGAGAGTGATTTAGTCATTGTAATGTGTGTACGTGTATAAACATTGCTTAGAGAGCATCTACCTTGATAAACCGGTGAGATTTGAGCCATAAGAGGGTGTATGTTTGACCCGGTTTTTTCTTGTGTGTTGTCGTCCATGTGGTCATGATCTAGAACTTGCCCTTGGTCTTATTTGAAGCTTGTCTAGGTCTAATTTGTTGAAACCGATAAGAGGCATTTTTATTGTAAAAATTGAGTTACTTAGCCAAATTGTATCCCCACCAAATTGATGAATTCCATACTTATTTGAAGCTTGTCTAGGTCTAATTTGTTGAAACCGATAAGAGGCATTTTTATTGTAAAAATTGAGTTACTTAGCCAAATTGTATCCCCACCAAATTGATGAATTCCATAGTTACCCAACCTAAAATAATAAGATAAGAGCCCTTTAGGGCCCATTTTGTAAGGAACCCTAGTTTTGTAGGATGACAAGTATGTATATAAGAATGCAAAGACAATTTTGGCACCCCACTTTAGGGTAGGCACAAATCTTGCATACTTTTCACACACACACACACCATTACAGCCTTTCCGCCCAAATTCCCGGCGACACGATGTCCAATCTCCGATCACCGGCGACATCCGAAAGCTCTTTTCCACACTTTTCTAGAACAATTTCTCATTTTCAAATCGAAATTACTGGATCTCCGGTTATGCTCACCAAATTTGGAGGGATACCCTTGTAGGCGGACCGACTTCTGAGTCCATATCATTTTGCTCGATTGTTGAAATCTTTCGACATCGGGTCTTGTTGGAAAGTTGTTGATGAGACCTTTCGAATAGTTTTTCATTTTAAATCGGACTTATGGAACTCCGATTATGTTTGGTCAATATTTTGAAAATAATTTTTAAATCTATTCTCTCTCTTCTTCCACCGCACCCTTTTTCTCTCTCCCATTTTTTTGTCCACTACCGCCACTATGACACCGTGGGTGGTGGTAGGATGTGTCGCTAGAGTCCCAACCGGTGGTGGTGGTGGAATAAGAGAAGCGGTGGAAGTGATAAATACATTTGAGTTATTGAGTTGTCTTTTGAGAATTAGATTAAGTTTGGGGTCAAATTTATAATTTTAAGATTTTTCATTTTGACCCCCACTCAACCATTTTTGCAAAGAGTCAATTTGATAAATTTATTTACAAAATCACCACTGTCTTATTTATGAAAATACCACACGGTTTGTATAAAATTGAAACGTTGCTACTAGAACATCAAATGGGCGTAAAATGTTTGATTCCTATCCATTTTTAGCAAAATCGGTGGCAAAACACCTTGAATTTTTTTAAAAAATTTACGCTTTTCATCAAACTAATTAAACTTTTATATTTTTTAAAAATTGTGTTAGCCTTTAAACTCCTACAAAAATGCATTCTAACTAATTATAAAGCTTATTTTGTGTCACCTATCCGTCTTCTTTTAATGTACTTTTCAATCACACACTTTGACCATTATTTGGATTATGTCATTAGTAAGAACTAAGAGGTAGGATTTTTGTTGTAGGACTAGAGAAAGGTGAAGTAGGAAAGGACTTGAAACTAGGAGGAAATAATACTACGATGGTAAGGTGTCCGTTAGTTGCACAACTTTTCTCGTATTTTTAAGATTCCGTATAGGCATTCCTTATGCCAACTCTATGTAACTTCTCTATTTTAAATAAAATTTTCTTGTTTGACCAAAAAAATACCGCTTAACTCATGCAAACTACTAGGTGTGGTAACTCTCGTTGAAATTACTTGATACCTACTTTTATATCATATGATTATTGTATTAATAGTCCTACATGAAGTTTTGTATAAATACATGCTAAAATGTGAAATGTATTCCTTATGAATATGTGAGTATTTGATAATATGCATGATCATTTTAAATGTGAAGACGTATGATTATGAATACAAGATTGTTTACATGTATGTTTGCTCCATTGTAAAGATTTGTAATTATGAATACAAGAATGTTTACATGTGTGCACGCTCCATTGTAAAAATGTATGATTAAGGAACAAGATTGTTTACATGTGTCATGCTCCATTGTAAAGATGTATGATTTATGTATACTTGAATGCTTGCAAATATATATGCATGCACGTTCAAATTTCAAGATGTATGATACATGGTTGAGGTCATGTATGGTATATAGTAAGCGAGATAATATTGTAATAGTTATGATAAGCACTACAAAAAATAGTCATTTATCGGCGGACTTACCGATGGATTTCGTTGGTAAAAGTGGTCATCCGTCGCTATTTTTCTCGTACAAAAATACCGACGAAAATTAATTTATCGGTAAATACCAATGGATATTCGTCGGTATTCCGTCGGTAATTATCGACAAACCTACTCCGTCGGTAATTACCGACGAATATTCGTCGGAAAATACCGTTTATAAAAATTTAAATTTTTATAGGTAAATATGAAATTTAAAATTGACGGTATTTTACTCGGTATTTGTGATGGAATTTAGTCCGTCGGTATTTCACGCTTTTTTGTAGTGAAGATCATAGGTAAAACCATACAAAATTTGATCGAAAGATCACTTTCGGTAGCTCCCGATCAGGATGCTCGAGCGGGTAAAGCGTGCCCCAACAAGATTGATGTGCTCTTATGTGTACCGCATACTATTTATACACTATATATATATATATATTAACACATTACATGATATTGAGCATGTCCCTTGATTGTTATTTGATTGAAAAGACTTGAAGGATGCAACGTGAGTTGTTATTATGTGATTTTAATGTTAAGCTTGAGATTAATATGTCTCTCATTTGTTATGCCTAAGATATACATTAAGTCATGTAGTTGACCATTATTACAATATTTTTGTATGATGTTTGAGTGGGTAATTGAGGGAACCCACAAAGTTTTTTTCAAACACTCACCCCCTTTCCCTTTCGGGTAAGAACGTACAAAAGGATTGAAGATGGACATTAGCCCTTGATCTCGAAAGTGCAACCATAACTAGACATGTATTTGAACTTGAAACTTTTGTTATCCCTTTTAAATTGATATGTTAATTGTAGGAAACTTTAAGAACCCTACTTATTAATTTATTTATGTTGCCACTAGTTTCACTATTTTGACTGTTTAGTGATGATCACCTTAATTTTTGAATGTTGTGTCAAGAAAATATTTTTTAAGAGCAAGAATATCCTCTTTCTTCGCTTTTTTTTTTAAAAAAAAACCTTTTACAAATTTGGGATTGTTACAATGTACATTTTAAAATATTTTTAAACAAGACTGTTATGTAATGACTAACTTACCCTTTCATAATATTTTAAATTTTTTATTGCTAAGTACATACGCCCGGGGTTCATCAAGGTGGTTTCGTCATTTTGGCAAGAACGAAAACTAGGTATTGATCATGTCATTTTGATAGAAGAGAAGGTCATTTCGCTCGAAAATGAAGGATTTTAGAGAGACTATATACACTTATGTAAATATTTCTAGATGTTAGAATGTAGGTATTTTTATAAAGTAGAATTTTACTTTAATGTATATTTATTTGGTGATATAAGATAATTTCATTTGTTTTTATTCATAATACATAGTTAGATTGTTAAGTCTAGGATAAACGTTGTCGACACACCTTTTATATTGAAGTCACAGTTTTGAATTGTGCAGCTCAATTTGGCGCACAAAAGAATTTTGTGTAGAAAATTTTTATATTGTGCGAAAAATATTTCCACACAACGTTCTATTGTGCGAAAGGGAAGAGAGATCACGGTATAATTGAACTTTCAGATGTACTCAAAAATTTCGTGTGTGTACTCATCTTGTGTGTATACTAAAAAAATGTGTGTAAATAAATTCTAGCCTGACACTGTCTCATGTGAAACATGATATTTTTAATAATATTTGTGATTGTAAAAATATCGAATCTCATATACAAAACCTTCCCACAAAAGTTTTTGTGTTTTTGGCAAGGAAAAAAATGCCCCTCAAAATTTTTTCGCATCCAATATTAATTTTTTATTTTAACATAACCTCATAATAGCCATCGGATATTATGAGACATAATATTTTTATCTATTTTTATAATACTCATATTTAAAAAGATTAATAAAAACATATAAAAATATCACGTTTCATGCTTGAGACCGTCTCACATAAGCTCTTTTTTCTTTTTTAAAATTGTCATTCTACTTATAGGGAGCATAAATCTAGTGTAAAACAGTTTCATAGTATAAAATTAATATCATTACATTCATTCATCGATACCATAATATTCATTTAGTGATACCATTATATTTATAAAGTGATACTACAATATAAAATAATTATAGTATCGGTGAATGATTATAATATTATCGATAAATGATTATAATAGTATCCGTTTCATATTAATATGAGACTGCTTTAAAGGAGGGTGACTCAAATGCATGTGAACCAAGATTATGAGGAAGGGTGGAGAGAGAGAGAGGAAGGGTGGAGAGAGAGAGAGAGCAACATATCCTCAAATGCATGTGAACCAAGATTATGAGGATTCCAAGAATTTGAGCACCAAGGCAACAACACATGCCAAATAAACACGCAAATTGAAAAAAATTGAAGTTGCGTTTATGAAGTCTCACAGAGAAGATGAGGTTTACGATTTTCAGAGTTATACCGACATGGCCATTATCTGACGAGCAAGAGTGGGATCTTGTTGCAAAAGCTCCCGCAGGCTTGTCTCGACCTCCGCCATCTGCTTTTCCAAGTATTCCTTCGAGCTCTGTCAATGGAAACAACACATCTCAGTCCTTTCACCAAAATTGTGAATAAGGAATAATAATCATAGATTTAATTAGAAGAGGGGTGTATATCTCTGTGTAATTCAATGACTCCCTGCCAGCCACCGGGAATTGAAGAGGGCACGGCCCATCTTAAAAACTCGGCTAAAACGGGGTTGGGGATTTGTGTCAAAGAACCATTGCGACTGCCTAATCCATAAATCTCTTTCGTGCCCAGAGACACCCCATCTCCTCTTCTAGGTTACGCATACTCAACATCAAAAATATGAGAATTTCTCATCATGCAGAGGAGGGAATATCTTTTTAGGCCTATAGGGTAGCTACTGCAGGACACTATGTTTGTGGGCTGGCATATTTAGGCCATTATAATTTAATTTTCACACATTTTAGCCAAATTGGCCCGAAACACCCCATTTCAAGCTAAAATGACACATGTTTGGCCTTAATGTGTGAAGATTAAAATTACGAGCGTAGATGTGACAAAAAAATTTAATGGTCCAAATGTATCAGCCCGTAAACATATTGCCCTACAATTGGTACCCCCATAATTACGGTCCCAAAAAAATTATTCCCTGCATAAGATGTTTCATCTTTTATCACCACCAAACAGCTTCAGATTTTACATTAGTTTTACATTTTGGCTTGGGCAAAAGGACAGTAATTAAATAAGGACTAAAGAAATGAATGAATATGGAAGATTATCAATCATCATCCAATCTGTTCCACTCTATTCACTAAAACAAATTGTTTTAAGTTCTGGAAAATACAACTAAAGGGGAAGAATAATGAGTCAAATCAACATATTATTTCATTTTTATTTGGGTTATAAATTCAGTTATTACCATATCTTCACAAAAGTGAACCATATTATCCATCAAGTTATTACAATTATGATACGATTGTGTATCACAGGTGTACGTAAGGGAAGTGCCCAAGACCAGAAGTTAAATTATTACTCCCTCTGTCCCATAATTGTTTGCACACTTGCCTTATTTGTACATCCCATAATTGTTTGCACACCAAAAAAGGAAATCCTTTCATAAACTCTACCCCAACAATATTCACATATTTACACAAATGTCATTACTTTTTGAGCTCATGCTATACTCAATCCAACCAATTTCTTTACTTTTTACATAAAGGTTTACCAAATTACCCTCAAAACTATACACATTACATTTTTTCTTAAAACGTGAGCCCATTTTAAAGTGCAAACTCTTGTGGGACGGAGGTAGTATTTTCTTTTATTCCTTTAGTTGTCTTTTATTTCTTTATTTGTGCATGGGCTTTATTATGCATGGGCTTAGGTTTCTAGTATAAGTATTGTTTTTTAATTCATAGATTAGTTTTTATCTTTGAATCAATTGTGGAACACAGCCGGTTTGGTTTGGGACAGAAGAATTTTTCTTCTGGTTTTATTGTATTTGAATTCTGGTTTGCAGTCCTTTCGGTTTCTTTCTCAGATTTATTGGTTTTATGCCCTAATGAAGATAAAAAAATGCTAGTCCAAAAGTAGACACTTCACACCATGACAATTGCAAGTTGGATATTAATAGAAGTTGTACATTTTACTTATTTTGACACTCAAAGATGAAAGAAGGCCAGAAAAATTCATTACATCTGGATCGCGTTTGAGCACTACTCTTTCAAGTAAAGGATATCATGCTTTCGTTAGTAACTTAGTGCATTAAAAACAATCCATTACGAATTTCTCTAATCGTTAGTGTATCCATATATACACCAAGTGGGCCATATAATTTCATTCAAATAGTGATATACCTTTTGCTACACCAAATGAACAAGTAATGTAACACAATTCAAGATCAATTCACCTAAATAATAGTTAGTACCATCTTAATAGTATTGACAAAAGCTTCCAACTTTTTTCCCGACATGAATATCTATAGCATTCCAAAGGATTAAACACATGGGGCAAACTTATTTCAAATAATTCAATTTTTGCAAAATTAACAGTGTCACCAAGAAGTGGTGTCTTGCTAAAGTGATGCAAACACAAGCTTAGAATGTGAAATTGTGAGCTTGACTCTACCTATATGCGACCCACTTGTGCATAAAAAAGGAAACACAGTCTCCGTGATCTACACGAATTTGACATCTAGCTTAAAAATGAGTCTTCTTGGTTTAGAAAATTTCATTAGCATATCTTTCAGGACTGTGAAGATCTCAATAGTATTGGTGTCAAATTAGTCCAAGTCCTCACCCAAACATCATAATAATTTTGATCTCAATAGTTTCCCAACTTCAATTTCTCAAGGTAGGCATGATTTGTCATTATATATGCAGTTCCTGATTGCTACTTTTATTAAGAGATTAACATCGAACCCATTTGAATCCCCTAAAAATCACTTCAATTGAGGAAATCGTCATCTTACAAAATGTGCAAGATTTCCTGATTGCTAATTTCATTAATGCAAGTTTAAAGGAAATAAAATGTGCAAGATTAGAGAAACAGGAAGTGATTTAAAAAGAAAACTCTTACAAAAAAACTACACATTACATCTGCAATCATACCTGCAACGAGGAGATAGCAACTTCACTGTCCTTCAACTTTTGTTCTTGTTCCTCCATCACAACTGATTTGGGCTCTGAAGTAAACCTGAAAAAATCATATTACATAATTAGATTCCCCCATTAAACCTGCTATAACTTGTAATTGATTAACAATAATAATAACCAATAAAGGCAATTAACAAATGAGCTTTCAAGGACTTACGTTCTGCCAATAGCTTTGTAAGTATTCGTATCGTCAGAAATTTGCTTGAGCTCCTCCAAAGTTAAGTAAGCCCTTTTCTTTTCCCCTTCTTTATTCCTCAATTGAATCTGAACCTGCAATAAGAAATATCTAAATTAGGGCATTTTCTCTGGATTTAAAAGCTTTATAATCACTCTTTCAGGTATGAACATCGAACCTGCTTCAATTTTCCGGTGGTTTCAATCATACGACCTTGGATTTCAACAAATGCCTAATTGAAAGCAAAATAACAAAGTTAAAATACGAAACTGAGAATTGCAGCTTAGGTTTGATTCAGAAGGTCTTCTTTACTGCTTACACTTCTGTTTGCTTCGTCTGCCATTCTATTTCTGCTTGTTAATTTCTCTCTGAATTCTGAAGTTCCCCTTGGGAGCACAAGAACAATGCAAATGAGGGTCGCGGGGCTCCGCGATTGAAGATTTAAAAGAAGGGCCACTTTATTTCCACGCACCAATACATTTCTTAGTACATATTCTATCCAAAAATTTTATCCAAATAAATATTTTTGTGTGAAATATTTAGTCGCACACTACTAAATACACACTTGTACAAAAATTTAAATGCACATCGGATATTTATGCAAAAATTTAACCGCACACAAGATGTGTGTATTAAAAAATGTGTGTACTTAGTAATAGTGTGTTAAAATAACTTGGCCTTAAAAAAGACCAAGCCTCGGCCCGGCCTTCGGCATAATCAACCTGTTCGCCCAAGAAGGGGATCGGTCCAAGAAAAGACTTGCGATGAAGGACGGATCAACATATGAGGCCCTCTTGGCTCAAATAAAGGAAAATGTTGACCCAATAAATAATTTACCAATTAATTAGGGATATTATTGTAAATAATTTTATAAAGTCTTCTTTTAAAAGGGAAATATAGCTTTTGTAAGCCTTCGTTTACTATAAGAGATTAGGTTAGATAATAATTATTTTTTAACATTATCACTTATTTATTTTGATTGATGATTTTTTTTTAATCCCATGACTAGAGGATAACCCAAAATTTTTCGATTTCAATGATATAAAATACCACCAAAAAGGTGAGATAAATTATTTTAATTTGGAGATTTGGTGTGTAAAGACTAAATTACCCTTTATATAATAAAAATATATCAATATTCTCCTTCCAAATGGTGCCCCGCTAATCTAGATATTTCGAATTTGAAATTGGAATTCGGTGACCTAACAAATCCTAGATATTTACGGATTTGAAATTCAAATTCGATGTCTTCGTCTTTATTACCAAACCCTAATATAAAAATTTCATATACATAAATAATCTTTGGCTAATAATTGAGTTTTTCAGTAAATATACTTTCAAAGGCCGCCGAGTTCACAAACGTTCTTCGATTTTTAGTATTATCATCTTGTATAGTATCGATTATCATCTTTTGGTTAGTGTATGATCATGCATGTAGTGAGTTTATAATCATTGTTTTATTCAAAAGAGCTTATGATCTTGTGTGTACCGAGGAATGATTCTTTGTTTATTGTTCTTTTGTTTATGTATGATCTGTTTTTAGAATAAATCGGCAGTAGTAAAAAACTTCAAACTTTCTATGTTGAAAATTTGAGGCAAAGAGGATTTAGTGATGCTCTGTTTTCATAAAAAAATTTCCTTGTCGCGAATCGTAGGATATGAGTAATACCCCAAAGAAAATCAATCATTAATTTGTGTGTAAATAGAATTGATTGATAAATTAACCATTCCCATTCGATATCATTTTCAAATCGCACAACCTCATGTTTGACCCCAAAAATTTCGGCATTGAAATTACCTCAATGTGCGGCGAGAAAACATCAAAGTTTTAGAACCTCACCACCGTCGTTCCCCGACTTTGTCACCATCGTCATCTTGAACCACTAGCCACCAAAACCGCACTGTAAATTAATTCACCCAATCAATCTGGGTAGTCTCACTTCTACAATGACATGCCAACACATAGCACTAGGGCCACACCGTTCCTAAATTCTTTAGGTTCGATAACTACTTGGTCCAAATACATGCACGCTATAATGATACCATACTCTTGTGGTTAGTATTAATTGTTGTTAGACCAAGGAAGGTTTTGATGAGTTAAAAGATCAATCCGGATGAGCAGATTTACGACTATGAAGAACACTAAGATCGAGTCTAGTACTAAGTGATCGAGACTAGGTCAAGGACTCGATCAAGATTAGTGGAGACTAGAATTTGCAAGTCATCCGGAGATAAGCTCAAGTCTAGTCGTCTGTAGGAGACAATTATGAAGAGCTCAGACGAGGGTCAAGACAAGCGAGTAGAATAAGAAAGACGAGTCTTCACCAAGTCATTGCAGACGAGTAGGATAAATCGGTGAGCAAAGCGGTTTTCAAGATTAAGTTTGTTGAGTAATTTTCGGTTTGTTAGAACTCGACTAACAAACTAACTTGTCTTTTCAGACTTATAAATAGGTCTAGTTCTTATTTTTTCAAATCACTTATGCAAATTTGATTTACACATTATTCACTACTCAGATTTTTATCTCAATCAATTCACAAGTTTTTCAAAAGAGTTTTCAAAAGTTCTAAGTGTTTATAGAACACTTTACTTGTAATCTTCAAAGTTCAATATTCACCTGTAATAGCTAGATTTTAGAGAATGATTTAGGAGATTGAAGATTTGAAGATCTATACGAATTGTAAGTTGTAAGTTGAAAGTGAGTAAGTAAGCTAGTAGAAGAGTCCCTTCTTCAAGTTGAAGAAGGAGGAGAGTGGATGTAGGATTTTTAATTCGAACCACTATAAATCGGTGTTCTTTACTACTTTTGTTTACTTATCTGTTTCTTTCAAATTCCAGTTAATAAATCAAAGATTGATTTGAGAATCGAAGTTAAATCTAAAATATCAGTTTGCTTTTGATCTTTTTGAAGTTGAGATTAAAATTGTTTTCCGCTATGTTACTTTGAAGTTTTGGATAAGGTTTAAAAGATTTGTTAAAAATCGATAAAATCTATTCACCCCCTTCTAGATTTTATCCTAGAAGGTTAACTCAAGGTTTTCTTTAATCAACTCAACTAATCGGGACCAACAAGTGGTATCGGAGCGGTGTTAAGGCGTTACGATATTGATTTTAGGTCTTAACCAAGATTCTGAAATTTGTTCTTGTTTATCTTCATTTTCTTTGTATCACTAACGGTTCTACTAACAAGGCGTGGAGTGTTTTGTTTTCCTATCTCATCATGTCTTGTGCAAGAACAAGAAATCCGTAAGTCTACCTAAATTTACAATTGAAGAATATGACTATTGGAAATTCCAAATGGAAAATCATCTCAAGGCTATCCATGATAGGATGGAGGAGGTTCTTGAAGAAGGACCTATTAAATTTATCATGGAGGCACCAAAGAATGTCACCGAATCATGAAACAAGAATGAGGCAAGAAAAGAAAAGCTCGAGAACTTACAAGTGATGAAAGAAAGATTCATAATCTGGATCAAGTTGCTAGAACAGAGATCATTGAAACATTGAGTAAGGATTGGATTGAAAAGGTAAAAGATGCAAGGCGCGAGGAAATGTGGGAAACTCTTGTTGGAATATGTGAAGGTTCGAGATCAGGTCAAAGAAAACAAATTGCAATCTGTTCTACATGTTTTTGACACTTTCAAAATGAAAGAAGGAGA
The DNA here is from genome assembly GCA_030762865.1 of Paraleonurus japonicus. NCBI lineage: Eukaryota > Viridiplantae > Streptophyta > Magnoliopsida > Lamiales > Lamiaceae > Paraleonurus > Paraleonurus japonicus. Next base: position 20,967,794 of record CM061060.1, on the reverse strand, counting down.
GTCTGTTGATCAACCTGGATGTTAGGTGACTAATCTACTGAACAAGGCGGTGATTTGGGTAGAACCTATACAGAGAAAGAAATCAACAATAAAGTGTTGAGGTCATTAAGCAAAAGATGGAGAGAGAAAGCTAATATTCTGAAAGCTACTCAAAATCTATCTTCAAGTTCACATCACACTTTATTTTCTCATCGAAGGCATTAGAATATGACATCCAAATCGAAGATGAAGCAAAATCTTCAACATCTGGAAAGATCAGTAGCATTTGTTCATCAAGATGAATGCGAAAAGATCTCCAAGGCATACCGATTTGTCTATTAAGGAGGAAATGGCTCTTCCGTTAAAAAGATATGAAAGGTTGAGAATGAAGTAAAAAGAAATAAGAGAGAGACAGATCGTCGAAGGAACTATAGATTAGATAAAGAAGAAAAGAGTTGAGACAATGATAGGAAAAATGATCGACAAGGAAGCATAAATCACCAATCGGATGAGGAGATAGTAGTCCTAAGGCAGACAGAGGAGATATTTGTTATACATGCAACAAGCCTGGTCACTATAGTTATGATCGTCCTCAACTCACTCCCAGAGAGAGAAAAAAGAGAAAAAGAGAGATAGATGGTATCTTTGATCGAGAGCTCTTGCCGAGAAAGAAGAAGTTCATGAGACATCATCATCCTTATCCTCATCTGATTTTGGAGTCGAGATGACGATATCTCGTTTAATGGCAAAAGATGTACATTACTATTCATCCTCGAGATAATGATTGTGATACCTTATAAATCGATTCTAGTCTTATTGATAAACTTTTGAAAGATTTGAGACTGTTCTATCTCGCTTATAAACAGATAGAGACTGAAAATTTTAATTTAAAATATCGAATTAAGGTCAATCAAACTAAGGAAAGTGAGAAACCGGTATGCATTCAAGGGGGAATGTCGACTAAGATGATCACCGGTACCTTGTCGATAAGACGAATAAGTTAGAACAGAGTTGAATTCTTTAAAAATAAAATTTTCAAATATCTATTACGAGAATGAGAGTTACAAGAAGACTAACAGAGAATTAAATCTCAAGTTAGGACTTCGAATAACTCCCAAACTACAATAGATAGAATCTTCAATACTTCACAAAAGTCTAGTGATAAAAGCTGGATTAGGTTTTGATAGGAGTAAGAAAAATGATCTAATAAAACCTAGAGTGTTTATTAAAGCAACTAAACCAAAGATAGAAACTAGATTTAGTCCTCGAAACCAAAGGAATTAATTACCTCATCCGATACTTACGAAAGAAAAAAGCAGACGAGGAAAGCAACTCCTAAGGTTAAACCTAAGACTAAGTCAAAGTCCTATCCTAGGTATAATGGCTTTGATGGAAGAAGCAAAACATATCCGATTTTACCAAGATTTAAGACAATCTCAAAAGATCAGCTTAAATAAGATTGATCTTGAAAGTCTTATTCTAGTATATAGATATGGGTGTAAACTTCAATCTATGGTTTTAAGGAACATTGATATCTTTATGCGGATTCCTAAGAGTCAACTTAACATGAAAGGACCCAAAATACAAAGGGTACCTAAGCAATAAATTTGTGACTCAGGGAAGATAAGAAAATAGTTGATAGAGGAGACATTCTTGAGGTCATCGTACATTGTGATGCATTTGTTCCCGACATATGACCTATGAAAGACGACTTCTCTCTAACTATCAGACCATAGATGGACCAAGAGTAATGTTTGGAGATAACAATTATGGACTTACCAAAGGTGTAGGAACACCGATGATAGGAGATATTCAAGTACATGAAGTTTACTACGTGGAAGGATTGAAGCACAATTTACTATCTGTTTCACAATTTTGTGATAAGGGGTTTTGTGTCAAATTTACTCATAATGCATGCTATGTATTAGATGGTATCAATGAAAATATTCTATTAGCTGGACTTAGACAAGGTAACATTTATGTTGCAAATTTCAAAAGTTGTCCTAAAGATACTTGTCTTGTTGCTTAGAGTTCGGATGACTTAAGTGGCTATGGCACGACGACTTGGTCACTTAAACTTCAAAACTCTTAACAAAATAGCAATGAAATCTTTAGTTCAAGGACTCCCACGATAAAGTATTTTCAAAGAACCATGTGTGTGATTCTTGTCAAAAAGAAAAAGCAGACTAAAGCTTCTTTTAAAACAATAAGTAGTCCTTCTTCGAAAGGATTACGGAACTTCTTCATATGGATCTGTTTGGTCGGTAACTCCTCTCGGCTTTAGCGGAAGAAAATATACCTTGGTAATTGTTGATGATTTTTCAAGATTTACTTGGGTTATTTTCTTGTACAAAAAGAATGAGACTATGATTAAGATTCCGAATTTCATAAAAAGGTTCAAAATGAAAAAGGGCTAACTATTGTTAAGATTAGAAGTGATAAAGATACTGAATTCATTAATAAGTTTGTTACTAACTACTGCATTGAGAATGACATAGCTCATGAAACATCTGCGGCAAGGACTCCACAACAAAATGGAGTAGTTGAAAGGAGAAACAGAACCTTGAAAGAAGCGGCTAGAACAATGTTATCTCGAGTACAACACTCCTCACGAGTTTTGGGCGAAGCTATTAATACAACTCGCTATGTTCAAAATAGAAGTTTGATTATTAAAAATAAATGCAAAACTCCCTATGAAATTTGGAAGGGAAGATCCCCCAAAATTTCATACTTTCATATATTTGGTTGTAAATGTTTCATACACAACAATGGAAAATCTCAATTAAAAACTTTTGATGCCAAGATAGCAGATGGGATATTCTTAGGATACTCATATGTATCAAAGGCATATAGAGTTTTTAATAAGACAACCTTGAGTGTGGAAGAAACAACCCATATGGTATTTGATGAATCTTCTTTTGAGTTTAATAAGACAGGGGACATCTCAAAGATATCGGATGATCTAAATCAAATGACTATCAAGAGATCAACCATAAAATTCTACAATCAAGAATCAGACTCGAGATGAAGAGGAAGAACCAGGACAAGGAGAAAGGACCTGGAAGACCTTCCTCACCGGTGATCTACCGGTGATCAGATTTAACAATACATCGGATGATCGGGTAGAGTCATCGAGAAGGTAACATAGACTCATCCGAACTGAATAATTCGACAAGACACCATCCACCGTAAAAGATAAAGGTAAGAAAGGAATGTCATATCACCAAGCTGAACAAATAATTGGAGATTTAGACTGGAGTCCGCATTTAGGACCCAACTAAATCAAAATTTTATGTCTGGTTGCTATGTGTCATTACTTGAATCTAAATCTATTACGAAGCTCTAATCGATTCCAACCGGATTAATGTCATGCAAGAAGAACTAAATCAGTTTCAAAGACAAGATGTGTGGGAGCTTGTTGAAAGGCCTCATCATCAAAAAGTTATTGGAACTAAATGGGTCTTTAAAAACAAAAGGGATGAAAATAATATCGTGGTTAGAAATAAGGCCAAACTAGTTGCTCAAGGTTATTCACAATCGAAGGGATTGATTATGATGAAATCTTTGCACCAAGAGCTCATCCGGAAGCCATAAGATTGTTTTTAGCCTATGCGGCTTTTGAAAGATTCATAATTTTTCAAATGGATGTTAAGTCAGCATTTCTTAATGAAATCCTAGCCGAGGAAGTTTATGTAGAGCAACCTCCTGGTTTTGTCAAAGGAGACAAGGTTTATAAACTAAGGAAAGCTCTATATGGACTTAAACAAGCACCAATAGCATGGTATGACACCTTGTCTCGATTATTTAATTCAAAATGGTTTTGTTAAAGGTAAAATTGATAGAACTCTCTTTTGAAAAGAATTTGGTTGTGATCTTTTGTTAGTTCAGATTTATGTTGATGATATTATTTTTTGATCAACTAACATATCTTTGTGTGAAGAGTTTAGTCATCTTATAAAAGAAGATTTGAAATGTCCATGATGGGAGAGATGATTTATTTTCTTGGACTCCAAGTCAAACATACAAAGAAGGGAATTTTCATCAACCAAGCCAAATATACAAAAGATCTCATTGAAAAATTTGATATATGTACCAGCCGAGAAGTTAAGATACCTATGATGACAAACTTTTCAATGGATCCACGAGAAGGGAGAAGATACTAATCAAATCGAATATCGAGGTCTAATTGGTTTTTTATTATATTTAACTGCTAGTAGACACGATATTTCATTTGCGGTTGGAGTCTCGTGCTCGATTTCAAGTTAATCCTAAGAAAAGCCATCTTGAAGCGTAAGAAAATTCTTAAGTATCCGAAAGGAACCGTAAATGTTGGGTTATGGTATCCACCGATGACACTTTTGAGCCGTCTGATACTCGGACTCAGGACTTTGGTGGGTGTAAGATAGATAGAAAATCTACATCCGGTACTTGCCAATTTCTTGGAAGTAAGCCGATTTCATGGTTGTCTAAAAAGCAAACCTCTCAGCTACTTCCACAATCAAGTTGAGTATATGGCGGTGGAAGTTGTTGTTCTGATCCGGATAAGTCAATGACTAAGGGACTATAACATTATCACCAAAGATGTACCTATCTTTTGTGATAGTAATAGTGCCATAGCTATTACCTAGAACCCATCCTACATACGAGATGCAAGCATGTAGATATCGACACCACTTCATCCGAGACCATGTAGAGAAAGGTGACATCGACTAGAGAAGATCTTAATCGATTTCCAAAGAGCAGACATCTTGACAAAGCCACCGGCGTAAACAAGGTTTAAAGAACTATCTCGTAGAATTAGGATTATTAGATGCTTCTTTAGTTAATCTATAATTCTATGTTTTTATTCTTTGTTTCTCTCAATTTAGTTTACAATGTCTAGAAAGAATTATCAGAGACAGTCGAAAGGACAATCGTAGTCGATATCATTGATTTTTTTAAAAAATCAAGAATCTAGGATTAGTCCTATTTGACCTTATCGACATGATGATTACTTATCGACATTCGGTAAATCGACTAGGCACACTAGTCACCGATTTCTTGAAAAACAGATGACTATCTCGCACCCTATCCGATCTACCTCACTACTAATGTTTTTCTTCAAGTTAATGATTTTACAGAATAGGCCACGCATCAGATTGTTTCACCTCATCTCGTTATAAACCCTCTTATCTAGACACCTTTGCTTCGAATACTCTCCATATATTGTGTTTCTCGATAAAACTCTTCCCAAATTATTGGATGGAAAAATAAACTTTAGAAAATTTAATCGAGCCTTGCCTATTTGAAATAAAATGTTTTCTTGATTAAGTCTTTAAATCGGCCAAAAGTTAAAGCTAGATTGTTTTAAAATCCAGATGAGATCATTTTACGATTATCTTCAAGACCTTGTCTGCTTTTAGAAAACCTTTATGCAAAGAAAGGTAACCCTAGGCCGACGTCAGGATTACTTACTTCTCTCGCATAAAGTAACCCTACCGGTCAAATCAACAGTCTACAAAGTAACTTTTTATGCATTTCAAAGATTAGTGAACTACACGCTTTGAATCCCAATCGTTTATCCAAGTTTTTAACCGTTGATTCATCACAAGAAATCATTTCAAATAAAAGGCTTAGATTAAGATTAAATTTTCAAAGCGGTTTATCTTTCCAACTTTCCCTCCTATAAATACACCTTCTTCCTCTTGTAAACATTCTCCACTCTCGAGAAAACACCTGCAAATTCTCTAAAAACTTCTCAATCTCATAAAATTCACCATGGCCTCTTCTTCTAAAACCACCAAAACCCACAAACTCAAATATATTTCCACCAACATTTCTCATTTCAAAATGAATGAGGAATTTTTCAAAACCGTTTGAAAGCAAAGATGTATGTAGATTTTGAAACCACTCGAGATCCAGACCTGCAGAAATCCTCCGCCTATTGAAAGCATCGAGACCAAGGGGATTTCTTTCAATGAAATCTCCCTGCAATAGGGATCGCCGACTTGCTTTGGGAGCAGAGTTCTTAGCGAACATGAGGGATACCTGGATGGGTTTGACACGACCGTGGATGGTACGATCTTGAGCTACTCAAAAGAGAACATTGCGTAATTTTTAACACGTCAATGGAAGGAGTCAATCCATTGACGTACAAAGAGGATGACCGGGAGGAGTCTTTTGACTTGATGGCTAGGGTTACACACAGGGAACCCGTAGGGATTTAAAGAAAAATTTGCTAAGAAGAAAGTCTGATTATTGATGATTGTGGTTACCAAATCGTGGTTGGGGAACAGAGCTCACATGATGGGTTAACCAAACCCCAGTTGTGTGTTATGAGAGCAATTGGATGGAGTCCAAGTAACCGGACAGAATCTGCTGATTTTCAAGCTAAAAGAGGAAAAAAATGGCTTACCTTCAAGTCGTCTCTGTTGAGGGCTGGATACCTACCTCAATAGTCATCTATTCAACAAAATAACTGTTTTGATTGAAGGGTTGAATAGAGAGGCCGATCGGAGGGTGGGTACAAAGAAGTACTCCAAGCGTAAGGGAATCCTAACTAAGGATGATAGGCTTGGAGGAAAACCTGCACTGCATTTGATGAGTCCGATGTGGCTAAAATTCAGAGGCGGGGAAGCAAAGCACTCATGCGGAGGGTAGGAGACCAAAGGCCAGAGAGGGCAGCCTCCTCCCGAGGTACCTCAACCGAGGTAGAAGTACAAGTACTGAGGAGGCAAGAACTGGGGTCGCTATACAAGAGGAAGCAGTTATGCTTCCAATCCAAGAAACAGCCTGCAGTCCCTGTGGATCTCCCAGAAGGAAGAAAAGACGGCTGGTGAAAGCCGCGGAGAAGAAAAAGGGAGACCTCATCTCGCTGCATTCGCTGTAATTACCTCAAAAGAAGAGGAGGAAGAGGAAGCTGAAATCCCTCTGGTAAGAAGGCCTGACGAGCAACTCAAAGCTCACGAAGGCTCCACCAAATCGGAGGGTCTCGAGCAAGAGATGGACACAGCAACCTTGCTACTGCAGAGGAGGTCCCCGTGGCCGATGATAACGGCAGAGGTTGGTTAGCTCGAGGTCCCCACCTCCCCAACCAAGGAAGCTACTCTCTCCCCACCCCGAAAGCAGTATAAGCTTATCATCATCTCCTTCTTTGTCACTCGCACTGCAATGAAGAAGTGCCCTGTGCTAGTATTTCGAGCCTCAAATTCAGCCTCGAAATCCGTGTCCAAATAGGCAATGAAGAGGTATCCTGTGCCGGTACCTCGAGCCTCTCCAACGGCCTACAACCCCAACAATCCAAATACAAACCCCACCCACGTAAACCGAACACATCTCACCTCAACCATCAACTCCAATCATACAAACCTCATCTCCCATTCCCACCTCCACTATACAAACTCAACCATCACCTCCCCCATCAATCGAACCATTCCCTCTCCCAACGGTCCAAACCTCAATCGTGTTTATCATATCCTACTCCTCTCCTCCAGCCTTTCCAAATACAGCCTACTCCTCTCCCACCCACTCAAAAGAACCTACCCCTTCTTCGTCCGATTCCTCATCCGAGAAAGACGGCGGTGAGCTAAGCCCGGTCTTCGCCATCTCCTCAATCCTCACACTTGTGGAGAAAAAGATAAATTCTGCATTCGAAGGAAAATAAAGAGGAGGACGAGGAGGATGGTTGAAGCAAGAATCGACACGATGCTAGCCAAAGCATGAGAGAAGTGGAGGTAACTCTGTCTCGATAAAATCATATCTATCACTAACTCTGTGTTGGCCGACAAAGTGAAAGCAATGGAGGATGAGCCGAGGGCACCGAAAGAAGAGGTGAAGGGGTACAACCAGATGGTGGTCAATGAAATGGTCGTAGATCAAACAGACTTCAGAGCTAAATGCAATGACCTTGATGTAAAGCCGACAAACTTAGTCTGAAGTTAAAAAGGGGGAAAAAGATGTGCACGAAAAGAGACAAGCCCTCAGGTGTGGTCGAGGAGACCAGGAAAGAAGTAGGCACTAAGGCCAACACACCAATCAAGGCAGCTAAGGAAGACTTAAGACTCAAGTTCGATGAGCTAGCTACTCTCGATTGAGGGTAAGTCAACTAGGAAGAGGCGCCAAGGAGGATGAGGAGAAAAGGAGAAAGGAGGAGGAGGACGGAGAAACTCTTGGCTAAGCTCAAAGAATCTCGAATCAAGAAGCCAAGGAGAAGGGCAAGGAAGTAGCAACCGGTGAGCAGAGATCACCGATATTCATTCTAGAGGCTGCCGCTAAGGGAAAAGGAAAAAGGGAGGCTGATTATTCCAATCTCTCGTAAGAACGATTAAGAGAATAAAGAGAGAGATGGAATTCTATGGCAAGAAGGAAAAGAAGAGGCAAAAGAAGAAGAAGGACGCCAACGTTTTACGGAGCACCGATGAGCGGAAATGGCTGATAAAAGACCAAGGCGGTGGAAAATTCAGACCTTTTCACCCAACGTCTGCTCCTCCTAAGCCGGCTTGTGGAAAGTATGCAATTGAGTACAAAGATAAGAATCTGGAAGGTATGTGGATATACTTGGTATATTCTCAAAGGCCCCTGAGCAACTCAACAAGATCCAGACTTGGCTTGGTATGAGTGGATTGAAAAGGTAGATGTGGAGTTCTATCATCGGCTGGAAGAAGCAGATGTGGAGTTCAACGTCAACCTCGATCTCTCCAGCCTTTCGAATATGCCATCCCCGCAAAGAAGCTCGATGGTACCTGGACCTAGACTCGGGTTCGGGAATTATAAAGAAGGCAGAGGTCGAGTCTGGACTTACTCAAGAAGAAGACCTCGAGCGGCTTAGAAGGAGGGTATTCAACCGGCCGATGATTCCGGATGAAGACCAATGGGAGTCTAATAGAAACGAGGACTTTACTTTTCCTTACTATTTCTTTTCTATTAGTCTTTCTTTGTAAATATTTGTAAATCCAATAGGAATATACTTTGACTAATGTGATTTACTTGTCTTATTTCTTAAAGTTTTTTCGCTTTAAGAAATCTTAAAATTTTTAAGTATTAATCATCTCGAGAGAATTATCATCTCAGGACTTAAAATTTTCTCGAGTCTAAAATTTTCTAAGTCATAAGACTTAATTTTTTTAAGTTTAAATATTTTGAAAGAGTCTAAAAGACTTAAAAAAATTTCCTTTGTAAATTAAGTGCTTTAATTTGGATGAATCTGTTTAAGGTGAAAATGTGCTCGATATACCTCTACGATAAATCTTGATTAACTCTAAACTAACTTCACCGTGAGTATGTCTCTTTCTTGTAGGTTTTAACTTCATCAAAAAGGGGGAAATTGTTAGACCAAGGAAGGTTTTGATGAGTTAAAAGATCAATCCAGATGAGCAGCATTTACTATGAAGAACAATGTAAGATCGTAGTCTAGTACTAAGTCGATCGACTAGGTCAAGGACTCGATCAAGATTAGCTGGAGACTAGAAGTTGCAAGTCATCCGGAGATAAGCTCAAGTCTAGTCGTGCAGAGGAGACAATTATGAATCTCGACAAAGCCCTAACCGACCTCATTTCGGTGACTATATTTCATTGGGTTTCAGTCTATCTCTCCCGATCGGGGCATGCCCAAACCTCGCGACTCCCGACTTTAGCTTTCGCAAGTCCAGCTTTGAGGTCAAGGGTTACGCCTTCCTCCTCTTAAATTCCCGTGTCGGATATCGAACCTTTACAGGGTTCCTCTTAACCGATTCGTACCTAATGCCATTAGGATGATGATCTCCTTCTATATCCTTCTCAAGGGAAATGGAGGAAACCCTCTGCCGAACTCTTCTTTTCCCAGTTCACTTGTAAAACCGCGGACCCTTCTACTATGTGAGTAGTAGGGTAAAGGGGAAATGTTCATTTATCGGGAAGGTCCCCAATATCAACAAAGAATGGGGTGATCACTTTGTCTTTATTACTCCGGATAACCCTGGCCCTTTCAAAACCAGTAAATGGATTTACCGAAACCCCTCTCCTCCAGCTCCTTCTAATCACATCTCCTCTTCCACTAACCGTCGGGTTATTCGGATGTTGAATGCCCATGTTCGCGTTCACGGGTATTTCGATTTGCCCGAACTTTGTTTCAATTCTCGTATCCTCTCCCACTTTAAATTCAGCTCGATAAGGGTTCCCCTCAAATCCCAGGATGGTAATTATCTTATTGTTATCTTACGCATTTATGAGTATTAGCACGGCTGATATTTAACTCACGTAGTTTTCCTTTTCAGAGATGTTGTGGCCGTCTCAGAGTGTTGGAAGGTCCCGCCGACTCACTCGAATCAGCCCCTCCTTCTCTTGCCTCTCAAGGTGGTGCACTTGATGCACCTCCCTCTTCTCCTCCAGCTCCCACGGAAGATCCGGAGGATAATCCTCCTCCGAAGAAATCGAAACCGCAAAGGGCAAAGCCTCCGCCGCCTAGGGTTCTTTCCATTCTCGAGATACTTTGCGTCACAAGTACCCCACTAGGCACAGCCAAGGTCTCTCCTCAGCCCCTATTAACGTGGACTCTTACTCCTCGGGTCCTTCTGCAAGTAAGTTTTTAGCGAACTAATCTACGCCCGTGATTGTGACCGATTGATCACTCCCCGGACCAACAAAGAACATCGTGCCACGAGCCACTTTGCTCGTGTAACATTACTACGGATACCTTAAGTATTGAATTTTACGATATAGCCTACTTTCTTTGTGTAAGCTTAATTTTCCTTGTACTTTCGCTTTTCGCTTATGCATCCTTCTATCCAGTCTATGGAGCCCCTCCAACCTCGCTCCCTCTCCTCGCCTGAAGGAGTTGGAGGACTCTCTCCCGGCGTAAAAGAAAAAGGCCACCCTCGCCTCTTCGCATTAAGAAGCTGGAGGATGAGTTGGGGAAAGCTCAAGCGGCTCGTGAGGCGGCTGAGAAAGAAACGAATGACATGGTTGTTTACCATGCCTGCAAGAGTCTCAAGTGCACCAGGAGGCCCTGGTGAAGGGGGCCCGGTCCTTCTTGCAGACTCTTTTCTTCTCCGCACCTGGTCAAGATTTCTTGCATGCCATATGGCCCAGCTTTACGGGAGCAATATCTAGGTCATCCCAGCTTTCCTCGGGGATATAGGACCTTATATCCAATTTTCTACGACTACGGGTTTAATGCGGCCATGCAAAGCAGAAGGTGATCCCTCCTTCTCGGGGAGTTTGATAGAACAGCCCTCTAGCTGCAATGCCTACTCCCCGCACTTCAAGGGCGACCCTTCAAGGTCCATTGAGGAGGACTGGTGGTCCCCAACCCTCAACAAGCTGATTGTTGATCTCGATGCAGACGGAGGTTGTTGCGGCAGAGATGCCCCGCTAATTGCTCCTCTATTCCCTCCGATCCTCGAAGTTCCCGCCTCCCAAGAGGAGGCATGTATAGCTCGAGCTTTGGAGAAAGAAGCGGAGGTGGTCGCCACCGTTGATGAAGCAGAGAAACCTCCCTATCCCCAGCTAATTTCTAAAACAATTTTCATATTTCCATGATACGTAATGAATTCTCTCCCTTCTTATGCCGGTTTGGCATTTTATACTCTGTCCTCCCTTGCATTGTGAGTTTACATTTTGTTTTTGAACTCTGTTGCCCTTTTGCCGGGGCCTTTTTGCCGTGGAATGAATGGGATCCTCCCTCGTCGGGAGTTAATTTTTGTTTATCCTCGCGTATCTTCCCTTGCCGGGAATTGCTTTTCATAGCTGATATTTATCCTCCCTTATCGGGAGCTTGTTATTGCATGAGTGTTTGTGTCCTCCCTTGGCGGGAGTTGCATGCTTTTATACGTGCTTCTCGTATTCGATTTTTGCTGCTTGTTTACAAACCTGTCTAGCTTCTAAGTTGTTAGCTTGCATGCGTGACTTAGTCACTAGGAACATAATACTAGTTTGCAGCGTGAATGTATCCTTTCTCTCATAGGATGATTTTTCATCTCGCTTGAAACCCCTTTTTCCTCTCTAGGGTTTTATGCTTTAGGTTTTAGGTTTCCCTTGACTTCATAGTTCTAAGAGTTTCCCCGAATAGTTTCTCTCATGCTTTCATAAGTTACAACCTTGCTTGGTAGGTTTAACTTAGTATTCGAAAGGCTTTCTTAGCTTCTTGCTCCTGAAGCCTCCTTCTAGGTTTAGCGTGACCAAACCCTTTTTCCGCTAGCTCGGCTGAATTCCCTCAAGCTATCTCTTAGTTTTGCTTCATATATTGCCTCCCGTGTCCTGGATTAGTTAGACTCTTGTATGCCTAACTTACACAATCCTTCACAGGTATGGGTTTAGCCAAACTTTGCATGTTTGACTTCAATACTTCGAAACTTTTCGCAGCTTCGATCCTTGTCACCCTTCTTCGGTGCTTGTCTAGCTAAGCCCTTTTCGTAGACTTGAAGCTATATCCTATATTTCTCACTTAGCCAATCAGGATTTTACTATAGAGTCGAGTTGGCCTTAGGAAACTTTCTATTAGCTCCCGTCTTGCCAACATCCGTGGGTTGAGGCGGGCTGAATCCTCTGCATGTTCAACTTAGTTGGCATGAAGCCGATCATCGATTTTCACTCTTTGCCACTCCTTTTGAGAAGTAAGCTATACACACTCCATGGGCTCGGCTTTCCTTAATCCTTCATGTCTTTCAAGTTAGTCAAGCCCTTTCTATGGGCTTAATTTTATTCTTTTGGCAGCTCTCTTAGCTTTTCTCTTCTAAAACCTTTTCTTAGGTTTAGTTTGATGTTTCAAACTATTTCTTAGTTTCTTGTCTAAAATTTCACCCAGGCTTAGGTTGGTTAAACCTTTTCCGTAGATTTAGTTTTACACGTAGCCACGTACGCCTTAGTTGTTTGTCTCGTAATCCCTTTCTTGGGACCAACTTAGTTAGACACTTATAAGTCCAACTTGATAGCTTTTAAGACTTTCATAGCCTTACGTCTAATAGTCCTTTACGGACACGGGTTTAGCTAAACTTTACAAGTTTAACTTAATGACTTCGCAACTTCAGCGGTTTTCAAATCCCAAGACCCCTCTTAGGCGCGGGTTTAGTTGAGCCCTTCTCGTGGGCCTGGTCAAGGCTTTTCTCGAAAGCCCTATCTCATGTTTTACACCTAATCAATTAGGTCCTCACCGTAGGTTTAACCGGGTTCTTCAAAGCCATCTTTCAGATTTAACTATTACACCCTTCCTTGGGTCTAGATAGGTTAACCCCTCTTTGGGTTTAACTTCGGTTTTTAGAAGTTATTTCTTAACTTCTTTCACAACCTTTTTCCGGATTTAGGTAAGCTAAACACTCTTTGTAGGTTCAGTGTTTTGAAGCTATCTCCGGCTTTGTTTCTCATAACCTCATAACTCCTCTCCGGGTTTAGGTGGGTTAACCCTCTCTGGGTTTAGGTGGGTTAAACCCTCTCTGTAGGCTTAACTTTAGTATTTTGAAGCTATCTCTTAGCTTTGTTTCTTGCAACCCCTCTCGAGTTTAGGTGGGTTAAACCCTCTCTGTAGATTTAACTTTAGTATTTTGAAGTTATCTCTTAGCTTCGTTTCTCGTAACCCCTCTCTGCGGGTTTAGGTGGGTTAAACCCTCTCTCGTAGGTTTAACTTTAGTGTTTTGAAGCTATCTCTTAGCTTCGTTTCTTGTAACCCCTCTCTGGGTTTAGGTGGGTTAAACCCTCTCTGTAGGTTTAAATTTAGTATTTTGAAGCTATCTCTTAGCTTCGTTTCTCGTAACCCTCTCTCGAAGTTTAGGTGGGTTAAACCCTCTCTGTAGGTTTAACTTTAGTATTTTGAAGTTATCTCTTATCTTCGCTTTCTCGTAATCCCTCTCTCGGGTTTAGGTGGGTTAAACCCTCTCTGTAGGTTTAACTTTAGTATTTTGAAGCTATGTCTTAGCTTCGTTTCTCGTAACCCCTCTCTGGGTTTAGGTGGGTTAAACCCTCTCTGTAGGTTTAACTTTAGTATTTTGAAGCTATCTCTTAGCTTCGTTTCTCGTAACCCCTCTCTGGGTTTAGGTGGGTTAAACACTCTCGTAGGTTTAACTTTAGTATTTTGAAGCTAACTCTTAGCTTCGCTTTCGCTTGATGTGAATTCGGTTCGTGAATGCTCATCGTATTTCTCATTGAATGCTTCTCGTGCATTGGTTTGTTTAACTTTTTTGCCGCTTATTAATTCTCATTTAATCAATCGTGTGTTGTGATGCAATTGTATCGAATAGCATGCAATCATATTATTTCAATCAAACTCGACAAAAGAAAGAATTCATAAACTCATAGATAATGAAAAATCGCTTTCATTAATAGATAAACAAATTTTCCCCATTGACCATAATCGATCAACACAAGTTAAGGATTAACTTGGCAGGCCTCTTTAAAAAACCTCCACTGCGGTAAAACCCGGTGGGAAACCCGCGAGGAGGAAAAAAAGAGTATCGGTGGAGCGAAATTACAATTTATTTAGAATTCAAATAACATGAATAAAACAACTCTTGCATAAAAAGAGCCACCTACTTGCAAATGAGGCGGACACTTTCTTCGGGTGTAAAACCTCTTCAATCGGCGAGACATTCCAGTGGTTTGGCCGGTTGATTTTCTTCCATGTCTTGTAGCTCATAGGCTCCTCCTGAGGACCTTGGTCACCTTGTACGGCCCCTCCCACTTGGAATCGAGCTTTCCAATGTTTTTCAACGCATCGGTTTGCCTTAAGACTAGATCTCCCTCTTCAAATCTCCGGCTTATGACTTTACGGTCATAAGCAGCCTTTATGCGGCTTTTATACTTTTCATTTTTAGGTGGGTGATCTCGCGCTCCTCCTCTAGCATGTCTAGGTTTTCCCTCATCAGTTCTTCATTTCTTCCCTCCCGGAAGTGGGCTAAACGATGTGTCTCCATCCCCACTTCGAAGGTATGGCTGCGGCTGCCCAGTACACTAAGTGGAAGGGGGACTCCTCTGTCGGCTCCACAGGGGTGGTCTCGATAAGCCCACAAGACTGACTCTAGCTCATCGACCCACCTCCCTCCAGCTTTATCTAGCCGGGCATGTATTCCGTTCACAATAGTTCTGTTGGTGACCTCCAAAGAACTATTCCGCTCATCGATTCTTCATTTCTTCCCTCCTGGAAGTGGGCTAAACGATGTGTCTCCATCCCCACTTCAAGGTATGACCGCGGCTGCCCGTACACTAAGTGGAAGGGGGACTCCTCTGTCGGCTCCTGGGGTGGTGATAAGCCCACAAGATCGACTTCTAGCTCATCGACCCACCTCCTCCCGGCTTTATCTAGCCGGGCACGTATTCCGTTCACAATAGTTCTCGTTGGTGACCTCCACTGGCCGTTGGCACAGGGGTGTGCCAACGATGTGAATTCTGGACAATCTACAGTTATCACACCATTCTCGTACCATGTTTCCCATGAATTGGGTCCCATTATACGATACCGTGATTCTAGGTATGCCAAACTGCAGCAAATATACCTCCACAAAAATTTGATTATGTTACCTTCTTCTATCCTTGCTAGAGGTACGGCTTCGACTCCACATGCTAAAGTAGTCCACCGCCACCAATAGGAACTTCCGCTGCCCACCGCAATCGGGAATGGGCCCAACAAGTCCATCCCCACTTCGCGAAGGGACATGGAGAGTGCATGGTCCCCATCTCCTCTGCGGGGAGGTGGATGAGGCAACCATGCTTTTGACATTTCTCACACTTCTTCACCCATTCCTTGGCGTCTGGGTCATGGTAGGCCGAAGTATCCGGCCCTCAAGGCTTTCCGGACTATTGCCCGAGCCCCTACATGGTCAGCACAACAACCTTCATGTATATCTTTGATTACGTACCTTCCTTCTTGAGGGGATAAACACCTCAAGTAAGGTTGCGTGAAGGACCGCCGGTACATCTTGTCTCCGATCATCGTGTATTGGATTCTTCAATTCTCGAGCTTTCCTTTTATCTCGGGCAGGCTCTTCGGGTTCGAAAGACTCTATATATGGAGGTTCTCCAATCATCTTGACTCAATGACTCCTACCGAGGGAGCCGTTGCTTGACTCTGCGGTCACCGGGGTGATCTTCCCCCTCCTGCGGTGTTGCGGAACTCGCCACTTTGAAAGGCTATCCGCTCTGGAGTTTTCCTCTCGAGGTATTTGTCTAACCTCAAAGGAACTGAACCTTCCTGCGGCTCGGCTACTCGCCGAAGGTAGGCTACCATCTTCTCATCTTTGGCCTCGTACCCTCCCGTAACCTCTTTGGGTTACAAGTTGGGAATGTGAAAATATGACCACTCGACCTGCTCCCGGCTCGGCGGCCAACTCCGTTCCTCGAATCGGGGCCTCGTACTCAGCTCCATTGTTAGAGGTAATAAACCCAAACCTCACCGCCACTGCATTTCTGGCCCTCTGGATCAATGATCACGATCCTGCTCCACAACCCCGCATAGACAGCAGCCGTCAACGTATACTTTCCATTCTCCTTCCTCCAGCGCACGTGTACCCTCCTGGATGAAGTCGAGAGAGGCTTGTGCTTTAATGGTCCTCCGTGGCTCGAAATCCACGTCGTATTCTCCCGATTCGACGGCCCACTTGACCATCCTCACCGAGAGATCAGCTCTCCCTATCACCTGTTTGAGAAGGTAGTTAGTTCGAACAATGACCTTATGCGACAAAAAAATAAGGTCGTAACCTCCGAGCCGTGACCATTATAGTCGTGGCGGCCTTTTCTATCTCCGAGTATCTCACTTCACTCCTTGGATGAGCTTGCGATGTAGTAAATAGGCTTTTGGGTCGACCCTTCCTCCCTCACTAGCACAGAGCTAAGTGAGACCCCACCTCTGAGAGAGGTAAAGGTAGAGTGTCTCCTCTGGAATTGGCTTCGTCAACGTGAGGTAAGCTGGGCCAGTCTTATTTAAGCTCCTCGAACGCCCTGCTGGCATTGCTCGTCCCACTCGAACTTGGATCCCTTCCTCAAAATTTTGAAGAAGGGATGGCTCCTCTCTGCGAGACACTGGCTATGAATCGCTCAATGTAATTCTCCCATTCGGTCTCTGCAACTCCTTGATATTGGTGGGAGGCTGCATATCAAGCACAGCTTTCACCTTAGCGAGGTTAACCTCAATTCCATTTGGGTCACTATATATCGAGAAATTTCCGGATCTCACTCCAAAAGAACACTTGGCTGGGTTCGACTTCATGCCATTCCTCCCGAGCACCGAGAAAGCTTCCTCTAGGTCCGCCATGTGTTTTTCGGCTTTCACGCTTTTTACAAGCATATCATCAACGTAGACTTCCATGTTCCTCCCTAGCTGGTCTCGGAACATTTTATCAACCATTCTCGATAGGTTGCTCCGCATTCTTCAATCCAAAGGGCATTCTAATATAGCAAAAAGTTCCACTAGCAATAATGAAACTCACCTTTGGAATATACGGAGGGAAAATTTGTATTTGATGGTAGCCTTGATAGGCATCCATTATGCTTAGCGGCTCAAACCCCGATGTAGAGTCGAACATCCAGGTCGATCCTAGGCAAGGGATAATGATCTTTAGGACAAGCCTTGTTCAGGATCTCAAAATCTATGCACATTCTCCATTTCCCCCGGTTTTGCCACCAACACTACATTGGACAGCCGGGTGGGAAACCGGATTCACTTGACATGTCCCGCCTCCAAAGAGCTTTTCTCGCGACCTTCGTAATGGAATCTTTTTCTCGGTCCAAAGACCCTTAGTTTCGCTTCACCGGTTTAGCCTTATGATCACACGTTCGGGTGATGCATCGCCACCTCCTCGGGAATACCTGTCATGTCGGAGGAAGAAAAAGCAAAACGCGTCGCATTTCTTCGTAGAGGCATTACAGTCTCTCTCTAGCTCGGCTCCAGCTAGGCTCCAATCCTTGTTGTGTATCCTTTCTTCTCTGGATACAACTCGACCATCATCAGCTTTTTGTCGGCTTCCATCTTTGGAGGATCGATTTCCTCGAAATCTTACACCTCTTGGATTCTCGGTCCACCTCCTTGTCTCTTTTCAAGCTGCGATGCAGCTCTTTGTCGGCCATCTTTACTGCCTCCACGTAGCATATTACGGATTGCGGTGATCACCACTACTTCACCCACCTCATCGTTCACCGGAAACTTGAGTTTCATGTGATAAGTTGATATGACCACACGAAATAAGTTCAACACCGGCCTACCAAAGATCATGTTGTAGGATGAGGGTACATCAACAATAAAAAAATTTGCCATAACTACCCTCCTCCGTGGAGCTTCGCCTAGCCCCACTCGGGACGATTACACGACCCAGAGGGTGGTGCCCCTCCTCGTGAATCCATACAACGCAGTATCCACCGGTTGCATTTCTATATTCAAATTCATCTTCTTGAAGCATTCCAAGAATATGATGTCTGCGAGCTCCCGTATCTACGAAGATCCTTCCTACCGTATATCCGGCCACATCCTGCCGTGATGACTAGTGCATCACCGTGGTCCTCCTTCCTTAGGCCTCCATCCTCTAGGCCAAAATGAATCCGGGGTGTATGGATGACCTCCTTTTGATCCACGTCTTCTGGACATCTCTCCTACCTCTCTTGAGGGTCCTCTCTCCAGGCTTTTCTAGCGCGGAAGGAATCTACCTCTCTGGACCTCCGACTATCATTTGGATAAGTCCTCTCTTACGGGAGGGTCTCTCCTCCTGCCTCCCTTCGATCATCCTTCCTTTCTCCTCGGCTTTGTCATCGGCTTCCTTTCTTTTGCCCCTGGAGCTAACTCGATCTCTGTAAACGATGTCTGCTTGGATCATCCTCTCAATTTCATCACGTAAGTGAAAACAATTGTTAGTGTCATGCCCATATTCATTATGGAAACGGCAAAACTTATCGACTTGGGCTTCGAGGCCCTCTAGATCGTGTCCATGGAAACTTCATTTCGGGGTGGTCGACGCTACCTCCGGTAGCTCTACCGGCTCGAGCTTCAGGGTGTATTTGTCAAACCTGGAGCGGGGTCCAGATTTTGTATTTTTCTCCGGCTCCGCCGTTGAGCTTTTCTTTGATGACTTTTCTTCTTCTCGAGGTCCACTAGGCTTGACCTCGGCTCTCTTTGCCTTCCTCACTTCTTCCGGTGTGACGTACTTCTCGCCTCCTTAATAGTTCATCGAACGTCTGGGTAGCTTTTTGGCCAAGGAGGAAAATAGGTCTCCATCTCGGAGATTGCTAGTAAAAGCATTAATTTTTACCTGGGGTGGCGGTTGGGACTTCGGTGCCTTTGATTGAACCTCTTCATGAAGGCCCGTGAGGCTTTCATTTTCACCTTGTTTCATGTTGAACAATGTCGGCGTAGCTCTAGGTTGCCTCCTTGCACTAGCGGGCGATGCAAGAAGAGCTCTCCAAACTGCTCAAAGGAGTTGATGGAATAGGGCTCCAATCGCTAAACCACTGTTGGGCTGCCTTGGATAGAGTAGTAAGAAAGACCTCGCACTTCACACCCTCCCCATATCGATGGAGGAGGGCCGAATTTTCAAATCTCACCAAATGGTCATAGGGGTCGGTCGTACCATCATATTCATAATTAAGAGGTTTAAAATTGCTAGGCGGCTCATCTTGTAGGATATTCTCAAGAAATTGGCAACTTTGTAGCGGGTCGAGGCATATTGACCCGATTTTCCATCTCGATGCTTCATGTTGTCCATTTGTTTCCTCAAGGATCTGATCGGGTCTTTCATGGCCTCAGATTGGGTGTCTCACTGTACCCTCTTCTTGGTCCTCGATCTTACTTCCCGCTGCAGAGGGCTGTCTCCTTCCCCGTGCGGCTTCCTCGGACCAGCCTCCCTCGGTCGAGGCTGGCGACCTTCTTTCTTGGACTCCTTCAGCTCCCGGGGTTTCCTCCTGGTTCTGGACTCCACCTCTCTCCTTCGTTCTTCTTGATGCTCGTCTGCCTACTCCCCCAAGTTGGGATCGGGCAGACGGGTTTCCGGGTCTGGTTCTCCGGTCCTTCCTGCAGTGGGGGTCCTCCCCTCTGCTATTGCTGCGGCCACGGCTTGAGCTATCATATCATCCAGTGCTCCCGAGTCGGAGCGACGGAGGCGGCTGGTTCTGGGATTCTCACGAGGTATCCCTGGTTGGAGCATTGGCGGCTCAGGGGATCCCTACTATTGGTATTCTTTACGGAATTGCAGAGGAAGAGGAAGGCGGGTTCCCCCTCCCTCTCTAACAGCAGCTCCCACTCCTGGATGGCGTTGGCACGGAGTGGAGCTCTCGTCTCGCACCTGCTTGTAACAAGTGGTGGTCCTAAAGTGTTGGAGCACGGCAACAGGCGGCACGAGGTTGGACACGGCTTCGCCTGCATTGGGTTTATGGGGGTTATCCTTCCTCGAGCCGGCACTAGTGCAATCGGTCTCATGGGTGTACGTTCACCGGTCATGATGTCCTTCTTTCGAGATAATAAAAGGAAAAGAAGTTGAAACTCACGTCTCGGCTCTTCATTCCCACAGACGGCGCCAATTGATGCGTAAAAACTAACACAGGCCGTTTCCCCACCGGGTTCACGTGGGTAAAGCCTTCACGCACTAAGATCCTTAGCTTCTCTCGAACAACCATACACTCGCAAATCACACCGGAGGGTTCTCCGGCGTAGGCACTCCGACGCTCAAGTCGACAGGGAGAACACTCAAGAAAGCAAGTATAGAATAGCTAAGTGAGAGTGATAGTGATTCGATACCATTACCTCCTCGGGTGTGTTCTTTATATATAAGTTAAGAGTAATAACCGTCATCACGGTTTTCGAGGCATTATCCCACACGTTACGCCATGATGTCGTGTGTGGATATCTTTTCTCTCAAGAAATCTGCATGTGCCTACAAATTCCCCCTGGACGGAGGTCGACCCGATCAATGAAGGAATATAGGGGGTCATTCCTTAACTTGGGCCTCAATTATCTCAACTACTCGTTCCTTCGGCGTTCCTTGATCTTATCGGATAAATAACCGCTATGGGCTCAGTCAAACACTCACGTGTTCTTCAATCTCGCACAGGCCTCTCGGCCCACCTTGACTAGGTTTGGCCCTCGCGGCCCACCTCTGATCGGGTTTAGGGCCTCGTGACCCGTAGGCTGGGTTTAGGCCTCGTGGCCTATCTGTAGTTGGTCTTGGTCCTCGTGGCCCCTCTCCCTACTGTGCCTTGGCCTCGCGGCCCACCTTTGTAGGCGGGTTTAGGCTTCGTAACATGGTTTCGGCCGACACAGGCTCGGGCCCATCTCGAGTTTTCCTCCCTCTATCGAGGTATTCGGTTACATCATTGAGCCACTGTTGGCTGGGTGTATTTGGGCCACTGCGTGTAGTTGGGCCCGACATTTTTATCCGCATCGAGATACATTTTCTTAGTTCCCCGATTGATCATGGGTTTGAGAAGGGCAAGATCGATTGGACCCTGTTCACAATCCAAGAGGGAGACAATATTCTCCTAGTTCAAATCTATGTAGACGACATCATCTATGGATCCCTAAATCGGTTGATGTATGGCAAGTTCTCCCAGATGATGTAAGGTAAGTTTGAGATGTCGATGATGGTGAAATGAACTATTTCCTTGGGTATAGGTGAAGCAATGATCCGAAGGGATCTTTATCAATCAAGCAAAGTACATAAAGAATATGATTGAGAAATTCGGTGTAAAAGCTCGCGAAGATGCGAGAATCCCCATGCCACCATCCTTCAAGATGGATCCCGATGAAGAAGGTGACTTTGTCGGCAAACCAAATGCAAAACACTCATGGGGTTCTCTGTTATATCTCGATTTGCCAAAGAAACCCAACATCACCTTCGTTGTAGGTGTATGTGCACGATTCGAGACTAATCCCATAAGAAGTCATCTTGATGTTGCGAAGCGTATCCTAAAATATCCTAAGGGTACTGTTAATTTAGGTTTATGGTACCCGGTGATGACAATTTTGAGTTACAAGATTATTTTGATTCCGACTAAGGAGGCTATGAAAAGATTGTAAATCTACCTTTAGCACTTGTCGATTTTTAGGTAGCAAGCTGATCTCTTGGTTTTCAATGAAACAAACATCTATTTCAACCTCCACGATAGAAGTTAAGTATATGACGTGATAGTTGTTTTTCTCACCGCTTTGGCTTAACCAACAACTAAGAGATTATCATGTTATTGCTAAGAATGTTCCCATATTTTGCGATAGCAACAACGCAACAACAAATACTCAAAACCTTGTCCTTCACACTAGATGCAAACATGTTGATGTTAGAAATCATTTCATTCGCGATTATGTTGAAAAGAAAGATATTAGGATGGAGAAAATCCATACGAGACATTCAAAGAGCCGATATTTTAACTAAGTCTTTGGGCGATGCTAGATTTCATAATTTGTCGGTTGGGCCGGGATTGTTAGATTTTGGAAAGTGTCCATTGTTCTATTTTATTCAAGTCCATTGCTCGGGAAGGGGGAATCATCGGTGGACTAGGCAACCCTCTTAAGAAAAAGTTGACTTGACTTGAAATACCATGTGGTAATCGGTGATTACAAGCTCGGTGATCAACATAAGTCTCTTTGATCTTTTCGTGTTTATTTTAATAATTATTTAATATATTTATTCTCTACTAATTGAGTTTAAGCCAAAATTTCGGACTTATTCTTTTAAAATATTTTAATGAAAATCATCTCGTTAGAGCATTAAATGCGGACGCAAATTTTTATTAAATACAACATTTATGAGTTTTAAAATCCAAAAGCTATGAATGTGAATTTACTACCATCCCCAACTATCAAATACGATCATTTGCAATTAATCTGGACTTCTCTTTTCAAATAAACTATTCACATTATCGAACTTTTGTATAAACACCATTTCTTGATGTAACACTTTTCACGCACTCATATATTCAAAAACTCTCTTGCATTTTCTCGCAAAATTCTTAAATGCATTAATGGCTTCCAAACCCCAACATTCAAAATCTGTCCATACCTCTTCTTCCCAAACCCCTAAGCAAAGTCCAGGAAGATCTCTTCTACATCGATGGAGAAATTGAAGAGTGGGATGGTTGTCGACTTCTCGACAACCAGAGATGATTTAAACTTAGAAGTTCTTCAAATCATTTCCGACAACAACCTCGAAACACTTGCTCCATCACTCCGAATATACGCTGAATAAGTATGTGGTGGAATTCTTCATCAATCTGACAGAGAAAGACATTGTCCTCTACTCCAAGGTCGATAGTGAACTGATGAAAAGAGAAGACCAAAAGGATGTAATTTGTCTTCCCTCCTCTGGTACCGCCTGCAGTCGTATAATCGGGAGAATAAGAATGAAATCCTAAATTCCATCTTGAAGGTCTTCTATTTCTCTGTTCAATCCATGATAAGAAAAAGCCGATGTTGAGGCAAAAGATCGGGATGTTGTTCGACACCGTGACGAAGGTGATCCTAGAGGTTCGGTTTAGTCAAGATGCTCTTACAAACACTAAGTTGTGGTTGATTCTATGTTCTTGGACCACGCCAGGTTGGATTGGCTCGATCTATTCTTCGGGGAGGAATTTGTTGGAGGAGTCGCAAAAGTTTAAGCCGGTGGATGGTCGCTGGATGCCCTCGTCTCAAGCCTCTATGTCACCCCAATTTTAGAAAGGTTTTGAAACTTGACTAAAACAAGCATAACTTAAACAAAACAACTTGCAGCGAGAAATAAATAAGAAAAAAATAACATTCAACACACATTCGATGGATAGATAGAAAAATTAATTTTCTAACGAAATAAGACTCAACACTTTGTTGCTAGAGAGGTGACAAATAAAAAAGGAAATAGGTCAACTCTAATGCAAATAGCAACATGAAATAGCATGATAAAGTTTCTCATTTGGCGTGTACCACATCTATCGTCTGTTAGGATGTATACTATAAGCCTAGCTTTTGTATGAACATCTTTTTGAGTATGAACATCCTTTTAATATGAGATTCATTATGCTCAAAATACTTATTGTCTATGATTGTTATATGTATCATTATTTTGTCCAGATTAATCTATCCGTAGATAACATGGTGTGTGGTGTCACATGAGAAGATCATGCTATCAGTTCCTTATAGATTATAAATAATAGCTCACAACCAAGATGGATTTGGACAAACCATTGGAGCGGTTGTAGTGTAATTTGGTATTAGTCTATCTTGACTATAAAGTTACACTAGTACATTTTGTATGTATTGAGCGGGACCATATGAGGTTGTTCAATTTGTACCGACTATATAAAAGAACAAGACCTCTGTTGTTATGGATGTACGTCTTCTTAATCCCTATATAATAACGGGCACGTGTACTCAATGTATGTTTCTTTGATTTGCCAATGGGTGAGATTTATTAAATCAATAGGCTCGGTGAATTGGGAGATAGCATTGTTTATATGGTGTGATGTTGATTATAGAAGGAATTCGTGTCCTAATTATTTAGGATGATGATGTCCCCTTGAGGAGCTCATAAATATTATTATGTAAACCTATGAGGTGGATTTAATCCGACATAATAATAAAGATGAGTGGTACTACTCTTGGAATTAGATATAAATTAATTAAGTTGTCATTAATTTAATTAATTTATGGACATTCGATATCTTAAACACGGGAAATAAACGTACACATAATAAAGGAGCCCATACTATAATATGGGATTAGGACGGTAATTCAATTATAACTCTTTAGTGGATTGAGTTATAATTGATGGGCTTAAGTAAAGTGTTCGGACTGAACACAGGATATTTAGGTCCATCG
Source organism: Paraleonurus japonicus (assembly GCA_030762865.1). Lineage (NCBI taxonomy): Eukaryota > Viridiplantae > Streptophyta > Magnoliopsida > Lamiales > Lamiaceae > Paraleonurus > Paraleonurus japonicus. The sequence continues at coordinate 20,943,115 of CM061060.1, read as the reverse complement.
GGAGGCCCAACCTAATTCCTCCTCGGGGTCCTGTTGTAGCCTATAAATAAACCCTAACATCAGAGCCTCCAGACGGGTGAAAAAAATGTGAGATCGAGAGAGGCGGATTACGATTCCTTGGAGGATCGTCGATCACTCGGCGTCCAAGGGAAAGGGATAGGAATACGGCGAGGAAGACCATGAGGTTTGAGGCTCATCCTTCGATCGCAATTCGACCTTAGAACTGGTTTGTCTTCATCTATTACGGTGAATAAAGGTACAATTCTATCCGCTGCGTTTATGTGACTGGGATCCCGAATCGATAATTTCATAGAGTCGGCGATCGGTGGTTCCAACGATCTCTCCATTGCAACTCCATCAATCTTAAAAAAAAGGTTAAGAATATTTGGGTGAGCAAACCATTAGCTCGGTGAGGTCCCTTTGTCACAGCTTAAATATCACACGTAAACAAAATCATCAACTCACCTATCACTCATATAAATAGTGTATCAATATATTGGTGTCAATCTGTATCCGAAGGAGTTGCCTCCAAAGAGCTTTCCCTCCCGAACCATAGTCTCGGCAAAGTTAATTACAATGACCTTACCATCGAAGTAATCAAATAATTTATGAAATATGTCAACGTAGTATAATGCAACAAGCAACAATTAAATCTAAATGAATATTTAAAAGTGACAAAGTAAATACGCAAGTAAGAAATCCCACCTGAAATAATATGATGGATGCAATGAAATAACTTTACTCCTTGCCCCCTAAAATAATTAAATAATAGTCTTAGGATGGTTATTATTAATACATTAATTAGTGGATACTGTATTTAATTTATAAACTGTTAAACACTAAACTCTAATAGAAAGAATAGAATTTAGAAAAAAAAATGGCCTAAAAATGTTCGATCATTGTAATAAACTAAAGTATGGCATTTTCAGATTTTTGGGCAGACGAATTGCTTATGCCCCTTTTTTCTAAACCATTTTGGAAAAAAATAATGAGATTTTATTTGTAAATAAAAGGTTTATCATAAAAATTAAATAAACAAATAGTGAAGTAATTAAGGCTCATGAATAATATTTTCAAGAAACAAATAAATATTCCCTTGGTTTTGCACTAAAGCTAGAGTTTCGACTAACAAAATTAAGACACCCATATGGACAATAATATTTATTTGGAATAGAGCACTCTCTTGTGAAATAATTCACGGTGAGATTAGAGTTCAAAATGGAAAGAGAGAAAATATCGCGGGTCTCACGGGTCAATCAATTAAACGGGTCAAACCATGAATAACGCAGCAGATTAGAGCGCGAGAACAATGACGACAACCAACAACACAAAGATGGCGGCGATCGAGGTAATAAAAATAGAGAATTCCGGCGAAAATAACAGTGAAATTCAACTACGAGATCAAATTGAGGAGAAGCGAGCAAAAAAAAAAAAAAAAAAGAAGAAGAAGAAGAAGAAGACATCGATGATTTTTTGAAAATTGGCGAATAATTAGGTATGGGATGATTCAATTGGTGAAAATAGTAGTGGAGAAAAGTTAAATAGTGATGAATACAACGTTTATGCGAACTACTAATGATAAATTTCTATTTTTGTATTTGTCTTTGATCGGTTGCAATTTTTAGTGATAAGAATTTTTAAGACGAATCGATTATCAAACCCACGAGACTAGGAGGATAATGAATCCATGAAAATAAGCGTTGTCATAGTATTATAGAAGCTAACACGGATATGCAAATATTTAAAAGACAACGAAAGCAATTAAACAATAAAACAAAGCAAACAATTACTTAAACAAAGAGATATTAAAAAGAGAAGAGTGTTGGGGTGAAAATCACCAAAAACCCGTCAACTATGACAACATACAATCGGTTAATCAATACAAGGGGTGATGATAGGGGATATCTAACAAAATTCACACACAACCGTACTTGGTAAGCATAGACTATATATGATCAATTAAGCGAGGTAAGATTGTTAGAGACAACACTCTAACCCCCACTAATTAGTAGCAATTAAATCAAGCAATCACTACAAAAAAACTCATTTTGGAGAGGGGGTTAAAGAGGGAATTGGCGAGGGCAAGGGGGTTGACATGGGTTTTAACGAGGGAAGCTTGCCCTCTCTAAAAGCTCCTCGTTAACTCGTCTCTCGGCCCGCCTCCGATTAGTGTGAAAATTGCTAGAAATTCATGTGATTTAATTGTTTAATTTAATAGGATTTCTTGCATTATTTACACTAAATTGACTAATTGCACTTGAGATAAGAAGGGTATTGTTTTGCTATTTTTGTAGGAAAATTGAGGATTATTGGATGCAAATTACATGTCCATTATTTATTGAGTCAATTGAAGGAGAACTGAGAGTCGAACAAAATACGAGAAAAATTACAATTGAGTTCGAAAAGAAAAATAAAAGTTGGAGCTCATCATTTGAGCTAAGTCATGGCCCATTTGTATTAAGTGATGAGCCGAGAAAGAAAGGAAAGAAAATAAATTGAAGGGACCCACCACATCAATTAAATGAGTTGTCAACAAAAGTGGTCAAATGGTGGAAGAAAAAGAAGCAGCAGGGCATATAGCCGTGAATGAAAGAAATAGAGAACCACGCTTTTTGAAATGAAAAGGAAAACCAGCGACTTTTGGGCGAGAAGAAAAAAAGAAAAAGCGTGAATATATAGCTTGGAAGGAAAAAAGGCGATAAGCACTAAGCGGTGAGAATACAGAGAGAGAGAGAGAGAGAGGGAGCGCACGCATCGGGAGAATAGAGGAAGAAGCATAGTAGTAGCAGCAAGGAAGAAGACGACTTAGCTTAGCATTTTAGAGTTTTATCTCCATTCTCCATACATTCCCCCACTTTACATTTTCCTTAGATTAACACACACATTACACACATAGTTTTAGGTATTTTTATAGTTACTTTAATTTCTTCCAAATTAGATATAGATTTCATACAATCAAGTGTATTGCACTTTCACAAGGTGACATCTCTCCTTATTTCATTTATCTAGTGGTTAATTTCATTTTAATCATGTTTTCCCTAATTTTGATTTTCATGGGTTTATTGTTTAATTTCATGCTTGGCTAAATTTTGTAGTGTTTGGGTGTAAAGACCCTTAGATGAGTTGATTATGGTGTTAATATGATTGGGTGTTTCAATTTTTGGGGTTGATTGATTACTCATTTGTGCTTTGTATGAATTAATTGCTTGATTATGTCTTGAACCCTTGTTTGATGAATTAATTATCACAAAGAGATTTGGTTAATTGAATTATTGGCTAGGGTGTTAGATTTTAATTGCGTGATTGATTTCAATATTGGATTAATGCAAGGATACTTGGTTAATTTTATTAGAACCTACATTTGAGTACATTAATTGCTTGATTTAATTGCTAGTAATTAGTGAGGGTGTTAGAGTGTTGTCTCTAACAATCTTACGTGTTTAATTGATCATGCATACCCTAGGCTTACCAAATACGGTTGTGTGTGGACTTTAGTTAGATATCCCCTATCATCACCCCTTGTAATTGATTCACCGATTGTATGTTGCCATAGTTGACGAGTCTTTGGTGATTTGCACCCCAACACTCTTCTTTCATTTGATATCTCTTTGGTAGATTACTTGTTTGCTTTATTTTATTGTTTAATTGCTTTCTTGTCATTTAAATATTTGTATATCCGTGATTGCTTCTATAATATTATGACAACGCTTAATCTCATGGCTTCATTATCCTCCTAGTCTCGTGGGTTCGATAAACTTGGTCGTAATTTCTTATCACTAGAAACTACTCCGATCACCCTCACTAGCTTACGAGGGCAGCGGCCCTCGCTAATTGCCAAGGGACTTGGCGAGGCCGCTGGCGAGGGCCGATGGGCAAGGGATTTGGCGAGGCGAGTGGCGAGGATTCGGCGAGGGAATTAGCGAGGGCAGTTGGCGAGGGAATTGGCGAGGGCGGGTCCCTTGTCTCGCCCCTCGCTAAATTTCAACCTAATAAAAAAATTGCTGCCGGGGGTATCGAACCCACGCCGGCCGCGAGGCGAGATCTCAGGCGGGGAGGCGGATTTCGAATCCGCGACCTCCGAGAGAGAGGCTTAGGAGGTGCTATACCATTTGAGCAAATCTAATCATTCGATATGATTTTGCTTTTAAATATATTAATTGATTATATTCAATATTTTATATATTTAATTTATAATTGTTATTCAATTAAATTGTATACTATATATTTAATTAAATTGTTAACACACACACACACACACACACACACACACACACATATATATATATATATATATATATATATTATCATGTTTATAATTAATATTATTATTATTTTTACATATATATTCAATTAAATTGTATACATATATTCACTATATATATATATATATATATATATATATATATTATCATTTATAATTGTTATTATTATTATTATCACATGCATATATATTCACTATATATATATATATATATATATATATATATTATCATTTATAATTGTTATTATTATTATCACATATATATTCACTACATATATATATATATATATATTATCATTTATAATTGTTATTATTATTATTATCACATGCATATATATTCACTATATATATATTATCATTTATAATTGTTATTATTATTATTATTGTTATCACATGCATATATATTCACTATATATATATTATCATTTATAATTGTTATTATTATTATTATTATTATTATCACATATATATTCACTATATATATATATTATCATTTATAATTGTTATTATTATTATCACATATATATTAAATTAAATTGTCAACTATATTATCATGTGTATAAATATGTACTCTTAAACAATTAAAATTAATACTTTAAATAATTAAAATTCATCATCTTAATCAATTAAAATTCATACTCTTAAATATTTAAATTCATAAATTCTTAATCAACATTAAAAAAATTTCATAATTTTAAACGAAATAATTAACATCGGCTTATTTGTAGGTGCCAATAGGAGTACTCGATGAGCTATATCTGAGGAGGATCCGCTGGACTTACCGATTGACTAAGACTCGAATACGTCCATGTTGTTTTTCAACAGGCCTCGACGTACAAGCCCAGGGATAAGTCTGGTAGGGTCTCGGAGCTCGACCCCTCGAGAGGAGGCATACGGGAGGCCATATCTTGTACTTCATGTTTATTTAATTTTTTCACAATTAAATTTTTAGATTACAAAAATAGACATATAATATATATATATATATATATATATATATATATATATATATATATATATAAATTATTACATAATATAAAATGAAAATACTTACAAGTGTGTCACTAATAGCCACGTAGGTGTACTCCTTCACCATAGTAGTGGTAATGCTCCACTATGTCCCGGTCGGTGGCGGGCCGTCCTTGAGCCCTCTCACTGTATTTATTTAATTAGAACAATGTGTTTAGTTAAAATATCGAACTAGCTTTAAAAAATTACTTACAAAGTCATATACAAACTCACGCTTCACGGGATTCGCCCATGGCGTGAGATGCCGATGCCGGGCCTCCGAGCTCGACAATCGATTCTTCTTATACGCTCGCTCTTTGCCTTCACCTCTTCTCTATGCCAATACTCGGCGGTGCATCGAAAAGCGGCTCCATCCCATCCAGGCCTCTTCTTCTTGGTGATCCACAATGTTTTCACATTGTTCGGCATAGCGGTGTATCTTTCCGCCCTACGAACGAACATCTCATACACCTCCGTTGAATTCGTAGCAATGCAGGGTCCCACCTAGTCGCTCTGCCAAACAAAATATTATTGTACTCAATAAGCGTTAAAGTTTATAAATTAATCAAAATTAAATAGCGATTAACAAAATATAATGTACACGAAATGACTCCCAAGACGTCTGCAGGTCTCTCAAGAGATATCATCCGAGAAAGTGAATGCGCTAAGCTCCATATGTCGATACATAATCTCTCGAATAGTCTTGGATACCGTATTCGATGGCATCAACCTGCAAAAGGGAATAAGCACGCGAAATTAATAGACATATAAATATGACACGGTTTATTATTCATAAGTATTTAACTTACGTGCCCCTGTAGATCCATATATCTAGGATCTCCCCACATGAGTGGAGCCGGAGCTGGATGGTCCTCATAAGACTCGAGCGAGAGCCTCTTCTTCTTCATCTTTGGCGGGATGAATAATCGGTACCGTGCGGTACTCCGGCATCTCGACCCTGGACCCCGAGATGGTCCCCTCGATCCAGACGGTCCGCTCATCTCAGTAACAATAATTAAATAAAACCACATTATTACACTATTCAATAACAAATAATTCATCATATATATAACATTAATAATTATTATATTATTCAATAACAAATAATTATTACACTATTATTTAATATTCATGCGAGTACCGTTGACATCTGTCACAATATGATTGGATCATCATCCGTTTGCACAATATTAATTTGAGACTCAAGGTCGTCTTGAAAGGGGGAAGCTCTTGTTCATTCGTTGGCACGGTTTCGACCAAGGATCTTGGTTTGATTTTGCAAATGGCCAATCATTCATGTCTACGCTTTCGGGGTACTTGCAATAGTAAACTTGAGTGGCTTGACCTGCTAACACAAAAGGATGGTAGCGGCGAATCTTCCCCTTTGATTAACATCCACAAGTTTGTAATGAGGATGTACTCTTATTCCATTTGGCACGAGATAGATCAAACCACTCACACTTGAATAGAACAACATTTTTCTCAATACGTCAGGGTATTCCAATTGCACTACTTCCTCGAGGATCCCGTAGAAATCATTCTTATCTGCATCATAATTTTTACCCTTGATACAAACTCCAAAATTTGAAGTAGATTTGGATGAGCCATAAGTTCGTGTGTGAAATTTGTAACCATTCACGTAATATCCAGGTATGTGGTGACACAACTCGAAGGACCGCTAGAAAGATCACGTATCCACCGATTTTGAATATTGTTTATCCTTACAAGTTGTTCAAACCACAATGCAAACTCTTTTTGTAGTCTATCATCTTGTTCGGCCTTCGAGAGTCCCGGTTGGAATTTTTGCGATTACTCGAGAAAACATACTATAAAAGGGGATTTGATTATTTAATATACGGATTAACATTATAATTAACGAAGTTGAATGTTATAAACTTACTCGATATTCGGTTGCAACTCGCTGCAATTGTAACACGTACATATGAGCCGTGTTTTTCTTCTCATCTACAATCCATCTTTTGTTCATCTTTCCAAGATGTCGACCGAAGTATAAATATGAGCAGTACCTTTCACTACTTGGGGTACTTCGCCACGACCATCGTAATTACGATGTACATTATGTCGCCTCGTCGTAACGTGATCGCGAAAATAGTGGAAACAAAATATTGAGGCCTCTTTTCGTTAAATACGCATTTGTAGTCGATGCTTCAACATGCGCCTAGTTACCAACACCGAGCTTTAAATTGTTAAGATACCTAATTAAATGAATCAATTGTTATATATATATATATATATATATATATAATATAACCGTTTTTGGTAATCAAATAATTTAGAGTTATAAATTACCTCTCAAATGGATACATCCATCTATATTGCACAGGACCAGCTATCCTTGCTTCGTATGCAAGGTGCACGGCAGATGCTCCATCGAATTGAAGAAGCTAGGTGGAAAGATACATTCCAACTTACACAATATAACTGGAATATCTCGCTTCCAATCGAGCCATGTTCTCAAGCGTAATGGATGTAGAAGTTAACTCCTAAAGAACAAACTAAGTTCAATGATTGCTTTCCACACATTCGGCGCAGAGTTTCATGAAAAGCAATTGGGAGTAGTCTCTGCATAAACACATGGCAATCATGACTCTTCATCCCAAACATCTTCAATTTGCTCCAGTCTACACATCGAAACAAGTTAGACACATAGTCATCAGGAAACTTCAACTCGGTTACCCATCTCGCACGGATCATCCTTTTCACTCTTATCAAGTGAATAACAAGCTTTGGGATACTTTCCGGTGCGTTGACATTTCTCTAGAGAGGGACGACGGCGGTATTCATTAAGTTCATCCCTAGACTTATTTGTGTCTTTTGTTTTCCCTTCCACATTCATCACTGTGTAGAACAAATTATCAAACATATTTTTTCAATGTGCATCACATCCAAATTATGTCGGATCAAGAGGGTACTTCAATACGACAAATCCCAAAAATACTTTTCTTCCTCCAGCCACCATCCAATCTTTTGTTGTGGGCCTCAACACCCTCTTCTGTCACTTTCCGATACCCCACCCAATTAATTTCTTGTAGAAGCATTTCACTGTTCGGATGGGCGGGGGTCATCTGCAACTACTACATTCTTCATGAATACGGTCTTGTTCTGCGATACGGATGTCCCCTAGGTAAGAACTTACGATGGTTATCAAACCACGACTGTTTTGCGGCCGAGTCTTAAAGTGAAGGCATCGAGTATTCAGCACAATATGGACAAGCGATCCTTCGGCGATGCTCCATCCAGACAACATTGAGTAAGCTGGAAAGTCGCTAATGGTCTAGATTAATGCAGCCCGCATCATAAAATTCTCGCTTTCTAGCAACATCATACATTTCCACCCCATTTTCCCACAACATGTTCAAATCATGAATTAGTGGTTGTAAAAATACATCTAAATTATCCTTTGAATTTTTAGGACCAGGCACCAAAACCGTCGAAACATGAATTGTTCTTTCATGCACAACCATGGGGATAGATTGTATGGTGTCACTATCACCGCCATGACGAATCTTGTTTTCCCATCGCCCAAACGGTGAAAACCATCGGTGCCCAAATCCAACCTCACATTCCGTATTTCATTTGCAAAATCGGGATATGAATAGTCCAGTGTTTCCAAGCCAACGAATTTGCAAGGTGACACATAACACTAGACTCATCAATATAACAACTAGCATGTCATATCATATCCTTAGCGGTAGTATTGGTGATACGGTCTTTGCAATCGAGGAATGATAGGAAAATAAAACATCTCTTTGAAAGGACTTGTTCTTTTTCCATCGACCATCCACACCACGTCTAGCGAGGTTTGAATCGTGACCGACCACAAACCTTACAAGATTCAAGTTCCGTCTGCACCCCCAATATATCATACAATTATTTGCACAAAGAATCAATCCTCTCTACGGGAAGACCCATCCCACCCATCAGCTGTTTAGTATCGAGAAAATTTCTTGGGCACGGATGTTACGGAGGGCAAATCTCACTAATCAAGTCAACTATTTGATTATAACCCCTTTTAGACGATCTGTTCTCATTTTTAATGTTTAAAAGACGGGCATTGAATGACAATGAGAATGAGACTCACAACCGATTTGTTCCTCACTAAGGGGCTCTTCTTTCACATTTTGGAAACTAATGTTTGGACAAGAAGTTAAGTCCATCATCATATTGTGGTACGAGCTAGATCTTTGCAGTGTCGTCAACTTTATATGAAGTCGACGCCAGGTGATCATAGTTTCGGTATGGTATAGGATTCCATTTTTGCTCACCGTGCAAAATCTAATTATGATAATTAGACATAAACCCATGCCTAAACAAATGTGATTTCACATCAATGGGTTCTCTAAAACTCTGGTTCCTACATTTGAATTTCAAACAAGGACACCTAATCTTTCCTCCACTCATCCAATCCGAGGTTACTAGTAGCGAATTCTATAAGCGATTCGAGTCCACTAAGAAATTCGGGAGATATTATGTCATTAATCGTTCTTGGACCATACATCCAACTACGCCTTGAATAATTCATAGGAATAGATTTGTTTCAGAATAATGAAGATTCAAAATTTAATTAAATCATAATTAATTCTTCCGGTTAATAAATTTTTCCTAATATTAATATATTTTCTAAAAATTTCAGTGAGTTTTGTTTTATTTTATCGTATTCCCGATTAATATATCAAGTTCCTAATGCATCCATTTCCGACTTAATTAAAATTAATCAAGTCGGAACGCACATTCTGACAAACAATACCAAACAATTCATCAACCACTGAACTCTAACATCAACTTGAATCGAACATCAATTCAATTTTCAAAATTAATATAATTGAACTATCATGCAAAATTTGATCGAACATCGATCATCATATATATAAATTATTATATCATGCATGCAAGATAATTTTAAATCAAATAATTATTATAATTAAATTAAAAGAATCTTTAAATAGTTAATTAAAAAAAAATACTTACGGTGATAGTGGTTGCGTGTATATAGTTGCAATTTGCGTACCTACAAATATATAAATTATAACAATTAAATTAAAATTATAATAATATTAAAAATAAATTTATATAATTGCATACATACTAATTACTATAAATAATTAATAATTTTATACTACTAATTATATAATTAATTGCATACATACTAACTCTAAATAATTAATAATATTATACTACTAATTATTTCTAAATAATTATTAATAATTAAAATACACATAACAATTACAAAAATTAACACTAAATAACTAATCAATCAATACCTATACAAGCATATGTATAATAACAACAAAATTAACAACAAAATTACACAAATACATGCATATGAAAAATACAAAATTTATAAAATAACAACAAAATTAACCGATTAAATCATAAAAACTCACTGTAGAAATATTCCTAGGAACGAGTACAACAAAGCCTAACTAGTGGGTGGTTCAATTTTGGGCGCGGCGGCAGCGGTGGAGTTCTTTGAGAGGCCCGAATCTGCGTGGGGGAGAAAAGAGGTTCTTTGGCTGGATTTAAATTGGATTTGCCGAGGGGCTCAGTGAGGGGCCCAAGCCCTTGTTAATTTTGGGCTGGCGAGGCCACCGCCCTCGTTAACTTTGGGCCTGGTGAGGCGCGCCCTCGCTAACACCGGTTTGGGCTTACCGACGGCCTCCGCCCTCGTTAACTTGCCCTCATTAAATAACCCTCACTAAAGCCCTCGTTAATTAACGAGGGTCCAATTCCCTCGCTTAAGCCCTCGTTAAAAGCGGTCCTCGTCTCGCCCCTTGCTAATTAACGAGGGTTTCTGCCTCGCTAACCCCCTCGTTAATTTTGGATTTTTTTGTAGTGAATTAATATACTTTCAAATGTAGGTTCTAATGAAATTAACTAAGTATCCTTACGTTAATCCAATATTGATATCAATCACATAATTAAAATTTAACACCCTAGCCAATAATTCAATTACCCAAATATCTTTGTGATAATCAACTCATCAAACAAGGGTTCAAGACATAATCAAGCAATTAATTAATTTAAAGCACAAAAGAATAATCAATCAACCCCATAATTTAAACACCCAATCACATTAACACCATAATTAACTCATCTAAGGGTCATTACACCCAACCACAATAAAATTTAACCAAACGAGAAATTTAAACAATAAATTCATGTAAATCAAAATTAGGGAAAACATGATTAAAAGAAATTTACCAATAGATAAATGAAATAAGGATAGAAGTCACCTTGTGAGAGTGTATTACACTTGATTGTAAGAAACTATCTTCTATATTGCAAGAAATTGAAATAAAATTAATAACACCTATTCTATTTGTGTAATGTGTGTTTAATCTAAGAAAAATGTGTGCTAAAGGTGTGGAGAGCATGTGAAAAAAAAGCCCTAAAAATCTAAAAACTCCTAAAACCTGCGCCTTCTTTCCTTCCTACTTGAAAGTAATTAAATATTAAATATTAATATATATTAATTATATATTTAATATTTAATTTATCCACCCATGAAATGGATAATTAAAAAGAGGAAGGCAAATAACTTCTCTTTTGAATCTGCGGTTTTTCTTTTTCTCGGTAAAAGGAAATGAAAAGCGTAGAAGTGATTTTACGTTCATTTTCCAATAACGAAGAAGCTGCTGAGTTTTTTCCACACAAAGTAACCAAAATACCAAGGACATTTAGATTGTGAATTTCATAGAAACAATTCTCGTAATTGTGTTCTTGATCGTGAGAATCACGGTTTGTATATATAACAAATATCATTTCCGCGAGTTAGTATACTGATATTTATCGAGTCCAACGGTGGTATCGAGCATCATTGGATTCTTTTTCATTATTTAATATGATGGCATGAAAAATTTTGATGAAAACGTGATATATTCTCTGTTTACATTATTGACGTAATAGTATTGTGATATGAGAATATATGGTTTTTGATATCATAATTTTTTTCCATGTAAATGTTGTCGTAATGATTATGTAAATCATGTGATCTCATGAGATATTTTTGTGGACTTGCTTTCTTTACATTACACGTATTATGCATGGATGGTTATGTGAGAAGGTTTTAATGCAAGTAGAAATTTTGTTTAGTGTTTGCAAAAGATTTGAAAAAATGAAAAAAAAATCAAAATTTTTGTATGTTATGAATCTTCTTTTTGTTTATACTAAAATGTAGAGCATTGAATGAGGATTTCGTAGACATAAAGTTTGAATTTTTGGCCTAGTAACGAATTAGTTATGATTTTTCTAATTTTTTATCGTATTGGGCCATTTTTGCAAACTTTCGAGAAAATTCTGGGGTGTTCTTTTGAGAATTTGGTTTTTCAAAGGATCTTTTTGCAATTTTTGAAAATTTTGAAGCTGCTTTTGGTGAGCTTTGGTAGCCAAACCGACCCGAACGGTTGACTAGGACTAACCCGGTGACGACAACCGACCCGACCCAAACCGGGTTCCGATCGATCATGAGCTGGTGGCGCGTGCACGGAATGCGCCCGATCACCGCCGGGAGCTACGGTGGTGCGTGAGTTCACGCGCAGTGGCGGTCGACGGCGGTCACGGGCGCGTGAGGTTCATGCGCGCGGCGGCGGTTGGTGGCGCGTGAGGTCCACGCGGTGGTGGTCAATGGCGTTTGAGGTCCATGCGCAGCGACGGTCAATGGCGCATGAGGTTCACACGCGGCAGCTGTTTCAGCGTGGACGGCGCGTGGAAGCTCGTAACACTCTCTGCCGGTGTGTGCGGGCGCTTGGTAACTTTTTTCAGCGCGTCGGACCTCGTTTTGTACGTTAAATACTTTATTCGGACATGTAATGACTATTTTAAAGTATATGGACATGTTTTTTCAACCTTTTCTTTAGCATGTTTTGATAATATGCTAATTATTCAATTATAATAGTGAATGAATGTTTTTTTATCTCTTCAAATTATTTTTGGGACTATTTTGAAATATAATTGTTTCATGCACTAACTCATATATGATAGTGGGAGTTATGGTTACACTTGCATCAATAGTGAGTTGACTTATTCCACTTGAAATTATGATTTCATGTGTTGAAGAAAGTTTATTTAAATTCATTATGATGAAGTTTAACTAATTTAGTCCTTTGTTGGTAATTTATGATTCGAAATATGGGAGTCATAAGAGTTAATAGTATGAAAGACATTCAAACAAAGGATGATGTACTTAAAGAATTCATGACTTGTAAGATGAAGTCATATCACAACATAAGAGACCATGAACTTCATATGAATGAGTTATATGTCCAATTACAATTTCTTCTATGCAATAGAAGATTGCCAATGTTTTTAGCCGATCGATTAAAATTCCGGATACATGGGCAAGGACTCTTGATCCCGATTCTGAGATGGTTTTGGGACAAGTGGTCTTACGGCAAATGTGATTTTCTCGGAGAAAAACCTATGACATCTGATACAATGAGATTAATGGCTAAAGAATGCTGAAGAGATTGATAAAATACAAGCTATTAAAATGGTGTGCTCAAGGATGGGAGGTCTTGGATGTTACGATGTTCTTAGATTGAATGGTAGATCTAAGAGTAAGATTAAGAACACTTTTATAGATCCTTTAGTGCAAGTTGCTTTCAACGTAGGTACTAGAAAGGTTGACAAACATCGAGAGAATGTCCTAGTTAGACGTTTAAATGGTCGTTATTTTGTATGAATATTTATACATTTTCTTACATGGATATTTTGAAAATGTTTATATTCGATTACCTTGATGTGATTTTATGAGTTTTTTTTTTTAATTACTTAACTCATGTTTTTTTATGTTTTGAGTATAAAATCTTTTATTGAGATATTTGACATTGATCGATGATTGATAGCTATAAGTTATTTTTGAAATCAAGTCTTATATCAATTTATTAGATGTTTATGACTTAACATAAAAAAGTTGATTAAATAAGTGATAATATTATTAACATATTGAGTTACTTTTCTCTGAAAAGACAATGGCATCAAAATCAATTGTTCTTTGAGTTAAACAACGGTGAAAAACTTCAATGGGGACAATTATGATACTTGGTGTCACAAGATATGGTATGTCTTGGGCGAGCAAGATGCTCTGGATGCTATAAACCATGTGATGGCGAGATCCTGGAATTGGGATAGGAACTCAAGGAAAGAGAGACCAAGAAGCTTATACGGCGTGGAAAAAGAAAAATTCCCTTGCTCGTGGGATTATGATGAGTTCGGTAATTAATGATATGATTCACGAGTGTGAACAACATCCTACAGCCCATGATATTTGGGTGTATCTACGGAAAAAGTATGGTGGCACATCGATTTACTCGATTAAGGCGGTGACGATTAAGTTCGATACTTACAAAAGAAAGTTGATCATACCATAAGACAACACCTTCGGAAATGTCTAATATGATCGAGAGAACTTAAATCATCGGTCACATACTCTACGGCGAGCAACAGATCCAAGCTTTGATTAGGTCACTTCTGATCGGTGGGAACATCTTAAGGTCAATCTAACTCCACAACGAGAGCTTTAAGACTTTCGGTGATGCAGCTCTTCATGTTGAGTTAGAAGATGAACGTCTTGGAGTTGTCAAGCCTTCATCAGTGCTTATTTTGCATGAATCGATTCGTAACAAGCTTCGGGCTTTAAACGTAAGACACTACAAAAATACTGGATTTACCGAGGGAAATTAACGAGGGCCAAACCCTCGTTAATTAGCGAGCGCGTAGACGAGGCGCCAATGGACGAGCGCGTAGACGAGGGAATCACCGCCCTCGGTAATGCGAGGGCCCGCACGAGGAATCACCGCCCTCGATAATTAACGAGGGCCTGCCCTCGCCTCGGCCCAATCTGATTTAACGAGGGCTTACGCCCTCGCCAGCCCACAAACCCAAAAATTAGCGAGGGCCCCACCCCCTCGGTAAATCTCATTCAAAACCCCACCAGCCCTTCTTTTCCCTGCTGCGCCGTCGACCTCCATTTCCAAAAAAAAAAAACGCCGCCGCTTTAGCGCGCCGCGCACGCCGCTCGCGGAAATTGACCCTACCATTAGTTGGACTTTGTAGTACTCATTCCGGAACATTTCTACGGTAAATTTTTAGATTTAATCGGTTAATTTTGTTGTTATTTTAATAGGTAAATTTTGTATTTTTTAAAATGTATTTGTGTAATTTTGTTGTTAATGTTGTTTATATGCATGTATATGTATTGATTGATTAATTATTTAGTGTTAATTTGTGTAATTGTTATATATGTGTGTTATAATTATTAGTAATTATTTAGTATTTAAGATTAGTAATATATAATTAGTAGTATAAGATTATATTATATAATTATTTAGTGTTAATTAATTAGTAATTATGCAATTATATAATTTTGATTATTAATATTATTATAATTTTAATTTAATTGCTATAATTTATATATTTGTAGGTGTGTACGTTTATTGAAAAAGATTCGAGCCGGGAGTATAATTTCATAGCCACCACTATCACCGTAAGTATTCTTTTTGTAATTAATTATTCTTTAAATATTGTTTTAATTTAATTATAATAATTAGTTGATTTAAAATTATTTTGCATGCATGATATAATAATAATTTATATATATGATGATCGATGTTCGATCAAATTTTGCATGTTAGTTCAATTATATTAATTTTAAAAATTGAATCGATGTTCGATTCAAGTTGATGTTGGAGTTGAGGGTTGATGAATTGTTTGGTATTGTTTCTTTGTAGAATGTGCGTTCGACTTGATTAATTTTAATTAAGTCGGAAATGGATGCACTAGGAATTAACTTGATATATTAAGCTGGGAATACGATAAAATAAAACAAAACTTCTAGAAATTTTTAGAAAATATATATATTAATATTAGGGAAAAATATATTAAGCTGGAAGAATTAATTATATATGATTTAATTAAATTTTGAATCTTCATTAATTTGAAAGCAGATGAATTATTCAAGCCGTAGTTGGATGTATGGTCCAAGAACGATTAATGGCATGATATCTCCCGAATTTCTTAGTGGAATCGAATCGTTTATAGAATTCGCTACTAGTAACCGGAATGGATGAGTGGAGGAAAGATTAGGTGTCCTTGCTCGAAATTCAAATGTAGGAACCATAGTTTTAGAGAACCCATTGACGTGAAATCACATTTGTTTAGGCATGGGTTTATGTCTAATTATCACAATTGGATTTTGCACGGTGAGTAAAATTGGAATTCTATGCCACACCGAAACTATGATCAGCCGGCGTCGACTTCATATAGAGTTGGCGACAACTGCAGACACCTAGCTCGTACTCAAAATATGATGATGGACTTAACTTCTGGTCCTAACATCGGTTTCCAAAATGTGGAAGAAGAGCCCCTTAGTGAGGAACCTCCTAATCGGCATACGCACATTTTTGACATGCTTCGTGCGGCGGATCGGAGATCTGTATCCTGGTTGCGAGTCTCATTCTCGATTGTCATTCAATGCCCGTCTTTTAAACATTAAAGCGAGAATAGGTACTGCGAAAAGGGTTACAATCAAATAGTTGATTTGATTAGTGAGATTTGCCCTCGAGAAAATCTGGTGCCCAAGAAATTTTACGATACTAAGCAGTTGATGGGTGGGATGGGTCTTCCCGTAGAGAGGATTGATTCTTTGTGCAAATAATTGTATGATATATTGGGGTGCGGACGGGGAGTTTGAATCTTGTAAGGTTTGTGGTCGATCCCGATTCAAACCTCGCTAGACGTGGTGTGGATGGTCGATGGAAAAAGAACAGTCCTTTCAAAGAGATGTTCTATTTTCCTATCATTCCTCGATTGCGAAGGCTGTATCGATCCACTACTACTGCTAAGGATATGATATGACATGCTAGTTGCTATAATGATGAGGCTGGTGTTATGCGTCACCTGCAAATTCGTTGGCTTGGAAACACTGGACTATTCATATCCCGATTTTGCGGTGAAATACGGAATGTGAGGTGGGTTTGAGCACCGATGGTTTTCGGCCGTTTGGGCGATCGGAAAACAGATTCGTCATGGCAGTGATAGTGACACCGTACAATTTGCCCCCATGGTTGTGCATGAAAGAACAATTCATGTTTAGCGGTTTTGGTGCACAGTCCTAAAAATCCGAAGGATAATATATATGTATTTTCTGACCACTAATTCATGATTTGAACATCTTTGTGGGAAATGGGGTGGAAACCTATGATGTTGCTAGAAAGCAGAATTTTATGATGCGAGCCGCATTAATCTGGACCATTAGTGACTTTCCGGCTTACTCAATCTTTGTCTGGATGGAGCACCGGAAGGTGCTTGACCATATTGTGCTGAGTACTCCGATGCCTTCACTTTAAAACTTCGGCCATGGCTTGATCGTGGTTTGATAACCATCGTAAGTTCTTACCCAGGGGACATCCGTATCACGGGAACAAGACTGCATTCACGAAGAATGTAGTAGTTCTGAGATGACCCACCACCCATCCGAACAGTGAAATGCTTCTACAAGAAATTGATTGGTTGGGAGTACCGGAAAGTGACAGAAGAGGGTGCCGAGGCCCACAACGAGAAGATTAGATGGTGGCTGGAGGAAGAAAAGTATTTTTTGGGATTTGCCATATTGGAGTACCCTCTTGATCCGCCATAATTTGGATGTGATGCACATTGAAAAAAATGTATTTGATAATTTGTTCTACGGTGATGAATGTGGAAGGGAAAACAAAAGACACAAATAAGTCTAGGGATGAACTTAATGAATATTGTCGTCGTCCCTCTCTAGAGAAATGTCAACGCACGAGGAAAGTATCACAAAGCTTGTTATTCACTTGATAAGAGTCAAAAGGATGATACGTGCGGATGGGTAAGCCCGAGTTGAAGTTTCCCGATGACTATGTGTCTAACCTATCTCGATGTGTAGGCTGGAGCAAATTGAAGATGTTTGGGATGAAGAGTCATGATTGTCATGTGTTTATGCAGAGACTACTCCCGATTGCTTTTCGTGAAACTCTGCCGCGAATGTGTGGAAAGCAATCACCGAACTTAGTTTGTTCTTTAGGAGTTAACTTCTACATCCATTACGGTAGAGAACATGGCTCGATTGGAAACAGATGTTCCAGTTATATTGTGTAAGTTGGAACGTATTTTTCCGCCAGCCTTCTTCAATTCGATGGAGCATCTGCTGTGCACCTTGCATACGAAGCAAGGATAGGCTGGTCTGTGCGGTATAGATGGATGTATCCATTTGAGAGGTAATTTATAACTCTAAATTATTTGATTACCTAAAACGGTTATATATATATATATATATATATATAACACTTGATTCATTTAATTAGGTATCTTTACAATTTAAAGCTCGAGTGTTGGTAACAAGGCGCATGTTGAAGCATCGATTGCAAATGCGTATTTAACAAAAGAGGCCTCAATATTTTGTTCCCTCTATTTTGGCGATCACGTTCGGACGAGGCGGCACGGTGTACCTCGTAATTACGATGGTCGGGCGAGGTACCGAAGTAGCGAAAGGTACTTTGTCCATATTTATACCTCCCGGTCGACATCTTGGAAAGGTGAACAAAAGATGGATTGTAGATGAGGAGAAAACACACGGCTCATACGTACGTGTTCTTGAATTGTCGAGTTGCAACCGTATATCGAGTAAGTTTATAACGTTCGACTTTTGTTAATTATACCGTCAATCCGTATATTAAATAATCAAATCTCCTTTTGTAGTATGTTTTCCGAGCAATTGCAAAAATACCATCCGGGACTCTCGAGGGCTGAACAAGATAATAGACTACAAGATGAGTTTGCATCGTGGTTTGAACAACTTGTAAGGATAAACAATATTCAAAATCGGTGGATACGTGATCTTTCTAGCGGTCCTTCGAGTTGTGTCACCACATACCACGGATATTACGTGAATGGTTACAAATTTCACACACGAACTTATGGCTCATCCAAATCTACTTCAAATTGTGGCGTTTGTATCAAGGGTAAAAATTATGATGCGAGATGAGAATGATTTCTACGGGATCCTCGAGGAAGTAGTGCAATTGGAGTACCACTGGACGTATTGAGAAAAATGTTGTCTGTTCAAGTGTGAGTGGTTTGATCCATCTGTGCCAAATGGAACTAGAGTACATCCTCATTACAAACTTGTGGACGTTAATCAAAGGGGAAGATACGGCCGCTACGATCCTTTTGTGTTAGCAAGTCAAGCCACTCAAGTTTACTATTGCAAATACCGGAAAGCGTAGACATGAGTGGTTGGCCATTTGCAAAATCAAACCGAGATCCTTGGTCGAAACCGTGCCAACGAATGAACAAGAGCTTCCCCTTTCAAGACGACCTTGAGTCCCAAATTAATGTTGTGCAAGCGGATGATGATCCAATCATATTGACAGATGTCAACGGTGCACTAATTGATATTGAAAATAATGAAGAAGAGGAAGGAGAAGACGAAGAAGAAGAAGAAAATGATGATGATGAGGAGGAGGAGAGTGAAGAGGAGGAGGAGGATGAAAACTCGGATGAATATTGAATATATAGTGTAATAATTATGTGTGTTTCATTTTAATGCATTACTCGAGTATATGATGAATTATTTGTTATTGAATAGTGTAATAATGTGGTTTTATTTAATTATTGTTCTGAGATGAGGGGACCGTCTGGATGGAGGGGACCGTGCAGGTCCGAGGGACGATTTGGGTCGAGACGGAGCGTCTGGATTTGGGTCGAGGGTACCAGTGCAGGTACCCATTATTCAGCGAGATGAAGCGGGCGAGGCTGTCGGCTCACGAGTCTTATGAGGACCATCCAGATCCGGCTCCGGCTCTCGCGGGTTCGATCACGGATATATGGATCTACGAGGGCACGTAAGTTAAATACTTGTGAATAATAAAGCGTGTCATATTTATATGTCTATTATAATTTCGCGTGTTTATTCCGTTTTGCGGAGTTGATGCCATCGAATCGGGTATCCAGGATTATTCGGGATATTATGTATAAACATATGGAGCCCGGTGCATTCACTTTCGGATGATATCTCCTCGAGAGGCTGCGAGACGTCTTGGGAGTCATTTCGGGTACATTATATTTTGTTATTCGCTATTTAATTTTGATTAATTTATAAACTTTAACGCTTATTGAGTACAATAATATTTTGTTTGGCAGAGAGTGACTAGGTGGGACCCTTCCGTTACGAACTCAACGGAGGTGTATCATTGTTCCTTCGTAGGGCGTGGAAAGATACAGCGATATGCTTTGAACAACGTGAAAAGTTGTTCTTCACCAAGGAACAGTGCTGGATGGGATGACGCCGTCTTCAATCCACTTTGCTCGAGTATTGGGGTAGAGAAGAGGTGAGGTCAAAGAGCGAGCGGTGTAGGAGGAATCGAATGTCGGAGCACGGAGGCACGGTGCTTGGCATGTCCGTCATAGGGGCGGATCCCGTGGATCGGCCGAGTATGCATATGACTTTGTAAGTAATTTTTTTAATGCTAGTTCAATATTTTAATTAAACATGTGGTTCTAATTAAATAAATACGGGAGAGGAAGCATGGACGGCCCCCAGGATCGGGACATAGTGCGGCATTTCCACGCAACTCCTGAAGGGGAGTACACCTACAGGCTGTTAGTGACACAATTGTAAGTATTTTCATTTTATATTATGTAATAATTTATAAAAAAATTATATATATGTCTATTTTTGTAATCTAAATTTTTAATTGTGGAAATATTAAATGCAGTATGAAGTACAAGAGGCGGCCTCCCGAGATGCCTCGGCCCTGAGGGTCGAGCTCGAACCCCAACCCGACTTATCCCGGATCTATGTCCAAAGAGTTGGAAAACAACACGGGAGGGTTCGGGGTCTCGGTCACTGGGTAAGTCCAGACGCATCCCTCCGGCTCTTGCTCATCATCGAGCACTCCTACTAGTGGGATCACCCAAGCCGATATGGATCGGATGCTCCAAGAGGAGCGTGAGAGGGTGCGGTTGGAGATGGAGCAGATGCGAGAGCAGATGCGAGCGGAGATGAGAGCGGAGATGCGATTGGAGTTGCGGCGGACATGCAACGTCAACTCCAGGAGATGTTGCGGGGTTACGGGGTTCCTTCCCCGGTGGTGATATTCCCTATCTCGGTCCGGGTGGTGATATTCCCCCATCCGGTCCGGGTGGTTACTGATCGATCATCCCGTGGGTCCCGGGGTTCTAGGCGCCGCTAAATTAATTATTTGTGTTTAAAACAATGAATTTTTCGAATGTACGTTAATTAAGAATTTATGAATTTTAAATGTGTATGAATTTTAATTAATTTATAAGATGATGAATTTTAGTTATTTAAATTATTAATTTTAATTGTTTAAGAGTACATAAATACACATGATAATATAGTTGATAATTTAATTGAATATATATGTGGTAATAATAATAATTATAAACATGATAATATATATATGCAATAATAATAATAATAACAATAATATATGATAATGTGTATATAGTGAATTATAGGATACAATTAAATGTTATTCAATTAAATATGTTTAATATATATAACTATTATTCAATATTGTATACAATTTAATTGAATGTATATGATAACATATATAATTGAATAATAGTTATATATATTAAACATATTTAATTGAATAACATTTATAAATTAAATATATATAAAATATTGAACATAATATGATATTAATATATTTAAAAGCAAAACTATATCGAATGATTAGCTTTGCCCAAGCGGTAAAGCGCCAAGGCCCTCTTCTCCATTCGCGTGGAGGTCGCGGGTTCGAATCCTTTGTCGAGCGAAAAAAACTCGCTCGAGGCTAGGCCGCGGCCAGGCGCGGGTTCGATCCCCGCCGCAATTCTTTTTTCGAAATTGAATTTAGCGAGGGGCAAGACGAGGGGCCAACCTCGCCAGCTGGCCCTCGCCAATACCCTCGCCAATTGCCCCTCGCCGAGCCTCGCTAAATCCTCGCCAAACTCCCTCGCTAATTCCCTCGCCAAACCCCCTCGCTAATTCCCTCGCGAAACCCCCTCGCCAAAACCCTCGCCAAACGCCCTCGCTAAATCCCTCGCCAAATAAGCCCTCGCTAAACTCGCCCTCGCCAAATCCCTCGGCAATTAGCGAGGGCTCATACCCTCGTTAATTAGCGAGGGATTTGGCGAGGAAGTGTTTCCCGACAAGGTTTTGCCGAGGGCTACCTTCCTCGGTAAAGCCCTCGCTAATCCCCTCCCCTCGTTAATTCCCTCGCTAATCCCCTCGCCAAATTCATTTTTTTGTGGTGAGAGAAACTGGAAGAGGGGAAAAAGAATAAGCAACCTAAGACCGGGAATCCTATCAATGCTCCACTGCAAACAATCACGAAGAAGAAGAAGAAGAAGAAGAAGAAGAAGAAGAAGAAGAAGAAGAAGAAGAAGAAGAAGAAGAAGAAGAAGAAGAAGAAGAAGAAGAAGAAGAAGAAGAAGAAGAAAGATAAGTGTAAAATGTCTTGTTATAATTGTCATCAACTTGGCCACTTTGCTCGTGAATGCCACGAGCCCAAGAGGGACAAGATAATTCATATGAATTCTATTTTGAGTATGATATATGTCCCTAATCTTGTGTTATTGACCGAATCTTATCCTCTGTGGATTATAGACTCGGGGGTAGCAGACCACGTAACAAGGGACAGAGGAGCATATATGGATTACCGTCATGTTCCGAGGGGGACGAGATGGATATATGTGGGTAATAATGCTCGAGTTGAAATCAAAGGAGTTGGGACTTGCAAACTTGAGTTGGGCAATGGTCGTGCTTTTATACTACATGATGTCTTATTTGCTCCCGAGATCACACGGAATCTTGTTTCGTAACAATTCTTCTTAATGTAGGATTTAATATGTTATTTTCAAAAGACATGGTTTTTATTAGTAAAGACGATGTTTGTTATGGTCTTGGACATATGATTGATGGTTTTATGGTATTAGATTGTAATAGAACAACTTTTAGTTATTATGAAGATCGTTCATGTTTTCTAAATGTTTGTTCATCTAGTGATGCTTGTGTAGATAATAACATTTGGCATGCTAGATTAGGTCATATTGGGCAAGATAGGATGAATCGATTTGTCAAGGAAGGACTCTTAAGTTCATCTTCGAAAGTCGAGTTATCCAGATGTGAACATTGTCTTGCTTTGGTAAAATGACTAAAAACCTTTGGCAAAGTTAGAGCTGATTTTCCATTGCAATTAGTCCATTACGATATATGTGGTCTGTTAATGTGAGGGCGCGACATGAAGCTTATTATTTCTTTACTTTCATAGATGATTATTCGCATTATGGATATGGTTATTTGATATCTCACAAATCTGAAGCATTAAGTTGTTTCAAGCGTTACCTAAATGAGGTTGAGAATAAAAAGATAGAAGCTGTTAAGGTTTTACGAACCGACAGAGGACGTGAATATCTTTTTGATCAATTCAAGGAATTGTGTAATGAAAAAGGGATAATCCGGTAATTAATTGTTCCTTACACTCCTCAACAAAATGGTGTTCTTGAGAGAAGGAATAGAACATTGTTGGAAATGGTTAGATCCATGATGGCACAAGCTAATTTACTGTCTCTTTTTGGGGGATGCGTTACTAAGCTGCGGCTTATGTATTAAATAGAGTGCCTTCAAAGTCAATTGCTTCAACTCCATACGAACGCTGGACGGGTAGAAAACCCGATTTAAGTAACCTTAGATCTTGGGGATCTGCAGCTTTCGTACATGATTCTACGAGTCAATATGAAAAGTTGGGACCAAGAGGAAAGAAATGTATCTTCATAAGATACCGTGATCACTCTAAGGGATACGTGTTTCTCGGAGATCAAGGAGATGGGAGTGTGGTGAAATAGATTCACGTAATACAATTTTTAAAACTGAATTACGATCGAGGGGAGTTCGAAATATTGAACCAATTTTTGAGGCGCGAAAATCACTCTATATTAGATCCAAGTGGGAGTGGTTTGTAAATAATGTGGATCTTGATGAGAGTTTTTCCGTTGAAGATCAGATGGATCTTGACGAAAAACGCTTTTATCTGAGAAGATCTTACAACACGTCAATCTCGGAATAGTTCAAGGAAATATGTGCCTAAAAGGCATTATGACATTGAAGGTCATGTTTTCTTTATTTCTCAAGAAAATGAGGAGGTAATCCCAGTAGATGAGGAGGAGCCTAGAAATATACAAAAGGCTTTATCTGTCCGGCAAAAGAAAAATGAAAAAAGCAATGGAAGGGAAAATGGAGTCTATAAGATCAAATCAAGTTTGGGAACTTGTTGATCTCCCAAAAGGACGAAAAACAATTGGTAATAAATGGATTCTCAAAATTAAAAGAAAGGTGATGGATACCGTAGAAAGGTTTAAAGCTCGCTTGGTGGCAAAAGGTTATACTCAACGGAGGGTATAGATTATGAAGAAACATTTTCACCGGTAGTGAGATTTGCCTCAATTCGTCTACTTCTAGCCTTAGTTGCTAGTATGGATTTAGAGTTGCATTAAATGGACGTTAAAACTGTTTTCTCAATGGAGAATTAGAAGAAGAAATCTACATGCAACGGCCTATAGGATTCATTCTTCAAGGTCAAGAAGAGAAGGTTTGTAAATTGAAAAGATCAATTTACGGACTTAGAAAGTAGTCTTCAAGGCGGTGGTATTTGAGATTTCACAAAATGATAATCTCATATAACTTTGTCATGATAAACGAAGACCACTTTGTGTGTATGTTAAACGGTCCATGAAAAATTTTATGATTATATCTTTATATGTGGACAATATTTTGTTGGTGGAAACAACAAAAAGTAACTTGAGACCATTAAAAAATGGTTATCTTCAAACTTTGAAATGAAAGACATGGGTGAAGCGAGAATACATACTTGGTGTAAAAATTTATAGAGATCGTTCAAGAAAACTACTTGATTTATCTCAAGAGACTTACATAAGAAAACTTCTAGTACGATTCAAAATGGATAAATGTTCACCTATGGATACTCTGTTGTTAAAGGCGAATCATTAAGCCGTGATATGTGTCCAAAGATTCTAGAGGATTGATCGCTTGTATTTTAGCACTAAGTATTTACGACCAAACAAATATCGAACCCAAGGGACTAGGAGAACGGCGAAGCCTCAAAAACATACGTTTCCATAGAATTATAGTGGCTATCCGGATGCTAACACTTAAATCAACAACAAAATAAACAAGAGCAAGCAAATAGCAAAAGGAAGCAAATAAAACTCTAACGAGTGCAAGTGGTGTGTGAAACGATCGCTCGGGTGTCTTCCTTACACAATCCTTCGGGTATCACACAAATCGATCACAAATCAAGGCATGGAAATGGTCAAAGCTAAGAGCGATCACGTAATTTCTAGCAAGCTAGCTCCTAGGACCGTTGATCACCTAAACACGTTCACAATCGGGTACTAATGTCTAGTGGTCGTCCCTTCACTACACACCTAGGCATGCAATGTCCACTAATTGGGAATCTAGCAACTCATCCACCTCTCGGTGCAATCAATTACGATCAAAATCATCAAAATCAATCAATTAGTTCACTTAATCCTATCCTAAGCATATCCAACTCTCGTTGTAATACACCAATTCAACGAATCAAGCTAATGAAATTAATTAATCAAGAGATCATCACAAAGCCCACTAGTAGAAGCATTAAGACCACAACACATGCCAATCAAAGTGATTAATTCATGACCAACACCAAAATCATGTGTAATTCCAACACCCAAGCAATCAAGAGGGTTAGCCCATGGCTAATTTGATCAACAAAATAGAAATCAAAGCAATAGAAACATTACCCATGATAAACTAGATGAAAGCAATAAATTGGGAAATATCACCTTAATTGAATTGGATGAAAACTTGCAATGGATCCTTACAATAGCTAGTTCCTTGCTTAAATTGAAGAATTAAACTAAGATAAGCTATGGGTAAACTTAATCTAATCAGAAATTAAAGCTATCTATCTATGAAATTGAAGAACAAGGAAAGGGGAAATGGAATTCAAAGTTTCTAATCCAAGCTAATTTAATCTAAGTGTGGAATTGTGTTCCCAAATGAGTTCTTCCTCTTCAATTCAGAAAATTGGGCTTTTATAGCGGGAGGCTCGAGTGAAAAGGCTGAAATTGCAAGTGAGTCCTCGAAAAATTAAGTTCTCGCAAAAGCTGCTCCGAGAAGCCTGTCTCGACTCGAGACATTTGCACGACTCGAGTCGAGACAGATTGACTCTGTTCGTCTCGAGCTTCCTGGCCGTCTCGACTCGAGTTGACCACTGTCTCGACTCGAGACGCCACTCGAGACAGGGTCGAGACACCACTCGAGACATGCTAGCTTGCTCACGTAAATCTCCTTACGTCTCGACTCGAGTCATGAGCTGTCTCGACTCGAGACGCCACTCGAGACTCCGACTCGAGACACGGCTCGAGACATACTCTGCAGCCGGTCCTTTGATTTTCGATCTTCTATATCATGAGCATCCGACCTCCGATTGCTTCGATTCTTTTTGCGTTGTGACCCTCTCTTCAGTGTCTTTCTGAATCTTCACTTGAACCTTAGATTCACTGAGAAATGAACACGGGGTGGGCTCGTTTCTTGGACCATCAGCTCAAATCAAACTCAATTTGGTGGAAGGCTTGTCCTTTGCACAAAATATGAACAAAAACCTACAAAACAGACATAATACCTTCCACAACCGTTAAGCTCACAATTATAAGGATTAGTGTGATAATGCTCATAAAATAGATCAAAATATGCAATGAATCCACAATAAAATCATGCAATAATTCACCTTAATCAAGGATAAAGCTAAAATGTCCAAAGTACCATACGCTAATGCAATTGAAAGTCTAATGTACGCAATGTTGTGTACACGTCTAAACATCTAATATGCCGTTGGCACAGTCACAGTATCAATCTAATCCGGGTAAAAAGTATCTTGGATGGCGGTGAAAAGGATTTTCAGATATCTAAAGGGAACTGCAGATTATTATCTTTGTTACCAAGGAAATAATGTGACATTAAATGGGTATACAGACGCAGATTGGAGTGGTGATTTAGATGAACGTAAATCGACCTCTGGTTATGTCTTTTTGCTCAACAATGGAGCGATGTCATGGTGTAGCAAGAAACAATCTTGCATTGCATTGTCCACAATGGAAGCTGAATTTGTGGCATGTGCATCTATGACAAGAATCGATTTTGCTAAGGAGATTTTTGAAATATTTGGGAGTTGTGAACTCTCCGGTGGGAGTGTCACAATGCATTGTGATAATCAAGCAGCAATTGCTTACACAAAAGATCCCACATATCATGGAAAGACCAAGCATATCGATACTAAGTATAATTTTATTAGAGATATTATAGAGAAGAAGAAAGTGACTCTTAAATACATTTCTACACGATTGATGTTGGCAGATCCTTTTACCAAAGCTATTCCTAGATATGTTTTTCCTCGGGACATGTCAAGGCTTTTGGTTTACATAGGATATAATGTAATGCGATGTAAATATTGTATGTTGTTGATGTTATATTTGTTATGGTTATAACAATTTATGTATCACAAATATATGGAATTCATATATTAGTATGTCTACAAGTTATGATTGACTCTCTCATACGAGCAATCACCTTTGACATTAGAGAATGTGCAAAGTTGAGATTATATTATTCAAAATAATCGTAATAGATTTTAGCCACAAATCTATTTAACTTTTTTCAAAGCTAAATCACCATTCCGACCAAAAGTGGGAGGAAATCCAAGTTAAGTGTTGTAGATACGCTTGAACTGTGATTTATACAATGCCTAAAATTAAAATGACATACGCTTTCACCATGGAAGTTAAGACATTGTAACATGTGTTCATCATACTACATGTGCTAAGATGACCATAAGGATATGAGAAATATAATCCCAAATTTTTTCTCATAGTATGAGTCCTTGAGGTTCAAACTAACCTCATAGAAGTACCCTTTTGGACTTTCTAATTTATTTCTAAGTCTTCACTATAGTGATGCTACTTTAGCATGTTATCAATAGCCATGACAATTCGGTGATACGATGCATGTCTAGGAAAGCGGCTATAGTGGGAGTCTGTAGATATTTTGTTCGAAAGGAAGAATATCTTTATTAACACATTCTATTGTGATTCATTGACCGGTCAATCGAGTTAAGAACTTGATTATGAATACATAGTGTTTTGACAAAAGTTGAATATGCTCTAATAAATTACAAGGGATTGTAAGAGATATGTCAACTTGTGTTAATTGAAAGAATTCTGGGTACAACAAGTTTTGATTTTATTCATGTGAAATTGGTTGAGTTGTTATATATCCTTAACGAGTATATAATATTAAAACTCATATTCTCGAGGGTCACACGATTTATTTGTCCGTATAAAAGGTATATCAAATGGTGAACTGGAATGAAGCAAATGAGATTAAGTCTCTAACTTCATGTGTGAGTGGGAGATGAAAGTAATTAAATATTAAATATTAATATATATTAATTATATATTTAATATTTAATTTATCCACTCATGAAGTGGATAATAAAAAAGAGGAAGTTAAATAACTTCTCTTTTGGATACTGCGGTTTTTCTTTTTCTCGGTAAAAGAAAATGAAAGCTGTAGAAGTGATTTTACGTTCATTTTCCAATAACGAAGAAGCTGCTGAGTTTTTTCCACACAAAGTAACCAAAATACCAAGGACATTTAGATTGTGAATTTCATAGAAACAATTCTCGTAATTGTGTTCTTGATCGTGAGAATCACGGTTTGCATATATAACAAATATCATTTTCGCGAGGTTAGTATACCCGATATTTATCCGAGAATCCAACACTACCGCTCAATGCGCCCTCTACTTCCCCTCTTCACGTTGTCTCCTTTCTTTTAATTACTGCTGCTGCCCTATGCCCTTCTCTCACACACTTTTTCTATTTTTTTCCCTTTCTTCCAAAAGCGTTTCTACCTTTTTTTTTTGTACGCCTTGACTACTAGCTTTTTCCTATTAAAATCGCTGACTCCCCTTAAAGAAAACGTGCCTATCGGTTGAGATGCCCTCTTTTTTTTTTTTAATTAAAATCGGCAGCTCCCTTATGATCAATGTACAACTTGCCTTTTTCTTCTTTTAATCTCCAAATTGAAAGTTGGTCTTTTTCCTGTCAAAAAAAAAAAAGAAAGTTGGTCTTTTTGAATAACTGGGCCTTCTAAATTTGGTTAATAAATTGAGCCTCAAGTCATTTCTTCTTTCTTCTATTTTTGAGTCCAAATTCAACTTCTTCTCATTTCTTGCTCGATTTTTAGTAGCACAAAATGTACTTCTAAGTAATTGCCCCATAGATCCTAAATCTATCTATTTGAAGAAGAAATCATTTTAATTTTTCCTTCAATTGACCTCACAAAAATAATAGGCTCGTATTTTGCTTCAAATGTTCTTATTTCCCTACAAAAATAGCAAAACAATACCCTTTTCATCTCAAGTGTAATTAGTCAATTTAGTGTAAGTAATGCAAAAAAATTCTATTAAATTAAGCAAATAAAAACATGAATTTCAAACAATTTTCACACTAATCAGTCTTCTAGTGATTACCAAGCTTGCGACCATACCGATAAACATGGTCTTAACAACCCAGGAAATTAGACCTTTCCCAAAATCAATGAATAAACACTAATCAACAATTACAATTCAATGACCAACACTAACAACTGAAATTAGGAGCAATTACACAATTAGAAAGACATTTTATATATAAATTTCTCAAGATACATTACAAAAATAATACATAAATATATGTATGTATATATATATATATGCCCACGCCCACCATTTGGATAACTAGTTAACAAACCTACAATCCTTCCTAATTTCTTGTCCTCCATTGAGGCTGCTCATCTTGATCATGGAGTTTGCAAAGGCAGTGTGGAAAGCCTTTTTGGAGGTGGCAAATTTGTAAACCAAAGCCTTAGTCTTGGGAGTTGTGAGTAGAGCTTGATCGGACGCGAAGAGGGTTTTACCTTGAATGATGAGTTTGTAATGGGTGGTATCAAAGGAGGTTGGAGAAGAATCCATTGACATACCCGTTATCTTTGCACTGCTCTTTATGGGGCAAATGTTTCGCAAAGTTGCAGCAAAGGATGGCCGCAGGGTCGGGTCAATGTCATGGGTTGAGTTGAACCCATAAATTCGGCCTTTGAAAGAGGAGCAATGAGCGAACCCTAGACTATGCGCGCCTGCATCCTCATTCATATAAATTACAAATCAAACAGTCTCACGCAAATCATACTTATATTAGTTCTTTTAGTTCTGTAAAAATATTTTCAAAACACTTTTGATAAAGTGGCCATTTTTTTTGCAAGTCCAATCGGAAAACTTAATATTTTTGGTCCCAAAAGTGCGAAATTTATCCCTTTTTTTTAACTATTGACACTAATTTAGGAAATAAAAGAACCACTTTTAAGTATAAGGACAAAAGTGTTTTGGGATATTCATATGGGACTAAAAGTTCAATTTTCTACGAAAAATTTTCATTTTGCTAGCTTAGCTCTAATGTTTGTTTTCCTATTAATTATTTTCACCACAATTATACTAAAATAAATATATATATTTTTAAAAAACAAATAAATATTTTTAGGCTCGTAAATTTAAGGTTATGTTTTAAAAATTATAATTTTATATGCCTGCGATGGAAAAATATTTTTATAGGTCAGTAATTTATGGGGATGACAAATTAAAAATAATTAATTTTGAGTGGCAAAAGTAGAACATTAACTTTTTATTAAGCAAATGTAGGTTATTACCTTCACACTGACGAACCTTATAAATGTGTGAAAAAGTAATTTATAAGCCTACATTTACCCAAAAAAAAAAAAATTAAGGGCTTACTTTTAATAAAATGAAAACATATTGTTCATAAATTGTTACCTCCCCTATTACGAGGCTATAAAATATGTTTAAAACAAAATGTCCTACATTCATAACCCAATATTATTTATTTATGAAAACATATTATCTATCTATTTAGTGGGTAATCTTCTAATGTTATCTATACTCCTAAATGCATTTGTAAAAAGTGATTGACATTATTCAATTCTTTGTGTCTTTAACTATTACTTATCTAAATTATTACATATTTTTATTGCTTGAGTAATCTACCGGTGGATAAATGTAGGATTCGCAGTTTATTTAATTGTAAAATAAAATAATTGTTGATGTGGTTGAATGAAAGAGTACTAGTGATGGATGGGCAAATAAAATCAATTGTGTCATTTTTAATTTAGTATTTTCATGTTTCATAAGGTGGATGGATAACATATATCATGTTAAAAAAATTTCAACGAATCACAATAATTTTAAATCAATGTGTTAAAATTATAGAAGATGAAATTGTAATATAAAAATAGCACAGGTGAATTGAACTGACCTGTAAGAGCAACAAGATCTTCCAAGGAGAGGCCTCTAAGAGAGAAGCTTTTTGGAGTTGAGAAATAGCGAAAGCAGGAGACGGCAACTGAGCGGTTTCACTGGCTTTTGAAGTTCGCCCATCCTTTCTTCCTTTTGGTACCTCCCATGATGGCCCTCCTGACTACATCACTCCCCAATTAATGCCTTATATATTCACCTTTTTAATAATTTATAAATTAATATTCATACTATCTTATTTTAGATTGCTTCAAAATTCAAAAATTAACGTCTTATTTTTATTTTTATACCCAAAATAGCAAAAAAGTAATTCTACCCTCTTAACTTAAACTCTTATAAACTGCTCTTATTTATACCCTAATGACACTCAATTAATCATTTTAATAGAGTTGACTATAAAGTAATTCCTTTCAATAAAATTAAAAATATTCATTTGCCCTTCATTTTTATACTTCTTAATACTAATAAATAATAGTTTTTTAATACTTAACCATCAAAATTGGTACTAGAGGAATATATGCCAATAATTATATGTATATATTTTCTCCCATGTGCCTCTTTTGTTATAATCATGATGTTCTAACTAATCACTAATTAAACCGCTTTTACTACCTGTGGTAGCTCATTTTTGTTAAAGGGACCGCATAGATTCTTTTGTTATATACTACCTTCGTCCCTCTTTAAATTTAACATGCGAGAAATAATATGAAATTTTAATAAATATTTTTTCTTTAAATATGTGCCTATTGAATTTGCACAAATATTAAGAAAAAATAAATAAAGTAAAATATATTGTAAAATATTATGGGATTCACTAATGAATAAAATTGTATTTTTATTATAAAGTTGTTGATGAGAAATGTAAGAAAAGTAAAAAGATAGATATAGAGAGTGTGTAATAAAAGTAAAATAATAGAATATTTTAATATAAATGTTGGTTATAATTTAAAAAATATATATATTAAATTTTAAAAGACACATTAAAAATGATAAAATGTTAAAATTTAAAGGACTAGGAATTATATAATAATTAACCAAAAAGAAAAGTGATCCTGCCATCATATGCCATACATCACGTTGTCTATATCTAATTATTACATCTAAATAAATGCATAATTAAGTAGCTAGTAACTGGTGAGAGCTTTCGTTAGTTTTCATTTTCCTTAAAGCCTGAATCCTCGTGATTTTAGATTGTCTACTATTTTAATTTTTTTATATTTTATAAATATTTACTGAATAAAAACATGTAGAACATTAATTTAATAGACTTCCTCCGTTAATGAATCAGTAATTATTATATATTTCCTCCGTTACAATTTAAATTATCAAAAATTGTTAAAAATTCAAAATGAACGTTACAATTTTATTTTTCATATTCAAAATAACAAAAAAACAATTATACCCTCTCAAACTAAACTCGACTCATTTATCCTTTACTTCACACCTTTTAATACTAATGAACAATATTTTTATTAAACCCGTGTCATTTGATTTTGAGTCATTTAAGTGTGTGTTTGCAAACTCTACTATAAAAGTAGAATCAATTTTATTTTTTTAAAAGAAAATCAATTCTCAAGTGTTTGCAACTACTATATTAATCACTTATAATTGATTTTGGAGAAGCAACTAATACATGTCTTTGGATTCTAAAGAATCAATTTTCACCTTGGTAGGCACAAAAATCTATCTCTCAACAAATAAAAGATTTAAAAATTATTAATAAAGTATTATTTTTGTAAACACATTCATTTCTTAGAATTACTTTATTTCCAAACAATCTCCATTTTTAATTTTACTACGAAAAGTCGATAATCACTTAATATTACTTTTGATATTTTTTATAAAATTTCAAAACATAGATTAAATTATAATTGAAGGAGTAAAATATACTTTTATTAAAACTTGTGTTATTTGATTTTGGAATATGTTTTTGTTCCTTACCAGGACAATTGCATCTCTAGCAGCGAAAGCCAAGATATCAGCACAAGAGACAATGCCAGGGCAGGCAGCTTCAACAGCTTTTTGGCATTTTCAATCACAAAAAGGCATGCAGCGATTTGTTTGGCGCTCCATCTCTTTCTGCTTTATTTCCACCTCGAGACTCCAGCAATATCGACCCATCACAACCCTAGCTTATTTTATGCAAATAAATTTGTTAATTATTTTATTGCCAAAATATTATTTCCTCCATCCGGAGATGATTTTCACATGTGAAGTGACACACTTATTAAAAAATTCAATTTAGTGGAGGAGACAGAATAAAATGTAATACTCTCTCTGTCCCGATATAGTACAAATGAGTTAGGTATGATATAATGATAATATAATATAAATATAGTATAAATATTGTGATGAAGAGAAAATAAAAAGTAAGAGATTTAGATTAAAGTAAAGTTAAATGAGTGGCATATAGATAAATAATAGAAAAGTGTAGGGATATAAATTTAGTGATATATAGTTTTAAAAAATAGAATGAATAAGTTATAGTGGGACGAGACTAAAAAATGGGTAACTTATAGTTGGACGGAGGGAGTAGTATTTTGGGTTGTTGAATGGGATAAAGTGTAGAAAAGATAATAAAATAGAGGAAAACAAGAGTGACATTTTTAATTTTATGGTATTATAAAGGTGCTAAGAATCTTGGAACATACTGCTCGAAAAGAAAAATGTGAAAATAATTGCGAGACGCATGGAATATTAATTAATGAAAAAAATATTTGTAAAAGACCATATTAATTATGTGCACATGTACAATGTACATCACTAATAATATTGCTATAAGTCCTTCCAAAAAAAATAATATTGCTATAAGAGCTAATAATATTAGCTTGTAAAAACTAATATTATTGATCACTGTACACGTTGCACAAAATGTACATAATATTTTCACGATCATGCTTAATTTTCCAACCTATATATATTATATCAGCATTTATATATTATATATGTATCCTGTAAGAAATATTTATTACTTTCAAGGATAAATTACTAAAATTACCCATTAATTGATCGGAAATTTCATGCAAGATCCCAAAATGATTTTTTCGTCAGCGCTCAAAACTATACAAGTAGCACCGATCTTATTGTAATACTGAATTATTTATATAAATGAATTAATTTTATATTTTTTATAAGTTTAGATTTTTAGTTAAGATATATATATATATATATATATATTATATATGTAGTATCAAATCTTTAAGGCTCACCACATCCTGGCCGGTTTAAATCGCGTTAAAAATAACTCCATTTATATTCAATTGTTCACTCGTTGGGCCTCCTTTTCATAGGGTGAATTAACCCATCGGCCCAAAAGTGAAAAAAATATTAGGGTATTAATAAAAATGAAAAGGTTGCATTTTTGGTCCCATGAAAATTTTTCAAAGAACAATTCTGGTCTCACATTCTTTTTAGGTTCTTTATTTTTTCCAAAACAGTCTCAACTATTATTTTCAGGACCAAACTGAATTTTTACTACATTCTTTTGGTACTAAAATTGCAATTTGTCATTCTCTTGGGACAAAACTCGTATTTCTCTTGAGAAAAAAATGTCGAAAAAAATTACGTGATCAAAAGTGTCAAAAAAAGATCATTTTGCAACCCTCCATTCTCTTGAGATCAACCCCTAATATAAATAAATTAATTTTAGGTTTGAATTTCAGAATTTTTATGTGAGACGGTCGTGGAAATTAATCGATATAACCCAATTAGACGAAGTGAAATAACTCAAATAGTTAGAGCCCCACAATTATGCCGTGAGATCATGGGTTTGAGTCGTTGTATATTAAGATAAAAAAAAAAAAGATACAACACAAAAAAATATATATTGAAATACTGACCCTGATAAAACAATCATGGAAATGCATCCTGAGAAGTGTTGCAGGGACCGTTCTGTCTTCTGAAGTTGCTTCTTTAACAACGTTGGCAACAATTGACTCAACATTTGGACATTTTTTACTGTAGTGATTCAAACTCAGCCCACTTGCTATCGTGACGTTTATGATTAACAATGACAACAACATTAACCCCATAATGTTTTTCTCTCTCTTCATGTTTGAAATTTTTCTTGCTACCTTTGCGTATCTAACAATTAAGGCCATCCATATATAGAGAGAAAAAGTTGTAGAAACCCTAATCATGGCGATTGGGAAATTTGCGATGGCACAAACATGATTGCAAATTCTATTCTAAAAGTAGAATTATTTTTATTTTTGAAAAAATTATTTTTCAAGTGTTTTCGGTTAATACATTAAATACTTATGATTGATTATGGAGAAGCAACTAATATATGATTTTTGGATTCTAAAGAATCAATTCTCATCTTGGAATGCACAAAATGTGTATTTCTCAATATATAAATTTAAAAATTATTACTAAAGTGATTTGTTTATGCAAACACAATCACTTCTTAATATTGCGCGTTTTATTTCCAAACAAACTTCACTTTTCATTTTACTACAAAAATTACTTAGAACATGTTTGCAAACTCTACTCTAAAAGTAGAATCACTTTTTTTTTTTTTTTTTGAAGAAAATCACTTCTCAAGTGTTTGCAACTATTATATTAAGCACTTATAATTGATTTTAGAGAAACAACTAATACATGTTTTGAATTCTAAAAACATAATTTCCACCTTGAAAGGCACAAAATACGCATCTCAACCAAATATATATATATATATATATATATATATATATATATATTATTAAAATATTTTTTTCAAACACAATCACTTTTTAGCATTATTTTATTTCCAAATAATTTTCTTTTTTATTTTAATACAAAAATTTTAGCATTATTTTATTTCCAAATAATTTTCTTTTTTATTTTAATACAAAAATTAATTAATATCACTTTTTATTTTTCAGGAGAGTGCATGATGGTGTTGTTTCCTAAGCATTATTAATTATTCGATGCATGTGAATAATATTATTCATGCACCCCATGCCAATACGTCATGTCGCATTATTATTTCTTTTTCTTTTTGTCCGTTTCCTAACGTGCCCAAACGCCATAATTAATCACTACCCTCATATATTCTCCCTAGATTAATTCATGATCAGGTAAATGAGCAATGATTAAATGTGATATATGAGTCCATGAAACCATGAAAAATATGTAATATAAATTTACATGAGGTACTGGACAAATACAAAAGGGCGTTTAGATAATTAAAATTCTAAATGACATGGTAAATAATTGTTACGCTTTTAATGAAAGAGTAACATTTGTGTGAACTGAAGAGAGACACTTATACTCTATTTTTATTATCATTGATATTGATCATCATATTTTAGCAACAAGTATTTTCGACCAAACAAATATCGAACCCAAGGGACTAGGAGTACAATGGAGCCTCGAAAACATACGTTTCCATAGAATTATAGTGGCTAGTCAAGATTTCAAATTAAAGCAACTAAATAAAAAACACAAATCCAACAAGAAAGTAAACAAAACACAAAGCAACAAGCACCAAAGATGAGAAAGTAGTGCTCGGGTGCAATTCACCAAAAACTTCGTCAATTTCGGATCATCAACAATCAAGTGTTCATTCAAAGAGGGATCATAGGGATAACCAACAATTAATTCAAATAAAACCGTACTTGATAAGTCTAGGTTCGAAATGATAGATTGAGCACGTAGGAATGTAAGAGACGGCACTCTCACCCCTCACTAATTACAAGCAACAACAAGTAATCAATGTGCCTTAATGAGGTTCTAATTAATCAACCAAGTATCCTTGTGTTAACCAAATATCCACTTCAATCACATTAGCAAACCTAACACTTATGCATCCATTCAATCAACCAAGTATCCTTGCATCAATTAAATCAATAAACACAAGATCAAAGTTCACCCAAGCAATTAAATCATACAAAGCATCATTAAGACAATTAATCACCTCAACAAATGAACACCCAATCATCAATTCACCAAAATCAACTTATCTAGGGATCATTGCACCCAAGCACATAAGAAATTTAGCCAATCATGACTAATGGAAAGTAACCCATGAACATTGAGTAAAGGAAAAACATGAACATGCTGAAATCAATAAACAAAACTTGATATAAATGGTAGAAGTCACCTTGATGGAGTCTATTACAACTTGGATGATCAATTCTAGCAGCTATTACACTTGGGCAAATGAAATCTATCAAAAATTTGAAGAACACCTATCACTATGTGTTTGTGTGTGTGAAGGAATGCTGAAAATTAAACTAAGGAATTTATCTAAGTATAGAATGTGCTCTAAGTGTGTCCCATGCCTCAATCAGCTGAAACAGGGGGTATTTATAATGAGGGCAAAGTTTTAAATAACGAAAATTGCACCTAGGTCCCTCAAGAATCGGATAACTCGGCCAGAAAATCGCGCGACGCAGGTCAACTCGGGTCGAGTTGAAGGCAACTTGATGCAACTGGGAGGATTTTTCTCAGTCAACTCGGGCCGAGTTGGTCAACTCGGGTCGAGTTGGTCAACTCGGGCCGAGTTGGGCCAACTCTGGTCGAGTTGATTTCTCATTTATCTCTTTCCGACTTCGTTCCCCCATATCTTGAGCATCCGACCTCCGATTGAGCCAATTCTTTTGCGTTGCGAAGCTCTCTCGACCCTCTTTCCAACCATATAATTTCTCATTTGATTTGGCAATGTTAACAGACCTCAATTTGCACTCAAAGTTGGCCTAAAATCTGTAATTTCAACTTAAAACACCAAATCCAACAATTAAATGCAATTGGACCAATTAATTATGAATTAAGCCATAAATCACCATTAAAATAAGATAATTAAGCACTCAAATCATATGCAATTTTACCCTAATCAAATTCCCCAAACTTAAGACGTTGTTTGTCCTCAAACAACAAGACAATTAAGCACATTAGGGCAAAATTGATTGCAATTATGTCTCATGGCACAATAAATGAAAATAGGACAATCAAACCTCATCAATGAAAACAAGTATTCAATGTCACTTTCCACTAGCACTCAAAAATCTCATGTCGTGACAAATGCAATTCAAATGCTCACTCAATGCTCCTTCCACGGAGTATTTCACTCGACTCTCAAGTGTATAAGGGAAATGTAAGCACTCAATCATCCATTCACAACAATACACACCATATGCTTGCCAATAGACTCAATCTCAATCATCAATTTTGTGTGTCAACTATGAATCAAAAAGGGCTTTTCAAAAAGGTTGTAGTGTAGGCTCTTTGGATTAGGTGGGTGAATTTGGGGAAGAAGTGACTCATAATTAGTAGAGCAAATGAAAGTTGATTAAGCAATTCAATACACTTCATCTCAAGTCTCAACAATCATCACTCTTTCTTTTCTTTTCATTCTTTTCACATGTAATTCACCACCAACTCCTTTGAGTCTTTCTTTTTCAATCAAGCTCAAAATTGAATTTCACCTTCTCATCATTTCTTTCATTTTTTTCACTATTCAATTTTTCTTCTTTTCAACCTTCTTTTCTTTCTTCTTTCTCACAACAAACTTATCCAATCATACCACCACACTTTTCTCTTTTAACTTCACCATTCTTTTGCCAACAATCATGCTCTACTAATCATATGGACAAAAAGGCTCGTAAAGATAGGCAAAATGGCTTTAATCTCACAAGCTTGCCAAAGAATAAGGATTTAAGGCTCAAATTGGCTCACTAGGGAAATTAATGTCAATGGTTGGGCAGAATTTGGCTAAGTAGCTTTTCAAATCAAACAAGGCCTCTAATCATCTTCATAGATCAACACAAAATTCAACTTCAACTAGTCTAGAGGCAAGTTCTAGCATGCAAAGTCACAAATGATGCACTCAACAAGGAAATAAACCGTTTAACATGTACGATTCAAAAGGCACAAAAGCTCACGGGCTTAAAAATGAGCAAAGAGAGTAAGCATCATTCATCACACTCATCATCACAAAACAATTTTCATGCTAGCCTCAAGCAACACATCATCTCATATCACATCAAAAGTTCAATATGATCATCAATCAAAGCATATATGCCATGTACATACTTCCAAGCATATACCCCCTACACAAATAATACCACTCTCCAAAACAACTACTCTCAAGAAAGATAGACTCAAATATATTCAATTAATCCACAAATAAGCTCCAAAATCACAAAAATTTTCTCATGCTAATGAGAGGCAAGTTAGTGCAACGAAAATCGCTAAACTAACACACCCCCAAACTTTTTCATTGTCAAGCAATTAAAAGTTTGGTAAAGTAGTTAGCTAATTGAGTTGCACACAACTACCTACTAAGAAATGAAAGCTCAACACCCAAAATCATTTACAAGTATAGATACCAAATAAGCTCAACAACGAAGTGCGCCGGTGCAAATGGAAAAGCATGAAAAGAGGCACACCTCCCCCAAACTTAGACAAGTCTAAGTCTAGAGAAGGTGTTGTACCTAAAGGTCTTCAAGTACCCTCTCTTCTTCAAGCTTGCGAGCCTCACCAAGCCTCAAATGCACAACCTCGACTTCCTAACAAGAAAACACAAACACACTTATTGAAAGCAAAAACGAGCACAAAACAAAGAAGGCAAGAAAAAGGATGGGTTGCCTCCCATCTAGCGCTAGTTTTAACGTCCTATGCCGGACGGAACTCCATTGAGTTCAAACTTCCCTTTTGCTTCGATATTTGGCACCTCCTTCGGGATAGGAGGGTTCACATGCTTCACAAATGACTCTTTGGTATAGAGACGACCACCCCATTTATCTTCAAGTTCAAGTTTTTCTCCAACTTGCATGTCTCTTACGATCAACACTTCTCGATTCTTTAACTTCTCCCCACAAAGCAATCCACCCCACTTAGACTCACACCACGTGATCGTATCTCCTATAGCAAAGCGTTTTTCTTTCTTTTCCTCGGTGGAAGACTTTCTCCTATCCAGCTCCCCCAAACTTGCAATTTTCCAAATTTTGGTAGTTTGCTTCAATTTTTCTTCTTCTTCTTTCCATCTCCGGGATCTTTCAAAGGCAATTTTTGAGACTTTTCTTTACGTTCCCCCTTATCTTCTTTTCTCAAAGGAGTGGATATTTGGATCGAGTGACATTCCTTTTGCTTGAATCATCATTCAAAGAATCATAGATCGAAAATGTGATCTCTTCACCATTGAAGCTCAACTTGAGCTCTCCACTCTCCACGTTTATCATGGCTTTCCCGGTTGCAAGAAACAGCCTTCCAAGGATTAGTGGCACATCCTCATCTTCTTTCATATCTAAGGCAGACGAAATCAACCGGGAAGATGAATTTATCAACCTTCACTAGCACATCTTCAATGATCCCCTTAGGATAAGTGACCGATCTATCCGCCAATTGAAGGTTGATGGATGTGGGCTTCACCTCTCCCAGCCCCAAACGATTGAATATGGAGAGTGGCATCAAGTTTATGCTCGCCCCAAATCACAAAGGGCTTTCATCTTTGCACTTCCTCCAATTTCACAAGGAATAGTAAAGCTTCCGGGATCCTTGAGCTTCTTGGGAAGATTCCATTTGAGAATAGCATTGCACTCCTCGGTCAAGTTGACCGTCCCATTATCAATGAACTTCCTCTTTTTCGACATGAGCTCCTTCAAGAACTTCAAGTAATGTGGCATTTGCTCAAGAGCATCCATTAATGGAATGTTGATTTGAAGTTTGTTGAAGACTTCAAGGAATTTAGAAAATTTTTCCTCAAGTTTTTGCTTCATGAATCTCTTTGGGAAGGGAGGTGGGATAGGTGTCTTGGGCACTCCCCAACGGTCACAAGGTATATGATCTTCTTTCTCTCTCAATTCCTTGGCTATCTTCCACTTAGGAACTCGGGTTGACCCTTCACCTCTTTCAAGCACCTTTCCTTGCTTCTTTGACATTGCTTCTACCATCTCTCTTTTTCATTTTCCAAATCCTTCATCATTCCTTTTTCCTCTTCATCTTCATTCATTCTCTCAAACTCGTCTTCACCAACCTCTTCTTTTCATTAGAATCACCACTCTCACGCTCATCATCTTTTTGCATAGAAGGTCTATCATACTCGGTACCAATCCTCAATCGAATAGCATTGCAATGCTCTCGTGGGTTTACCTCGGTATTTGAAGGAAACTTCCCTTTATTTTGCAAATTCCCCAAAGTGGTGGCTAATTGACCCATTTGGAATTCAAGAGTCTTAAGTTGGTTTCCATGTTGGGCAATTTGGCTCCCAAATAAGCTTTCCATCTTGTCAAGCCTTGCTTCAAACTTAGCATCTTTCTCTTCCGTCTTCTTGATCAATAAGGCTAACAACTCATCCGTTGAAGGCCTCCTTCTCCATTAGGCGGTTTAGCTCCCGGATCATATCCGGGTGGGAATTGTACGGCGGCCTTAGGATTCGCATATGAAAAATTTTCATTCTTACGGGCATTTGAGTTGTAGGAGTTGTTGCCTTGAGCAAATTGGCCTCCTTGTTGAAAAGAAGATTGACCTCCTTGTTGAAAAGGGGATCGAAATTGCCCTTGATTGAATTGCTTCCCTCCTTGGTAGCCTTGTTGATATCCTCCTTGTGGTTGCCTTCCCATATAATTTACATCTTCACATGGCCCAACTTGATTAATAGCTTGCCCATCTTGCATCATTTGAGGAGGAGTGACATCTCTTGGTTGGTTGGCGGTAAGTGAGCTCACCTTATCAATAAGTGTCATCATCATAGACTTCATTAAGTCTCCTTGTTCCACATTGGCTACTCTTTGATTTGGCACTTGATTGGTGTTCCATTGGGAGGCATTGTTGGCTACACCATCTAAAATCTCAATGGCTTCTTGTGAGGTCAAGAATAAGAAGTCCCCCTTAGCACATGCATTCAAATGTAATTGAGATGCTTCATCCACTCCACAATAAAAGAAGCATATGGTTTGCTCCTCCGGAAACCGTGTTGGGGACACGATATCAACAAATTGTTGAAACGTTCCCATGCATCCTTGATACTCTCCTTTGGCTTTTGCTTAAAACCGGCAATCTCATTCCTTGCTTGGACGGTTCGAGAAGGAGGATAGAATTTAAGCAAAAATTTTGACTTATCTCGTCCCAAATGTGCACGCTCCCGGCGGTAAGGTTTTGCTAAGCCACCGCTTGGCCTTTCCCGTGAGGGTGAATGCAAACATCCTCAACTTCTTAGCGTCTTCGGTCACTCCATTGAACTTCATAGTGTCCGCTAGCTCCAAGAATCTATCCAAGTGTTTGTGAGGATCATCTATCCCATCTCTTCCCTCAATTGATTCTCCATGAGAAGCTTGATCATAGCCGGTGCAATCTCAAAATTATTAGCTTGGATATTCGACCTAGCTATCCCATCGTAATACTCCCGTAGTTGAGGCTCAAAATAAGCACGAATGGATCTACCTTCCCTTTGAGGTGGCGGATTTTGTGGGTTTTGATTGTTAGGCAAGGGTGGTGGTGGAGGATTGTATGGAGCAATGTAATTTTGGTCTTGATATGGAGGATATGGTGGATATGGAGGTGGGTATGGATATGGATTTTGACCTTGAATTGGAGGTGGTGGATATGGATATGGGTATGGGTAAGGGTAAGGATAAGGATTTTGGGGATTTGGTGGATTTTGATGCACCATCTCTTCTCTTTGAGGTTGGGCACCTCTCAATTCCACTTGGATGCCTTGAATATTGATCTCCCCTTCTCCTCCTTCATGAGCAACCCTCTCTCCATGTGGGGGTGGATCCCTTCCATTTCTCTATCAAAAGTCCTACGATTCCTCCTCCGATTCCTTCTTCTTGGTAGAGCTTCGTTATCAATTTTCAAAGTTCGATCAAGCACCTACCAATCAATAGACCAAGTATCAAATTCTTAAAATAAAAAGAACAAACAAGAAAAATAAATGCCACTAGTAACTCCACTCAACTAGAATTCAAGTTCCACCTAAGTGTCCTCAACTAGTCCCCGGCAACGGCGCCATTTTAATCGCTTATATTTTAGCAACAAGTATTTTTGACCAAACAAATATCGAACCCAAGGGACTAGGAGTACAATGGAGCCTCGAAAACATACGTTTCCATAGAATTATAGTGGCTAGTCAAGATTTCAAATTAAAGCAACTAAATAAAAACACAAATCCAACAAGAAAGTAAACAAAACACAAAGCAACAAGCACCAAAGATGAGAAAGTAGTGCTCGGGTGCAATTCACCAAAAAACTTCGTCAATTTCGGATCATCAACAATCAAGTGTTCATTCAAAGAGGGATCATAGGGATAACCAACAATTAATTGAAATAAAACCGTACTTGATAAGCCTAGGTTCGAAATGATCGATTGAGCACGTAGGAATGTAAGAGACGGCACTCTCACCCCCTCACTAATTACAAGCAACAACAAGTAATCAATGTGCCTTAATGAAGTTCTAATTAATCAACCAAGTATCCTTGTGTTAACCAAATATCCACTTCAATCACATTAGCAAACCTAACACTTATGCATCCATTCAATCAACCAAGTATCCTTGCATCAATTAAATCAATAAACACAAGATCAAAGCTCACCCAAGCAATTAAATCATACAAAGCATCATTAAGACAATTAATCACCTCAACAAATGAACACCCAATCATCAATTCACCAAAATCAACTTATCTAGGGATCATTGCACCCAAGCACATAAGAAATTTAGCCAATCATGGCTAATGGAAAGTAACCCATGAACATTGAGTAAAGGGAAAACATGAACATGCTGAAATCAATAAACAAAACTTGATATAAATGGTAGAAGTCACCTTGATGGAGTCTATTACAACTTGGATG
Organism: Paraleonurus japonicus; assembly: GCA_030762865.1. Taxonomy (NCBI): domain Eukaryota; kingdom Viridiplantae; phylum Streptophyta; class Magnoliopsida; order Lamiales; family Lamiaceae; genus Paraleonurus; species Paraleonurus japonicus. The sequence goes on along the minus strand of CM061060.1, from coordinate 20,898,597 downwards.
ATCAATTCTAGCAGCTATTACACTTGGGTAAATGAAATCTATCAAAATTTGAAGAACACCTATCACTATGTGTTTGTGTGTGTGAAGGAATGCTGAAAATTAAACTAAGGAATTTATCTAAGTATAGAATGTGCTCTAAGTGTGTCCCATGCCTCAATCAGCTGAAACATGGGGTATTTATAATGAGGGCAAAATTTTAAATAACGAAAATTGCACCTAGGTCCCTCAAGAATCGATAACTCAAGAAAAATCGCGCAGACGCAGTCAACTCGGGTCGAGTTGGTCAACTCGGGTCGAGTTGAAGGCAACAAAGGTAATCTGGAGGATTTTTCTCAGTCAAATCGGGCCGAGTTGGTCTACTCGGGTCGAGTTGGTCAACTCGGGCCGAGTTGGGCCAACTCTGGTCGAGTTGATTTCTCATTTCTCTCTTTCCGACTTCGTTCCCCCATATCTTGAGCATCCAACCTCCGATTGAGCCAATTCTTTTTGCGTTGCGAAGCTCTCTCGACCCTCTTTCCAACCATATAATTTCTCATTTGATTTGGCAATGTTAACAGACCTCAATTTGCACTCAAAGTTGGCCTAAAACCCGTAATTTCAACTTAAAACACCAAATCCAACAATTAAATGCAATCGGACCAATTAATTATGAATTAAGCCATAAATCACCATTAAAATAAGATAATTAAGCACTCAAATCATATGCAATTTTACCCTAATCAAATTGCACACTATCATTGTCATGCACATACATTATAAGTAAATGTGACCGTGATAATGCATGTATATGATTAAGCGTATGCATCCGCATTCCACAAGTGTAATTAAAAATGACCGCATTGTTTTGTGAAATCCTAGCTAACTCTAATGATCTTAAATTTTCAAATTTGAAATTCTAAGTCTCTCTCATTAATAAGTTTGAAAATTTCAAAATAGTTGAGACAAATCATATCAAAATCTTCTTCTAAAATCTCTTATTACATCTCTCATCTTCTTCTCTTCATCTTCTTCCCTTCACCTTCTTCCCCACCCCCACCCCTATCAAAAAAAAAAATTTTTAACAAGAATTTCATCTTGAAAAAATATTCAATGAAAGTATAAACGGTCTAAAACAAATGCGAAGTACTCACAAATATTATTTTTCAAGGGTGTTCATATTGGGATCTACGATCTAGTTGAAAAGAATATTAATTCACCCAATGTTATTGGTTTCAAAGGCAACATGCATTGTTCATTTTGAATTTTAGGTGATGCAATACATGCATATGAGAAGTGTTTCAAGCCTTTGAAGGGAAAAACCTAGGAAAATACACCTTGAAATTTTCGTCCGGTCTACCATTAGTGCTAATTTGCTGGGATTAGTATTTTCATTGTTGGTTTTTAGATACATTTTATTCCATGAAATAAACGTATTTTAATCAGGTGTTTTATTTTGTGGCAAAAACATGTATGAGACCGTCTCATGCATGAGACCTAGTCACTTTTAATAAATTGTTATCACTTTTTAAAAAAGTGATACAAATTAGAATAAAAGTGATAACAAATTGAAAAGTGATAACAATTTATGAAAAAGTGATAACAATTCATTAAAAATAACTTTGTCTCATGTCCGTCTCATGCATGAGACAGTCTCACACAAGAGTGCCCCACACACACACACACACACATATATATATATATATATATATATAATCAATTTTCATCCTACAATTTTTCATCTCACACAAGATGTGCGGTATGAGTGCTTATTCGAGAGTGTTCTTGTGAGTTTATGCATGATTGGTGGGTTACTCATTTCTAATTATGTGGTATTTGAATGATTTTGATTAATTGATGGTATATGAGCCGATTTCTATGGTATATGCATGATTTACGATTGATAGTATGACTCACAATGTATGATTATGCTAATGAAATTCATGTGGTATATGCTTTGACTTATTTTTCGAGGGATTGCATAGTTGTGTTTCTTAATTTACGAGGGATTGCATAAATGTGATGAACTTACCGAGAGTGAGAGTGATTAAATGTGGCTTTTTTATTAATTAAATGTCACCACTAAGTTTGCAATCCTAGTTTAGGGGGACTTTTTCTATCATGTTTAGGTTAGATTAAAGTCACCACTAAGTTTGCAAGTTTAGTTTAGGAGACTTGTATGCTTGTACCGATTTATATACAATCCCAATGACGAATTAATCCTAATGATGATTTTTTTAAGGAAACTACCCTTTATGATTGAATGTAATCCCAATGATGAATTAATCCTAGTGATGAATTTTTACGAGGGAACCACCCCTTATGATTGAACCGCCCCTTATAATTGATCCGCCCCTTATGATCTCGCTTCCTTATGATTGAATTGCCCCATATGATTGATCTACCCTTTATGATTGAACCGCCCCTTTTTGTTTATGATTTTCGCATACTTCATTTAAACTTCATTACATATATTTATAGCCTAAGCAATAAGAACACATTTTTCATATGTTTATGTTGTAAACATAATCAAAAAGTAATCAAAACTCGCCACAAATCATCTACACACCCTAAATCTTGCATTAGTTTATCAATGTTGTATGCTTCTCATTCTATCTCGATTGTGAGTAATTAAGTGTTCAAAGCTCTCTCTTACTAATGTATGGGACATTATAAGTATTACGCCCTTTCACCTTCATTATTTCAACCATACAACTCTGTAAAGTCAAGAACACATTATTAAATGCACTATTTTCTAACCTTTCATAAGATAACATAACATTTTTGCATAGTTCATCAACATTATAACTTGATGTGTCAACTTTCAAAGACTCAGTATGACCCAAAACTACCCTAAATCATTAACTTTAGTGTCGGATGAGTTAGCCAGTTGACAAATCATTGAATGTTGAAACCATATGATGATGCAACAACTCTTAATTCTGGATCATTATTCTGATGTGTGGCTTTGCATTGTCTTGTTGGATGATAATCTCTTTGCTTGCACTTTGTGGCCACTTTTCTTTAATGGCTAGTAGAATCTAATTAAGAATAGTTAATGTCACGGTGTATAATGATTAATTCTAAATGATAATGAATTTCTGATAGTCAATCTACACAACACATTTTGGAGACTCAACTTGAATATAAACTCAAGTTAATGTCACCAATGTGTTGTGGTAGAATGTCTTGCACTATCGAAACACATTTTGGAGACTTAACTTGAAAATAAACTAGATGATGATGAATTTGATAGTTTGGATGTTTACCTGATGAACAAAACAGTGTTTGATGATATCCTTGGTGATTGAATCAATTGATTTAGTCACCATGGTACCTCTCACTCTATTCTTGTTGTTCCTTTTGGCTGAACAATTTATGTTAATGTAAAGATGTCAATCTTTCCATCAAAGTTGATGTCCCTTCACTTGAATATTGTGGCCTTGCAACCGCACTCATTAACATGACTTTGGGTATAAATCTCTTACTTTTGCAAGATCTATGTGGCTCAGGTTCTCCTTGGACCAGATAGTATCTCTAATTGGCTCTTGTCATATAAAAACACTTCTTATCAATGTGTATCACATTATGCATTGTTTGAAACTTGATGTTATTGGCTTGCCTATCAACTTGCATTAAACAAGTGCTATACTTGAGCCTTAGCAACTTATTTGCAACTATAAGATCAGGTTTCATGGCATTGGTGTGTTGTCTTATAACACCTTTTTGACCCACCTCGCCTACCAAATCTTGCCGATATATATTTAACTCTTTGGCTGGCCTTCTAATTGTGCTCTTTTTCTCAAAAGGTATGGACTTCATTAAATCAGAATCTAGCTTAACTTGAGTTCTTTAAGTTATAAGCTTACCAAGTTTGTTTGATGAGAAAATGATTGGAACTCCTTCTAACACTTGTTTCATTGTAAATCCCAAAATGTCCTGAATAGTCCTCCTAGAAACTCCAAATGATGCAGCCTTCATTTATATTTTTCTTTTGAATAACTCCTTCAAGATTGTTTGCAATGAGGAATAGGACAATTAAATTCTGTTTGATGGAGTTAGGTCTGACCCTATTCTGAAATTCACCATATTTATGAGCATTCAATGTTGTTTTTGGTTTGTAATGAATTTGGAATTTATGAATGTATTTATGGCTACCTACCGTTACTTTTTGGAGAGATTAAATCTTTTGTAATTTTTGATCATATCAACATTTAACTGTAGAAAATCTGTAATAGGAGGGAAAAATTTAGGAGGGAAATCCCTGAAAAATCTGTAATTTTTGTAATAACAATTTTTTAATTACCGTGGACGTGTTTTTTTATAAGTATTTTTACTTTTAAATTTATGTTACCTACTATATTTTGATGGGGCCGAAAATATTGGGGAAAAAGGGGAATGAAAGAATTAACTCATTAATCATTTTTCTAATCACCATCTAAATTGTCTACTTTACCCCTTTTAAAAGTCAATAAAACTACACAATCCTCACTTAAAATGTGTGCTCAAAAACTATGTGAATGTATCTAGAATGGAGGGAGTATATATTTAATGTATCTTAATTATATAACATGTGTTGCATTATATTGATAAAACATATATATGTATATATAAATCTACACACAAATATATTATTGATTTAGATTTTAAAACATCAAAATATATACATCTCATTCAAATTAACCTAGTTCGATACTTTTATATAAATCCTTATCATTAAAAAATGCATCACATTTATTTCATAATGTATATGGTAAATGATATTTATTATATTAATTAATAAGTAATTTATTAAAAATCATGACAAATTTAATAAAAAATCTCTAGGTGTCAAAATTTTCATTCTATTTATAATATAAGTTTTTATTATTATATATGTATAGATATGTTTGTTGGATCAAGAGGTTTTGATGAGTTAAAGAGCAAATGCATCGATCACCCAACCTAAAGAACAAGCAGAGAATAAGTTTATATGATAAGTCGATCGGATGGGGTCAAGCACCAACCTAGTCACCTGAGGTCTAATGTCATGCTAGTCATCGAAGACGAGCTTGAACCTAGTCATCTGCAGGAGACAAACATGAAGAGCTCAGACGAGGTCAAGATAAGTCGAGTAGAATAAGAAAGACAAGTTTTCACCAAGTCATGCAGATGAGTATGAAGAATCGGTGAGGTCTAGAAAGCTTTACAAGTTTAAGTTTGTTAAGCGGTTTCAAGTTTGTTAGAACTAACTAACAAACTAACTGTCCTTTCCAGACTTATAAATAGGACTAGATTTTATTTTTCAAGACACTTATGCATATTTGACTTTTCACACCATTCACTACTCGATTTCAATCACAATCTTTTCACAAGTATTTCAAGAGAGTTCTCAAAAAGTTCTAAGTATTTTTAGAACACTTTTCTTGTAATCTTCAAAATCCGATATTCACCGTAATAGTTAGATTTTAGAGAAGGATTTAGGAGATTGAAGATTTGAAGATTTGTACAAGTTGTAAGTCGTAAGTTGAAAGTAAGAAAGTAAGTAGTAAGCAGAGTCCCTTCTTGATTGAAGAAGGAGAGTGGATGTAGGATTATTAAAATCCGAACCACTATAAATCCCGGTGTTAGTTCTTACTTTCTTTAATTTCGTTCAAATTACAATATTGTTAATTCAAGATTAAAGTTCAGAATCTTAACTAAAATCGAATATCAACCTTGCTTTTGATCTTGTTAAAAGTTGAGTTATCAATTATATTCATTGTGTTTAATCTGATATTTTGAATTGATTTTGAAAGATTTGAAAAATCTACAAAATCTATTCAAACCCCCTTTCTAGATTTTGTTCTAGGAAGCTAACTCAAGGTTATTAATCAACTCAACATTCCGGGACCAACAATGTTTGAAAACTCCAAAATAGTGGAGACAAATTAGATCAAAATCGTCTTTTAAAATCTCTCTTATCTTCTTCCCTTCACTTGCTTTTTCTTTTTCTTTTTTTTACAAAAATATTTTTCAACAAGAATTTCATCATGAGAAGATATTCAATTGATCAAGTATAAACGATCTAAAACAAAGACGATGATCCTAACAATGTTATCAGACTCATCAATTTTATTCCTAAAAATCTACATGATTCCAATGATATTGACATTGTCATGTCTTGGAACTAGTGTCCAAACATCATTTCTTCCAAACTAATTATGTTCTTCATGTATAACATTATATATAATTCCATCTTTTAGTGCTTCGTAACATTTTAAGGTTCTATTTCGTAATAATATCACTCTGCATTACACCATTACAAAGAGAGGACATGCATACCGATCTTACCATATCAACATGATTTGAACTTACTCTTTTTCAAGTTCTTTCTCCAGCTGAAGCATCTCTGATTAATGTGGAAATTGCTTGAAATTCATGCATTCTATTTGCTTAATTTAATAGGATTTTTTTGCATTATTTGCACTAAATTGACTAATTGCACTTGAGATGAGAAGGGTATTGTTTTGCTTTTTTTTGTAGGAAAATTGAGAATATTTGGAGCAAAATATATACCTATTATTTTGTGAGGTCAATTGAAGGGGAATTAAAGAGACAAGACAAAATACGAGAAGAATTAAAATTGGGTGCATTAATTAAAAAAAAATGATTGAGGCCCAAAATGGGCCCATTTGCGATTGATGGCCCAAATTGATTGGAAAAGAAATGGGGGCATTAGACGTGAAAGGAAGAATGAAAAAAACAAAGGCAACAATGAACGGAAGCCACACTTTTGAATTAAAAAGGTAAACCAGCGACTTTTTAGAAAAAAAAAAAAAAAAAAAAAGAAAAAAGGCAACAACCTTGAGAGGAAAAATAGGCAGCTAACAAGAAGGTGGGGAATTAAAAGGAGGGGGCGTGAAGACAGCAGAAGAAGAGCAGCTTTGTGAGTTTTGATTTTAGGGCTTTTTCCCTTTCTTTCACACACATTCTCCACACACTCTCCACACATTTTTCCTAGATTAAACATACATTACACACATAGTTTAGGTGTTCTCATATTTAATTTAATTTCTTGCAAAGTAGAAGGTAGATTTCATACAATCAAGCGTATTGCACCGTCACAAGGTGACTTCTCTCCTTATTTCATTTATCTATTGGTTAATTTCATTTTAATTATGTTTTTCCTAATTTTTATGTTCATGGGTTTATTGTTTAAATTCATGTTTGACTAGATTTCTTTTTGTGTTTGGGTGTGATGACCCTTGGATGAATTAATTTTTGATGATCATGTGATTGGGTGTTTCATTTATTGAGGTGATTAATTATTCTAATGTGATTTTCATGATTTAATTGCTAGATTAGGTTTTGATCGCTTTGTTAATTGATTTAATTTGCTCAAAGAGATTTGGTTTATTGAATTGATGCTTAGGTGTTAGGCTTGGTTTTGTGATTGAAGTTAATATTGGATTAACTAAAGGAGACTTGATTAATTTTCATTAGAACCTACATTAGGATACGTTAATTGCTCGATTTTATTTCTAGTGATTAAGTGAGGAGACTTAGGGTGTCGTCTCTAAACTATCTTACGTGCTTATTTGATGTATTAAACCTAGGCTTATCAAGTACGATTGATATGTGATTTTTTGCTAGATAACTCCAATTATCTCTCGTTAATTGAAATCCCGATCATGTGTGATTCGTAATTAAGGATTCCTTAGTAATTTGCACGAGCACATTTTTCTCATATTTGTTATCTCTTGGTAATTTGCTTGTTGGTTATTCTTAGTTGTTTAATTTAGATTTAATTTTGCAAAACCGTGTCCGACTCTATAATACCATGATAACTTGTAATTCTAGGGGCCCTTGCTCGACTTAGTTCCTTTCTGGGGTTCGATAACTTGGTTGTGTCTTAAATATACTTACTCGAAAAGCTGCAATCAAAATGACGCCGTTGCGAGGAACTAATTAGAGTGCTAATAGGGACTTAGAGTTTGTTGAGTGGTGTTACTAGTGTCATTTTACTTGCTTTATTTTTTTATTTTGATTTATTACTTGAGAATTTGATACTCGTCTCTTTCGTAGGTGCATGAACACAAGGTCTCGTGGTATTCAAACCCGAACCTATCAACCTCGAAATTGAGGCTACCGCAAGAAGGAATCGAGGACGTAATCGTAGAGAAGCAAGAGAGAGACAAGAAATGGAGGCTAGGAATGATATGGAAAATGAAGGGGAGGCGGTGATCCTCCGATTCAAGAAGGGAATGGCCATCCAAAACCAAATGGAAATGGAAATGAAAATGACAATGGTAACAGGGGCAACAATGTGTTAGAGAGCAAGGGGTAATGGAAACCAACCACAAAATGCTCAAGTTGGCCCTTTCCCTCAAGGATATCCACCAAATCAATTCCCATATCCACAACAACCATACCCTACCCTCAACAAGCCCCACAATTTCCACAATTCCCACAATTCCCATACTATCTACCCCCACAATACTTCCCACAATATCCCCAAATACCTTATCCTCAAGAACCACCTCATCAACGACAAACTCAAAATCAACCCGTTCAAGAGCCTCAACCCCAAGACCGTCCGCTTCGTGAGTATTTTGAGCCACAATTGAGAGAGTTCTATGATGGTATTGCTAGACCTCGCATTGAGGCTAACAATTTTGAGATTAGCCCGACCTTGCTAAGGATGTTTAGAGAAAAGCAATTCGAGGGGAAGGATGAGAATGAAGATCCCCATAATCACATGACCCAATTCTTAGAGATCTCCGATACCACCAAATACAATGGTGTTTCGAGCATGCAAAGAAGCTTCGTCTCTTCTCATTCATTCTTACGGGAGAGCGAAAGCTTGACTCAATTCAATTCCACGAGGGACCGTGAGAACATGGGAGGATCTAAGCAAGAGGTTTTTAATGAAGTTCTACCCTCCATCCAAGACCTTACAAGCCAAAGAAGCAATCTCACAATTCCGTCGAGAAAAGTGGAGAGTCCATTACTACTGCATGGGAGAGATTCGGGAACCTTTTGATAACATGTCCTCAACATGGGTTTCCCGATGAGCAAACGATCATGTACTTCTACACTGGACTCAATGACTCCGATCGAGCTTTTCTCAATACTTGTGCAAGTGGATCTATTTGGTCAAAGTCCGTGATCGAGATGAATCAAATCATGGAGAATATCACTCAAGATTCATTTCAAGCTCAAGTGAGTCGGGAAATCATCATAGAGTGTCTCAAATTGAAGAAATTGAATCTATGAAAGCTATGATGATGTCCATGATGAATAGATTTGGAGCTCTAACATCTCAACAAGGTGGAAATCTTCAACCACTTATCCAAGGTGATATCTGTCAAGGTTCAAATCCAATGGAAGAAGTGAACTACATGGGAAGGCCACAATACCAAGGAAATCAAGTCCAAGGAGGGTATCAAGGGAATTACCAAAGTGGGAGGCTGTATCAAGCACCTTTTCAAAATCGAGCTCAAGAGAATTCCTCTTCACAACCTCAAGCACCATTCATGCCTCAACAAGGAGGTCAAGCTCCAAACAACAACTGGAGGAGACATGAAAACTTCTCCTATGCTAATCCAAGAGCGGCGGTTCAATTTCCGCCTGGTTTCGATCCGGGAGCAAAACCTCCCAACAATGAAGGGAAACTAAATTTGGAGGATATTATGGCAAAATTCATGGGATGCACTCAAGAAAGGTTTGAAAAGATGGAAAATACGGTGAGCTCATTGTCAAGCCAAATGAAACAAGTGGAGTTTCAAATGGGTCAACTTGCAAACACATTGAGCCAACTTCATGCAAAAGGCAAGTACCCATCTACAACCGAAGTAAATCCCAAAGAATAATGTAAAGCCATCAAGCTAAGAAGTGGTACAAGTTATGAAGGGCTTCCTATGCCTACTAATTAAGGAGATAAGAAAGAAGTTGAGGAAGATGATGAAGAGGAGATAGAGGTGCCTAGTGAATGAGAAAGATAAAAGAATGAGATTTGGAAGTGAGCAAAGAAGAATTGAAAAGGGCAAAGAAAATGAGCAAGATGGTGAGAAAGTCGAGAAAGTGCACAAACCTAAGTGGAAGAAAGCCAAAGAGGCAAGAGAAGAAAGAAAAGAAGTTGAGAGAGACTCATGGGGAGTTCCTAAAACCGTTGAGCCTATTCATTTTCCTCAACATTTCATGAAGAAGAAGATGGACGAGAAGTTTGCCAAATTCCTTGAAGTGTTTAAGAAGCTCTACATCAATATCCCATTTTCGGAAGCTCTTGAGCAAATGCCCAACTATGCAAGATTTCTCAAAGATTTAATTGCCAAGAGAAGGAGAATCGAAGAGCCCGAAACTGTGAAATTGATAATGGAGTGTAGTGCCTTGCTCAAAAGAGATTTGCCACAAAAATTGAAAGACCCCGGAAGCTTCACAATCTTGTGTGATCTTGGCAATGGAGTTGTGAAAAATGACTTATGTGATCTTGGTGCAAGCATTAATTTGATGCTTATGTCTATGTTCAAGAGGCTTGATCAAGGTGATTTGTGCTCCACTTCTATCACACTTCAATTGGCCGATGGATCCACAACAATCCCAAAAGGGGTAGTGGAGGATGTACTCGTGAAAGTGGAGAAATTTGTCTTTCCGGTGGACTTCATTGTGCTTGAGATGGATGAAGACAAAGAAGTTCCTCTAATTCTTGGAAGACCATTCCTAGCCACTTCAAGAGCGGTGATAGATGTCACAAAAGGGAAGCTTACTTTGAAGCTTAATGATGAGGAGATCAATTTCCCCATCAAAGACTCAATTAAGCATCCAACGGAGAAGGAAGAGTGTGACTCAATTGATATTGTTAATTTAAGACTTCAAGAGGCTAAAGATGAATATTTTTCTACTATTTTAACTTATGATCATACTATATCTTCTTGTGGATTAAATACTAATGAGTCTTGTGTTTCACTTTTTGATCTTAGGAATGAGAAGACTTCTCAAGAACTCTTGCTTGACCACGGAGATGAAAAGAAAGAAGAAGTGAAAGATGTGACCAAACTTGAGCAAGTTTCAAGTTTGGGGGTGTTAGAAAAAGGAAAGTTGCCACATGAGAGAAAGAAAGGGAAAATTTTGTGATTGGAGATGAAGTGGTATGGAACGAGTCGAATTGGAGTCGATTGCTAGGAGTGGAGAGACTCATGAACAAAGAAGTGTTGATGGTGAAAGAAGTCAAAGATGAAGGAAAGCTTGTGCTAGAAGATAGATGGGGATGTTGTCTCTTGACAAAGAAGACCTTGGTGAAGCATAGGGATTCTCCTATTCCAAAAGAGGTGCCCAACATTGACATTAAAAGGGGAGTATGAACTCATTGAGTTCCGTCCGGCATAGGACGTTATAACTAGCGCTAGATGGGAGACAACCCATCATTTACTTGCTTTCTTTATTTTCGTTGCTCATTTATTGCTTTCAATAAGTGTGTTTTGTGTTGTTTTGTAGGAAGTCGAGGTGCGCAAGTGAGGCTTGGTGAGGTTTACAAGCTTGAAGAAGAGAGGATACTTGAAGACCTTTAGGTACAACACCTTCTTTAGACTTGGACTTGTCTAAGTTTGGGGGATGTGTGCCTCTTTTCGTGCTTTTCCATTTGCACCGCGCACTTAGTTTTTGGGCGTACATGATATATGATACTTGTAAATGATTTTGGTGATGTGCTTTCATTTCTTAGTAGTAGGTAGTTGTGTGCAACTCAATTAGCTAACTATCTTACCAAACTTTTAATTGCTTGGCAATGAAAAAGTTTTGGGGGTGTGTTAGTTTAGCGATTTTCGTTGCATCAATTTGCCTCTCGTTAGCATGAGAAACTTTTTGTGAATTTGGAGCTTATTAGTGGATTAATTGCTTATATTTGAGTTTATCTTTCTTGAGAGTAGTTGTTTTGGAGAGTGTTGTTATGTGTAGGGGGTATACGATTGAGAGTATGTTCATGAGCATGTGTGCTTGATTGGTGGACATATTGGACTTTTGATGTGATCATGAGTTGATTTGTAGCTTGATGCTAGCTTAATGAATTGTTGTGTGATGATGGATGTGAGTAAGAATGCTTGATTCCTTGCTCATTTTTAAGCCCGTGAGCTTTGGTGCCTTTTAAATCGTACATTTAATACGGTTCAATTCCTTGTTGAGTGCATCGTTCATGAATTTGCATGCTAGAACTTGCCTAGAGACTTGTCAAAATTGAGTTTTGTGTGGATTTTGTGAATATGATAAGAGGCCGTGTTTGTTTTGAAAGCCAATTAGCCAAATTTGACCCCACCAAAAATATTGATTTCCCTAGTGAGCCAATTTGAGCTTTAAATCCTTATTTCTTTGGCAAGCTTGTGAAATTGAAGCCATTTTTTCTATTCTTATGAGCCTTTTTGTCCAAATGATTAGTAGAGCTTTGATTGTTGACAAAAGAATGGTGATTAAAAAGAAAAGTTTGGTGGTTTAATTTGCTAAGTTTGAGGAGAGAAAAAGAAAGAAGGGTTGAAAAGAAAAAAATTAAATTGTGGAAAGATGAGAAAAATGATAGTGAAAAAAAAATTCAATTGAGTGCTTGTTATATTTGAAAAATAGTGGAAAAAAGAAAAGAAAGAGTGATGATTGTTGAGATTTGAGTTGAATTGTAGAGAAAAGTCCAATATCCTTAAAGCAAGTGGTATCGTGAGCGGTGTTAAGTGTTTTGATATTGATTTTAGGTCTTAACCAAGATTCTGAAATTTATTCTTGATTATCTTTATCTTCTTTGTTTCACTAACAGTTCTACTAACAAGATCTTGTAAGTGTTTTGGTTTTTCTATCTCACCATGTCTTCTCGTTAAGAGCAAGAAATCAAGCGATCTACCCGACTTTTCAATTGAAGAATATGATTATTGGAAGTTTAGAATGGAGAACCATCTCAAAGCTATCCATGATAGGATGGAGGAGGTTCTTGAGGAAGGACCTATTAAATTTTATCATGGAGGCACCAAAGAATGGGTGAATCACTGAAACAAGAGTGAGGCAAGAAAAGAAAAGCTCAGTAACTCACAAGTGATGAAAGAAGGATTCATAATCTGGATCAAGTTGCTAGAACAGAGATCATTGAAACATTGAGTAAGGATTGGATTGAAAAGGTGAAAAGATGCAAAGCGCCAAGGAAATGTGACAAACTCTTGCTGGAATCTGTGAAGGATCGGATCAAAGTCAAAGAAAACAAATTGCAGTCTGTTCTACATGTTTTTGACACTTTCAAGATGTGTTAGATCAAGTAAAGTTTTGATGAGTTAAAAGATCAATCTGGATAAGCGAGACGAAGTATGTAGAAAAAGATCAGTGCTCATCCTAAGGTGATCGAGACTAAGTCAAAGACTAGTTAGGTCGGATGGAGATCGAAGTTGCAAGTCATCCGGAGACAAGCTCAAGTCTAGTCATCTGCGGGAGACGATCATGAAGAATTCAAACGAGGTCAAGACAAGCCGAGTAGAATAAGAAAGGCGAGTCTTCACCAAGTCATTTGTAGACGAGTAGGAAAAATCGGTGAGGTCAAGAGCAGTTTTCAAGATTAAGTTTGTTGAGCAGTTTTCAATTTGTTAGAATTGACTAACAAACTAACTGTCTTTTCGAGACTTATAAATAGGTCTAGATTTTATTTTTCAAGACACTTATGCAAATCGATTTTTCACACTATTCACTATTCGATTCACAAAGTATTTTCAAAAGAGTTTTTAAATATTTCAAGTGTTTATAGAACACTTCACCTCACATCTTCAAATACACTTCTTATTCTTAGAGTTAGATTTCAGAAGTTTGATTAGCGGTTTTGAAGAGTTGAAGATCAAGTTGTAAGTTGTAAGGATGGTAAAGTAAGTAAGTAAGCGGCTAGTGGAGACCCTTCTTGAGTTTGGAGAAGGAGAGTGGATGTAGGATTGCTATAATCCGAACCACTACAAAATGCAGTGTTCTTTACTGCTTTCATTTATCTTTCTCGTTCAAGTTACAATTTATTGTTCAAAGTTTAATTTCGAAATTAAAGTTAAGATCTGAATATCGGTGTTGCTTTTGATCTTATTAAAAGTTGAGATTAATATTGAATTCCTGTGTCACTTTGGTACTTTGAATAAATTTTAAAAGATTTGAAAAATCTGAAAAATCTATTCAACCCCCTTCTAGATTTTTCCTAGAAGGCTGATACTCGTTTTACCTAATCTACTCAACTAATCGGGACCAACAAGTGGTATTAGAGCGGTGTTAAGGTCATTACGATATTGATTTTAGGTCGTAAATAAGATTCTAAATTATCTTGATTTTCTTCATTCTCTTATTTGCTACTAACAGTGCTACTAATTAGTTTGTGGAGTATTTTGTTTCTTTATCTCATCATGTCATCGGGAAAAAGCAAGAAGTCTAGGAATCTTCCTGAATTCTCTATTGAAGATTATGATTATTGGAAATTTAGAATGGAGAATCACCTTAAGGCCATTCATGATAGGATGGAAGAGGTTCTTGAAGAGGGACCTATAAAATTTTATCATGGAGGCACTAAGCACTGGAGCCGAGTCACCAATCCAGTGACCAGCATAAGAGAAAAAGAGTTACGAATTGACAAATGATGAAAGAAAGATCCACAATCTTGACCAAGTAGCTCGAACTGAAATCATTGAGACTCTAAGTAAAGATTGGATAGAGAAGGTTAAGAGATGCAAAGCGCCAAAGAAATGTGGCAGACTCTAGCCAATGTCTGTGAAGGATCTGAACAAGTTAAAGAGAACAAGTGCGATCGATCTTGCATGCATTTGAGATATTTAAAATGAAGGAAAATGAGTCGTGGATCGATTAGATGTAAGGTTGACTAATCTCCTCAACAAAGCGGCTGACCTTGGAAAGAATTATACAGAGAAGGAGATTAATAACAAGATTGAGATCATTAACTAAGAGATGGAGGGAGAAATCCAATATCCTTAAAGCTACTCAAGATTTATCTTCTATTACTCACCATACTTTGTTTTCTCATCTTAAAGCTCTAGAATATGATATTCAAATAGAAGACGAGGAGGATGAGATGGAGTTGAGCACCTCATCCAAGTCTGTTGCCTTTGTCGACAAAGAAGACAAGGTGTCAACAGTCTGTAGGAGCCGACCTATCTTTGAAGGAGCAGATGACTCTGCTTACCAAAAGGTATGATAAATTGAGAATGAAGTATAAAAGAAATAAATTGAGATTTGCAGTAAGGATAAATCAAGATCGAGATCGGGAAGAAAGGAAGATGAATCTACGAGATGATGATAAAAGCGAGGCAGACAAGAAGATACGAGATCACTGTCGAGAAGAAATCCTTCCAGCCTAGATCGACAGAGTGATACTTGCTACACATGCAACAAGCCAGGACATTTCAGCTATGATTGTCCTCAATCGACTCCTAAAGAAAGGGAAGAAAAGAGGAAAAAGAGAGACAAGATTTGTAGATCAAAGGGCTTTGTTGGCTGAAGAAAAGGAGCCAAAGAAATCATCATCATCATCATCCTCATCGATTTCGGATCGGATGATGAAATCTATCTCATGGCTAAAGAGGTAATCTACTATTCATCTTCTGATAATGATTCATGTCGAGTGCATCGATCATGACCAAAGTGTTATTCATGAATTATTGAGAGATTTAAAGACATCTCTCTGCTTATAAATAGCTAGAGACAGAGAATTTGGCTTTAAAGGATCAAATTCAAATTCTAATTAAAGGAAGCGGTGATGAACTATTCGAAACCGAGGAAACATTTAAGGGGAATGTTTTCCCAGTGAAGCTAGTACATCACCAAATTTACTCCGAAAGATTAGAAAATAAATTGAAAACTTTAAAAGACAAATTTGAAGTAGTCTCTGTGCTGAAAATGAATCAATTAAGAAAGACAATGAGAAGCTAGTCTTCAAAATTAGTCAACTTAATAATTCACGATAAGAATAGACCATATCTTTAATACATCTCAAAAATCCCATGACAAAACAGGTCTTGGTTATGATAGAAATAATAAATCGGATGTACAAAAACCTAGGAAATTTGTGAAAGCATCCGATCAATCAAAAGAGGTTAAAATTGGTCCTTGGAAACCAATTAGTCAAGTTAGATCGCATCTCGACTGAAAACAAAAATTCAGCTGAGGACTCCTTATCGACTAGGAGAAACCCAAGAACCAAAATAAGAAGAAATTCTTATTATAATCCTTTTGATGGAAGGAGCAGATGTTATCCCACATTTCCTAAGTTTAGGAAAATTACTCAATCTGAATACAACAAGTTATCCTTCAAAAGTGATACAATTGTAGACAGATTTGGTAGAAAACCAAGTCTGATTTATTGTTTGGAGATGAGATGTTTATTTGGTTACCTAAAGTGATACTTGACCTTCAAGGACCCAAGATCACTAGGGTACCTTACAACCGATCTGCTTTTCAGATTCACAGGGATCATCACTCAAGGAAGAGATCTTAGCTTCAATATGGTACATTGATAGTGGTTGCTCACAACACATGACCCATAACAAGAGGTTGTTATCAAATTTCCAAAGCATTGATGGTCCAAGAGTCTTATTTGGTGACAATAATTGTGGTCGACTAAAGGTGTAGGTACTCTTATTATCAAGGATATTGATTATCTCGAGGTATATTTTGTTGAAGGTTTGAAACATAATCATTATCCTGTTTCCCAGCTTTGTGATAAAGGTTTTCTTGTCAAATTTTCAAGGGATAAATGTGATATTTTAGATAATTCCTCGAGATAAGGTCTTGTTAATCGGCTTGAGATATGGTAATGTCTATGTGGCCAACTTTAATAGTTGTCCCAAAGATACTTGTCGATAGCTAAGGGTGGAGAAGATCTCGGTGGCTATGGCACAAGAGGCTTAATCATCTGAATTTCAAGACCCTTAGTAAGTCTGGCTAAAAAGAACCTTGTCAAGGGATTACGAAAAACTTTTATCCACCGATCTTAAATGCGAAAGAGTTTTACAACTACTTCATCTGGATCTGTTTGGACCTGTTTCTCCTCTCGGTTTCGGTGGAAGGAAATATACTCTTGTTGTAGTAGATGACTTTTCTAGATACACTTGGATTATATTTCTTTTCAAGAAAAATGAGACTATGAACAAGATCCCCGATCTGTTGACATGATCTGAGAATGAAAAGGGTGTTAATATTATTAAAATAAGGAGTGATAAGGGCACATAATTTTTGAATTCTTGTTTATCTAACTTTTTCAATGAGTGTGGAATTATTCATGAGACATCTTCAAAGAACTCCTCAACAAAATGGAGTGGTTGAAAGAAGGAATAGAACTTTGAAGGAAGCGGCCGGGGAGCATGTTAGGTGAGTATGAAACCCTCACGAGTTACGGTGAAGCCATCAACACAGCCTTTCTATACCGAACAGGTGCTTAGTTGTCAAAGACAAGGGTAAGACTCCATATGAGATTTGGAAGGGTAAGATTCCAAGAATCTCATATTTGAGCTTTGGTTGTAAGTGTTTTATCCATAAAAATGGGAAATCTAAGTTAAGAACCTTTGATGCTAAGACAGTGATGGAATATTCTTGGGATATTCTAACACTTCCAAGGCATTTAGAGTTTTTAAGAAGACAACCCTTTGTGTGGAGGAAACCCCTCATGTTGTTTTTGATGAGTTGTATTCTTTCTCGAGATAAAGTGAATCAAATTTCGAAAGTCTAGATAAAATTGAACCGACCAAGACTAAACATAGAACCTGTCTATCTACCTAGTCTTGATTCGTAATCGATGAAGAAGAATCCCTATTCGATAATCAGAAGACAACTGGATCGAGACTCCATCGAATGCAGACACCCTTGACATCAATCGATCGGCGGGGTCGGTGATGAAGGGGGCGTCGGTGAGGTTGAGTCATAGGAGTTGCCATCGAGACTCAAGATGAGAATCCTTCTCCTCATATAGACAAAAGGATGAGAAGCTACCATCCATCCGATCAGATTATTGGAGACCCATCTAGTAGTGTGCGGAGACACGAATGATCTTGGACTACGAAAGTCTTTTAAGGCTGTTATGTGTCGCTTCTTGAACCCAAGTCTGTTGAGGAAGCTCTATCGAGATCCAAATCGGGTAATCGCCATGCAGAAGAACTACATCAGTTTGAAAGGCAAAATGTATGGGAACTTGTGGAAAGACCCTTACACGAGAAGATTATAGGCACCAAATGGGTGTTTAAAAACAAAGCAGAGATGAGAACAACATTATTGTTCGAAATAAGGCAAGATTGGTTGCACAAGGTTACTCACACCGAGGGGATAGACTGTGATGAAACCTATGCTCCGATTGCGATTATAGGCAATAAGGTTGTTTTTAGCATTTGTTGCATATAAATCTTTCAAAGTCTTTCAAATGAATGTTAAGTCTGCCTTCCTTAATGGTGTGTTGCTTGAGGAAGTCTATGTAGAGCACCTTTGGGTTTAAGATCAATAATAAGGTCTATAAACTCAACAAAGCTCTATATGGATCAAACAAGCTCCGAGAGCTTGGTATGATACCTTATCTCGATTTCTTGACATCAAATGGATTTTCAAAAGGCAAGATTGATAGAACTCTGTTTGGAAAGGAAGTAGATGGTAACATCTTATTGGTTCAAATTTATGTAGATGACATAATCTTTGGTTCACCTAATCTGAAATTATGTGAAGAGTTTAGCATTCTCATGAAAAACAGGTTTGAAATGTCAATGATGGGCGAGTTAACATACTTTCTAGGCTTCTGATTAAACAGATGAGTAAGGGTATATTTATACATCAGTCTAAATATGCTAAGGATCCGATTGAGAAGTTTGGAATGACTACTAGCAGAGAAGTTAAAATACCCATGGCAACTAACTTCTCTATGGATTGAGATGAGCGAGGGATACCCACAGATGCAACGGAGTATCGTGGACTGATTGGATCTCTTCTCTATCTCACCGCAAGTAGGCCGATATAGCCTTTGCGGTTGGGGTATGTGCAAGATTCCGTCTAATCCCAAAAACTCATCCGGAGACGGCTAAGAAAATTCTAAAATATCTCAAAGGAACCTTGCAAGTAGGGTTATGGTACCCGGTGATGACAACCTTTAGGTGACGAGTTATTGATTCAGACTTTGGAGGATGCAAGATTGATAGGAAATCCACTTCAGGAACTTGTCAATTTTTAGGCAACAAATTAATTTCTTGGTTATCTAAGAAACAGACATCCGTTGCCACCTCCACAATCAAGTCAATACATGGCACCGGAAGTTGTTGCTCACAACTCCTCTGGATTAGTCACTTAGAGACTATAATATTCAAACATCACTGCTCCTATTTACCGTGATAGTAATAGTGCAATAGCAATGACTTACAATCCTGCTGCATTCTAGATGTAAGCATAAATTTTAGGCATCATTTCATTAGAGATCATGTTGAGAAGAATGACATTAGGATTGAGAAGATTGCCACCGAGTCACAAAGAGTCGACATCCTTACAAAACCATTAGCCGAGTCTAGGTTTAAAGAATTATGCTTAGAATTAGGATTACTTGATGCATCCTTATCTCGATTTTTAAATTGCTTGCATCGATTATTGTATTCTTTATTTACGGTCATTTCTTTTCTTTAAATCAATGTCTAGAAAGAATTATCGACTTGATATGAGTCAAAGGACAATCAGTAGCTGATATCATTGATCTCCTCTTTAGGAATCAAGAATCAAGGATTAGTCATATTGACCTTATCCGACTTGATGATTACTTATTTGACATTTGGTAAATCGCACTAGGCACAATAGTCACCCGATTTCTAGAAAGCAGATGACTACCTCGCACCCTATCCGATCTACCCTGCCTACTAATAGTTTTGATGAGTTTGTTTACAGGAACAAGTATACCAGATTAGTTTCTTAAATCTCTTCAATCGTAAAACCTTCATCTTTGTTTCACCTCAAAATCTTTATTTTCAAATAAAGTTCTTAAGTCTGTGAATTTAAAGAAATCTATACTTTGTAACTAAACTGTAAAATCCTTTGTTAAGTCTTGTTTCAAAATCAGACTAGGAGGAAATTTTTGAAAAATATAAGACAAGGTCATTTTGACCAAGTCTCATTATTTACCAAGTTCTGGAATAGAATACCCGAGTACTAAGTAAGACATCTCATTGCTTACGTCGGTATACTAATTACTTCGATAAAACAAGTCTATTAGCCGTCCTAATCCGTAGGTTAAACGGTTACTTTTACGCAATTCAAGACGCGTAAAAGCCACGCGCCTGAATTCGAAGCGATTTTCTTGCTAAACCGTCGATGTTTTACACGTGCTTTTAAATCAACGATTTAAAATTAAAACTCGAGATCGTGCCACGTTTCGATTTCCCAACTTTCCCTCTCTCTCCCCTCGTTTAAAAACTTACCTTCTTCAGCTTTTAAAATTTTACTTTCACATTCCCTGTTTAGAGATTTATCAAATTTTTCATACTCTCAAATTTTTTATCAATGGCTTCCTCTTCTTCTCAAACACCAAAACCTCCTACTTATATAACCTCCGCCAAATCGGATTTCAAGATGAATACATAATCGGTGAAAAATAAGCTCAAAGCGAAAATGTTTGTCGATTTTGATACCACGAATGACAGAGAATCCAGGGAGATTATCGAGTTGTTGGAAGCTTCGAGACTCGAGGATTCTGTTCATTCAAATCTCCGTAAAAACAAAACGGCTGATTTTACGGGAGCCGAGTTCCTTGTCGGAAGTGAGTTTGCAGAGAATAGCTTCACAACGACCGTAGAAGGTACTCAACCGTTGGAGTACACAAAGGAGAATGTTGCGAGAACTTTTAATACATCAATGGAAGGGGTAAACCCTCCGACGTATAAGGAGGAGGATTGGGAGGAGTCGTTCGATATTTTTGCGAGGATCACTTACAGAGGGGTACGAAGGGATTTGAAAAAAACATATGTTAAGGAGGAAATATAGATTGCCGATGACAATCGTGACGAAATCAATCCTAGGAGATCAAAGCTCCCATGATGGAGTGACAAAATCACGATTATCTTTGTATGAGAGCAATGGATGGTGTGCAAGTTGATTGGGTTGGATTGTTATTTAGGAGATTGAAGGAGGAGAAGCCGAGGTTGTTGTTTAACCCAAGGAGGCTGAGACGATCACTTCAATCGTGAGCTTGTTCAACAAAATCATAGTGTTGATGGAAGGGCTAAACAAGAGGTTTGAGACAAGGGAAGGACTGAAAATATTCAAAGCAAAAAGGCTTCTTGACGAAGGATGAAAGAATTGGAGGGTTGCACGACTCGGATGATGAGTCCGATGATGCAGGCAGAGAGAGCAACTAGCAGCCGCGGTGGGTCGAGGCAAGCGGTGAACCTCAACGGCCAGTGAAGTTGTCGTACCAGCAACGAAGCTCAACCAGCCGAGGATCCAGTGTGGTGGAAGTAACAGATTGAGGAGGCGGCAACTTGATAAGGTCCCCGACAAGGAGGAGGTCGAGGAGGAGGCTGGTGAGCCTCGAGATAAGACACCGGTTGCGAGCCATCCGAACCTACCACCAGCCAACAGGGATGAGGACTCGATGAAGATAACCAGTTTATTCTTGAGAGGAGGTCCTCCAGACGCATCTGAATCTTCCGGCTCTGAGTCGACAGACGGAAGCTTCTACCCTCCCGATCAAGAAGTTCTGTTTTGGAGATTGCAGTGAGGTTGCAAAGCTGGATGTCCCATCTTCTCCGGCCAAGGAAGCTGCACTCTCCCCCATTCGGGAGGAAGGTACTACTTCATCTCTCTCTCTCTCTCAATCTCCGCCTAGCAATGAAGAGGTGTGCCATTTGGCACCTCCGAGCCTCCGAAACAGCCACGGTTGCCCCATACGGTCCAAACTCAAGCTGAAACCGTCATAACCACATCTGAAACTATCCCCATATCTACCCAACCCGAAACCACCTCAACTCCCACCATCTCTCCACAAATTGAGCTACCCACTACATCCACCCCAACCCCACTGAAAATCAACACTTCACTTCTCCAACTCTAACCACACCCCCACTCCGAGATAGATGTCACCTCTTATTCCTTCTTAGAGGACATCCAGATGAGCTCACCCGTTCCTCCCCCAAATTTCTGAACTCCACACCCCCACTTTTTCCTCTTCCGAATCCTCATCCGAGGATGAGGAAAGTGACTTAAGCCCCACCTCAGCTATCACTTCTATAATCACCCAAATGGAGAGGAAGATGAAGCGAGGCCTTCGAGAAGAAGGCTGCGAAGCGAACAAAGAAGATGGTGAAGGCGATCATCGAGGCCATGATCACGAACATGCGGGAAGTAGAGGTAAATCTAACCGAAAAGATTACTTCTATTACTAACTGTTCTTGCCAAAAAAGTGACAGCTATGGAGGAGGAAGTGCATGGGCTGAAAACTCAAGTATCCGAATACAATGCAATAGTGGTGGACTCATTAGCTTTGGACAAGTCGACTTCAGGGTAAAATGCAATGATCTGAGAGGCGAAGCCGACCGCCTTAGCCGATGAAGTCAAAAAGGGGGAAAAGGAAGTGAAAGAAAGAGAGTTGGCACTCACAGTGTGGTGGATGAAACGAGGAGCAAGGTCGACACAAAAGCCAGCCTGGTGAGTTGGAGGCGGCAGGGGAGGAAGCTTCGCATTAAATCTGATGAGCCGGCTGCACTTGGTGAGGGTCACCAACTCGAGGAAGCTCGAAGGAAGATGAGGAGAGAAGGAAGAAGGAGGAAGAAGATAAGTTTGCTCATTCTTGGCGAAAATCAAAGAATACAAAAAGCAGCGGTGAGGTAAAAGGAAAGGAAAGGGAAGGCTGGTGGAGGAGTCTAAAGTTCTTAGTCCCAAGCTCACAGGACTGAGAAAAGAAAGAGGGGGCCTGACTACTCTAACTTACTCCGAGGAATAGATCGGCGGGATCATGAGAGAGCAGACTTTCTATGGAGAAAGGGAAAGAAAGAAGGCGAAGAAGAAGAGCAAGGATTAGAAATGAGATGGAGCGAGGATGTGAGGAAGTGGGAAATGAAGGAGGCGAGATGAAGCGCATTTCAGGCCCTATCACAGACACTCAATCCGCCGAAGGTAAATCGTTGGCAAACTTTTTAAAGAATACAAGGAAAAGAATTTGGACGCGAGATGGATGTACCACCGGTACATCTTGAAGGGGTTTGATTGGCAGCAAGACGAGGACCTAAGGTGGCATGAGTGGATAGAGAAGGAGGACAAAGATCTATATCGGTGGCCGTTGGTGGAAGCAGAACAAGTTCTTCAATGCCGATCTTTGTGCTCCGGCTTATGAGAAGAGGCGAGGCCCAAGACCAATCCAGGCAGCTCAATCGACATGAAGCTGGATCAAAGGCATCATTGCCAAAGCCGAAGTGGAGTGCAGGTTAAAAGATGAAGATGAGTGAAAAAGCTAAGGAAGAGGGTCTTCACCGGTTGGCCATTCTGAAGCCAATCAATGGGAATCGATAATAGGACCATTCTCTTTTCCTTATCTTTTTATCTTTTGATTTTTGTATCTTGTAAATCTGATGTGAATAAATTTGTGTTTGATCTATAAGTGTTACTTGTATTATTTTCTTAAAGTTTTTGCTTTAAGAAATCTTTAAATTTTTTTAAGTATAAGTTATACGAGAAATTTATCATCTCGTAATTAAAAGTTTCAAAATTTTTCTAAGTCTAAAATGTTTTAAAAATCTAAGACTTAAAAGTTTTCTAAGCTTAAAAGATTCTTTTTAAAGTGCTTTGTGATAATTGAATCGATTGAAAGTGTAAATGTGTTACGATGTACCTAACTCTTAAATCTTGATTAACTTTAAACTAACTTCAATTTGTGAGTGTGTCTCTTTCTTGTAGGTTTTAACTTCATCAAAAAGGGGAAATTTTTAGATCAAGTAAAGTTTTGATGAGTTAAAAGATCAATCTGGATATGCGAGGCGAAGTATGTAGAAAAAGATCAGTGCTCATCCTAAGTGATCGAGACTAAGTCAAAGACTAGTTAGGTCGAGATGGAGATCAAGTTGCAAGTCATGCGGAGACAAGCTCAAGTCTAGTCATTTGCGAGACGATCATGAAGAACTCCAGACGAGGTCAAGACAAGCCGAGTAGAATAAGAAAGGCGAGTCTTCACCAAGTCACCGGCAGACGAGTAGGAAAAATCAGTGAGGTCAAGAGCAGTTTTCAAGATTAAGTTTGTTGAGCGGTTTTCGGTTTGTTAGAACCGACTAACAAACTAACCGTCTTTTGAGACTTATAAATAGGTCTAGATTTTATTTTTCAAGACACTTATGCAAATCTGATTTTTCACACTATTCACTATTCGATTCACAAAGTATTTTCAAAAGAGTTTTTAAATATTTCAAGTGTTTATAGAACACTTCACCTCACATCTTCAAATACACTTCTTATTCTTAGAGTTAGATTTGGAAGTTTGATTAGCAGTTTTGAAGAGTTGAAGATCAAGTTGTAAGTTGTAAGGATTGTAAAGTAAGTAAGTAAGCGGCTAGTGGAGACCCTTCTTCGAGTTTGGAGAAGGAGAGTGGATGTAGGATTGCTATAATCCGAACCACTATAAAATCAGTGTTCTTTACTACTTTCATTTATCTTCATTCAAGTTACAATTTATTGTTCAAAGTTTAATTTCAAAATTAAAGTTAAGATCTGAATATCGGTGTTGCTTTTGATCTTATTAAAAGTTGAGATTAATATTGAATTTATTTGTGTCACTTTGGTACTTTGAATAAATTTTAAAAGATTTGAAAAATCTGAAAAATCTATTCAACCCCCTTCTAGATTTTTCCTAGAAGGTGATACTCGTTTAACGGCAAAAGAGGTACATTACTATTCATCCTCGAGATAATGATTGTGATACCTTATCCGAAATCGATCCTAGTCTTATTGATAAACTTTTGAAAGATTTGGAGACTGCTCTATCTCGCTTATAAACAGATAGAGAATGAAAATTTTAATTTAAAGAATCAAATTACTAATCTAACTAAGGTCAATCAAACTAAGGAAAGTGAAAAACTAGACTGTACATTCAAGGGGGAATGTCGGTGAGATGATCACTAGTACCTTATACGATAAGACAGATAAGTTAGAACAGGAATTGAATTCTTTGAAAATAAAATTTTCAAATATCTATTCTGAGAATGAGAGTTACAAGAAGACTAACAGAGAATTAAATCTCAAGTTAGGACTTCTAAATAACTCCCAAACCACAATAGATAAAACCTTCAATACTTCACAAAAGTCTAGTGATAAAAGCTGGATTAGGTTTTGATAGGAGTAAGAAAAATGATCCAATAAAACCTAGAGTTTTTGTTAAAGCAACTAAACCAAAGATAGAAACTAGATTTAGTCCTGGAAACCAAAGAAATTTATTACCTCATCCGATACTTACGAAAAGAAAAAAGCAGACGAGGAAAGTAACTCCTAAGGTTAAACCTAAGACTAAGTCAAAGTCCTATCCTAGGTATAATGACTTTGATGGAAGAAGCAAAACATATCCATTTTTACCAAGATTTAAGACAATCTTAAAAGATTAGTTAAATAAGATTGATCTTGAAAGTCTTATCTTAGTAGATAGATATGGGTGTAAACTTCAATCTATGGTTTTAAGGAACATTGATATCTTTGTCTGGATTCCTAAAAATCAACTTAACCTGAAAGGACCCAAAATTCAAAGGGTACCTAAGCAATAAATTTGTGATTGCAGGAAGATAAGAAGATAGTTGATAGAGGAGACATTCTTGAGGTCATCCGGTACATTGACAGTCATTGTTCCAAGCACATGACCTATGAGAGGCGACTTCTCTCTAACTATCAGACCATAGATGGACCAAGAGTGATGTTTGGAGACAACAATTATTGACTTACCAAAGGTGTAGGAACACCGATGATAGGAGATATTCAAGTACATGAAGTCTACTACGTGGAAGGATTGAATCACAATTTGCTATCTGTTTCACAATTTTGTGACAAGGGGTTTTGTGTCAAATTTACTCATAATGCATGCTATGTATTAGATGGTATCAATGAAAATATTCTATTATTGGAGTCAGACAAGGTAACATTTATGTTGCAAATTTCAAAAGTTATCCTAAAGATACTTGTCTTGTTGCTAATAGTTCGGATGACTTAAGTTGGTGTGGGCATGCACGACTTGGTAACTTAAACTTCAAAACTCTTAACAAAATAGCAAGGAAATCTTTAGTTAAAGGACTCTGATAAAGTATTTTCAAAGAACCATGTATGTGATTCTGTCAAAAGGAAAATAGACTAAAGCTTCTTTTAAAACAATAAGTAGTCCTTCTTGAGAAAGGATTCGAACGTCTTCACATGGATCTTTTTGGTCCAAGAACACCTCTCGGCTTTAGTGGAAGAAAATATACCTTGTTAATTGTTGATGATTTTTCAAGATTTACTTGGGTTATTTTCTTGTACAAAAAGAATGAGACTATGATTAAGATTCTAGAATTTCTTAAAAAGATTCAAAATGAAGAAGAATTAAATATTATTAAAATTAGAAGTGATAAAGGTCTTGAATTCCTAAATAAGCTGATTACTAACTCTTGCATTGAGAATGGCATAGCTCAGAAACATCTGCGGCAAGGACTCCACAATAAAATGAAGTAGTTGAAAGGAGAAACGAGAACATTGAAAGAGGCGGCTAGAACCATGTTATCTCGAGTACAATACTCCTCACGAGGTTTTGGCAAAAGTCAAGCATTATCTGACTGCTATGTTCAAAATAGAAGCTTAATTGTTAAAAATAAGTGTAAAACTCCCTATGAAATTTGGAAGGGAAGGTCTCCCAAAATTTCATACTTTCATATATTTGGTTGTAAATGTTTCATACACAACAATGGAAAATTTCAATTAAAAACCTTTGATGCCAAGATAGCAGATGGGATATTCTTGGGATACTCATCCGTATCAAAGGCATGTAGAGTTTTTAATAAGACAACCTTGTGTGTAGAAGAAACACCCCATGTGGTATTTGATGAATCTTCTTTTGAGTTTGATAAGGCGGGGACATCACAAAGATATCGGATGATCTGGATCAAATGACTATCAAGAGATCAACCATAAAATTCTACAATCAAGAATCGGACTCGGATGAAGAGGAAGAATCGAGACAAAAGAAAAGAACACGAAAGATCTTCCTCAACATGATCTACGGTGATCACACGACCAATACATCGAGATGATCGGGTAGAATCATCGAAGGTAACATAGACTCATCCGAACTAAATAATTCAGACAAAACATCATCCACCGTAAAAGACAAAGGTAAGAAAGTAATGTCATATCATCCAGTGAGCGAGATAATTGGAGATTTAGATTGGTGTCAGCACGAGGACTCAACTAAATCAAGATTGTATGTTCAGTTGCTATGTGTGATTACTTGAACCTAAATCTATTACGAAGCTCTAATCGATTCCAACCTGGATTAATGCCATGCAAGAAGAACTAAATCGGTTTCAAAGACAAGATGTGTGGGAGCTTGTTGAAAGGCCTCATCATCAAAAAGTCATTGGAACTAAATGGGTCTTTAAAAACAAAAGGGATGAAAACAATATTGTGGTTAGAAATAAGGCCGGACTAGTTGCTCAAGGTTATTCACAATCGGAGGATTGATTATGATGAAACCTTTGCACAGTAGCTCGTCTGGAGGCCATAAGATTGTTTTTAGCCTATGCCGCTTTTAAAAGATTCATAGTTTTTCAAATGGATGTTAAGTCAGCATTTCTTAATGGAATCCTAGCTGAGGAAGTTTATGTAGAGCAACCTCCTGGTATTGTCAAAGGAGACAAGGTTTATAAACTAAGAAAAGCTCTATATGGACTTAAACAAGCACCAAGAGCCTGGTATGACACCTTGTCTAATTATTTAATTCAAAATGGTTTTGTTAAAGGTAGAATTGATAGAACTCTTTTTAGAAAAGAATATGGTTGTGACCTTTTGTTAGTTAGATTTATGTTGATGATATAATCTTTGGATCAACTAACATGTCTTTGTGTGAAGAATTTAGTCATCTTATGAAAAGCAGATTTGAAATGTCCATGATGGGAGAGATGACTTATTTTCTTGGACTCCAAGTCAAGCAGACAAAGAAGGGAATATTCATCAATCAAGCCAAATATACAAAAGATCTTATTGATAAATTTGGAATAGGTACCAGCCGAGAAGCTAAGATACCTATGATGACAAACTTTTCAATGGATCTAGATGAGAAGGGAGAAGACACTAATCAAACCGAGTATCGAGGTCTAATTGATTCTTTATTATATTTAATCGCTAGTAGACACGATATTTCATTTGCGGTTAGAGTACTGTGCTCGATTTCAAGCTAATCCTAAGAATAGCCATCTTGAAGCAAAGAAAATTCTTAAGTATATGAAAGGAACAATAAATGTTGGATTGTGGTATCCGGTGATGACAACTTTTAGTCTAGATACTCGGACTCGAGATTTTGGTGGGTGTAAGATAGATAGAAAATCTACATGGGTACTTGCCAATTTCTTGGTAGTAAGTCGATTTCATGGTTGTCTAAGAAACAAACCTCTGTAGCTACTTCCACAACCGAAGCCGAGTATATGGCGGCTAGAAGTTGTTGTTCACAAATGATTTGGATAAGTCAGCAGCTAAGGGACTATAACATTATCACCAAAGATGTACCTATCTTTTGTGATAGTAATAGTGCCATAGCTATTACCCCGAACCAGTCCTACATAAAAGATGCAAGCATGTAGATATCGAGACACCACTTCATCCGAGACCATGTAGAGAAAGGTGACATCGACTAGAGAAGATTCTCGACCGATTTCCAAAGAGCAGACATCTTGACA
The DNA here is from genome assembly GCA_030762865.1 of Paraleonurus japonicus. Classification (NCBI taxonomy): domain Eukaryota; kingdom Viridiplantae; phylum Streptophyta; class Magnoliopsida; order Lamiales; family Lamiaceae; genus Paraleonurus; species Paraleonurus japonicus. The sequence continues at coordinate 20,869,762 of CM061060.1, read as the reverse complement.
AAGCCATTGCAGAGACAAGGTTTAAAGAACTATCTATAGAATTAGGATTATTAGATGCTTCTTTAGTTAATCTATAATCTTATGTTTTTCATTCTTTGTCTCTCTCAATTTAGTTTACTATGTCTAGAAAGAATTATCAAACTAGATATGAGTCAAAGGACAATCAGTAGTGATATCATTGATTTCTTATTTTGGAATCAAGAATCAAGGATTAGTCATATTGACCTTATCCGACATGATAATTACTTATTCGACATTTGGTAAATCGACTAGGGCACAATAATCGATTGATTTCTTGAGAAAGCAGATGACTATCTCGCACCCTATCCGATCTACCTCAAGTTACTAATGTTTTTTTAAGTCTATGTCTTTGCAGGAATAGATCACAGATCATATTGATAACTCAGATCGCTTTCACCTCATCTTTCATAAACCTTCTTATCCAGACACCTTTGCCCCGAATAATCTCCATATATTGTGTTTTCTTATAAAACTCTTATTGGATTGATTGGTTGGAAAACCTAACTTTAGAAAATTAAATCGAGCCTGTTTATTTAAATTTTTAAATCTTTAAGTTTGCCAAAAGATAAAACTAAGTTGCTTTTAAAATCGACGAGTTACTTTATCGGATGACTTTACAAACCCATCTGCTTTTGAAAACCCTTATACGAAGTAAGGTAACCCTAGTGACGTCGAGACATACTTACTTCTCGCATAAAGTAACCTACATCTCAAATCAACGATCTATAAAGTAACAATTTACGCATTCGGAGGCAAGTAGCCTACACGCGCTGAATCTCAATCGCTTATCCAGATTTTTAACCGTTGATTCAAAGACGGTAAAACTTTTAAATAAACGGCTTAGATTAAATCGAATTTTCTAAAAATAGTTTTCCTTTCCAATTTTCCCTCCTATAAATACATCTTCTTCTTCAATCAAACTTTTCACTTTGAGAAAACCATACTTATACTCGAAAATCTTCAAAAACCCTTAGTCAAATTTTTTTATGAGCCAATCGAGAAAACTATCTCAACAACTTCAACAATGGTGGAAGTACACACCGAGACTTACAACAAGAAGATCAAGTCGGAGATGTACGTCGACTTTGATACAACCAACGATGGAGAATCGAGATAGATTCTCGATTTATTGGAGAGGTCGGGATTGAGGACGTTGCTCCAAGAAATCCAACTCCAATAAAACTCTAGATATGAGAGGCATAGAGTTCTACGGTAACAGGACATTTGAAAATGGGATATTCAAAACCCGTGTTTACGGTGAGGTGTTGATGATTACTCCGGTGGAGGTGGCGCAGATTTTTGATACAAGCCGAAGGAGTAAACCCCTCACATACAAATCGAGATGAATGGGTAGAATCATTCCAGATGATTGCCCGGAATTCAATGAGGGATAGGAGGTCTGAGATGAAGAAGAAAATGCTCGACGGAGATATCGTTTGTTAATGACGATATTGGCGAAGGTCATTTTAGGGAGCAGAACTCCCATGATGGGCCGACGAGACCAAGACTGTTGTAGATGAGGGCCATCCTAGATGGAGTGCAAACCAACCTGGCCGGGATGTCGTTGGGAAGGTTTGAAACTAAGAGGAAGAGGTTAGAAGTAGTAAGTGGGAAATGGCAGGCGAAGTCAATCACCACTGCTCAATAAGGTGACAAAGTGATTTTGGAAGACACGACATGAGATCAAGCGGCTTTGATGGAGTCGAGCTTACACAAAGCAAAAAGGGCTGCTGACCAAGGATGAACCGCTTGGGGCTCAATGACTCGGATGAAGGAGCGCTGAGATCGAGCTCAGACCCCTCAGTGCCGAGGAGGAAGAAGAAGAAGAGGAAGAGGAAAGGGTAGAGGAGCCAACTATGAGCTCAGTTTGAGGCTTCACAGCCAATGAAGTCAAGGAGAAGGCCAAGAAGAGGAGGAGGCCGATAAAAGCCTCGAGAGAAGGAGGAACCTCTCGCCGATCACCTAGCCTTCTGGGCCAAGAGGCACTTACACCGGATATAGCGGCTCGGGTTGTCCAATCGGAAGATGTACAGGAGATCGGCTCGAAAGGACCCTCCACTTCACCAAGACAGTGCAAGTTCTCTCCCTTCCCTCTCCAGCCCACTGCGCGATGAAGAGGTGACCCAGTGGCACCTCGAGCCTCTTAAATGCCCTACTCCCACTATAGTCCAAGCTGAAACCTCATCGCCCACACTCCCTCAAACCCAAACCTCATCTCCTCCTCCCTCCCCATCTGATTTCTTTTCTTTCCTAGCCGGAGCAGTCTACTCCCCCACCCCCATAACCACCATCTCACCCCCACCTTACTCCCATCTTCCCCAACTCTCTCTCATAGCCCACCCCAACCTACTATCCCACAGCCCAACCCCTTCTCCACCACCCACTTCATCCGAAATACCACCCCTCCATCTTCACCCCCACCCGAGATTCCTCCACCACCATCAGACGCCCCACTTCATCTCAACCTCTCGATCTCAACCCGTGGATACCTCCAACATCTTTGGAGATATCCAAATGAGCTCCTAGTCCAACTTCTCCCATCCCCTCCTCCTCATCCGATTCGAGGAGGAGCCTAGTCCAATCTTTGCCATCTCCTCGGCCTTTGTGGATCTACACAAGCGAGATAATCACTAAAGTCCAAAGGCTGATAGGGAAGAAGACGAGGAAGGTGATTCGACAATCACCAATACAATGCTCGCCAACATGCAGATTGCGAGGTCAACATCACTCGCAACCTATTAGCCAACCTTGGCACTGCTGTTGGTACCGGTGAGTAACACGGAGGAGGAGGTGAAGGTGCTCAAGCAAAGGTGGCAGCAGACAACGAAGTCCTGGTCAATGCCCTTACTTCGATCGATGCAGAGACTTGAGGTTCGTTGCTCGCCTTGGAAAAACCTCAGCACTCGCAAGATGAAGTCAAAAAGGGGAAGGAGCTGAAGGAAGAATGGACACCCTCACAGCTGAGTCATGTCCCCTCATGCATGCTAGACTCAAAGGCAGACTCGAGTTGGAGGTAGCCAAAGCCGAAATCAAGATCAAATCGAGATGAGCCGCCGCCTTATAACCGAGGGTGACCCAGATAGAAGATGCCATCCGAGAGGATGAGGAGAAGAGGAGGAAGGAAGAAAAGGAAAAGATCGAGAAGCTGCCGGGCAAGATGAAGGAAGTTGAGAAACCCGAGGCCAAGGGCAAGGGTAAAGGAAAGCGGCGGCGGCTCGAAGGAGTCATCAATCGAGCGGTGACCACTAAAGACTGCATCAGTGAGCGAAAAAGAAAAGAACTCGACTACTCAAACCTCTCACCGAAAGCAGATTAGAAGAATACATGCCGAGAAGGAGAAGTATGAGAAGCAGAGAAGAAAAGATGAAGAAGCCGGGTAATGCGGAGTCGAAGTGGGACAGGGACACTCGGAAGTGGGTATCAAAAGCGGTGATGAAGCAGACTTCCGACTTTGTCCACCGCTCATCAGCTCCTCCGAAGATGGTGTCCTGACAGTTCACCATGAGTACAAAAAGAAAGCTCTGGATGCCGAGATGGATGTACTTTTGGTACATCTTGAAGGCATCTCAATCCGTGCATGATGAAGACAGTAATGACACGAGTGGATGGAAAAAGAGGATGCTTTGATTGTATGGAAGACTGCTCAATGAGGCACATCAGTTTTCAAGCTGCGATCTTGTCGCTCCGGCTATGAGCAAGTCTCTCCTAAACTGAATGAAGACGGATCTCGAGACATGAAATGGGTCAAATCAGTCATCATCAAAGCTGAAAGAGAATCCGAGCTCACGAGACAAAAATGAACTTAAACGGCTCCAGAGCAAGAATTTTCAATCGGCCGAACATTCTGAAGCAAGCCGATGGGGAATTTGATAGACAAGATTTTCTTTTCCTTATCTTTTATTTCTATCAGTTCTCCTATTTGTAAATTGTATATATTTGTGAATGAATATATTTTGACCTACGTGACTTACTTATCTTATTTCTTAAATTTTTTTTTCTCGCTTTAAGTAAACTTAACATTTTCTAAGTATTAATCATCCGAGAAATTTATCTCTCGAGACTTAAAATTTTCTAAAAATTTTTCTAAGTCCTAAGACTTATTTTTTTACTAAATATTTTTGAAAAGTCTAAAAGACTTGAAAATTTTTCATTGTGAATTAAGTGCTTTAATTTGGATGAATCTGTTTTAATGAAAAAATGTGCTCGATATACCTATACGATTATCTTAACTAACTTCATTTGTGAGTGTGTTTCTTCCTTGTAGGTTTTAACTTCATCAAAAAGGGAGAAATTGTTAGACCTAGAAAGTTTTGATGAATTAAAAGAAGCGATTCGAGATGATCGACGACTATGAAGAAGCTACGAGACTAAGTCGAATACTAAGCCGATCGACTAGGTTGAGGATGGAACAAGTCACCAAGACCGAATAGTTGCAAGTCACGGAGACAAGCTCAAGTCTAGTCATCTGCAGGAGACAAGTATGAAGAGCTCAAACGAGGTCAAGACAAGCCGAGTAGAATAAGAAAGACGATTCTTCACCAAGTCACCGCAGGAGTAGAATAAAATCACCGAGGTCTAGAGCGGTTTCAAGAATAAGTTTGTTGAGCGCTTTCTAGTTTGTTAAAACTAATTAACAAACTAACTGTCTTTTTAGACTTATAAATAGGTCTAGGCACTTCATCGTAATATAGAGAGATCACACGAATTATTCATTTTAGCGATAGATTCTCATAATTCACAAGATTTCAAAAACACAAAAATTGTTTTCAAGGATTTCTTCGTAGATTTTTCTAAGTGTTTATAGAACACTTTCTTATACATCTTCAAACACTCTTCTATCATCTAGAGTTAGATTTTTCAAGAATAGTTTAGAAGATTGAAGACTTGAAGATCGGTTTGTAATTTGTAAGGTACGCACGATTGGAAAGTGAGTAAGTAACCTAGTGGAAGAGACACTTCTTCAAGGTTTGAAGAAGGAGAGTGGATGTAGGATTTTTATAATCCGAACCACTATAAAATCTGGTGTTCTTTATTGCTTTGCTTTACTTTTCTCGTCAATTTCAATTTCCACTTATTAATTAGAAAAGAATTTGAATCAAAGATAGAACTAAAATATCGGTTTGCTTTTGATCTTATTAAAGTTGAGATTAAAATGATTTTCATTGTGTTACTTTGAAGTTTTGAATAAGTTTTAAAAGATTTGCAAAAATCGATAAAATCTATTCAACCCCCTTCTAGATTTTATCATAGAAGGTTAACTCAAGTTTTTCTTAATCAACTCAACCAATCGGGACCAACAATTGTTATTAGATCCGAAGAAGTTTTGATGGTTAAAAAGGATCAATACGAGATGATTAGACGACTTTGAAGAACAGATGAGGTCAAGTTCTAATACTAAGCCGAGTCATCCTGGAGACAAGCTCAATACAAGTCATCTGCAGGAGACAATTATGAAGGGCTCGGACGAGGTCAAGATAAGCCGAGTAGAATAAGAAAGGCGAGGCTTCACCAAGTCAGTGCAGACGAGTTGTGAAAGATCAGTGAAGATGAGAGCATTATCAAGATTAAGTTTGTTAAGCGGTTTTAGTTTGTTACAACCAACTAACAAACTAAGCTGTCTTTCCAAGTTTATAAATAGGTCTATGTTTTCACTTTATTAAACACATTGACATAACACATTAATACAACACATTGATCACAATACTCAGATTTACACTTTCACATCAATTCACGAAGTTTTTCAAAGAAAGTTTTCAAAGAGTTCTAAGTGTTTGTAGAACACTTTACCGTACATCTTCAAAGCTCACCTATCACTATGAAAGTTAGTTTTTAGAGAAGAGTCTAGGAGTTTGAAGATTTGAAGATCTTTGTAAGTTGTAAATCGTAAATTGGATAGTAAGTAAGTAAGTGGTAAGAAGAGACCCTTCTTCAAGTTGAAGAAGGAGAGTGGATGTAGGATCGCTTAGATCCGAACCACTATAAATCGCCTTGTTCTTTATTGCTTTTCATTTACTTATCTGTTCTTATCAATTTCAGTTTATAATCAAAGTTCAATTTCGAAATTAAAGTTAGACAAATTATCGGTTTGCTTTTGATCCGGTTAAAGTTGAGTTGAAAAACAAATTCCATTGTGTAACTTTGGTATCTTGAATTAATTTTTCAAGTCTTGTAAAAACTTGAAAAATCTATTCAACCCCCTTCTAGATTTTTCCTAGAAGGCCGATTCAAGTTTTATTTAATATACTTAACTAAGTGGGACCAACAAGTGGTATCGGAGCGGTGTTAAGCTTTTACGATATTGATTTTAGATCTTGATAAAGATTCCAAATTGTCTCTTGGTTATCTTCATCTTCTTTATTTTACTAAGCTGTGCTACTAACTAGATTGTATAAGTTTTTGTTTTCTTATCTCATCATGTCATCTGGTAAGACCAAGAAGTCAAGGAGTCTACCGATTTTTCAATTGAAGAATATGACTATTGGAAATTCGGGATGGAAAACCATCTCAAAGCGATTCATGATAGAATGGAGGAGGTTCTTGAAGAAGGACCTATTAAATTCTATCATGGAGGAACCGATGATGGCACCGGGCTGCCGAAAGCAGTCAGCGGCAGAGAAGAAAAGTTACGAGTGACAAGTGATGAGAGGAAAATCCACAACATAGATCGGGTAGCAGGATCGAAATCATAGAAACTCTTAGCAAAGATTGGATTGAGAAAGTCAAAAGATGCAAATTAGCTAAGGAGATGTGGCAGACACTTGCAAATGTATGTGAAGGTTCGACCAAGTGAAAGAGAATAAGCTGCCGATGTGTTACATGCTTTTGACACTTTCAAGATGAAGGAGAATGAAGCAGAGAGATCAATTTGGATGTGAGATTAACAAATCTTCTCAACAAAGCAGCTAATTTAGGAAAGAACTATTCAGAGAAGGAGATCAATAATAAGATCTTGAGATCTCTGACAAAGAGATGGAGAGAAAAGTCTAATATCCTTAAAGCAACCCAAAATTTATCATCTATTACTCATCATACTTTATTTTCTCATCTTAAGGCTTTGGAGTATGATATTCAGATAGAAGATGAGGAAGATGAGATGGAGTCAAGCACCTCATCCAAGTCTGTTACTTTTGTCAACAAGGAAGACAAGAAGAAAGGAAGATGATTCTACAGATGATGATAAGAGTAGGAGCCAGACAAGGAGGTTCGAGATCACTGCAAAAGAAATCTTATTAGTCCTAAGTCGAGATAGGAGTGATACTTGTTACACTGTAATAAGCCGGGACATTTCGGCTATGATTGTCCTCGGTGACTCCTAAAGAACGAGAAGAGAAAAAGAAAGAAAAGAGATAGGAGATTTGCAGATCAAAGAGCTCTTCCCGGGCCGAGGAAAAAGAATCAAGAAAATCATTATCATCTTCATCATCTTCATCCGATTTTGGATCGACGATGAAATTTGTCTTATAGCCAAAGAGGTAGTCTATTATTCTTCTTCCGATAATGATTCATATAAATACATTTTGAGATAATGATCAAACTATTATTCAAGGATTATTGAAAGACCTAAAGATGTCTTTTCTGCTTATAAACATCTAGAGACAGAATATTTGACTTTAATAGATTAGATTGTATTCTAGTTAAAGGCAAGCAGATTATGAACTACTACGAGTCCGAGGAAACATTCAAGGGGGAATGTTTACCCAGACCGAGGCTAGTACATCAGCCAGCTTGTGCGAAATATTAGAAAATGAATTGAAATCTTTAAAAGACAAATTTAAGATGGTCTGACCGAGAATGAGTTAATTAAGAAAGACAATGAGAAGCTTGTTTTCAAAATAAGTCACCTTAATAACTCACAATCAGTAATTGATCACATCTTTAGTACTTCTCAAAATCTCATGATAAGACAGGTCTTGGTTATGATAAAAATAATAAATCGGAGGTTCAAAAACCTACGAAATTTGTTAAAGCATCCGAAACTTCAAAAGAGATTAAAATTGGTCCTTGGAAACCACTTAGTCGGATAAGGACCGCATCTCCTAGTCCGAAAACTAAAATTCAGCTAAGGATTCCATATCGGACTAAGAGAGTTCCAAGAACTAAGGTAAGAAGAATTTCTTATTATAGCCCTTTTGATGGGAGAAGTAGATGCTATCCCACTTTTCCTAAATTCAAGAAATCACTAAAGGGATACAACAAATTATCATTTAAAAGTGATATGATTGTAGGCATGATTTGGTAAACAGAACCAAGTCGATTTATTATTAGATAATGAGATGTTTGTTTGGTTACCCAAAGTGATGTTTGACCTTCAAGGACCCAAGATCACTAGGGTACCTCATACGATTTGTTTTACAGGATTTACAGGACTATCACTCAAGGAGGAGATTCTAGCTTCAATATGGTACATAGACGGTGGTACATTCACTGACATATGACTTGTAATAAGAAGCTACTATCAAATTTCCAAAATATTGATGGTCATAGAGTTCTTTTTGGAGACAACAATTGTGGACAGACTAAAGGAGTAGGTACCTTGATTATCAAGGATGTTCGGAGTATCGAGGTATATTTTGTAGAAGGTTTAAAACATAATCATTATCTGTTTCCCAACTTTGTGATAAAGGTTTTCTTGTAAAATTCTCTAAAGATAAGTGTGATATCTTAGATAGCTCCTCAGACAAGGTACTTCTAAGCGGCTTCAGACATGGTAATGTCTATGTTGCCAACTTTAACTTGATTGCCCCAAAGATACATGTCTGGTAGCTAAGGGTGGAGATGACCTCAACTAGCTATGGCACAAGAGGCTTAGTCAATCGAACTTCAAGACCTTTAGTAAGCTAGCTAGAAAGAACCTTGTTAAAGGACTACCCGAGAAATTATGTTTTATCGATCCGAAATGTGATGCTTGTAAAAAGGCAAGCAACCTGCAGACACTCATTTAAAAGTATTAACACTTCATCATAGAAAGTGTTTTACAACTTCTTCATCTTGATCTATTTTAACCTCGTTTCACCTCTCGGCTTAAGTGGAAGGAAATATACTCTTGTAGTAGTAGATGACTTTTCCAGATACACTTGGGTTATATTTCTTTTCAAGAATAATGAGACCGTGAACAAGATACCTAATCTATTCGCATGATTCAAAATGAGAAAGATGTTAATATTGTTAAAATAAGGAGTGATAAGTGGCACCGAATTTTTAAATTCTTGTTTATCTAACTTTTTAATTGAGTGTGGAATTATTCATGAGACATCATCAGCAAGAGCTCCACAACAAAATGGAGTAGTTGAAAGAAGGAATAGAACTTTGAAAGAAGCCGCCAGAGCATGTTAGCCGAATATAGAACCCCTCACAAGTTACGGGCTGAAGCCATCAATCTTCGCTATACCCAAAACATGTGCTTGTCGAGTTAAAGACAAGGGTAAGACTCCATATGAGATTTGGAAGGGTAAGATTCCAAGAATCTCATATTTTCGGGTTTTTGGTTGTAAATGCTTCATCCATAACAATGGGAAGTCTAAGCCGAGGACCTTTGATGCTAAGGCGGTGATGGAATATTCTTGGGATATTCCAACACTTCTAAGGCATTCGAGTCTTCAACAAGACAACTCTTTGTGTGGAGGAAACTCCTCATGTGGTTTTTGATGAAATACATTCTTTCTCAAATAAAGTGAATCGATTACAAATGATCTAGATAAAATTGAACTAACCAAAACTAAACGTAGAAGCTGTTTATCCGCCTAGTCTTGATTGATTTCGATGAAGAAGAATCCCCATCTGAAAATTAGCAGACAACCCCTCTCCGGACTCCATCCGAGGAGACACCCTTGACATCGGTGATCGGCCCGGGGTTAGCGGATGAAGGGAGAACGTCGGCTCGAGGTAGAGTTAGATGAGTTACTGCCGAGTCTCAAGATGAGGATCCTTCTACTCAAATAGGCAAGAGGATGAGAAGTTATCATCCAACCGACCAGATCATTGGGGACCCATCCAAGAGTGTGCGGAACCTAACTATGGTTGATTCTCAAAGTCTCTGCTCAACCGCTATGTATCACTTCTCGAGCCTAAGTCTATTGAGGAGGCTTTATTAGATCCAAACTAGATAAGCGCCATGCGGGAAGAACTGCATCGGTTTGAAAGGCAAAATGTTTGGGAATTAGTGGAAAGACCCTTACATAGAAAGATTATAGGCACCAAATGGGTGTTTAAGAATAAAGCAGATGAGAACAACGTTATTGTTCGTAATAAGGCAAGATTGGTAGCTCAAGGTTACTCACGATGCGAAGGGATATACTATGATGAAACCTATGCTCCAATTGCCAGATTAGAAGCAATAAGGTTGTTCTTGGCATTTGCCGCTTATAAATCTTTCAAAGTCTTTCGAGATGGATGTCAAGTCTGCATTCATAAATGGTGTGTTACTTGAGAAAGTCTATGTGGAGCAGCCTCACGGGTTTAATATCAACAACAAGGTCTATAAACTCAATAAGGCCCTATATGGACTGAAACAAGCTCCCAGAGCTTGGTATGATACCTTATCTCGAATTCTTGATTACAAATGGTTTTTCAAAAGGTAAGATAGATAAGACTTTGTTTAGAAAGGAAATAGATGGTAACATCTTGTTGGGTTCAAATTTATGTAGATGACATTATTTTTGGTTCACCTAATCTGAATTTATGTGAAGAATTCAGTGTTCTCATTAAAAATAGGTTTGAGATGTCAATGATGGCTGAATTAACATATTTTCTAGGCTTGCAGATTAAGCGAGATGAGTAAGGGTATTTTTATACATCGACTAAATATGCTAAGGACTCGATAGAGAAATTTGGGATGACTCTTGGTAGAGAAGTTAAAATACCTATGGCAACTAACTTCTCTATGGACTCGAATGAGCAGGGATACCCACAGATGCAACGGAGTATCGTAGACCGATTGGATCCCTTCTCTATCTCACTTTGTAAGTAGGCCAGACATAGCCTTTGCGGTTGGGGTATGTGCAAGATTCTAATCTAATCCCAAGAAAACTCATCTAGAGATCTGCTAAGAAAATCCTCAAATATCTCAAAGGGACTTTGCAAGTTGGGTTTTGGTACCCAACCGATGACAACGCTGAAATGGGCGTGATATTCGGACTCTAATTTTGGAGGATGTAAGATTGATAGGAAATGCACTTCAGGAACTTGTCAATTCTTAGGCAACAAATTAATTTCTTGGTTATCTAAGAAACAAACATCTCGTTGCCACGTCCACAACCGAGGCCGAATACATGGCGGCTAGTAGTTGTTGCTCTCAACTCCTCTGGGATTAGTCGCCAGCCTAAGGGATTATAACATTCAAACATCATCTGCTCCTATTTCCGTGATAGTAATAGTGCAATAGCCATGACATATAATCTGTTCTACATTCTAGGTGTAAGCATATAGACATCGACATCATTTCATAAGAGATCATGTAGAAAAGAATGACATTAGAATAGAAAAGATAGCCACGAGAATCACGAGAGAGCAGATATTCTTACAAAACCATTAGCTGAATCTAGATTTAAAGAATTGTGTTTAGAACTAGGATTACTTGATGCATCATTGGCTGATTTTTAATTACCATTACTTGCATTTGTGTTGTGTTTTCTTTCTTTCTTTCCTTTCTTTAAATAAATGTCTAGAAAGAATTATCGGACTAGATATGAGTCAAAGGATAATCAGGTAGCTGATATCATTGATTTTCTTTCAGGAATCAAGAATCAAGGATTAGTCATATTGACCTTATCCGACTTGATGATTGCTTGTGCGACATTAGGTAAATCAGACAAGGACACAATAGTCGGTGATTTCCATAAAATCGGATGACCATTGCATCCTATCCGATCCGCCTTGGTTACTAATGGTTTCTTTAAGTTTGTGTCTCTCAGGAATAGATCACAAATCGAGTGTTAGATCGTAAAGAATCAATTCTTACGTCATAAACCTCCTCATCCGAACACCTCTGCTTCCTTGTGTCCCCATAAAATTTGTTTTCAAAAATATATACTCTCAAATCTTTTTCATTAAAATTGTTTGGAAAAAGCTGTTTCAGGAAAAACTAATTCGAGTCTGTTTTGTTTAAAATAAAAGCGGTATTTAACTTGTCTCAAAACTTGCTAAAGAAAGATAAAACTAGGCTGTTTTTAAAACCTGCAGACGAGGTCTTTTATCGAGCGATTTCATAACCTTATGCGCCTTAGAAAACCTTTATGCAAAGAAAGGTAACCCTAAGTGACGTCAGTGTATTTTCTTCTCTCGCATAAAGTAACCCTACTTCGGTCAAATCAACAGTCTACAAAGTTACTTTTTATGCATTTCAAAGTCGAGTTATCTACACGCGCTGAATCCCAATCGCTTATCCAAGTTTTAACCATTGATTCAAAGACAAGAAATCATTTCAAATAAATGGATTAGATTAAAACCCGCTTTTCTAAACAGTTTCTCTTTCCAATTTTCCCTCCTATAAATACATCTTCTTCTTCGTTTAAACGTTTTCACTTTGAGAAAACCTTCTTAGCCTTTGCAAAATTTTATACTCTTAAAACCCTTCGTAAACCTTTATGAGCCATACACGTAAATCTATCGGAATGACTTCTACAATGGTGGAGATCAACACCGAAACTTTCATCAAGAAAATAAAGTCGAAATGTACGTTGATTTTGAAACCACCAATGATGAAGAATCAAGGCAAGTCCTTCGATTATTAGAGAGGTCGGCTTAAAAACCTTCTGTTCGAGGAAATCTGAATCAAATAAAACACTTGATATACGAGGAGTGGAATTCTATGTCAATGGGACATATGAAAATGGTGTGTTTAGAACTGAGTTTACGGGGAAGATTTGGTGGTGACGATGGCGGAGGTTGCTCGAATTTTTAAGTCGAGAATGAGGGTGTCAATCCCCTCACATACAAATCTAAGGACTGGGTAGAATCATTCGAGATGATTGCCCGTACTTCAATGAAAGACCGGCGATCGGAGTTAAAAAAGAATATGCTCGACGAAAATATCGTCTTCGATGACGATATTGACGGCGATTCTTGGGGAGCGAGAACTCCCCGACGGATCGACTTCGACCTCGGGTGTCTGTATGAGAGCTATCCTAGATGGGGTCCAAGTCAATGGCTGAAATGCTGAATGTATTCGAAAACAGAGAGGAAGCGGGCTGGAGATGAAGGATGGAAAATGGACAGCCAATTCCATCACCAGCCTCTTCAACAAAATCACAGTCATCCTGGAAACCTCGTGACCACCGGATAAAGCTGGAAAGATGGTGTGCGAGCCTACACAAAATAAAAGGGGCTCCTCACTAAAGATGAGGTGATCGGCGGGCCGGTGATTTGAATGTTGAGGCGGTGAGGTCGTGGTACAAGACCCCTCAACCGAGGAGGAAGAGGAGGAAGAAGCGAGTAGAGGAGCCGACGGTGAGCTCGGTGAGGCTTCACAAATGATGAAGGCTGAAGGAGAAGGCAAGGAAGAGGTTGGTGAAAACCTTGGAGAAGGGAGCATCATCTGGCGATCGGCACTAGCCTGGCGCTGAAGAGGCACTAACTACGAAGATAGCGGCGGATGTAGCCTGAGACGGAAGAGGTGCATGAGATAAGCTCGAGAGGACTCCCTCCCCCTCTCCCAAGAAGGTACAATTCTTTGGAACCTCGGCCCGGCCTCTCCCCCTCCCCTCTCCAACCCACTCGGGCGATGAAGAGGTGACTCAGCTGGCACCTCGGAGCCTCTTAAGCAGCCTACTCCCATACCGGTCAAACGGGAACCTCATCACCTTCTCTCCCCCAAACTCAAACCGCCTCTCTACCCCCATCTCCATCCGACTATCTATCCTTCCTCACTGGACCCGTCTACTCACCAACCCCTATATCCACCATCTCCCCCGGCTTTACTACCATCAACTATACCATCAACCCCAATCCCACCTCAACCCATAGCCGAAACCACATCATCTTCATCTAAACCTACCACTTCACACCCAACCTCATCTCCATCCCACCTCATCCGAAATTCCACCCTCCATCTTCTCCACCACCTGAAATCCCCCTCCCCCACCATCAGACGCACCCACTTCTTCTCAACCCTCCACCCAAGTCCAAGCTCCAGATCTCTCCCAAAACATCTTTGGAGATATCCGGATGCACTCCCGATCCAACTACCCCCTCCTCCTCCTCCTCATCTGAATCATCGAGGAGGAACCCGATCCAATCTCTCGCCATCTCTTACGCCTTTGAAGACTGCATCGGAAAATCATCACCAAGGTAGAAAAGATGATGGAAAGGAAGGCGAAGAAGGTGATTCGAGCGATCACGAAACAATGCTCGCCAATATGCGGATTGTCAAGATGAATATCTCCCGCAACTTATCGACAATCTCGGCACCGCTATTGGTAGTCGGGGGCAGCTTGGAGGAGGAGGTAAAGCTGCTCAAGCGAGAAAATGGCAGCAAACAATGATATCCTAGTCCAGGAGTTAGCTAGATAAATCGGACTTGAGGATACGTTGTCTTTGCTCTGGAAGATCAGCTCCAAACCCTTAAGGATGAAGTTAAAAAGGGGGAAGGAGCTGAGGAAAGATTGGACACCCTCACGATTGGAGTCATGGCTATCACGAGATAAGCTCGAATCTAAAGCCAACACGGTTGAGTTGGAGGCAGCTAAGGCAAAGATCAAAGTTAAATCGGGGCAATGCTTTGCAGGCGAGGGTGACCCAGTTGAGGAGGCCATCCGAGAGGATGAGGAGAAGAGGAGGAAGGAGGATGAGGAGAACACGAAGCTGCTAGCCCAATTGAAGGAAGCTGAAAAACCCGTGGCCAAGGGTAAGGGTAAAGGGAAAGCGATGGCGGCGAGAGAAGGAGGCGTCGGTGGCGGTGACCAGCCCCAGACCAGCCGAGCGCAAAAGGAAAGAACCCGACTTCTCCAACCTCTCAGCTAAGCAGATCAGACGGATACATGCTTTGAGAAGGAGATGTACGAGAAGAAGGTGAAGAAAAGGTTGAAAAAACAGGACAAGGGAGCTGAGGTGAAGTGGGATAGGGATTCGAGGAAGTGGGTATCAAAGGCTGGAGATGAAGGTGACTTCCGACCGTACCACCGCACCTTAGCTCCTCCTAAGATGGTGGCTGGAAAGCATACGGAGGAGTACAAGAAGAAAGCCATGGATGCCAAGTGGATGTACCACCGGTATATCTTAAAGAACTCTCCCTCTTTGGAGCAGTGATGAAGACCTTAAGTGGCATGCACGGATGGAGAATGAGGATGCCGAGTGTATGGGAAGCTGCTTGATGAGGCTAACCTAGTGTGTAAGCGTGATCGATAGCACCGGTCTTGAGCATGCTAAGCCCAAGATGAATGAAGATGGGACTCCCGACCTAGCTTGGGTCGGGATAATTGTTACTAAAGCCGAAACGGAGTCCAAGCTCACGAGATGAGGATGAACTCAAAAAGCTCGAGCTAGGGTCTTCAATTGGCTAAATATCCCCGAATCAAGCCGATGGGGAATCGATAGATCAGGATTTTCTTTCCTTATCTTATCTTTCTATCGATTCTCTATATTTGTAATTTGTGTATATGTGAATGAATATAATCAATCTTATCTGTTTTACTTGTCTTTTTTTTAAAGCTTTCTTTCTTGTTTTAAGAAAAATTAAAAATTTTCTAAGTGTTAATCATCCGAGAAAACTCTCATCTCGAGACTTAAAATTTTCAAAAATTTTCTAAATCTTAAAAATTTTCGAAGTCTTTAAAATTTTCTAAGTCTTAAATATTTTTTCTAAGACTTAAAATTTGTACTAAAAGTGCTCTAACTTGAATTAATGCGAATTAAAGTGTGAATGTGTTACGATATGCCTATCGATTATCTTGATTAACTTTGACTAACATCACCGTGAGTGTGTCTCTTCCTTATAGTTTTAACTTCATCAAAAAGGGGGAAATTGTTAGATCGGAAGAAGTTTTGATGAGTTAAAAAGGATCAATCTGAGATGATTAGGCGACTTTGAAGAACAGATGAGGTCAAGTTCCAACACTAAGCCGATCGGACTAGGAAGAAGCTGGACAAGTCACCTGAAGTCCAGTAAGTTGGAAGTCATCCGGAGACAAGCTCAATACAAGTCATCTGCGGAGACAATTATGAAGAGCTCGACGAGGTCAAGATAAGGTGAGTAGAATAAGAAAGGCGAGGCTTCACCAAGTCACCGCAGACGACTTGCGAAAGATCACCAAGATGAGAGCAGTTATCAAGATTAAGTTTGTTAAGCAGCTTTAGTTTGTTACAACCAACTAACAAACTAAGCTGTCTTTCCAAGTTTATAAATCGGTCTATGTTTTCAATTTATTAAACACATTAATATAACACATTAACACAACACATTGATCACAATACTCAGATTTACACTTTCACATCAATTCACGAAGTTTTTCAAAGAGTTCTAAGTGTTTGTAGAACACTTTACCGTACATCTTCAAAGCTCACCTATCACCGTGAAATTTAGGTTTTAGAGAAGAGTCTAGGAGTTTGAAGATTTGAAGATCTTTGTAAGTTGTAAACCTGTAAATTGGATAGTAAGTAAGTAAGTGGTAAGAAGAGACCCTTCTTCAAGTTGAAGAAGGAGAGTGGATGTAGGATCAGCTTAGATCCGAACCACTATAAATCGCATTGTTCTTTATTGATTTTCATTTACTTATCTGTTCTTATCAATTTCAGTTTATAATCAAAGTTCAATTTTAATTAAAGTTAGACAAATTATCGGTTTGCTTTTGATCCGGTTAAAGTTGAGTTGAAAAACAAATTCCGTGTAACTTTGGTATCTTGAATTAATTTTTCAAGTCTTGTAAAAACTTGAAAAATCTGCTCAACCCCCTCTTCTAGATTTTTCCTAGAAGGTGATTCAAGTTTTCTTTAATATACTCAACTAAGTGGGACCAACAATTGTATTGCTTGATTAACTTTCATTTGCTCTACTAATTATTGAGTCACCTATCTTAAATTCACCCACCTAGTCCAAAGAGCCTACATTACAACCCTTGAGAAAGCCCTCTTTGATTCATGTTTGAAGCACAAAAAGATATGATTGAGATTGAATCTTTTGGCAAGCCTATGGTATACATTTTTGTGGATTGATGAGTGAGTGTATACATGTCCTTATACACTAGAGTGATGAGTTAAACACTCCATGGAAAGAGCATTGAGTTGAGCATTTGAATAAGCAATTGTCAAAGCATGACACTTTTGAGTGCTAGTGGAAAGTTTGCATTGATACTTGTTTTCATTGAAGAGGTTTGATTGTCCTATTTCGTTCTTGTGCTCATTGAACATAATTGCAGTTGATTCACCCTAATGTGCTTATTTGTCTTGTTGTTTGAGGACAAACAACACCTTAAGTTTGGGGGACTTTGATTAGTGTGGAAATTGCTTGAAATATATGCATTCTATTTGCTTAATTTAATAGGATTTTTGCATTATTTGCACTAAATTGACTAATTGCACTTGAGATGAGAAGGGTATTGTTTTGCTATTTTTTGTAGGAAAATTGAGAATATTTGGAGCAAAATATATACCTATTATTTTGTGAGGTCAATTGAAGGGGAATTAAAGAGACGAGACAAAATACGAGAAGAATTTAAATTGGGTGCATTAATTAAAAAAATGATTGAGGCCCAAAATGGGCCCATTTGCGATTGATGGCCCAAATTGATTGGAAAAGAAAAGGGGGCATTAGACATGAAAGGAAGAATGAAAAAAGCAAAGGCAGCGGTGAAAGGAAGCCACACTTTTAATTAAAAAGGGAAACCAGCGACTTTTAGAAAAAAAAAGAAAAAGAAAAAAGAAAAAAAAGCAACGGCCTTGAGAGGAAAAACAGGCAACTAACGGTAGCGGGGAATTAAAAGGAGGGGGCGTGAAGACGAGCGGGAGGAGAGCGATTTTGTGAGTTTTGATTTTAGGGCTTTTTCACTTTCTTTTACACACATTCTCCACACACTCTCCACACATTTTTCCTAGATTAAACACACATTACACACATAGTTTAGGTGTTCTTCATATTTAATTTAATTTCTTGCAAAGTAGAAGGTAGATTTCATACAATCAAGTGTATTGCACTATCACAAGGTGACTTCTCTCCTTATTTCATTTATCTATTGGTTACTTTCATTTTAATTATGTTTTCCCTAATTTTTATGTTCATGGGTTTATTGTTTAAATTCATGTTTGGCTAGATTTCTTTTTGTGTTTGGGTGTGATGACCCTTGGATGAATTAATTTTTGATGATCATGTGATTGGGTGTTTCATTTATTGAGGTGATTAATTATTCTTATGTGATTTTTATGATTTAATTGCTAGATTTGGTTTTGATCATTTGTTAATTGATTTAATTAGCTCAAAGAGATTTGGTTTATTGAATTGATGCTTAGGTGTTAGACTTGGTTTTGTGATTGAAGTTAATATTGGATTAACTCAAGGAGACTTGGTTAATTTTCATTAGAACCTACATTAGGATACGTTAATTGCTCGATTTTATTTCTAGTGATTAAGTGAGGAAACTTAGGGTGTCGTCTCTAAACTATCTTACGTGCTTATTTGATGTATTAAACCTAGGCTTATCAAGTACGGTTGATATGTGATTTTTGCTAGATAGCTCCTACTATCCCTCGTTAATTGAAACCCCGATCATGTGTGATTCGTAATTAAGGATTCCTTGGTAATTTGCACCCGAGCACATTTTTCTCATATTTGTTATCTTTTGGTAATTTGCTTGTTGGTTATTCTTAGTTGTTTAATTTAGATTTAATTTCGCAAAATCGTGTCCGACTCTATAATACCATGATAACTTGTAATTCTAGGGATCTTTGCTCGACTTAGTTCCTTTGGGTTCGATAACTTGGTTGTGTCTTAAATATACTTACTCGAAAAAGCTGCAATCAATCTCCAATGATCTTCTTTGGTGGATGACTTTTAGAAATCTGGCTAGATGGATTCTTCTTTGGTGTATCTTGATTATTTGGTTATGAATCTGCTGAAGTTTCGGGGTATGATGTGCAAGATATTATAATATTTGGTGACACATTCTCTTATTTCAAATTTGATCATCTAGAATTTCTATAACGTGAGACACATCTACATCATCATTTCCATATGTAAGGTTTTTATCATCATAAAAAAAAATATTTATAGATTCTTAAACGAGTGTTAGTCCTAAGGTTATAAATTCTATAGGCTTTACTATTTATGAATAACCTAATAATTTTTTTTTATCACTTTGAATTAAACTTGTAGAGTTGATTCCTATAATTCAGATTATATATCACACACACAACCAAACATGTGAAAATACTTCACATTTGGTTTTCTCGTTGTCCAAAATCTCATATTGTGTTTGATTAGATCCAGATCTAAGATAGACTTTATTAGAAATATGGCATGTTGTATTCAATACTTGAGTTCAAAATCTCTTTACAAGATTTTTAGATGTAAGCACGACTCTAAACATTTCTTTTAAAGTTATATTCTTCCTTTCAACAATTTCATTTTGTTGTGGAGTTTTAGGTAAATAAAACTCTTGCAAAATGTCTTTATTTTCACAAAAATAAGTAAACATAATATTTTCACCTTCCCTACCATGATCGGACCTACTCCGAACTTTCAAGTTTAATATAATTTTAAATCTTTTATAAAGAATTTTAAAAACATTAAATCTTTCTGATTTTCTCTTATAAATTCAATCCAAGTATATCTAAAGTAATTATGAACCACAACAAGTGAGCATTTCTTACCTCCAATGCTTTCAATTTCTATTGACCCATAAGATCTATATTCAACAGTTCAAAACCCTTGACTAAATGATGGAAGCAATTAAATGGGGAAGTACCACCTTGATTGAATTGAATAAACTTGGAAATGATCCTTACAATTGCTTGATGCTTGCTTGAAAGTAAAGATTACACCAATTTAAACTATGGGCTAACTTAATCTATGAGGAATTTAAAGCAATCTAACTATGAAATTGAAATACAAGTGAAATGAGAAAAGAAACTTAAGAAGAAAAACTAAGAAAATATTCTAAGTGTTCCAAAGTGTGCCCAAGGTGTGAATGCTCCTTTTCAATTCAGATTTGGAGGTATATATAGTAGGAATTTTGAGTGCAAAGATCATATTTGCAAAAGAGTCATTCGAAAATTAATGTTCTGCGAAACAACTTGAAGCAATTGTCTCGGGTTGAGACACTTTTATGACTCAAGTCGAGACATAACTTCTCCACAAGTCGAGGGCTCACATATCCATCTCGAGCTGCCACTGGAGTCTCGACTTGAGCTCACGAGTCATCTCGACTCAAGACGAGCTCGAGACGCCACTCGAGATGAGCTCGAGATGAGTTGGCTTGCTCTCGTAAATCCACCCTATTTTAAAACATCACGACTCGAGCTCTTCTGTGTCTCGGCTCGAGACGAGCTTGAGGTCCAGCTCGAGACAATGCATTCGAGGTCCGATTTCTTCGATTCCTTTTACGTTTTGACCCTCGTCTCAGCGCCTTTTTGAATTTCTACTTGAACCTAGGATTCACTGAGAATATTAACACGAGAATGTGCTCGTTTCTTGGACAATCAACTCTAATCCAACTCGGTTTTGGTGGAAGGTTTGTCCTTTGCAAAATATGTGATAAAAAACCTACAAAATAGACAAAATATCTTCTACAACCATAATACTCACAATTAAATTGATTAGGATGATAATGCTCGTAAAATAGATCAAAATATGCAATAAATTCACCATAAAATGATGCAAAAATCAACCCTAATCAAACTCCCCAAACTAAGAGCCTTGCTCGTCCCGAGCAACAAAAGAACATAAGCACAAAAGGGCGAGTTGATTCCAAGATGTTCATCAAGCATTAAAAGACATATGATTATCAAACTCGATTCATAACAACAAGCATCAATGTTAATCATCTACCACACAAGACTGTTACATGCAATGACCAATGCAAGATCACACACTCAAATCCATGTTCCTTCCATGAGGTGTTTCACTCATCTCTCACCTAGCTTTGGACGTGTATGCACACAAAAATCAATGCACAAAAATGCACACCATATGCTTGCCTATAGACTCAATCTCCATTATTTTTTATTGTGCTTCAATCATAAATCAAATAGGACTTCCTTACGGTTGTCACGTAGGCTCTTTGGACTAGGTGGGTGAATTTAGGCAAAGTGACTCAAAAATTAGTAGAGCACATGAGAGTTGATCAAACAATACAATACAATACTTTTTCACTTCCAAATCAACAATCATCACTCATTCTTTTCTTTCTCTTGATCAAACTCAATTCACCACCCCACTCCTTAGAGTCTCTTTTTGCTTTCACTTTCAAGCTCAAAATTGAATTTTTCATTTTTCACATTCATTTTTCCTTTTCATCACACAATTCAATTTTTTTTTTTCTTTTCAAACCTTTTTCTTTTTCTCACAACCAACTTAGCAATTCGAACTTCCACACACAATCTTTTCATTCCACCATCTTTTCAACAATTATGCTTTACTAATTTTAGGGACAATTAGGCTAAAAAATGGATAAAGATGGCTAAAATTTCATATAGCTTGCCAAAGAAAATTTAGATTTAAGGCTCAAAATGGCTAACTATGGAAATTAATATATTTGTTGAGGAATTTTTAGGCTAAGTGACTTCCAAAACAAACATGGCCTCTTGTCATTTTCACTATCTCCCCACAAAATTCAATTTCAACGAGTCTCAAGGCAAGTTCTAGCATGCAAAAATGTGATCGAATCTCACAACAAGGAATGAGACCGTAAAGATGCACGGATCATTAGGCTCTAAAGCTCACAAGGTTTCCATGAACATAAACTCAATCATAATCACTCACACAATCACCACACATATTATCTCATGCAAGTTTCCAATCAACACATCACTCATTGCAATTCACAAGTTTGACTCTCCACTATCAATGCACATGCTTTTGATCGTCAATAAATCATCACTCCCAACCTCAACCATTCAAAATAAATTCACTGAAAAGTTTTCAACAATATCCTCAATAAAGCTCGAAAATAACCACCAATCATCAATCCAAAATGTTAATTCAAAACCATCATCTATCAACCAAAAGGAATTCAAATCAAACATCATATAATCCAAGAATTACAAACCATCAAGCTTAGAGAATCAATCATCCACCCAAATTAAAGTACAATCATCAAAGGATTTAAGAAATATGGAATATAAACCGAGATGTACCACCACTTCACAATTTTGGAGGAGGAGGGTCACGTGGAGGGAAGTAGCCTTGAGCAACGAACCAGGAATACATCGCCTCTTTCATCTGCATCTGTCTTAGCTGGTTGCTCAAGATCTCCTCGAGATATCTCCCTCTGCCGTTCTTTGCTCTTGCTCTAATCCCATCATCCTTTGTTCAAGTCCGGTGATGGCTTGGTTTTGAGCCTGCACTCTACCATGAAGACTCTCAATGCTTCTCAAGAGCATACTGGTACTCGTTTCGCTTGTGGTAGGTGTGAGTCATGACCTCGGCAAGCTGGCTCCCTTCTCCGTGGCGGTGGAGGTGGTGGTGGAGTCTCCCTCTTCTTCTTCTTCTTCTTGCTCTTCTTCCTCATCTTGGTCTCTTCGTCTTACGGATGACTCACTCATTTCTCTCCTATCCTCTTGCGCGTCTTGCACATTATACACCGACCCAATCCAAGCTATGTGCTCCTTGAAGGAAAGATTAAGGTTTTCCGGACTTCCTTCCACAATAGTTGTCAAATCTAGCTTAGGAAGTGGAAACCAACCATCCATTTGGAGACTCAAGCAGTTTCTTCCTCGAATCTTCTAAATCATTTTCATATTGGTCAAAACCTTCAAATCTAGCCTCATTGTTCCCTCAAGAGGCTCTGCTCGCGATCTCCTAGCGTTCCAACCGAAGTACTCGGCTAGATGAGTAATCAATCCCCCACTGAACATTCTTCACGGGTTTCTTTTGACGCACAAATTGATCAATTGGATAATGCCCCATGTGCGTTTGCAATCCTTGAACCATTCGGTACATGATAAATAGCTCGTGATCTCTCACGAACCAAACTTCAAATCTAGAGAACACCGTTTAGCCAAGGATTTTGTGAACGTATCTAAGCCTTTGGACTTGAATCTGTGAGGCCTTGGTTTTGCTAGGATTGAACACGGGCGATCATCTTCATTTCGAGCTGCGATTATTGCAGAAATCGGTAGCTTCAAAGACTTCATCAATTGTTGCCAACCATGGTTGAGTATGAAAATTTCTGCGAGCTCGTTAGCTTAGACTTTAGTTTTCCGAGAAATATTTTTAATCTTGAATTGAACAACAACACCTCATCTCCCTCCGAGAAAGTCTTCTTGTTAATTCGGGTATCATGCCACCACTTAGTCTTTTCTTTGAACAAATGTGCACTTTCATAAGCATTTTCTCGAAATTCTTCAAGTTCATGGAGTTGAAGAATTCTTTTCTCTCCACAATGGGAACTCTTAAAATTCAACTTCTTCATTGCCCAAAATGCACGATGTTCTAATTCAACGAGCAAATGACAAGCTTTACCAAAAACTAATTGATAGGGTGACATGCCAAGTGGTGTCTTGTATATCGTTCGGTAGGCCCATAGTACATCATCCAATTTCTTTGCCCAATCCTTCCGTGTAGCACTTACGATCCTCTCCAAAATCTTCTTGATTTGTCTATTGGAAACTTCGGCTAACCCATTCATTTGAGGGTGATACGGGGTCGCAATCTTATGTTTCACTCCATAGCTCGTAAGCACATTTGCCAACATCTTGTTCACGAAGTGGCTTCCCCATCACTAATCAAAACTCTTGGTACACCGAATCTTGAAAAATATTGCTTCTCAAGAACGAAATCACTGTTTTGGCATCACTCGTTCGGGTTGGTATTGCCTCTATCCATTTCGAGACATAGTCCACCGCAAGCAATATGTACTCATTCCCGAAAGAATTAGGGAATGGTCCCATTAAATCTATCCCCATGCATCAAATACCTCAACCTCAAGGATATTATTCAATGGCATTTCATCTCTCTTTGATATATTCCCACTTCTTTGACACTTTTCACATTTTTCACGAACTCATTGCAACTCTTGAAAAGGCACGGCCAATAAAACCCACATTGAAGCACTTTCAAAGTTGTTTTCTTACCTCCATAATGACCCCCACAAGGGGAAGAATGACAATGGAACATTATACTCTCCCATTCTTCCATTGTACGCATCTTCTTATGATTGAGTCCGCCCCTTTTTGTATAAGAAAGGATTATCCCAAAAATAGTCTTTCACATCCTTCAAAAATCTCTTCTCATCCGAGACAAATCATGGGGTAACTGTTGGTTCCACCGATCACCGACTCTATGAAATTATCGATTCGGGATCGCGATCACATAAACGCAGCAGATATAATTGTACCTTTATTCACCGTAATAGGTGAAGACGAACCAGATTCTAAGGTCGAGCTGCGATCGAAGGATGAGCCTCGAACCTCACGGTCTTACGCCGTATTCCTATCCCTTTCCCTTGGACGTCGAGTGGTCGACGATCCTCCAAGGAATCAGAATCCGCCTCTCTACGATCTCACATTTTTTTCACACGTCAAGGCTCGATGTTAGGGTTTATTTATAGGCTACAATAGGGACCCTAAGGAGGAATTAGGGTTGGGCCTCCCGATGGGCCTAAATATCCTGTGGTTGATTCGAACACTTTACTTGAGCCCATCAATTATAACTCGGTCCACTAAAGAGTTATAATTGAATTACCGTCCTAATCCCATATTATAATATGGGCTCCTTTATTATGTGTACGGTTATTTCCCGTGTTTAAGATATCGAATGTCCATAAATTAATTAAATTACTTGACAACTTAATTAATTTATATCTAATTCCAAGAGTAGTACCACTCATCTTTATTATTATGTCGGATTAAATCCACTGCGGGGTTTACATAATAATCTTTATGAGCTCCTCAAGGGGACATCATCATCCTAAATAATTAGGACACGATTCCTTCTATAATCAACGGCACACCATATAAACAATGATATCTCCCAATTCACCGAGCCTATTGATTTAATAAATCTCACCCATTGGCAAATCAAAGAAACATACACCGAGTACACGTGCCCGTTATTATATAGGGATTAAGAAGACGTACATCCATAACAACAGAGGTCTTGTTCTTTTATATAGTCGAGTACAAATTGAACAACCTCATATGGTCCTGCTCAATACATACAAAATGTACTAGTGTAACTTTATAGTCAAGATAGACTAATACCAAATTACACTACAACCGTTCCAATGGTTTGTCCAAATCCATCTTGGTTGTGAGCTATTATTTATAATCTATAAGGAACTGATAGCATGATCTTACGTGTGACACCACACACCATGTTATCTACGGTATAGATTAATCTGACAACATAATGATATATATAACAATCATAAACAATAAGTATTTTGATCATAATGAATCTCATATTAAAAGGATGTTCATCTTTAAAAAATGTTCATACAAAAGCTAGGCTTATAGTATACATCCTAACACAACCTTCCTACCACAAGATAATTAGCATAATCCACATACCATGGCCCTTCTTCTCCATCACCCTTGATCTTTATGGCAAATAAATGTTCATCCGGGAACTCCTCTTTCACTTCACCCTTTTCCTTTTCATACCCTACATCATGCTCCAATTTTGACAAATGATCGACGAGTACATTCTCATTCCCCTTCTTATCTTTGATATCCAAGTCAAATTCTTGGATGAGTAAAATCCATCGGATTGACCTTGGCTTTGAATCCTTCTTTGTCATTAAGTATCTTATGGCTGCGTGGTCGGTGTAAGCGGTGGTTTTCGCACCTACTAGGTAGGGTCGAAATTTATCCACCGCATACACCACCGCTAAAAGTTCCTTCTCCGTTGTGGTGTAATTAAGTTGAGTGGAGTTGAATGTCTTGGAAGCGTAGTAAATACCTCGAAACTTTTTCTCTCTTACTTGTCCCAACACTACTCCCATAGCCCAATCACTTGAATTGCACATCACCACAAATAGTTCCTCCCAATTAGGTGCTACCAAGATAGGTGTAGAAATCAACGCCTCCTTCAAAGACCTGAATGCAAACAAGCAATCATTATTAAATTTAAATGGAATATCTTTTTCTAACAAACGTGAAAGAGGTTTTGAGAGTTTTGAGAAATCTTTTATGAATCTCCTATAAAACCCGGCATGTCCAAGAAAGGATCGAATTCCCTTGATGTTTGTGGGTGGAGGAAGCTTCTCAATGGCCACAACCTTAGCTTGATCCATCTATATTCTGCATGAGACGCATGATGGCCTAGAACTATCACGTTAGTACCATAAAATGACACTTTTTCCAATTAAGGACAAGGTTAGTTTCTTGGCACCTTTTTAGCACACTCTCAAGGTTAGCTAAACATATATCAAAGGAGCTACCAAACACTGAAATATCATCCATGAATACTTCCATAACATTTTCAAGCATATCATGAAAGATCGGCGGCATGCATCGTTGAAGCGTTGCGGGAGTGTTACATAAATCAAATGGCTTACGCCTCCACGCAAAGCGTTCCATAAGCACATGTAAATGTAATCTTCTCTTGGTCCTTAGGAGTAATCATGATCTAATTGTACCCCGAGTAACCATCGTGGAAAGTGTGTGTGTAGTGTAAAATAGGCGATGTTGTCTTGAATGTTATGGCATGCACTACAACATCTAAATATTAGAATGTAAACAGCGGAAGACCGACACTACAATGCAAAGGAGTAAGTTTTTCATAGACTTGTTAATTAAAACATTTCACTAATTCGAGAGTGAATACAAAAGTTTGTGTAAAGAGTTTCCAAGACAGAACCTTTACAACGAAATAAAGACTCAATATCACCTATTGACTCTTAAATGGCTAAGTGTAGTATTACAAAATATTACACCGTCAAAAGTAAATCAAAGTATTAAAGACATCTATGCTTAATGACACTTCAACATACCTATGTTGCTAAACGAGGTAACATACACAAGTAGCAACGTAAAGGGGAATAAAGGCCCTATCGCTTGGATGCACTAACGCACTCAACAATTGATACTTGGATATTCCTTGCCATTCTTGAAGTCCTCGGTCCTCTATTTATAGATGTCCTCGGCTTCAACCATAGATCCTTGTAGATGGATCTAGAAAAACTCCAAAATAACTTCTCCTTAATTCTCTCACTTAACCGTCCATGTAGATAGTTGATTTCGTGGCTTTACTCCTGCAACCGCATGATCTAGGTCCTTCTAAATCTCTCCGGAACTAGTCTTGAGTCTGGATATTTGTAGAAGATTCTGGAATCCGTCCTCAATCTTGCACTCGATGTTACAACATCCACGACAACATTTGACTAAGTCTTCATTCCAGATCCTTGTAAAATATTCTAGATCTTCAATCTGCAATGTCACAACATCTACTACAACATTGAAGCTGTTAGAGAATAAAAGTTAGTTATATGAAGAAAGAAAAGGTCAAATTCGATGTAGCGAGAATATGTGATAACATCACATGCGACATCAACAATCTCCCTCAATTTGACCTTTACGCTACAACACACACACGATGTATATATGTCGAAGTATATATAAGTCGGTAATGTATGTATGATAGTGAATCTCATCTCGTAGCATACACTCGGCAAGCCAAAACTGTAAGTAGCAAACTAGTCAAACTAGTAAAAATAGAATATATAACTCAAAGTTAACTTACTCAAACACAATAAACCATTAAGGTTCAAACAAAAAGCAGTTAGTATCAACACCTAATCAAAACACGTAATCAATATCGAGCATTAACTAGAACATGAAATCGTATCGGACCAATGCTTCAAACACATTAACCTAAGTAAAGATAACGATGTCGAGCCTATAAAATGAAAATAGTATAGAGCCTTAAAGATAAAGTATCAAATTGATTTACAAAGGAAAATGATTAAGTGTAAGGGAAGGACGTGCACACAGACTTCCCCTATCATAAATCTCCCTGTGAAGCAGCTTCATCTTCGTGTCATTTGATGCGGTAAATCACCATAAAGGTCAGCAACATCTTCATCGGCAAGTTCCACTTTGTTGTAAAGTTTGCAACAACATCGGCAGCAACATCATCATCGAGTCCAGTGCATCACCAGCTCCACCAGATTTGCACCATCTCCACCGGATTTGCACCATCTCCACCGGATTTGCATCGGTGATTGGAGTGTATAGGGTAAGAGTTATTAAGACCAATCAACAAAATATCGAACCCAAGGGAAAAAGTATGCACATGAGATCCTAGAAATACGAGTTCTTAGTGACTAGAGTTGCAACAATGGTTTGACACAAAAACAACAAAAACACTTGCAAAATACAAACTAAAACAAGCAAACAATTGATCGAACACTTAGAATGCGATAACAAAAACAACAATAAATGGTAGGATAGAGGTTCTAGGATTAACATCCATCAATGAATCATCAATCAACAAGCTACAATTGAATCAAATTGCAAATCAACTAAGATAGAAAGCATAAACCATCATGAAATTAATCACTCCATTAAAATCACAATGCCTAATGTGAGTATCCTTAGTCTTTCCCATCTCTCAATGTAGAAATCCCCAATTCATACAATCATGCAAAATTGAAACTCGATTAACACCTAATCACGTTAGTTCAACTCTCGCCTATTGCTAGGGTGATCAACCATTAATCAAAAGAGACAATTTTTCATGAAGCACAATTAAGAATCACAATTAGGTAGAAAACTAATGTGAGTATCCTTAGTGCAACTAATCTCTCAATTCGAAACACCCGATCCACGCATTCATACACAATTATCACCCGATTAATCCTGGATCACGTTAGCGCAACTCTCGTCTATAGCTAGGGTGATCAAACACTAATCTAAAGAGATAATTATGCATGAAGCACAAATGAGAATCACAATTAGTAAGCAATCTACTCAATTGATCTCCAATCATCAACAATTATAGCATCATCAATCAATTCATCATCAATTTCAATTAACCCAAGCACAAGAGAGTTAGCCCATGGTACCACAAACAATACCCATGGGAAGAAGATAGAATTGATCAAACACTAAGCAAATCACAACAATTAAGAAATTAAAGAGACAATGTGGAAAAACATCACCAAATGATCTTCAATCAACAAAAGAGGAATGCTTGAGTCTTCAACAACAATCTCCAAATGAATTACAAGCTTGAATTGAAAGAATTACAATGATCAAATGCTAATCTATGGCTAATCTAGCAACAATCAATGGAAATCTAAGTCTAATTCTAACTTTTACTCTAATCTAAGGAAGGAATTAGCTTGGGGCTGAGAAATCGCCCCAAAACCGCTACTAACTGCTACTATGAAAGATGTCTCAAATTGCTCTGCTTTCCCCCTTTAAATACGAATTTTCAGAAAAGCGCCCCCTCGAGTCGAGGGTCAGGCCTCGACTCGAGGCCTCTGCAAAATTCCTCGCCCTCGACTCGAGGGTCATGCCTCGAGTCGAGACTTCTGCCATTTTCCGATTTTGATCCTTTTACGCATAGCCCTCGACTCGAGGCTCATGGTCCTCGACGAGCTCGAGTCCAGGGCACTTTTTCTCGCGCGAGCTTCGCCCCGACCCCGTTTTCGTCTGTATGATCGTCTCTTCATTCTAAGCCTAATGGTACTCTCGGTTTGGCAAAATTGCACCAAATTTCTGCAAAATGGACGAAAAATATCAAAATCTCACAAATAATACTTTTTAGGCAAAAGAGTGATACTTTTCACAAAAACTAACACTTTAGCTCACTTTTGCACTAAAATAGGCCCTAAAAACATGCATCAATTCACTCCAATCAATCAACAACATGAATCTCCTCGATTACAACACTACGAGCAGTGGTACTCTCCCCGTGGTAGCAGAAAGTAACCTTAACCAATAATCCTTCAAGAACTGAAGTTCATTGATTGATTCTGTAAAACCTTCATTAAAACCAGCAGGATAATTAGGATTTTGTGGAGCAAAGATCTGGGACAACATTTAGAACATGATTAGGAACAACATTATGTGCAGCATCGGGAGCAACATTCTCTTCAAAGATCGTGGATCTCGGTATAGGCAAATCAATTACCTTGTTTCCACCAAAGAAACAGGTGAGATATTCATCAAAGTAACCCTCCCCTCAACAACTCATTTCTCGCTAGGTTGAAAACCATGACTCCTTAAGTAGCCATAAATCAAATTCGGATAAGGAAGGTTCCCTTTTGAAATATTCCCAGCAAACTTCATTAAGTGATGGAAAATTACGATCCTAAGTTAAATCTCCTCATAACACCAATTACGAACATCAATACGCCTGGTCCTTAGTCACTTTGGTCGAATTTGTAGAAGGGATCCAATTATACACAATCAACTTATGAATAACCGAATATAGAGATGTCAAGTGAGCAACAAACATATATCTCTCCCACCTAACTATTCTACCACCAGTCAAAGTTTGAATTACCTCATCCATAGGAGGTACATCTTCTTCATCCATGTGATCAATATGGAGGAAGAAATTAATCACCTTAGGTGTGAATGGAACATCTCTTCCCCTAAATTGTACAGACCCGTACCAATAAGAATTTCTTCTTCCATGTCCCTTTTTCAAACTTGCATAGAACTCATAAACCCAATTAGTCACAAAAGAATCAGCAAAAGTAACAACATGCATTAAATTTCTTTCTTCTAAGTATCTTATCAGTCCCTTAGACTCAAACTCAAGAACATCAATCTTTCTTTCAATCAACAATTTCCTATTACTTAACCTAGTAACTTTTTGATCAAAAGTTTCACATTCGAATCATCACTAGAATCTTCAAATTCACTATCATTCTCATCATCAACGGGAGTTCGGTATCAATACCTTCTTTCTCGGAATGATCGATTCTTCGCTTGATTTCTCATCGAGTCATCACCGCGTCATCTGGATTAGGTGCTACCGCACTTGTTCCAAAGATCGGGTACAACACTATCCTCGCTTTTTTCTTTGATCGCCTTTCTTGCCTCATTTTCAGCTCTATCGGTGGTACATTCTCATCGTAGTCACCACTATCTCGCTTCAACAACCTGTTCACCACTTTGCTTGTCGAATTTTTAGAATGCGAGTCGAGAATACCTTAATCGGTTCATTTGCAACCGAACCCATAGTAGGCTTCTTTTTCCTTGATGATTACGAGTAGTCAACCCTTGTAAACACACGTCCCAATCGCCTTCTTGGTTTTGGAGCAACCGATGAAGGGCTTCTCTTCCTCTTCCTCTTTGCGGCCTTAACGGTAGCAGTAAGCTCCATCGATTCCCGAGTCCTCCGACATGGATGAGTCGGTGTGCTCGAAATATTCTCCTCCTCGGCAAGTGGACTCTTCCCTTTCTTGGTTTCAACAATGGGTGCATCCTCCATAACTATGTCACCGCTTCAAGATACTCTGCAAAGCAATTGCGGTAACATCGACTTCTACGGTGGTCGATTGAGGGTTTTCAGAACGGGAGTAGGTGTTGGAGTAGGGTTAGTTTGAGTGGCGAGGTATTGAGACACATCAACCGTTAGTGAGCCGATTGTGAGCTCGGGATGATTCAGCTTGATCGCAAAGATTAGGGTTTGTAGCCATTTCAGCTAGTAGATTGAGGTTTGATTGTGAGTTTGGTGAGGTTTCGTTTGAGGGAGAAGTTTGAATGTGTGAGTCCTTTGGGTTTCTGCCATTTCCACTTAAATAGAGTATTAAAATATTCAATTTAAGTTTACAAATGAAGATAAAAGCTGAACACTTATGCAAAATTTCAAAAAATGATAAACAATGATCACTACTATGCTTTAGTATATATAGAGCAACATTAAATTCGAGAAATATATAGAGAAACAATAAAGTAGCAGTTATTAGTATAGACCCACAATGAAAATTCTGGAATAAATTAGAACCTAGGTGGTTTAAAACATTAAATCCATGATCTCCTAAAATTAAGGGATAACATCATGGTTAAAAAAAAACTTCCGAGAAAAATTCAAATTAATTAATCTAATTAATTAAAAACACACGACATTATCTAAATTAAGGTAGTAGTGTGATTAGTGTATGACCTAGTCAACTTAAGAACTCAAACACAATTAATTAATTACACAAATTAAAATAAATTTGAAACTTCCCTGATGTTGTACTCAAAATTGGAACACACACTTCAACACTGGTTTTTCCTTAAAAATATTTTCCAATGTTGCAAATAAATCATTTTCAGTTTTCTAACACTTTTAATCACACACTCGATCCATCTTTTCAAAAGAGTGCATGAGTCGTGAACTCCGTGCCCCATAGTTACTCAATGGATTTGTGAGCATATTGATGTATTTCTAATCACCTTTTGAAAAGAAGACATCGTAGTAGAGAACTTCGTGCTCCATAGTTACTCGGTGAATTAATACATCTTGAGTGCTTTTTCTTTCTAGTTTTCTTTTCAATTGCATTTGAGAAGTGTGAGACCTCTTTATATCTATACAACATCAATTATGATTCAAATTCATTTTTCGGAGGAATTAATTAATCATGAAAAGTCCAAAAATTAATCAAATTACACACTTGTACCCGTGATGTTGTCACATATGTTACAATATTTGTAACAACATCTATCTAACTTTATTTAGATAGTGCACATACCAAGAGATTTTCTCAGAAATGAGAATCTCTCATGGTCAAGAGTTTTAGTGAAAATATCAGCAAATTGATTTTCGGTGGGTACATACTCTAACTTAACAATATTTTTCTCTACTAAATCCCTTATAAAATGATGTCTTATACTAATGTGCTTAGTGAGTGAATGTTGTACAAAATTTTTGAAATATTAATAGCACTAGTGTTATCACAATATACGATTAAAATATCACTTTTAATACCATAATCATGAAACATCTTACTTCAACCGTAAAAGTTGTGTACAACAACTTCTGCCGCGATGTATTCTCGATTCTCGCAGTGGATTGTGAAACACGATTCTGCTTTCTACCGTGCCATGAAATCAGTTGTTTCCCATGTAGAAATAGCCACCACTCGTACTTTTCTCTGTCATCTATGTCTCCAGCCAGTCAGCATCACTATATCCCACAATTGTGCTATTTGTGTCCTTTGTATACCAAATGCCTAGATCACTTGTACCGCAACATATCTTATGATTCTCTTAACATCATTCGGTGTGATTCCTTTGGACATGCTTGATACAGCACAAACACAAACACTATACATGATATCCGGTCTACTAAAAGTTAAGTAAAGAAGACTACCTATCATGGATCTATATGTTGGATCAATTTCTTGTCCAACATTGTCTTTACACAATTTCGTGTAGATCCCATAGGTGTTTTCATTACCTTAGAATTTTTCAAACCAAACCTTTTCACCAAGTTTTTAGCATATTTGCTTTGTGAGATGAAAATACCATCTTTTTCTTGTTTGATTTGAAGACCTAAAAAGTAATTTAGATCCCCAACCATACACATCTCAAATGTTGCAGTCATTGCTTCAACAAAATTGTTTAACATTTTATCACAAGTTGAACCAAAGACTATATCATCAACATATATTTGAGCAATTAGTAACTCTTCTCCAGTTTGTTTGATGAATAAGGTATTATCAAGAATTCCTCTAATAAAACCAAATTGCAAAAGAAAGTCAGTAAGTCTACCATACCATGCTCTAGGAGCTTGTTTTAGGCCATACAATGCTTTCTTTAGCTTATAAACATGATCGGGATATTGTGGGTTTTCAAATCCCTTAGGTTGTTCAACATATGCTTTTTCTAAAAAAAGGCCATTTAAAAATGCAGCTTTAACATCCATTTGGTGAAGTTTAATGTTAATAAAACATGCAATTGCTAGCAATAATCTAATAGATTCTATCCTAGCAACAGTGCAAATGTTTCATCAAAATCAATACCTTCAACTTGTGTATACCCTTGTGCAACTAACCTAGCTTTGTTTCTAACAATGTTATTCGACTCATCGGGTTTTATTTCTAAAACTCCACTTGGTTCCAATGACATTGACATCATCAGGCCTTGGGACTAGTGTCCAAACATCATTCTTTTCAAACCGATTAAGTTCCTCATGCATAGCATTAATCCAATTTTCATCTTTTAATGCTTGATAACATTTTTAGGTTCAATTTCAGAATAGTAGCACTCTGCATTAACAACATTACAAAGAGAAGACATACATATTGATCTTACCAAATTTGCATGCTCTTTTGAACTTACTTTCCTTCTTGTTTGTACACCAACTGAAGCATCACCAATGATTTGTCTCTGTGGATGATTTTTGGTTATACGACTAGATGGATTCACTTTGGTGTATACTAATTGTTACGAGATGAATCTGCTTGAAGTTTCAGGGATGTTGTACCAGATGTTGTAACATTCGGTGACACATTCTCTCGATTTCATTGATTATCTTGAACTTCGAGTAACATCAGACACATCTTCATCATCATTGTCATCTGTAAGCTTTTTATCATCATCAAACACAACATTAACAGATTCTTGAACATTGTTAGTTCTAAGGTTAAAAATTCTATACGCTTTACTATTTCTAGAATAACCTAAGAAAAACCTTTATCACTTTTTGAATCAAACTTGTGAAGCCGATTCCTATCATTCAGAATATAACACACACAACCAAACACATGAAAATATTTCACATTTGGTTTTCTATTGTTCAAAATCTTATATGAAGTTTGATTAGAACCAGATCTCGAAAAACTCTATTAGAAATATGACATGTCGTATTCAATTCTTCACCCAAAATCTCTTAGCAAGATTTTTAGATGTAAGCATTACTCTAGCCATTTCTTGTAAAGTTCTATTTTTCCTTTCAAGCAATCCCATTTTGTTGTGGAGTTTTTGGTGAAGAAAACTCATGCAATATACCTTTTCTTTCACAAAAATCAGTAAACATGCTATTTTCAAATTCCCTACCATGATCAAGTCTAATCCCGCTAACTTTCAAGTTGTAAACTCATGCAATCATCAACCACAACAAGTGTGTATTTCTTACCAACAATGCTTTCGGTTTCCATTGGACCCATCAGATCCATATGTAGTAATTCAAATCAGCGATGTGTCGAACAATGTGACAACATTTTGTGCGACATTCTTACTCGCTTACCTTTTTGGCATGGACCACATACAACAACATTGTCAAACTTCGAGTTTAGGCAATCCTAGAACAGCGTCTGTTTTAACCGGTTTCCTTATGTTCCTATAATTTGTATGTCCTAATCTTTGATGCCATAAGACATTTTCATCATGTTTTGCCAAATTACACACATTTTTGTTCCCAATTAAATAACAATTGTCGGTTGACCTATTACCAGTCATTAAACACTCATTATTTTTGTCAAGAATATTACATGAGTTTTTGTCAAATTTTACATACAAATCATCATCACATAATTGACTTATACTAATCAAATTAGCAAGTAAGCCATCAACATGCAAAATATTTTTAGCTTAGGAAAACCTTCAACATTTAAAGTTCCTTTTCCATTGATTTTTCCTTTAGTACCACCACCATATGTTACGGTTCCACCATTAAAAGACTCATATTCGGATAAGAAGTTGATTTGACCAGTCATATGTCTAGAATAACCACTATCAAAATACCATAAACCTGGAACACATGCTTTCAGAGAAGAGTAAACCATGTTACGAATAACTTTATCCTTATTTTTAGAGACTGTCTTTGACACATGTTGCTTAGAATGTGACAGCATTGTAGACAACATTTTAGCATCTTTCGGTTTGTTCAGTCTTTTCAAATAATAAGGACGAATATGACCAATTTCATCACAATAATGACACACATACTTCTTTTACGCTTGTTTCTTCTTGTTAGTCTTTGTTTGAGCCTCAACTTTTAATTTGGTATCGCTTTTGGCTTTTACAAATTTCACAGATTCTCAAACATAGAAGATGTTTCATTTTTATATCCTAAACCAAATTTATTAGTGACCAACTACTAGAGCATCATTCATATCGGATGAACTTTTGGTATATTTCTTAAAACTTAAAGAAGTTCCTTTCAGTTCTTCTTTTAGCTTAGAAATTTCCAAATCTCTTCAGTAAGTATGATTTCTAGTTTAGTTCTTGTTTCTTTCAAATCATCACTCTCTTTAGTTAACGACTTTATAGATTGATCTTGTTCAAAGACATTTGTCTAACAAATTTTTATAGTCGATTCATCAATTCTTATTCTTCGAAGTGTTATCTATTTCATCAACACACCCAACAAAGCTGTTCAAATCTGGAGAAATTTGATCCGATGTTGCTTCGGATGTTGTAACATCCGATGCAACATCTCGAGCCGAGTCATCCAGATCATCATCCAGAGAGTCATCATAATCAATTTTAGCATAAAAAGCAAGTTCCTCATCTTTTGAATAAAGTAGCATTAAAATTCAGTTTTCTCCTAAGTATGGTATTTGCACACTCATTAGCATAGTGTCCAAATCTAGTGCATGCATCGCACTTAATGATTTTACGTATTCGGGATCCTACCTTGGTTTACTACCTCTTTCAATTTGCCTTGATTGACTCGATCTCTCCTTCTTTCGGGGTAGGTGTTGTGTTGATCTCGGATCTTTGGTTGAATATTCCCTTGGATCTCGCTCATCGTTTTCCTCGGGTAGGAGTTAAACTTCTTTGTCGGCAGGCGATGTTGTCGGGATTGTTACAACATAGGTCCGTCACATCCTCATCGGAATCAATCTCAGTTACAAAAGATTGATGTTCATCACTTGTGGATGCTTTTCCTTTGTAAACAACAACCTTCTTACCATCATTCTCCTCTGGTTGGATAAAATTGATCTCATAGGTCTTAAGAAATCTTATTAGCTCATTATGACTCAACGTACTGTGTTCTTCGCTTCTTCTATAGCACAAATTTTTACGTCAAATCTTTTAGGAACAAAACGTAAAATCTTATGTACTAACCTCGGTATTAGAAATTGGATCTCCAAGCGGTTGAGCTTCATTGACAATCTACGTGACATCGTTCATTGTAAGATGAAATGGTTTCATCTTCCTTCATTCTCGTGTTCTCGAACTTCGTGCCTAACATTCGTAGTTTGGTTCTACGAACACTATCGGACCCCTCACAATGCTCTTGTAAACGATCCCAAGCCTCTTTTGCCTTGACACGCTTAGATATGATCTTAAACATAGTCATATCAATCGAGACAAAAATTGCATTTAAGGCTTTAGAATTGTAACTAGCAATTGTGCTTTCATCATTTGTCCAGTCCGGTTCTCGTTTGATTTGAGTTTCTCCTTCATTATCAGCCGAGTTCTAGGGGTGTCCATCCGAAAGAACACTCCTCCAAGCACGTTCATCTATGGATTTGATATACATACGTATCCTTGGCTTCCAATAGACATAGTTTGTTCCATCAAGAACAGGAGGTCTAATAGACTAAGAGAGTGGATACTCCATTGCAAAATAAAAAGACACACTAAAACACAGGATCTAAACTTAGTACCGTCAAGTTTTAGGCTGCGTGCCAATTGAAAGTGTGCGTGTAGTGTAAAGCAGTATGATGTTGTCTTGAATGTTATGACATGCACTACAACATCTAAATATCGAATATAAACAGCGGAAGACTAACACTACAATGCAAAGGAGTAAATTTTTCATAGACTTGTTAATTAAAGTCTATGATGCCTGTCGGCAAAACATTTCACTAATTCGAGGGTGAATACAAAAGTTTGTGTAAAGAGTTTCCAAGATAGAACCTTCACAACGGAAATAAAGACTCAATATCACCTATTGACTCTTAAACGGTTAAGTGTAGTATTATAAAATATTACACCGTCAAAAGTAAATCAAAGTATCAAAGACATCTACGCTTAATGACACTTCAAGATACCTATGTTGCTAAATGAGGTTACATGCACAAGTAGCAACATAAAGGGGGAATAACGGCCCTATCGCTTGGATGCACTAACGCACTCAACAATTGATATTTGGATATTCCCTACCATTCTTTGAAGTCCTCGGTCCTCTATTTATAGATGTCCTCGGCTTCAACCATAGATCCTTGTAGATGGATCTAGAAAAACTCCAAAATAACTTCCCCTTAATTCTCTCACTTAATCGTCCATGTAGATAGTTGATTTCGTGGCTTTACTCTGCAACCGCATGATCTAGGTCCTTCTAAATCTCTCTGGAATTAGTCTTCATTCCAGATCCTTGTAGAATATTCTAGATCTTCAACCCGCAATGTCACAACATCTACTACAACATTGAACTGTTAGAGAATAAAAGTTATTTATATGAAGAAAGAAAGGGTCAAATTCGATGTAGCGAGAATATGTGATAACATCACATGCGACATCAACACATCGAGAAAGCAATAAAAACATGTCCACTCACTGATCTAACATTTGTTCCACGAAGGGAAGAGGAAAATGGTCTTTGCAAGTAGCTTTATTCAATTCTCTATAATCGACACACACCCTCCAACCGGTCGCTACCCTTGTAGCAATGACCTCATTGGAATCGGTGTTGATCACGGTCATCCCTCCCTTCTTACTAAGCACATGCAATGGAGACACCCACGCGCTATCACTTATGGGAAAAATCATGCCAAACTAAAGAAATTTTATCACCTCTTTTTTAATTACCTCTTGAATTAAAGGATTTACCCGCCTTTGAGGTTGCACAATAGCCTTACTACTCTCTTCTACCCTTATTTTATGCATGCAAATAGATGGGTTAATCCCTTTCAAATCATCAATACACCATCCTAAAGCACCTTTGTTCCTAGTTAGCACATGCAACAATTTATCTTGCTCACTAGAACTCAAGGTAGAAGAGACAATCACGGGATACCTCATTTCTTCATCTAAGTATGCATAACGAAGGTGATCGGGTAGAGGCTTGAGCTTGTCCTTCTTTTCCTCCAACTTGGGCATCTTTTCTCCTTCCATCTTCAAGAGCAAGGATTTAAGCTTCACCTTCCATTGATCACAAGCTTTCATCTCCTCATCTACCTTGTCCCTACAATCATTAGTAACATGCAAACAAAGATCATTAGACTCACTTTTAGAAAATGAATGCAAATTTCTATTCAAGAAAGAATATGAATCAAGAGACAAAGATGAGTTTGAGAAATCTTCCCATTCATCTTGGATCACCCTGTAATCAAGTTCATAAAGCTATAACTCTCCACTTGGTCATTCTTCTCCAAGGTATTGTAGATAGAAAATTTGATTTCTTCATTGTTGAAACACAATTTGAGCTCTCCTTCCTTCACATTTATCATGGCTTCACCCATTGCAAAAAGGATCTTCCTAGAATCGGTGACACATCTTGATCCTCCTCCATATCAAGTATCACAAAGTCCGCAGGAAATATGAAATGATCCACCTTCACGAGCACATCCTCTACAACTCCCTTTGGCCTTTTTATAGATCGATCGGTGAACTGGAGTGTCATGGAGACCTCATTAATATCACCTAAATCAAGTCGTTGATTAATAAAGTAAGGTATAAGGTTAATGTTTGCTCCGAGATCGCATAATGCCCACATAGTATCACTTCCTCCAATCTCACATGGGATTGTGAAACTCCCAGGATCCTTGAGCTTTTGAAGCACGTTTCTTGAAGTAAAGCACTACACTCCTCACCAAACTTACAGTTTCATGCTCTTGAAGCTTCTTCTTCTTGGAGATAGCATCTTTGAGGAACTTCATGTAATGAGACATTTGTTCCAATGCATCGGCAAAAGGGATATTGATGTGAATCTTTTTGAAGATCTCTAGAAACTTAGCAAACCTTTCTTCCATCTTTTGCTTCATATACCTCTTAGGGAAGGGAGGTGGGATAGGTGTCTTGGGCACTCCCAACGATCACAAGGTACATGCTCTTCTTTCTCCCTCAACTCCTTAGCTAGCTTCCACTTAGGAACTCGAGTTGATCCTTCACTTCTTTCAATCACTTTTTCTTTCTTCTTTGTTATTGATTCTTCCATCTCCTTCATCATTCCCTTTTCCTCCTCATTTTCATTTATCTTCTCAAATTCATTTTCCTCTTCTTCACCACCCTCTTCTTCACCAACCTCTTTGTTCTCATTAGAATCACCACTTTCAAGCTCCCCATCTTTTAACATTGAAGGTCCATCATACTTGGTACCACTCCGCAATTGAATACCTTTGCAATGCTCTCGTGGGTTCACCTCGGTATTGGAAGAAAACTTACCCTTGTTTTGCATAGTACCCAATGTGCTCGCTAATTGTCCCATTTGGAATTCAAAGGTCTTAAGTTGATTCCCATGTTGGGCAATTTGACTCCCAAAACAAACCTTCCATTTTATCAAGCCCTGCTTCCATTTTATCAAACCTTGCTTCAAGTCTAGCATCTTTCTCTTTGATTTTCTTAATCAACATAGCTAACAACTCATCCGTATAAGACATCCCCTCTCCATTGGGTGGTTTAGCACCGGATCAAATCTGGGTGGGAATTGTACGTCGGCCTACGGATTGGAATATGAAAAGTTTTCATTCTTTTGAAAGTTTGAGTTATAAGTATTGTAACCTTGTTCTCCTTGTTGGAAAGAAGATGGACCTCCTTGTTGATATGGTGGTCGGTTGGAAAGAAGATGGACCTCCTTGTTGATATGGTGGTCGGTATTGCCCTTGAGTGAATTGCCCTTGCTTTGTTCCTTGGTATCCTTGTTGATAGCCTCATTGAGGTTGTCTACCCATATAATTCATATCTTCACAAGGTCCCACTTGGCTAAGGACTTGCCGTTCTTGCATCATTGGAGGTGGAGGAGTATCGCTTTGTTGATTTGAGCAAGAGAGCTCACTTTTTCAATTAAAGTCATCATCGTTGACTTCATTAAATCACCTTACTCCACATTAGCTACTCTTTGGTTAGGGCCTTGGTGAGTGTTCCATTTGGAAGCATTATTTGCTACTCTATCTAGTATCTCAACAACCTCTTGTGAAGTCAAGAACAAGAAATCACCCTTAGCACAAGTGTTCAAGTGAAGTTGAGCCGCTTCATCCACTCCACAATAGAAAAAGCATATTGTTTGTTCCTCCGGGAACCCGTGTTGGGGACACGATATCAGCAGTTGTTGAATCGTTCCCAAGCGTCTTTATGCTTTCCTTGGGCTTTTGCTTGAAACCAGCTATTTTGTTTCTTGCTTGGACGGTTCTAGAAGGAGGATAAAACTTGAGCAAGAACTTCGACTCACTTCCTCCCATGTATGAACACTTCTTGGCGGTATTGTTTTGCTAAGCCATTGCTTTGCCTTTCCCGTAAGAGTGAATGAAAATAACCTCAACTTCTTAGCATCCTCGGAGATACCATTGTATTTCATTGTATCCGCCAACTCCAGAAATCTATCCAAGTGTTTGTGAGGATAATCGATTCCATCCATTCCTTCAAATTGGTTCTCCATTAGAAGCTTAATCATAGAAAGTGCAATTTAGAAATTGTTGGCTTGGATATTAGGCCTTGCAATCCCGTCATAGTAAACCCGGAGTTGGGGCTCAAAATAAGCTCTAATGGGTCTCCCTTCTCTTAGAGGGTGAGGATTTTTAGGATTTGAGAGGGTTGATGATTAGGTAATGGTGGTGGGTTATAAGGAGCAACATAGTTTTGCTTTTAGTATGGAGGATATGGTGGATAAGGATACGGGTTTTGTCCTTAAGGAGGTGGTGGATAGGGATAAGGATATGGGTAGGGGTAAGGGTATTGATTTTAAGGATTGGTTGGTGTTGAGATACCATCTCTTCTCTTTGTTGAGGTTGAGCGCCCCTCAACTCAACATGTATCCCTTGGATGTTAATCTCTCCTTCCCCGTCATTTGCAAGAGCCTCCCTTTGTGGAGGTGGATCCCCTTTCATCTCTCTAACAACGACTCTACGATTCCTTCTTTTATTCCTTCTTCTCGGAGGTGCTTCGTTCTCAATTGTTGAAGTTCAATAATGCATCTACCACAAGAAGCCAAATACCAAATTCACAAAAACAAAAACAACAAAGCAAGTATAATAATGCCACTAGTAAAAGTACTCAAAAAGAATTCAAGTTCCACCTAAATGACCTCAACTAGTCCCCAACAACGGCACCATTTTGATCGCGTGTATTTTAGCAACAAGTATATATACGACCAACCCAAATATTGAACCCTAGAGACTAGGAAGACGGCAGAGCCTAAAAACGAGCGTTGTCATAGTGCTATAGCAGCTTAATCGGGTGCAAAAACTTAAATAAATAATAAACCAAACACGAGCAAGCAACAACACAAGAAACCAATTAAAACTCTAGACGAGTGCAAGTGATGAGAAAGTGATCGCTCGTGTTTTCTCCTTACACAATCCTTTGATAAAATCACGAATCGATCCACAATCAAGGCATGAACCGGGTAGTGATTAGTGTGAAAATTGCATGATTATTAAGTGATTAATTTTCTCAAATTTAATATCATTTTCATGTTAATTCACATTTAATTGGCTAATTGCATTTAATTATTTGATTTGGAGCTTTGAGTATTTAATTTGTAGGTTTGAGATGATTTTGGAGAACAATTCCAGGGCAATTAAAGTCTTCAAATCAAATGAAAAATTATATGGTTGGGAAGAGGGCCGAGAGACGGTCGTTATGCAAAAAGAATCAGGTCAAACGGACGTCGTATGCAAAGATACGGTCGAACGGTTGGGAAGGTGAAAAACACAAAACCGAGTTACACCCATCAGATTAGGCAATGCACCCACCAGCCAACACACATCGCACCCACCATACTGATAAGTACACCCCCATCGTTTTTCAGAGATTTGCAGATCCGCCATTTCCGTCGCACCTGTAGCAGCAATTTCAAACACCAACCACCACCGTCTCACCACCCGTTCGCCGACGAAACACAACACCAATCAACCACCTCCGATCTCGCGACACCCATCACCATTTATCGCCGCCGCCGCATTTCATAGATCCGCGACCCACCGGCGCCTACCACCATCGCGGCGTCGCCGTCAACATTCAGCACGCACAGCCACTGCTTTTCAGAAGACGCCGCCGCCCTTCAATTCTCATCCCGTCGCGCATTTCCCATCTCCATTGCCATTGACTCGACTCCGAGCCCTCACCTTCGTTCGAGTCGTGACGTGATTTACGTGAGTCTGCTCTCGCTGCCTCGAGCCTTGTCTCGAGCCAGCCTTCCGCCCACTTCGACCGAGACGTCGTCTTCTCATCTCGACTCGAGCGCCATGCCTCGAGTCGAGGCGACACTGCTTGCGGCAACAAAAGCGAAACACCCATTACACATCATTCACACACAATACACTCACTTTCTCACCTTTCCACACACACACTCACACATAGTATAGGTGTTCTTCAATTGTCTTTCAATTTCTTGCAAATTTGAGATAGAATTTAATTCAATCAAGTGTAATCAACACAATTAAGGTGATACCCATCCTTATTCTCTTATTTATATGGTTTATTTCTTAATTGACATGATTTCTTCTCCTTTAATTTTCTTAGTCATGGGTATTGTTTTAATTGCTTTTATTTCCATTCTATTGTTCAAATTAGCCATGGGCTAATCCTCTTGATTGCTTGGGTGTTGGAATTACACATGAATTTGGTGTTGATCATGAATTGATCACTTTGATTGGCATGTGTTTGTGGTTTTAATGCTTCTACTATTGGGTTTTGTGATGATCTCTTGATTAATTGATTTCATTAGCTTGATTCGTTGAATTAGCGTGTTGCAATGAGAGTTGGATATGCTTAGGATAGGATTAAGTGAACTAATTGATTGATTTTGATGATTTTGATCGTAATTGATTGCACCGAGAGGTGGATTAGTTGCTAGATTCCCCATTAGTGGACATTGCATGCCTAGGTGTGTAGTGAAGGGACGACCCTAGACATTAGTACCCGATTGTGAACGTGGTTAGGTGATCAACGATCCTAGGTGCTAGCTTGTTAGAATTTACGTGATCGCTCTTAGCTTTGCCCCATTCCATGCCTTAATTTGTGGTTGATTCGTGTGATACCCAAAGGATTGTGTAAGGAAGACACCCGAGCGATCGTTTCACACACCTTGCACTCGTTAGAGTTTTATTTGCTTCCTTTTGTTATTTGTTGTTTGCTCGTGTTTTGTTATTTGTTGGTTTATGCTTTTGCACCCGGTTCGCCACTATAATTCTATGGAAACGTAAGTTTTTAGGCTCCATTGTACTCCTAGTCCCTTGGGTTCGATATTTTGTTTGGTCGTAAATACTTAGTGCTAAAATACAAGCGATCAAAATGGCGCCGTTGCCGGGGACTAGTTGAGGACACTTAGGTGGAACTTGAATTCTAGTTGAGTGGATTTACTAGTGGCATTTAATTTTGTTGTTTTGTTGTTTTTGTTTTGAGAATTTGATACTTGGTTTCTTTTTGGTAGGTGCTTATTTGAACTTTGAAAATTGATAACGAAGCTCACCAAGAAGAAGGAATCGTAGAAGAAAACCGAAGGGCTCTTGATAGAGAAATGGAAGGGGATCCACCTCCACATAGAGAGGGGGTTGCTAATGAAGGAGGAGAAGGGGAGATAAATATTCAAGGCATCCATGTAGAATTGAGAGGTGCCCAACCTCAAAGAGAAGAGATGGTGCACCAAAATCCACCAAATCCCCAAAATCCTTACCCTTACCCTTACCCCTATCCATATCCACCTCCTCCAATTCAAGGCCAAAATCCATATCCATACCCACCTCCATATCCACCATATCCTACATATTAAGACCAAAATTACATTGCTCCATACAATCCTCCACCACCACCCT
Source organism: Paraleonurus japonicus (assembly GCA_030762865.1). NCBI lineage: Eukaryota > Viridiplantae > Streptophyta > Magnoliopsida > Lamiales > Lamiaceae > Paraleonurus > Paraleonurus japonicus. Next base: position 20,824,790 of record CM061060.1, on the reverse strand, counting down.
TGCCTAATAATCAAAATCCACAAAATCCCCACCTCAATGGGAAGGTAGACCCATTCGTGCTTATTTTGAACCTCAATTACGGGAATATTATGATGGGTTAGCTAAGCCGAATATCCAAGCTAATAATTTTGAGATCGCACCATCTATGATCAAACTTCTCATGGAGAATCAATTTGAGGGAAGAGATGGGATAGATGATCCTCACAAGCACTTGGATAGATTCTTGGAGCTAGCAGATACTATGAAGTTCAATGGAGTCACCGAAGATGCTAAGAAGTTGAGGATGTTTGCATTTACTCTCACGGGAAAGGCCAAACAATGGCATAGCAAAACCTTACCGCCGGGGAGCGTGCGCATGTGGGACGAGATAAGTCAAAAATTTTTGCTCAAATTTTATCCTCCTTCGCGAACCGTCCAAGCAAGGAATGAGATTGCGGTTTCAAACAAAAGCCAAAGGAGAGTATCAAGGATGCGTGGGAACGTTTCAACAACTTGTTGATTTCGTGTCCCCATCACGGCTTCCCGGAGGAGCAAACCATATGTTAGGATGTATACTATAAGCCTAGCTTTTGTATGAACATTTTTTTGAGTATGAACATCCTTTTAATATGAGATTCATTATGATCAAAATACTTATTGTTTATGTTTGTTATATAAATCATTATTATGTCCAGATTAATCTATACTGTAGATAACATGGTGTGTGGTGTCACACGTAAGATCATGCTATTAGTTCCTTATAGATTATAAATAATAGCTCACAACCTAGATGGATTTGGACAAACCATTGGAACGGTTGTAGTGTAATTTGGTATTAGTCTATCTTGACTATAAAGTTACACTTGTACATTTTGTATGTATTGAGCAGGGACCATATGAGGTTGTTCAATTTTGCGACCATATAAAAGAACAAGACCTCTGTTGTTATGGATGTACGTCTTCTTAATCCCTATATAATAACGGGCACGTGTACTCGGTGTATGTTTCTTTGATTTGCCAATGGGTGAGATTTATTAAATCAATAGGCTCGGTGAATTGGGAGATAGCATTGTTTATATGGTGTCTTTGTTGATTATAGAAGGAATCGTGTCCTAATTATTTAGGATGATGATGTCCCCTTGAGGAGCTCATAAAGATTATTATGTAAACCCCGCAGTGGATTAATCCGACATAATAATAAAGATGAGTGGTACTACTCTTGGAATTAGATATAAATTAATTAAGTTGTCAGAATTTATTTAATTTATGGACATTCGATATCTTAAACACAAGGAAATAAACGTACACATAATAAAGGAGCCCATATTATAATATGGGATTAGGACGGTAATTCAATTGTAACTCTTTAGTGGTGAGTTATAATTGATGGGCTTAAGTAAAGTGTTCGGACTGAACACGAGGATATTTAGGCCCATCGGGAGGCCCAACCCTAATTCCTCCTTAGGGTCCTGTTGTAGCCTATAAATAAACTCCTAACATCGAGCCTCCATACGTGTGAAAAAACGTGAGATCGAGAGAGGCGGATTCTAATTCCTTGGAGGATCGTCGACCACTCGACGTCCCAAGGGAAAGGGATAGGAATACGGCGGAAGACCGTGAGGCTCGAGGCTCATCCTTCGATCGCAGATTCGACCTTAGAACTGGTTCGTCTTCACCTATTACGGTGAATAAAGGTACAATTCTATCCGCTGCATTTATGTGATTGCGATCTGAATACGATAATTTCATAGAGTGGGCGATCGGTGGTTCCAACACCATATGCTTCTTTTATTGTGGAGTGGATGAAGCATCTCAATTCGTTGGTCCCGATTAGTTGATATTTTAAAAGAAACTTAAACAACCTTCTAAGAAAAATCTAGAAGGGGGTTGAATAGATTTTTCAGATTTTTTTACAAATCTTCTAATACTTATTCAAATCACCAAAGTAACACAAATGGGAAAACAATTTTTATACTCAATAATAACAAGATCAAAAGCAAACCGATATTTTGGTTTTAACTTTAATCTGAAATTAATCTGTGATTAATGAACTCGGAAATTGAAAAGAAACAAGTAAGTAAATCAAAGCAATAAAGAACACCAGATTTATAGTGGTTCGTATTAAAAATCCTACATCTACTCTCCTTCTTCAACTTGAAGAAGGGTCTTCACTCTACCGACTTTCTTCCTTCTTGATTACTTACTTACAATTGTGAATCTTCAGCCTTACAACGATTTCTTCCTAATTTCGAATATCTATGGCTTGAAGATGTTACGTGAAAAGTGTTCTACAAACACTAAAAGCTGGAAACGTATAGAAACGTTTGTGTATGTGTACAACTTTTTGTGGCTCGTGTATATAGAATATGTAAATAGTTGTGAATGCAAAGTATCAAAAAGTTAATTCTAAACTAATTTCTATCCCTATTTATAGAGATCTTCATTTGGTAGTTGTAACATCCTTGAATTCTGTTTTGGTCGAGTTATAACAATATAAGCGAAACTTGTAACTTCTTCTTGGTTAGTTGAAAGTCTCTTGATACTTGTGTAAAATTCTTCTAACACTTCCTTATGCATTTTGCCTCACCACTTTGTCTTCGTCTTCATTCTTTATGCAGGTGATTGTTCATCGTATTGAATCTTAAGCTGTCTTCTTTGTGTCGTCCTTGTCGATATCTGGTCCTCATTCGATTTCTTGTCCTTATCGATGTTTCGTCCTAGTCGATTTCTTAACCTAATCGACTTCTTGTCCTCACCTTATTTGTACTTAGCTTTATTTACAAATACTTACTTCAGTGTCTATACATAATGCTCTTTGGTCATCCTATTTTATACTTTTTAACACATCAAAACTAAATACAACTTTCCTTACCTAACAATTTCCCCCTTTTTGATGATGTTAAAACACAACTCAAGAATAGAAAAAATGTTAGTACATTTTGAAGATAAGCATAATACAAGATATACAATCACATAGTCGGATAATCGGAAGCGGTAGACTTTATATTCGAGATGATCGGAGCGATACTTTAATCAAGATTGAGATCGGATAATCGAGAAGTAAACACTTAGAATAAGTCTATAAAGTTTCGAGATGATTCAAAGTGTTATAAATTTATAAGCCGATTACTTATACCAAGAATTGGTTAGTTTGAAAATAAAGAAAACAAGTTAGTTAAACAACCAAGTTTTGTGAGAGTACTTCAAAAGATATATTTCACAGATACTCACATGACTTGCACATTTTCCACATTGATCACAATAAGATAATCGGAAGAGTAGTAAAAGATAGACTTAGTCGTACCACCTGTCTTCTTTTGGTACACTTAACGATCGAAGACTCTCTTCTTGAGAGACACCGTCTCCCCTCCTTCAGCCGAGGTTAGCTTGACTTCGGCTCTTATAATCAGCCGCTTAATTCGTTCAAGATCTAGCTGACCATCCTTTGTTCTTGGGGGATCCATCGGTGAGTAGGCTGGTGCGACCACGTGCATTGAATTCCTTATGAGCAAGGTCGATCAAGTATTGGTAGAACATTGAATCTTTCTCCTCTAACCAAACATGAAAGGTGATGGTCTCATTAAGTCCCCATTGGATCTTCTTGCAGGACATGGAAGGCAAATATTCATTACGCCTCATACGATCTCCACATCTCCACGATCCTTCATCGCAAGATTTCCTTCGGGACAACATCGCTCCTATGAAATGGTCTCAAGATCTCGACCCCTTGCTCATCTCTACTCGACCGAACCCACTTCCTCTGTTTTTCTATCATAAAATTTCCCAGCCGTCTTTTCTTGCTCCCTCCTCCTCTTAGCATCTCTCCTTTTGTATTTCTCCTTTTCTTCCCTCCTCCTCTTTAGCACTCTTGCTTCCTCTTGTCTCAGGTAGGTCTTGAACTTAGCTTGAAGCCTTAGCTTTCCCAGTGCTTTAGATGAGGATGAGGGGATTTGATTGTCGGGATAGGAGCTGGATCAGCGGTGGGTGGCGGTTCAGTTCGAGGATCAGATTCGGTGGACTCAGTGCAGTTCTCCTTTTCGGTCTCCTCGTGCTCTACGAGACTTCTCTTCAACCGCCTTCTTCTTCTCTTCTTGACTCTTATGACTCTTGAGACAACTCATCTATTATCGATCTGGGGCCATCGGTGATCATCCTGTAACTCAATCCTTTTCTTGAGCTCACTATCTTCCTTTTTGACATCAGCAAATCGGGTGTTGCAGATAGTGGCTACTTGATTTATTTGCCCAATGAGTTCTTCTCTTACCATCCCCGTCTTCGATCAAGCTGGTCATATCTTTTCTTTTGTCCGACCTCGGCTCGTGCGAATTCATCCTCCATGAATCAAGCTGTTTAGAATAGTTATCTGTCTGTCTTTATCCATGGCCAGCTACATTTTGAACTTGAGAAAATGAAGCCTCCTTATTGTCCAAGATTCTTTAACTCGGTCTTCAACACTATCACCGATTTGGCGATAAGCGTCTCGAGCGTATTGTTTGACCCGAGACATCTTGATCGTTCATTTCTTCAGCAACCTTTTGCTTTACTTTCATCATAGTTTCTTCATGTGCGATCTTTGAAAAGTAAAGGTCAATCTTGGTTTTCTCATGGACCGCAGCCTTCTATGTTTTCCTTTATTGAGGAAGTTATGACACTAAGAACCATCTAGAAGGCATTCGGACAAGCATTCTTGATTTTCAACTTCTACTTTCAGCGCTTCTACATCGGATACGAGGCGCAGATGTGGAGGGCAAGGTCGGCTCTTCAGAGGGAGAAGATAGAGTTAAATCTATCTCCTCAATAGCAACTTCAGCTTATACAAGAGCCGGAGGGGAATCTGCCCAATGCATCGATGTAGCTGGCACATCCGATTCCACCTCACTGTTTCTTGCCTCACACCGCTTCTGTTTGTGCCTCCTCACCAGATATCCATCTCACCGGCTCATCGGCAGACTCCACCGGATATTCCTCCCGCTTCTTTCTCAACTCCTTCCACAGGCAACTTAACCTTGCTCTTCAACCTTCTCCACCTCCTTTGGTGCCTCATCTCCAAGGTATACCCTTTGTAGTACGTAGTCTACAAAGGTGTTTTTGTTAAAATGTCTTGGAATGATTTCGCATTGCCTTCTTGAGGACTTCTTTCTCCCGAGATAGCCGGGTTATTTCCCGCTTCTCGCTATTAGGATGGCTGTTTCTTCAAATGAGCCTAGTTTGAGTCTTCTTAGAAGATATAGATCAATCAGCTCTTTGAGTAGCTCAGGCCTGCCTCTGCGAGGGCAAATTCTTTCTGAGTAGGAATTTCTTTCCAAGAATCCGTAGAGAGGTTTCAGTTGGACCCATTACCCCAGGATGGGTTGGGTTGGTTTAGAAACAGATCTGGTTCGGATGAGGTTGAGGGTAGGAAAGAAAATGGATCATATGAAGATTGGGTTTGGGTTGGACTTTTGGGAGTGGACCGTTTTAGAGGCTCGAGGCAGCGGTCTCATCTCGCCCCTTCATTGCCCGAGGTTGGGATGTAGAGGGTTTTGGTACTCCATCCTCGGATGAGGATGAAGATGATGATGGTGATCGACTTCCTCTCCTTCGATTCTTCTTCGACGAGACATCCACTGTCTCCATCTCGCCCGTATACTCTTGCCACCTCGCCTACGACACTTCCCCCTTGGGAAGCTGTCTCCTCCTCTTCCTCCTCTCGCTTCCTCTCCTTCTTCCTCCGTCTCGGCCAGACGAGGATTCATCTACCAACACCGTCTTGGCCTCCTTTGCCTTGGCTTTTGAAGCCTTTTTCTTAGGAGCTAGAGGTGGAGCTGGAGCATCTCCATCTCCTTACGAATTAGTCGGTCCATAGATCTTTTCGTCTTTAATCGAAGCCCCTTCGTCTGGTGTACTTCTTTACGCCTACACTCCGGTCGAGGTTATCTGTCCCCACCTTGTGTTCAAGTATGATGGTACTCTGGCCATCATACTTGCAATTTTGGTCAAAGACCATTTCATTAGCTCATCTCGTGATTGGGGTCTTGGTGAATTTCTTTTTCTCCTCCATTATCCTCGAGTATACCAACCTCGTCCAATTTATCTCGGCTCCGTCTATAATTGCTCTCAAACAGCAGATCCTAGGCTTGGTTAACCCATCATGACTCTGCTGCTCTCCTAGAATACACTTCACAAAAATCAACATCGAAGTCTATATTTCCTCTTCAACATCGGCCTTTTCAGATTAGCGCTTGTATTTTGGTAAGTCCTCACGGCCATCAATTAAACTTTCCAAGTATTCGACGATTTGTATGTAAACGGATTATCACCGGTGGTGCTTAATCCAAAAATTATCCCAATCTCGAAATGGATAAAACCACCCTTCTCTTCTTTTCTTTGGTTCGGATTTGTGATTCCAAACCTGTATCTGTTGCCTTCGCCCTAGTTAAGAACTTCGGTAGAAAGATCGTCTACAGAAGATTCTTCGTCGGTTTCATCGTGCAATATCGCTTTTAATCCTCGTGACTCAAGCAGATTCAAGATCTCTCTGGTTTCGGGATCGGTTGAAATATCCCATTCGACGTACATTTCTGACTTTGTTTTATCACGAATGGAAGTAAGATCATATTCGAACTTGATTTTCGCTTTCTTAGATTCCGCCATTGATGAATGTAGAAGGTTTAGGAGGGAAAAGAAAGGTTTGAGAAAATATGAAGGGTTTTTGTGTGCGTAAATGAAATTATGCACACGAGTTCCTTATATATGGAAAATATAATAATAAACAATTATAAAACTAATAATTGCCTGAAAAAGTGTAAATAAGGCTTTTGAATCGCCATTAATGCAATTATGACATTTATTTTGAAAAGTGCAGAGAATAATATTTAATATGTCGCGCGTGAGGTTGAGACGGTTCATATTTCGTAAAACCGCCTCCATTTTCGCGCGTGAAGCATACTCGGCGTATTTCAAAACAAATTATTTTTAACTAACTGAGTAACTTCATTTTTGAATAATTGTTAAAAAGAATTATGATATTAAATTCATATATTAATTATATGAACCCAATATTCATAATTAAGAGTATTTAAGAGAAACTTCACGGACTTTCACCTCAAATGCAGATTGATAGCCTCATTGCATTTTCCGAACACTTGGATAAATAGACCTTGTCTTGTATTTAGAGATGTGTACTAAACTTTGTTCTTTTTGAAATCAAAGACACTTAGACAAGTCATTAGTACCAAGGGTAAGTCGGATAAGGTGCAATAGTCATCTGATTCTATAGAAGTCGGTTGACTATTGTGTCCTTGTCTGATTTACCTATATCAAATAAGTAATTATCAAGTCGGATAGGGTCAATATGACTAATCCTTGATTCTTGATCCCAAAATAGGAGATCAATGATATCATTACTGATTGTCCTTTGACTCATATCTAGTCGATAATTCTTTCTAGACATAATAAACCAATTAAGAGAGACTAAGAATAAACAACAAGGAATAAGATTATAGATTGACTAAAGAAGCATCTAATAATCCTAATTCTACAGATAGTTCTTTAAACCTTATCTCTGTAAGTGGCTTTGTCAAGATGTACTGCTCTTTGAAAATCGGTAAGAATCTTTTCTAGTCGATGTCTCCTTTCTCTACATGGTCTCGGATGAAGTGGTGTCTCGATATCTACATGCTTGCATTTTGTATGTAGAATTTGGGTTACGGGTAATAGCTATAGCACTATTACTATCACAAAAGATAGGTACATCTTTGGTGATAATGTTATAGTCCCTTAGTCATTGACTTATCGGTCGGTATGAACAACAACTTCCAACCGCCATATACTCGGCTTATTGTGGAAGTAGCTACAGAGGTTTGTTTCTTAGACAACCATGAAATCAACTTACTACCAAGAAATTGGCAAGTACCGGATGTAGATTTTCTATCTATCTTACACCCACCAAAACTGAGTCCGAGTATCCGGACAGACTCAAAGTTGTCGTCATTTGGATACCACAATCCAACATTTACAGTTCCTTTCGGATACTTGAGAATTTTCTTTCTTTGCTTCAAGATGGCTTTTCTTAGGATTAGCTTGAAATCGAGCACGAGACTCCAACCGCAAATGAAATATCGTGTCTACTAGCGATTAAATATAATAAAGAACCAATTAGACCTCGATATTCGGTTTGATTAGTGTCTTCTCCCTTCTCATCTGGATCCATTGAAAAATTTGTCATCATAGGTATCTTAGCTTCTCGGCTGGTACCTATTCAAAATTTATCAATAAGATCTTTTGTATACTTGGCTTGGTTGATGAATATTCCCTTCTTTGTTTGTTTGACTTGAAGTCCAAGAAAATAAGTCATCTCTCCCATCATGGACATTTCAAATCTGTTTTCATAAGAGAACTAAATTCTTCACACAAAGATATGTTAGTTGATCCAAATATTATATCATCAACATAAATTTGAACTAACAAAAGATCACAACCAAATTCTTTTCTAAATAGGGTTCTATCAATTCTACCTTTAACAAAACCATTTTGAATTAAATAATCAAACAAGGTGTCATACCAAGCTCTTGGTGCTTGTTTAAGTCCATATAGAGCTTTCCTTAGTTTATAAACTTTGTCTCCTTTGACAAAACCAGGAGGTTGCTCTACATACACTTCCTCGGCTAGGATTCCATTTAGAAATGCTGACTTAACATCCATTTGAAAAACTATGAATCTTTTAAAAGCGGCATAGGCTAAAAACAATCTTATGGCTTCCAAACGAGCTACTTGGTGCAAAGGTTTCATCATAATCAATACCCTACGATTGTGAATAACCTTGAGCAACTAGTCTTGCCTTATTTCTAACCACAATATTGTTTTCATCCCTTTTGTTTTTAAAGACCCATTTAGTTCCAATGACTTTTTCATGATGAGGCCTTTCAACAAGCTCCCACACATCTTGTCATTGAAACCGATTTAGTTCTTCTTGCATGGCATTAATCCGGTTGGAATCGATTAGAGCTTCGTAATAGATTTAGGTTCAAGTAATGACTCATAGCAAGAACATACAATCTTGATTTAGTTGAGTCCACGTCTGGACACGAGAATCTAAATCTCCGATTATTTGCTCACCGGGTGATATGTCATTATTTTCTTACCTTTATCTTTTACAATGGATGAGGTTTAAATGTCGAATTATTTATTTCAGATGATTCTATGTTACCTTCGATCCCCGATCATCCGATGTACTAGTCGTCGATTAGTTGGTAGATCACCGGTGAGGAAGATCTTTGAGTTCTTTTCCTTTGTCCAATTCTTCCTCTTCATCAAGTCCGATTCTTGATTGTAGAATTTTATGGCTGATCCTTTGATAGTCATCGATCCAGATCATCGATATATTTGTGATGTCCCTGTCTTATCACCTCGTCTTATCAAACTTAAAAGAGGATTCATCGAATACCACATGAGGTGTTTCTTCTACACACAAGGTTGTCTTATTAAAAACTCTATATACCTTTGATACGGATGAGTATCCCAAGAATATCCCATCTGCTATCTTGGTATCAAAGGTTTTTAATTGAGATTTTCCATTGTAGTGTATGAAACATTTACAACCAAATATATGAAGGTATGAAATTTTGAGAGGTCGTCCCTTCCAAATTTCATAGGGAGTTTTACACTTATCCTTAACAACTAAGCTTCTATTTTGAACATAACATCCCCTCTCGGGTTAATCAATTACTATTTGACTCTTAAGCGAGTCATTTGAAACATTTACATTATCACCAAATAAGCACATCCAACTCTTGTTGCAACATACAAATCCAACAATTAAGCTACTAGCAACAATCAATCGCAAGATATTTAAAAACCCAATAATAGAAGCAACAAATCACCAAATACATGCCCATCAAGTGATCAATTCACGATTAACACTAAATTTATGTGCAATTCAAACACCCAAGCAATCTAAGAAGTTAGCCCATGGCCAATTTGAACAACAAAATAGAAATGAGAGAAGAGAGATCAAAACCCATGACAAAATAGATGGAAACTAGTAAATGGGGAAGTATCACCTTGATTGAATTGAATAAACTTGGAAATGATCCTTACAATTGCTTGATCCTTGTTTGAAAGTAAAAATTACACCAATTTAAACTATGGGCTAACTTAATCTATGAGGAATTTAAAGCAATCTAACTATGAAATTGAAATACAAGTGAAATGAGAAGAGAAACTTGAGAAGAAAAACTAAGAAAATATTCTAAGTGTGCCCAAGGTGTGAATGCTCCCTTTCAATTCAGATTTGGAGGTATATATAGCAGGGATTTCGAGTGCAAAGATCATATTTACAAAAAGAGTCCTTCAAAATTTAAAGTTCTGCAGAAACAGCTATCTCGGGTCGAGACACTTTTATGACTTGAGTCGAGACATAACTTCTCCACAAGTCGAGGGCTCACATATCCATCTCGAGCTGCCCAAGTGTCTCGACTCAAGCTCACGAGTCATCTCAGCTCGAGACGAGCTTGAGATGAGTTGGCTTGCTCTCGTAAATCCACCCTATTTCAAAATGTCACGACTCGAAGCTCTTCCTATGTCTCAGCTTGAGATGAGCTCGAGACGGTGCATTCGAGCTCCGATTGCTTCGATTCCTTTTGCATTTCGACCCTTGTCTCGGTGCCTTTCTGAATTTCTACTTAAACCTAGGATTTGTTTAGAATATTAACATGGAATGGGCTCATTTCTTGGATAATCAACTCGAATCCAACTCGGTTTTAGTGGAAGGTTTGTCCTTTGCAAAACATGTGATAAAAACCTACAAAATAGATAAAATACCTTCCACAACCATAAAGCTCACAATTAAACTGATTAGGATGATAATGCTCGTAAAATAAATCAAAATATGCAATAAATCAACCAAAAAATCATGCAAAAGTCAACCTTAATCAGTATTTCAATTCTTCTTTGAGTTTAGATTTTTTTTTTTGATAAATATGACTTCAAGTTTGTTCATTATTTCTTTTAAATCATCATTCACTTTACATAAAGACTTTAGAGATTGATCTTGAGCAGTCCATTTGTCTAATATTTTTATGACCAAACTCTTAAATCCTTGTTTGTTCAGAAGTTTTACATGTCTCATCAACACACCCATTAAAATAATTCATATATGAATGAATTTAACCAAATTATACTTCTGATGTTATAACATATAATATAACATCTAAGTCGAATTATCCAGATCATCATCTAAAGAATCATCATAGTCAATCCTAGCATAAAAAAAAGTTCTTTATCTTTTGAACTTTCAGTTTCATTATTTGAGTCTTCATTAAGGTAGCATTAAAATTTAGTTTTCTTCTTAGCCTGGTATTTGCACACTAATTGCATTGTGTCTAAATCTAGTGTATGCGTCACACAGGATCACACATTGGTTTGTTATGTACCTTTTCCAAATTGTCTAGGTTGACTCGATCTCGCCTTCTTTCGGGTGTTAGTGTTGTGTTGTTGATTTGAATCTTTGGTAGAATATTTTCTTTTAATATACTCATCATTTTTCTCAAGTAGGAGTTGAATTTTTTTCATAAGTAGGGCAATGTGATCATAATTGTTACAACATTGGTCAGTAACATCCTCATCAATATCAATCTCAATTACAAAAGATTGTTGTTCATCACATGGGAATACTTAACCTTTGAAAACAATAATCTTCTTATGATCATTCTCCTCCGATTGAGTAGTGTTTTCTCGTAAGTCCCGGGAATAATCACTTGCTTATTGTGACTCAACGTATTAGTATTTTTAGCCTCTTCTATACCATGTTTTTGGCATCAAACCTTTTAGATATAGAACGTAAAATCTTATGAACTAACCTTGTGTTAGAAGATAGGATCCTCAAGTGACTGTGCTTTATTGGTTATCTGTGACACTATCATTGTAGGTTGAAATTGTTTCATCTTCCTTTATTCTCAAGTTCTCAACTCCTTAAGTCAATCCCCAAGACTTTTTTTTGCATTGATACAGTTAGATATGATTTTAAATATAATCATATCAATCGAGATAAATATTGCATTCAAGGCTTTGGAATTGAAACTAGCGATTGTGCTTTCTTCAATTGTCCAATCCAACTCACACTTAATCGTTGTTTCTTCTTCATTATCTGCTTGAGTTCTAGGAGCAATCATTCAACAAGAATACTTCTCCAAACACGGGTATCAATGGATTTGATATACATCTCGCATCCTTAGCTTGCAATAGACATAATTTGTTTCATCAAGAAAATGAGGCATAATAGATTAAGCGAGTTGATACTTCACCGCAAAATTGACACACTAAAATACAGGATCTACATTTAGTATCGTTAAGTTTTTTGCTCTAGTGCCAACTGAAAGTATGTGCATATTAAAGAAATAGTCAACGTTATCTTGGATGTTGTGACATACACTATTGAACTATCGAGAATACTACATAAATTTATTTAATTAAGTCTATGTAAGTCTTACGATGAAACCTTTACCAATTCGAGAGTGAATGCAAATTCTTTAAATTACAATAAAGATATCACTAAATTTGAAGATTTCACTTCACCTTAATTTCATCTTTTCATCTCATCACACTTATCCTAATCATACCACCACACTTTCTCAATTTCACTTCACCTTTCTTTTGCCCACATTCATGCTCTACTAATCATATGGAAACAAAGGCTCATAAGAATAGGTAAAATGACTCAATCTCACAAGCTTGCCAAAGAATAAGGTTTTAAGGCACAAATTAGCTTACTAGGGAAATCACCGACATTTGTGGGGTAAAATTTGGCTAAGTAGCTTAACAAACCAAACACGGCCTCAAATCATATTCATAGATCAACACAAAACTCAACTTCAACTAGTCTATAGGCAAGTTCTAGTATGCACAATCCCAATTGATGCACTCAACAAGGAATCAAACCGTTTTCATGCACGATTCAAGAGGCTCAAAAGCTCACGGGCTTAAAAATGAGCAGAGAGAATAAACATTCTACATCACACTTATCATCACAAACAATCTTTCATGCTAGAATCAAGCAACAAATCAACTCATGTCACATCACAAGTTCACCATGTCCATCAATCAAAACAAATATGGCGTACATACCTCAAAGCATAACACCTCATCAAATTCACATCAAATAAACTCAAAGATATGAGTGAAATCCACACTTCAAGACAATATTCACAAAAATTTTCACATAATTTTCTCATTACCAATGAGAGGCAAGTTGGTGCAATAAAAATTGCTAATTAACACACCCCCAAACTTTTTCATTGCAAAGCAATTAGAACGTTTGACAAAGTAGTTAGCTAAGTGAAGTTGCACACAACTACCCACTATGAAATCCAAAACAATACCAACAAGCATGCATATTAACAAGTAAGCTTATCTCAAAATTCATTTACAAGTAATATATATATATCAAGTAAGCCCAAGAGGTGCGCCGGTGCAAATGGAAAAGAAATGAAAAAAGGCACACCTCTACCAAATTTAGACGAGTCTAAGTCTAGAGAAGGTGTGGTACCGTAAGGTCTTCAAAATTCCTCTCATCTTCAAGCTCGTAAAACACACCAAGCCTCACTTTCACACCTCGACCTCCTACAAGGGTCACACAAAGAGCACACACTTATTGAAAGCAACAAACAAAATAAAAGAAATAAAAGCAAGAAAATGATGGGTTGCCTCCCATCCAAATAAGCGTTATTTTTAATGTCCTATGCCGGACGAAACTCAATTGAGTTCAAACTTCCCTTTTGCTTTGATATTAGGCACCTCATTTGAGATAGGAGAATGCACATGCTTCACAAATGCCTCCTTGGTACGGCCACCCTATTTGTCTTCATGTTCAAGCTTTTCTCCAAGGTGCACTTTCTTCACAATCATTGACCCATTCTTCTTGAGTTTTCCCTCATCAAGCACTCCCTTCAACTTTGATTTGCTCCTCACCACTTCGTCTCCAACTTCAAATCCTAACTCCTTTAATTCCTTAGCTTCTTTGAGCTCTTTCTCCTCTCTAACTCCCCCAAACATGCAATTTGCTCAAGTTTGGTAGTTTGCTCAAATTCTTCTTTCTTCTTCTTCTCTCTATCTCCGGGTCTTTCAAAGGCAATTTTAGAAGAAGCTTCTCTTTCATTTTTCCCTTATCTTCTTTTCTCAAAGGAACATATGTTTGGATCGAGTGACATTCTTTGTTGCTTGAATCATCTCGCCAAGGAATCATAGATGGAGAATGTGATCTCTTCACCATTGAAACTCAACTTGAGCTCTCCATTCTCTACATTTATCATTGCTTTTCGGTTGCAAGAAACGGTCTTCCAAGGATTAGTAGCACCTCTTCATCTTCCTTCATGTCTAAGACGATGAAATCAATCGGGAATATGAACTTATCGACCTTCACTAGCACATCTTCAATGATCCCTTTAGGATAAGTGACCGACTTATCCGCCAATTGAAGGATAATGGATGTGGGCTTCACCTTTCCTAACTTCAAATGGTTTAATATGGATAGTGGCATCAAGTTTAAGCTTGCCCCAAATCACAAAGGGCTTTCATTTTTTCACTCACACCAATCAATCTCACAAGGAATAGTAAAGTTTTCGGGGTCCTTGAACTTCTTTGGAAGATTTCGTTTAATAATAGCATTGCTCTCTTCGGTCAAGTTGACCGTCCCATTATCAACGAACTTCTTCTTCTTAGACATGAGCATCTACTAATGGAATGTTGATGTGAAGTTTGTTGAAGACTTCAAGGAATTTGGAGAATTTTTCCTCAAGTTTTGCTGTATAAATCTCTTCGGGAAAGGAGGTGGGATAGGTGTCTTGGGCACTCCCCAACGATCACAAGGTATATGCTCTTCTTTCTCCCTCAATTCCTTTCATCTTCATCTTCATCTTAATTCATTCTCTCAAACTCGTTCTCCACTTCTTCCTCAATTGCCTCTTCTTCACCAACATCTTCTTTCTCATTAAAAGCACCACTCTTATGCTCATTATCTTTTGGCATTGAAGGTCCATCATACTCGGTACCACTCCTCAATCGAATAGCATTGCAAAGGCTCACAAGATTTGATTTGCTTTCCTTGTTGAGCGATTAAGGTCTCAAACTTTGCATCCTTCTCCTCCGTCTTTTTAATCAACATAGCTAACAACTTGTTGGTCCTAGTCGATCAAGTGTTATCTAGAAAGGAGGGATTGAATAGATTTTCAACCTATCTAATTTTTCCTTTCAAATAAGCTAAGATTATCCAAATGAACCTTGGATTATCTAAGTATCAGATTTAACAAATGGAAGTAATTTTATACTTGATTCGATTGATAATTCTTTGAATAAATGTTTTAACTAAATTAGATTAAAGGTAAACATGAAAGTAAATTGAAGAAGTGCGAGAAAGTAAATAACACATGTATTTATAGTGGTTCGATTTATAAAAATCTTACGTCCACTCTACTTCCATAATCCTATGAAAGAGCCTTCACTACTTACTTTCTTCCTTACTTGCCTACTTACGGTTTACAACAATGATCTTCAGCCTTACAAGTTATCCTTCTCGATTTTTGGATTTTTGGCTTGAAGATATGAGTGATAGTGTTCTATAAACACTATGAGAACTATGAACGTGTAGAATGTTCTTGTGTGTTAGTTAGAACTTAATGAGTGTTGATTGTGATACAAGTTGCTTGTGAATTACAGAATTGCAAATATTAATCTATTCTAAACAAAGGACCTATTTATAGAGGACTCGATACTTGGTGGTTATAACTTCCTTGTTGACTATTTACTTGTTTGTTGTAACCAACTAACTGAATCTTGTAACCATTCCTTGATTAGTTATAATTGTTCTTGAAATTGGTTATCACCGCTTAATTTTCTAATACTTTAAGTCATCTTCTTATCTCATCTTGGACGTGTTCCACCTCATCTTATTTTGCTTCATGTCTTCATATTTTATTGATCTTGAAGTGTCTAGTCATCTCGCTATCTTGTTTTTAGTCTTGACTTGTCTTCATCTGTCTTAAGTACTTGGTCTATTACAAGTTTTTATTACATCATTTGGCTATACAATGATTCACCGGTCATCTTATTTCACACTCATCTTAACTTCATCAAAACTAATATATTTTTCTCCTAACAATTTTCCCCTTTTTGATGATGTTAAAACTTTGCTCAAAAAAGAAATGAGTTAGTAAAATAGAATAAAAAGAAAACTTCACAAAGAATAAACAGTTAAGTCACTTAGTATGATAGTCGACATTCTCAATTTAACGATCAATTTAAGTTAATCAATTTTACAGGATGAATTAGTGTTATAAAATTTAATCAAGTCATTCTTAGGTTAATCAGTTTTATTCTTAAGACTCGCTTAATTATAAGATTCGATCGAGATAAGTTAGTTTAAAACAACGAGTCTCATATGAATAGATCGGAATATATTCACAAGTCATCTTTCGATTTACATAGATCTGCACAATCAAAACATAGACAATCTGAGACAAGGATCAGATTGATAGATGAGATTTAGTCATACCACCTGCCTTCTTACGGAATACTCATCCGGTCGAAGACTCTCTTCTTCAGGCTTATTGTCTCCCCTCCTTCACTAGATCAGCTAGTTTCCTCTTGGATCAACATCCGCTTTACCTTTTCTTGGTCAGAGACGACCGTCTTGTGTTAGGGGAGGAGACATCGGTGAATAAGGTGGTGCGACTAAATCCACGTTGAATTGTTTGTCGGCATAGTTGATTGCGGTAAAATTGAGTAAGTGATATTAAGACAACCAAGTTTATCGAACCCATGGGAAAAGTATGGCCATGAGTCCTTAGAAATATGAGTTTTCTATGAGTATTGTTGCAACACGATTTTGAGCTAGAAACACTACGCCAATGCTAGAATTAAAATCAAATAACAACAACAACAACAAGCTATGAATTAAACAAGGGATACGCTAGAACAATTAGCAATATAAAGATTCTCAAAAATCAATGGGGATGAATCAATGATCACAAGCTATGATTGCATCAAATTGCCATTCAACTAAGATAGAAAGCATAAAACCATCATGCAATTAAGTCTCCATTAATCACACAATGCCTAATGTGAGTATTCTTAGTGCAACTAATCTCTCAATTACTGAAGCACCTAATTCATACAATCATACACAATTATAACCCGATTAATCCCTAATCATGTTAGCTCAACTCTTGCATATTGCTAGGGTGATCAAACACTAATCTAAAGAGATAAAAATACATGAAGCACAATTAAAATCACAATTAGGGCACTAACTATCTCAATTGATCAACAATCATCAACAATCAAAGCATAAACAATCAAATCATCCTCGGTTTTAATTATCCCAAGCACAAGTGAATTAGCCCATGGAGCAAATTGCAAAATCCATGGGTACAAAATCTAATTGCATAGTCAAAAGGCTAATCTCAACAATTAAGAAATTGAAATGAGTAGAGAGGGAGAACATCACCAATTAAGCCAAAATGATCAATATATTGAATGCTTGAATCTTCAAAAGGATCTTCACTTCAATTGAATTACAACTTGAATTGAGAAATCTAATGGATCAAAGTCTAATCTACTCAACAATTAATGGAAATCTATCTAAATCTACCAATCTAATCTACCTACAAGGAGAATTTGGCTTGGGGCCTAAGAAATTGCCCAAAAAGCTGTAAGTAATCGCTATGGATGATGTTATGCTCAGTTTTTCGCTCAAATGGATTAAAAAGGGGTTTTTCAAAAATTGGCACCCTCGACTCGAGCTTGGGGCCCTCGTGTCGAGCTTCCTTAAGTCATTGATGCTCTTTTCTTAAAGGCCCTGCCTCGACTCAAGCTTCTAGCCCTCGAGTCGAGCATGCCGGAATTTCATCAACCTCGACTCGATCTTTAGCTCCTCGAGTCGAGGCTCCTTCAATTTTTGCAATACTCCTCCTTTGGCGGCACCTTCGGGTCGAGGCTCCTGGACCTCGACCAAAGGTCGAGTCCAGGAATTTTCTCGACCCAACTTCCGCCTCCGACCCTATTTTCACCCGTCTCGTTAGTCTTTTCACCGTATGAATGCCCGTACTCCCGATTCGGTCAAATTCCACCGATTTACCTGAAAACGGGACGAAAAATATCAAAAATCTATTAATTCTACACAAGTGATACTTTTCATTCCAAAGAGTGATACTCTACACTTTTAAGCTAAAAACTAACACTTTTCACCACTTTTTGCACAAAAATACCACATCAACTCATGCATCAATTCCCTCTCATCATAATACCCCCAAACTTAAAGTGTTGCTCGTCCTCGAGCAACGAAACAAATAAGCACAAAAGAGTGAATTGATTGCAATTATGTCTCATGGCACCATAGATGAAAATAAGACAATCAAACTCATCAATGATCTCAAGTATCAATGCAAAATCTCAACTAGCAATCAAGATTAATCATGCTCAAACAAATGCAACATCAAATACTCAACTCATTGCTCCTTCCATGGAATGTTTCTGTCATCTCTCAAGTGTATAAAGGTAAAAGGACACTCAATCATCAAATTCACAAACATGCACACCATACGCTTGTTAGGATGTATACTATAAGCCTAGCTTTTGTATGAACATCTTTCGATATGAGATTTGTTATGATCAAAACACTTGCTTTTTATGATTGTTACATATATCATTGTTTTTGTCCAGATTAGTCTATCATGTAGATAATATGGTGTGTGGTGTCACACGAGAAGATCATGCTATCGATTCCTTATAGATTATACATAATAGCTCACAACCAAGATGGATTTGGACAAACCATTGGAGCGGTTGTGGTGTAATTTTGTATTAGTCTATCTTGACTATAAAATTACACTAGTACATTTTATATGTATCGAAAGCGAGGACCATATGAGGTTGTTCAATTTGTACTGACTATATAAAGAACAAGACCTCTGTTATTATGGATGTACGTCTTCTTAATCCCTATATAATAACGGGCACGTGTACTCGGTGTTTGTTTCTTTAATTTGCCAATGGGTGAGATTTGTTAAATCAATAGGATCGGTGAATTGGGAGATAACACTGTTTATATGGTGTGCTGTTGATTATAGAAGGAATTTGTGTCCTAATTATTTAGGATGATGATGTCCCCTTGAGGAGCTCATAAAGATTATCATGTAAACCCCGCAGTTGATTTAATCCGACATGATAATAAAGATGAGTGGTACTACTCTTGGAATTAAATATATATTAATTAAGTTGTCAGTAACTTATTTAATTTATGGACATTTGATATCTTAAATACGGGAAAATAAACGTACACATAATAAAGGAGCCCATATTGTAATATGGAATTAGGACGGTAGTTCAATTATAACTCTTTAGTGGACCGAGTTATAATTGATGGGCTTAAGTGGAGTGTTCGGAGTGAACACAGTAACACCGAGGCCCATCGGGAGGCCCAACCCTAATTCTTCCTTAGGGTCCCTGTTGTAGCCTATAAATAAACCCTACGTCGAGCCTCATAGACGCGTAAAAAAATATGAGGAAAGAGGAGGCAGATTTTGACTCGCTTGGAAGATCGTCGCCCACACGACGTCCAAGGGAAAGGGATAGGAATATGGAAGAAGATCGTGAGGTTCGTGGTTTCATCCTTGATCGGCGATTCGACCTTAGAACTGGTTCGTCTTCATCTATTAAGGTGAATAGGTATGATTCCTTTTCCACTGCGTGTTTCATACATGTGATCCCGAATCGATAATCACATAGAGTCGGTGATCCGATGGTTCCAACAAAGCTTGCCTAAGGACTCAATCTCAATCACTTTCATTTGCATTCAATCAAGAATCAAAGAGGTCTTTCATCAAGGTTATAATGTAGGCTCTTTGGAATAGGTGGATGAATTTAGGTAAGAGTGACTCAATTAGTAGAGAGCTTGAAAGTTAACTAAACAATACAATACACCTCTCTTCCAAATCTTGATCAATCACACTCTTTCTTTTCCACACTTTTGAAAGTTCAATCATCACCATTCTTTTGAGCTTTTTTCACATCTAAGCTCTCAAATTGAATTTTTCTTCTTTTTTTTTTTTTTCACAATTTCTCCTCAATTCAATTTTTTTCATCTCAACCTCCTTTTTTTTCTCTTTTCAATCATCAACTTAGCACGTAATCTTTCAACCACACTTTACAAGCAAAACACCATCAATTAGCCAACAATCAAGCTGTACTAAACATAGGACAATAAGGCTCATATAAAAATAGGCAAAATGGTTTCAATTTCAATTGGCTTGCCAAAGAATAAGGTTACTAGGCTCAAAATGGCTCACTAAGGAAATCAAATATTTTTGTGGAGAAAAATTTGGCTAAGTGACTTATCATATCAAGCATGGCCTCTTATCATATTCATGAAATCACACAAAGATCAATTTCAACAAGTCCAAAGGCAAGTTCTAGTATACAAATCCATGAATGATGCACTCACAAAGAATTAATTCAACCGTATAAAATATACGATTCTAAAGGCACAAAACTCATGGGCTTAAATTGAGCAATGAATCAAGCATTTTCAATCACATTCATCATCACACAATTATCAATCATGTTAGCTTCAAGCCACATATCAACTCATGATCAAATCAAAATTCAATATATCTTTCAAATCAAGTACAAGTGCACATGTACATAATCTCAAGCACACTCACTACATCAACAATTATCACATAAAAATATGCAAGAAATCCACAATTTAAGTTCAATACAAATCAAACCCCAAAATCATATGCAAGAAATCCAAGTCACAACTATAGTATCACCACATCATATTCATAAACAATGAAGCTCAATAAACCCAAATCAAATCAAATCATCCATAAACCATTAAGTACACCGAAATCCATAAAAGTAAAGAATTTAGTACAACCAAATCAACAAAACAATTCAATTCAAATCATAACATCACCAAGGAGAATAATAAAGAGATAGCTAAATAGACTAGAGAAGAGGTTGAATGAAACTTCCTAATCATCGGTAGGAGGCGGCGGAGGAGGATAGTAGCCCGGCCCCAAGTTCCACGAACTCATGTGCTGGAGGAGAGAGTATATATCCTGCTGGTTCTTCATGTACTCCTCTTGCATCCTCCGAGTCTCTTCATTAAATCTCCTAGTCTTCTCCATGACTCAAGCACTCATCCCGACGTGTGAGGCACTCTAGCTGCATCCCTGGCTATCCGCCCACATCTCTTACTCGGTGTCCATGGCCTCCTCGACGAGCTTCGGCCTCGTACTATACATTTTCATCTCATCCCGCCGGTAATAGTTGATCTCAGGGCATACTCCTTATCTTCCTCCATCCCGACCGGCTCATCACCCGGCTCATCCTCGCCGCCTCTTCCTCTTCATCTGCATTCTCTTCGTCTCCATCTTCTTTTGATCCTGATCCTCCCTACTCTTCTTCTTCATCTTCATCCCGGAGATTGACTCTATGCTCCCTCGTGTATGCATCTATCGGCCTCCCAGTGCTGCTGAAAACACCATGTCCTCCCGATGAGGTCCAACGTCTTCATTCTCCTCATCGTGTCGGTAGTCAAATTGGGCCCCTCTAGAGCTCTCAAGTTATGCGTCGGAATGCCAAAGTGCTCGGCTATCAAAGTGATCAAACCTCCGAACTGAACTTTAGAAAAAAGCTGGGTGCTCTTCACCCTCTCAAACAAATAGCACAAATAAGCGCGACATTAAATTGAACCCCATGGAGCAAGCACCACATCACATATAGCTCCTCTGAAACCACGGCTCCTCCCTCGAGATCGGGCAAAAATAGTGCGGGAAAGATCTTCTCCAAGTAGCGCATGGTGGGTTGCGGATGCAGGTACTCTTCGACTTCCCGGTGTAAGCTGTGGTTGCTCCGGTGCCCACGATTCCGAGATCCATCTCCAGAATTTTTAGCATTGTACTCCGTCTCATCTTCAGTAATGAGCCATCCGGATCGGTCGGTGCACCCAAAATCTCATTCAGCTCGTTCACGAGACAATGTGTACTCATTCCCTATTAGCTCAAATGTGATCGCTCTCGGGAATTCGGCCTTTCTCGCCTTATCGAAGGTCACGGTGCATAGGAACTCCAACGTGAGGCCTAAGTAAGTCTATCGCCTCTTTGCCAAAAATCCGGACATGCCAACTTGGTTGAACAATCGGGGAATATCCCCATAGAGACCATGCGGTCGTGGTCCACAAGGCAAGTCTTCACCACTTTGTTGTGAAGCTCTCCATAGAGAATGAAGTGCTTCCTCCACCTGTAATCATCCCAAATAATACTAAGTTGAGCCGGCATCCTATTAACAAACCTCACATCTTTCACTATCTTGAGAAAATCCGCATCAGTACTCGTGACCATCGGCTCCTTGAAATATTTTCCTACAAAATTCCCAAGGCAAAAATTTAGCATATAATCATAACAAATAAGGCCAATCCAAGTGGACACCTAAGCATGAACGAGTTAAGCACCACAACTTCAACACCCATAATTCCTAAGTGATTAATGAAACTAACCCAATCAACTTGGTCAAAAATCACAACTAAAGCAAATATCCTCTAGGAATGCTCAATGAATCCCACATTTATGCATACTCAACAAAATGGCTTCAACAATCAAATATCATCAATTAATCTCACAAGAATATGCTATTAAGCTCAACAAGAATTATCCAAAAAAATATGGCCATTCTATCAAGTAATTAATCAATAATATTCACTAACATGAACTTCTATCAAACATGCTAATTTGACCAAATACCATATGCACTTCACTAGGAATTATCAACAATTATGCAAATCTCATCTCAAGGCATGGAATTCACAAAGGCCTAAGCAAAATATCTCAAATACCCCTAAATATGCATTCAAATTCAACAAGTAATCCAAACTAATAAACACAAAGCTCAAATTTCGTCCATAATAATATGCATCCAAGGTGTTTGTCAAAATGCCCAAATGAACTTTACAATTCAAACACAAAATTGGCAAAATTCAACAATACCCAAGCATCAATCATATCAAGAACGAAATTTAAAGTGCCATGGAATGAGAATTACGTACCTTACTTCAATGAAATCGGACTTGAGATGAGATTGGAGAGTACCCACACACAAACTTAAAAAATCCCCAAAATTTCAAAAACCCTTCCAAAAATTTGATTTTGATGGTATGAATGGATGTAATGTGATGGAATACATGAATGGTAGGTGGAATTGCGGCGAAAATTGATGAAAGGGATGAAAATTGTGAAGGTCGGGGTTAGGGCACGAGTCGGGATAAATGATGAGGAAGAAACTGCTGTGTTTATTTGAAATCAAATGCCGCCTCGAGTCGTGCTTCAGTGCCCTCGACTCGAGGCATCCGAAAAATAGCCTCACTCGACTCGAGGTCCAGCCCTCGAGTCATGCCGTCAATTCAAATATTGCCAGAGCTCGACTCGAGGGTGGAGTGTTTTTCACATAATTTCTCTAAGGATGGATCCCTCGACCCAAGGCTCGAGACACCTCGACCGAGGTCGAGTCCAGGAATTTTTACAAATTTTCAGACCTGGCCCGACCCCGAAACTCCTAAAATCGACCCTATCGACCCCAACGAATCCAAATATGCACATACTAACCTTTTTGGTCCCTCGATTTAAGCCCGATCGCTCATTCGATCAAGGAAACCGGGTCTCTTCCTTTTCGCTCAATTTTCACCAACTTTTATGCACTTTCTCCTTGATCTTGAATTTTCTTGCAATTCCAATCACTTTCCGATCCAATGTAGCAAGTGTACCTACAAATGAGCACAAGTAATCTTTCGATTTACACGGATCGGCACAATCAAAACATAGACAATTGGACAAGGATCAGATTGATAGATGAGATTTAGTCATACCACTTGTCTTCTTACGGAATACTCATCGGTCGAAGACTCTCTTCTTAGCTTATCGTCTCCCCTCCTTCAGCTAGATTAGCTGCAGTTTCCACTTAGATCAACATCTGCTTTACCTTTTCTTGGTCCAGATGACCGTCTTGTGTTAGGGGAGGAGACATCGTTGAATAAGGTGGTGAGACTAAACCCACTTTGAATTGTTTGTCGGCATAGTCGATCGGATATTGGTAGTAGTTGGGGTCTTTCGCCTCTAACCATTCATGAAAAGTAATATTTTAAATGCATGCCCGAGTAATCTTCTTACAAACATGGAAGAGAAAGATCCACTTGGCTTCATATGCTCTCCATCTGACTTGTTGATCCATAAGAAGAATTTCCTTCGGCACAACATACATTCGGTGGTAGGGACGAAAGATCTCAACACCGTCTTCATTGGTTGTCATCTGAACCCACTTTCTCGTCTTTCTATCATAAGACTTCCCAGCTGCCTTTTCCTGCTCTCTCCTCCTCTTAGCATCTCTTCTCTTATATTTCGCTAGCTCCTCCATCTTTCTCTTCTTGATCTTTTCTTCCTCCTCAATCTCGGTTGGGGTTTTACGAGGTTGGCTTAAAGCTTTTGCCTTCCTGCTGATTTGGTTGAGGATGAGGGAGGTTGGATGATGGCTTGTATTTTTAGCAATAAGTATTTACGACCAAATAAATTATCGAACCCTAGGGACTAGAAAAATAATGGAGCCTTAAAAACTTGCTTTGCACTAGAATTATAGTGGCTAAATGGGGTGCTAATACTTAAATTAACTACAAGCTAAACAAGAGCAATCAAATAAAAACAACAAAAGCAATTAAACTCTAAACGAGTGCGAGGTGGTGTGAAACGATCGCTCGGGTATTTTCCTTATACAACCCTTTGGGTATCTCATAAATCAATCACGAATCAAGGCATGAAATGGGCAAAGCTATGAGCGATTGCATAAATTCTAACAAGCGAGTACCATGGACCGTCGAACACCTAAACACTTTCACAACGGGTACTAATGTCTAGGTTCGTCTCTTCACCACATGCCTAAACATGCAATGTCCACTAAGGGGTGATCTAGTAACCAACTCACCTCTCGGTGCAATCAATTACGATCAAAATCATAACAATCGAGCGATAAGTTCACTTAATCCTCTCCTAAGCATATCCAACCTGTCGTTGCAACATACAAATTCAATGAATCAAGCTAATGAAATCAATCAATCATGAGATCAACACAAAGCCCAATAGTAGAAGCATCAAAGCCACAATCACATGCCAATCAAAGTGATCAATTCATGATCAACACCAAATTCATGTATAATTCCAACAACCAAACAATCAAGAGGATTAGCCCATGGCTAATTTGATCAATAAAATATAAATGAGGGAGAAGAGATCATTACCCATTGCAAACTTGATGAAAGCAATTAAAAGGAAGAATAGCACCTTAGTTTAATTGAAGAAACTATGAATTGATCCCAACAATAGTTTGATCCTTGCTTGAAAGTAGAAATTACACCAATTAGTTCTATGGGATAGCTCAATCTATGAAATTAAAGACAATCTATCTAGGAATTTGAAATACAAGAGAAAGGGGAATGAAATTCTATAGTTCTAATCCAAGCTAAATTAATTCTAAGTGTGGAATAGGTTCCCAAATAGAATATGTTGCCTTCAATTCAGAGAAATGAGCATTTATAGCGAGGGTCTCGAGTGCAAAGGCCTAAATTATAGGGAGTCCTTGAAATTTTAAAATCTGTAAAATGCGCTCAGAAGCTGTCTCGACTCGAGACATGTCTTTGACTCGAGTCGAGATGTATGATCCCAAAAAGTCATATCCAGCTCTGCTTGCTTGAGCTAAACTAGTTGTCTCGACTCGACCCGCAGGCTATCTCGACTCGAGACACCACTCGAGACAGGGTCGAGGCGAGCTCGAGATGTGGAAGCTTGCTCACGTTAATCCCATTAGGCACGACTCGAACCATGCCATTGTCTCGACTCAACACACAACTCGAGACCTGACTTGAGCCAAGCTCGAGGCGAGGCTCGAGGCTGTGCAACCAAACTCCGATTTCGACGATTCCACTTGCATTTCGATCCTAAACTTCGTGCCTTTCTGATTTCCACTCAATACTCACATTTGTTGAGAATATAAGCATGGGATAGGTTCTTCTCCTTGTCAATCAACTTGAACGTGCTCGGTTTTGATGGAAGGTTAACTTGTGCCATATAAATGATCGAAAACCTAGAAAACCGACAAAAACCTTCCAAAACCGTAAAGCTTCACAAATATAAGAATAAGGGTGATAAAGCACATAAAGTATATAAGAATAAGCAATTAATCCACATTAAAAACATACAAAAATTCACCCTAATCAAACTCCCCAAACTAAGAGCGTTGCTCATTCCCGAGCAACGAAACAAATAAGCACAAAGGGTGAATTGATTGCAACTATGTCACATGGCACAAAGAATGAATTTTGGACAATCAAACTCATAAGTGAACACAAGCTTTCAATGTTACTATCACTAGCACTCAAAAATGTCATGCTTTGACAAAATGCAATTTTAAATGCCTTCTCAATGCTCCTTCCAAGGAGTGTATCTCTCATCACTCAAGTATATAAGGGCAATTAGGCACTCAACCATCAAATCACAACCATACACATCATATGCTTGCTACAAGACTCAATTTCGATCATTCCTTTTGTGTGTCAACTATAAATCAAAGAGGTCTTTTCAAGAGGTTGTAATGAAGGCTCTTTGGATTACGTGGGTGAATTTGGAAGTAGTGACTCACTTGTTTGTAGAGTAATGATTGTTGGTTAAGCAATTCAATCCAATTTCACTTCAACTTCAACAAAAATCGCTCTTTCTTTCATTTTCAATCCTTTCACAAAACATTCACCACCAAACTCCTTTTGAGACTTTCTTTTGCTTTCAAGCTCAAATTGAATTTTCTTCTCAAAATTTTTTTCATTTTTCCTTGTTAGGAAAGAAAAGTTGTATTTAGTTTTGATGTGTTAAAAAGTGTAAATAGGATGACCAGGTGAGTATCTTGTATAGACAGTGAAGTAATTAATACGTTGTAAATCAAGTTCAAGAAATAAGATAAGGATCGAAATCGAGACTAGGACAAACCTCGAGATGAGGACAAAAATTCGAGATGGGGATCGAAGTCGACAAGGACGATGTAAAGAAGACAGATGAAGTCTAATACGATAAACAATCACCAAGACAAAGAATGAAGACGAAGACAGGGTAAAACAAAAAGCGACGATGAAGTGTTAGAGAAATTTTGCACAAGTATCAAGAAGCGATTCTGACTTATCAAGAAGAAGTTATAAGATTCGATTACATTATTATAACTAACTAAAAACGTAGAATTCAAGGAAGTCACAACTACCAAATGAAGATATCTATAAATAGGGATAGAAACTAGAATAAAATACAACTAATTAGCAATCACAACTAATCATTCACATTCTCTTCACAACTTGTATTCGAGAATTTACGTAAACACACACAAGCGTTTTATACGTTTCCAAGTTTAGTGTTTTTGCACGAGAAAATCTTCAAGCCATTGATAAGCGAGAAATTAGGAAGAAATTGTTGTAAGGCTGAAGATTCATGATTGTAAGTAAGTAAACAAGAAGGAAGGAAGATAGTAAGTGAAGACCCTTCTTCAAGTTGAAGAAGGAGAGTGGACGTAGGATCGTTTGATCCGAAACCACTATAAATGCAGTGTTCTTTATTGCTTTCATTTACTTACTTGTTTCTTTCAACTTCCAGTTTAACTATCAAAGATCAATTTAAGAATTCAAGTTAGACTAAATATCAACGTGCTTTTGATCTAAATAAAGTTGAGTTTTAAATTGAATTCATTTGTGTAACTTTGGTGATTTGAATAAGTTTTGAAAGTTTTGTAAAATCTATAAAATTTATTCAATCCCCCCTTCTAAATTTTATCTTAGAAGGCTGGTACAAGTTTCCTTTAATCCGCTCAACTAATCGGGACCAACAAGTGGTATCGGAGCAGCGGTTTTAAGTACATTACGATATTGATTTTAGGTCTTAACTAAGATTCTGAAATTTTTTTCTGATTATCTTCATTTTCCTTTGTTTCACTAAGCGTGCTACTAACAAGATTCTATGAGTTTTGGTTTTCTATCTCAACATGTCTTACATTAAAAACAAGAAATCAAGGAGTTTACGATTTTTCAATCGAAGAATATGACTACTGGAAATTTAGGATGGAGAACCATCTCAAAGCAATTCATGATAGAATGGAGGAGGTTCTTGAAGAAGGACCTATCAAATTTTATCATGGTGGTACGAGTGACGATCTGCATTTCTTTGAAACAAGAGTCGAGCAAGAAAAGAAAATCTCCGAAGTCACAAGTGATGAAAGGAAGATTCATAATCTGGATCAAGTTGCTAGAACAGAGATCATTGAAACATTGAGTAAAGACTGGATAGAAAAGGTGAAAAGATGCAAGACTGCCAAAGAAATGTGGGAAACTCTTGCTTTGGGATTTGTGAAGGATCGAGATCAGTCAAAGAAAACAAATTGCAATCAGTTCTACATGTTTTTGACACTTTCAAGATGAAAGAAGGAGAATCCATTAATCAACTAGATGTTAGGTGACTAATCTTGAACAAGGCGGTGATTTAGGTAAAACCTATACGAGAGAAAGAAATCAATAATAAGGTGTTGAGGTCTCTAAGCAAGAGATGGAGAGAAAAAGCTAATATTCTGAAAGCTACTCATAATTTATCTTCAATTTCACATCACACTTTATTTTCTCATCTCAAGGCATTAGAGTATGATATCCAAATTGAAGATGAAGAAGACGAAGCGAGAATCTTCAACATCCGGAAAGAGCTGTAGCATTTGTTCATCAAGATGAATGCGAAAAGATCTCCAAGGCATCCGATTTGTCTATTAAGGAGGAAATGACTCTTTTGTTGAAATGATATGAAAGGCTAAGAATGAAGTACAAAAAAAAACAAGAGAGACAGATCAGGTCAAAGGAACTACAGATCGAGATAAAGAAGAAAAGAGTTCAGACAATGATAGGAAAAAGGATCGGACGAGGAAGCACAAGTCACCAATCAGACGAGGAGATAGTAGTCCTAAGACAGACAGAGGAGATATTTGTTATACATGCAACAAGCCTGGTCACTATAGTTATGATTGGCCTCAACTCACTCCCAGAGAGAGAGAAGAAAAGAGGAAAAAGCGGGATAGAAGGTATGCTTTGATCGGAGAGCTCTTGGGCCGAGAAAGAAGAAGTTCATGAGACATCATCATCCTCATCCTCATCTGATTTTGGGACAGATGGCGACATTTGTTTAATGGTAAAAGAGGTACATTACTATTCATCTTGAGATAATGATTGTGATACCTTATACGGCCCGATCCTAGTCTTATTGAAAAACTTTTGAAAGATTTGGAGGCTGCTCTATCTCGCTTATAAACAGATAGAGACAGAAAATTTTAATTTAAAGAATCAAATTAATGATCGACTAAAATCAATCAAACAAAGGTTTGTGAGAAACCAAACCGTACATTCAAGGGGGAATGTTAGGCGAGACAATCACTAGCACCTTGTCGATAAGACAGATAAGTTAGAACATGAATTGAATTCTTTGAAAATAAAATTTTCAAATATCTATTACGAGAATGGGAGTTACAAGAAGACTAACAGAGAATTAAATCTTAAGTTAGGACTTACGAATAGCTCTCGAGATCACAATAGATAAGATCTTCAATACCTCACAAAAAGTCTAATGACAAGGCTGGATTAGGTTTTGATAGGAGTAAGAAAAATGATCCAATAAAACCTAGAGTTTTTGTTAAAGCAACTAAACTAAAGATAGAAACTATATTTAGTCCCCTGGAAACCTAAGGAATTAATTACCTCATCCGATACTTACGTAAAGAAAACACGAGACGAGGAAAGTAGCTCCTAAGGTTAAACCTAAGACTAAGTCAAAATCCTATCCTAGGTATAATGGCTTTGATGGAAGAAGTAAGACATATCCATTTTTACCAAGATTCAAGACAATTTCTAAAGATCGGTTAAACAAGATTGATCTTGAAAGTCTTATCTTAGTAGATAGATATGGATGTAAACTTCAATCTATGGTTTTAAGGAACATTGATATCTTTATGCGGATTCCTAAAAGTCAACTTAACATGAAAAGACCCAAAGTACAAAGGGTACCTAAGCATTAAATCTGTGATTGCAGGAAGATAAGAAGATAGTTGAAAGAGGAGACATTCTTGAGGTCATCTAGTACATTGGCAGTGGCTGTTCCAAACATATGACCTATGAAAGACGGCTTCTTTCTAACTATCGAACCATAAACGGACCAAGAGTAATGTCCGGAGATAACAATTATGGACTTACCAAAGGTGTAGGAACAACGATGATAGGTGATATTCAAGTAAATGAAGTCTACTATGTGGAAGGATTGAAGCACAATTTACTATCTGTTTCACAATTTTGTGATAAGGGGTTAAGTGTTAAATTTACTCATAATGCATGCTTTGTATTAGATGGTATTAATGAAAATATTCTATTAGCTGGAGTCGAGACAAGGTAACATTTATGTTTCTAATTTCAAAAGTTGTCCTAAAGATACTTGTGCAGTTGCTAAGAGCTCGAGATGATTTAAGTTGGATGTGGCACAAATGTCTTGGCCACTTAAACTTCAAGACTCTTAACAAAATAGCAAGGAAATCTTTAGTTAAAGGACTCCTGATAAAGTATTTTCAAAGAACCATGTGTGTGATTCTTGTCGAAAGGAAAAGCAGACTAAAGTTTCTTTTAAAACAATAAGTAGTCATTCTTCGTAAAGAATTTTGGAACTTCTTCACATGGATCTTTTTGGTCGGTAACACCTCTCGGCTTTAGTGGAAGTAAGTATACTTTGGTAATTGTTGATGATTTTTCAAGATTTACAGGTTATTTTCTTATACAAAAAGAATGAGACTATGATTAAGATTCGAATTTCTTAAAAGGTTCAAAATGAAAAAGGACTAACTATTGTTAAAATTAGAAGTGATAAAGGTACTGAATTCCTTAATAAGCTTGTTACTAACTCCGCATTGAGAATGACATAGCTCATGAAACATCTGCAGCAAGGACTCCACAACAAAATGGAGTAGTTGAAAGGAGAAACAGGACCACTGAAAGAGGCGGCTAGAACAATGTTATCTCGAGTACAACACTCCACACGGGTTTTGGGCAGAAGCTGTTAATACAACTTGTTATGTTCAAAATAGAAGTTTGATTGTTAAAGATAAATGCAAAACTCCCTATGAAATTTGGAAGGAATGATCCCCCAAAATTTCATACTTCATATATTTGGTTGTAAATGTTTCATACACAACAATGGTAAATCTCAATTAAAAACTTTTGATGCCAAGATAGCAGATGGAATCTTCTTGGGATACTCATGTATCAAAAGCATTTAGAGTTTTTAATAAGACAACCTTGTGTGTAGAAGAAACACCACATGTTATTTTTGATGAATCTTCTTTTGAGTTTAGTAAGGCAGGGGACATCACAAAGATATCGAGATGATTTGAATCGGATGACTATCAAGAGATCAACCATAAAATTCTATAATCAAGAATCAAACTCGGATGAAGAGGAAGAACCGGATAAGGAGAAAGAACCTGAAAGATCTTCCTCACGGTGATCGGACAACCAACACCTCGGATGATCGGGTAGAGTCATCGAGAAGGTAACATAGAATCATACGAAATAAATAATTCAGACAAAACACCATCCATTGTAAAAGATAAAGGTAAGAAAGTAATGTCATATCACCCGGTGAGCAGAGATAATTGGAGATTTAGACTTTGGAGTCCAGACAAGGACCCAACTAAAATAAGATTGCATGTTCGGTTGCTATGTATCATTACTTGACCCTAAATCTATTACAGAAGCTCTAAGCGATTCCAAGCTGGATTAATGCCATGCAAGAAGAACTAAATCAGGTTTCAAAGACAAGATGTGTGGGAGCTTGTTGAAAGGCCTCATCATCAAAAAGTCATTGGAACTAAATGGGTCTTTAAAAACAAAAGGGATGAAAACAATCGTGGTAAGAAATAAAGCCGAGACTAGTTGCTCAAGGTTATTCACAATCGGAGGATTGATTATGATGAAACCTTTGCACCGGTGGCTCGTCTGGAAGCCATAAGATTGTTTTTAGCCTATGCTACTTTTAAAAGATTCATAGTTTTTCAAATGGATGTTAAGTCAGACATTTCTTAATGGAATCCTAGTGAGGAAGTTTATGTAGAGCAACCTCCTGGTTTTGTCAAAAGAGACAAGGTTTATAAACTAAAGAAAGCTCTATATGGACTTAAACAAGCACCTAGAGCATGGTATGACACCTTGTCTGATTTTTTAATTCAAAATGGTTTTGTTAAAGGTAGAATTGATAGAACTCTCTTTAGAAAAGAATTTGGTTGTGATCTTTTGTTAGTTGATTTATGTTGATGATATTATTTTTGGATCAACTAACATATCTTTGTGTGAAGAATTTAGTCATCTTAAGAAAAGCAGATTTGAAATGTCCATGATGGGAGAGATGACTTATTTTCTTGGACTTCAAGTCAAGCAGGACAAAGAAGGAGATATTCATTAATCAAGCCAAATATACAAAAGATCTTATTGAAAAATTTGGAATATCGAGGTCTAATTGGTTTAATATTATATCTATGATGACAAGCTTTTCAATGGATCCAGACGAGAAGGAGAAGACATCGATCAAACCGAATATCGAGGTCTAATTGGTTTAATATTATATCTAACTACTAGTAGACCTGATATTTCATTTGCAATTGGAGTCTGTTCTCGATTTCAAGCTAATCCTAAGAAAAGCCATCTTGAAGCAGTGAAGAAAATTCTTAAGTATAGAAAGGAACCGTAAATGTTGGGTTATACCGATGACAACTTTGAGTCTGTCGGATACTCGGACTCGGACTTTGGTGGGTGTAAGATAGATAGAAAATCTACATCTGGTACTTGCCAATATCTTGGAAGTAAGTTGATTTCATGGTTGTCTAAGAAACAAACCTCTGTTGCTACTTCCACAACCGAAGTGAGTATACGGCATTTGGAAGTTGTTGTTCACCGATCTGGATAAGTCAGCGGTTAAGGGACTATAACATTATCACCAAAGATGTACCTATCTTTTGTGATAGTAATAGTGCCATAGCTATTACCAGAACCCAGTCCTTCATGGTAGATGCAAGCATGTTGACATTAGACACCACTTCATCCGAGACCATGCGAGAGAAAGGTGACATCAAACTAGAGAAGATTCTAAGCGATTTTCAAAGAGCGAGACATCTTGACAAAGCCATTTAAGAGACAAGGTTTAAAGAACTATCTGTAGAATTAGGATTATTAGATGCTTCTTTAGTTAATCTATAATCTTATTCTTTGTTTTTCATTCTTTGTCTCTCTCATTTTAGTTTATTATGTCTAGAAAGAATTATTTATTTGGATATGAGTCAAAGGACAATCAGGTAGCTAATATCATTGATCTCCTAATTTGGAATCAAGAATCAAGGATTACTCATATTGACCTTATACGACTTGATAATTACTTATTCGACATTTGGTAAATCAGACAAGATCACAATAGTTAGCTGATTTCTATTGAATTACGACCATTGCATCTTATCCGACTTACCCTAGTTACTAATGATTTGTCTAAGTGTCTTTGATTTGAAAGATCAAGGTTTGATAATCATATCTCAAATACAAGACAAGGTCCACTTATCCAAGTATTCATGAAACATACTATGATGTTATCGGTACATACGAGGTGAAAGTTATCGGAAGTATCGTCTAAACTTTTTAACTAAATTATGAATATTAGGTTCATATAATTAATATATGAATTTAATATCATAATCCTTTTTAATATTTCTTCAAAAATGAAGTTACTCGGTTTATTAAAAATATTTTGTTTTACAAAATAAAAGGATAAGGGTTCAAATTTTGTTTTTTTACTAAAACATGTATTTTTCATTTTATCTCTCCAATTAAGCTGAAAAGTATTTATTAAATAAGTAACTCTGTCGGGGAAGAAGTTACTACGGACACTGAAATTTTATCAAATTTAATTTTAAAATACGTGAGTACACTTCACGCGCGAGAAATGGAGGTGGTTTCGAAATATGAACCGTTTAAATATCACGCGCGACATATTTAATAATATTCTCTGCACTTTTCAAAATAATTGTCATATTAGCATTAATGACGATTCGAAAGCCTATACTTACACTTTTCAGACAATTATTAGTTTTTATAATTGTTTATTATTATATTTCTCCATATAAATAGGAGTTCGTGTGCATAATTTTATTTACGCACACTTAAAAACCTTCATAATTTCTCAAACTTTTCCTTCCCTCCTAAAACCTTTTATATTCCTTAAAAATGGCGGAATCGAAGAAATCAAACATCAAGTATGAATATGATCTTGCCTCGATCAGAGGAACTAAATCGAAATGTTTGTTGAATGGGAGATTTCAAGCTGATTCCGAGACCAGAGAAATTTTAAACTTGCTCGAATCCAGAGGTTTAAAAATTATTATACAAAGAAACCGTCAAGGAACCTAACTTTGGATGATCTTTCTGCCGAGTTCCTAACAAGAGCAAAGGCTACCGGTACTTGGGCTAGAAACTCGATTTGAACCAAAGGGAAGAATAAAAGGTGGTATTGTCTATTGATGAAGTTGGAGAAATTTTTGGGTTAAGCCTTGTCGGAGAAAACCCTTTCACGTACAAAGCTTTGGAATACGGAGAGCTTTCGGTTAATGGCAAGGAAAACTTACGAGAACACAACCGAATTTGAAAAGGCCGATGTTGAAGAGAAAGTATCGATTGTTGATGTTAATTTTGACCAAGTGTATTTTGGTAGAAGCGTGAGTCACGATGGGTTAAGTAAGCCGAGAATCTGTTGTCTTAGAGCAATAATAGACGAAGCGAAATTAATTGGGCAAGGTTGGTATATTCGAGGTTGATGGAGGAGAAGATGAAGTTCGTCAAAACCCCTATTTCATCGGAGGTGATGAAGTGGTCTTTGACAAAGATCACAAGTATGATGGCTAGAATTACCCTCATACTTGAACACAAGCCGGGGTCGAACAACCACGATGGAAGGAGGGTGTGAAGAAGTACACGAGGCAGAAGGGAATCTGATCAAAGACGAGAAACTCTTGAGACCATCGAGACACGAAGGAGACGGGGATGCTCGGCTCCACCCCCAGCTCCTAGGAAGAAGGCTTCAAAAGCCAAGACAAAGGAGGTCAAGACAGCTTTTGTGGATGAGTCCTCGTCTGCCGAGACAGAGGCGGGAGAAGAAGAGGAGGAGACTGACTTCCTAAGGGGGAAGTGTCTCGGTGAGGTGGCCAAAGTGCGAGCAGAGAGAGACAGGGGATGTCTCATCCGGAGAAAGGTCGATCAAGGAGAAGAAGCAAAATCACTCTCATCATCTTCATCTTCCCCATCCGAAGATGAAGTACCACAAACTTCCCAAACCCCACTGGCGATGAAGAGGCGGGTAAGGCTGCCTCCGAGCCTTTAAAACGGTCCACTCCCAAAAGTCCAATCCAAATCCAACCCACAGATGATCCCTTTTCTTTCTTACCCTCTACCTCATCTGGCGAGACCTTTTCCTAAACCTACCCAACCCATCCAGGGTAATGGGTCTAACCGAAACCTCCTTATGGATTCTTGGGAAGAAATTCCTTATCGAGAAAAGAATCCGCCCTAGCGAGATGAGCTGAGCTTCTAAAAGAACTCATTGATGTTTATTTGCTAAGAAGACTCAGATTGGGCTCATTCGAGGAGACAACCATTCTAATATCGGAAGCAGGGGAAATAATCGGCTATCTGGGAAAAGGAAGTTCTTAAAAGGCTAAACTTAAATCCTTCCAAGATATTTTGTGACAGAGAACACTTTTGTAGATTACATTCTACAAAGAGTGTATCTTGGAGATGAGGCACGAGAGGAGGTGAAGGATGCTTGAGAAGGAGCGAGAAAAAGGTTGAAATGCCTAAGAAAGGAGATGAAGTGGAAGAGATGGAACGGATGATTGGTGGATTGCCGATGAGCCAGTGAGATGGATCTGGTGAGGAGGCACAAACAGAGCAGATGATGGAGCACATCGTACAAGTGAGGTAGAATCCGGAGTGCCAACAACATCAACACATTGGGTAGATTCTCCTCCAGCTACAATTCAAGCTATTATTCCTATCGAGGAGATAGATTTTAACTCTATCTTCTACATCTCGAAGAAATTGCGGGACCTTCGGCATACGTATGCTGTAACCGAATTCAATGCGCTGAAGGAAGAGATATTGAATCTAAAGAGAGCTAGTCTGAGTGCTCTACACTGGTTCTGGAATCATCACGTCGTCAATCAAGGAAAACATAGAAATTGCTGTTCATGAGAAAACTAAGATCGACCTCTATTTTTACGGAATCGAGACATGAAGAAAACATGGCTAAGGTCAAACAAAAGATAGCCGAGGAAATGAACTCTCAAGAGTGCGGATCAAATAATACGTTCAAGATGTTTATCGTGAAATCGGTGATAGCGTTGAAGATCATGTCAAGGAATCTTGGAGGGAAAAAGAAGGTTCATTTTCTCAAGTGTTAAAGATGCAATTAGCTATGGAGAAGGATAGACAGAGCGACTATCACGAGATAGTTCATGGAAGTAGAATTTAGGCGAATCAAGCACTCATAAAAAGCGTTGTGATCATTTGGATTAAAAGACTGGACTTGTAAGGCATGAGTGATGGGTCGATTGAGCAAGTAGCCACTATCTACAACACCCGATTTTTGATGTCAAAAAGGGGAAGATAGTGAGATCAAGAAAAGAGTTTAGTTGCAAGATGATGTTTCTGGCCTTGAATATCGGATTAGATGAGACATGCGAGGAGTTGTTAAGATACGAAGAGGAGAAGAAGAATGCACGAGAGGAGAAGTCTCGAGAGAGCCTTAAGGAGATTGAAAAGGAGAACAAAGACGACTTAATCCACGAATCGAACTCGAGCCTGAATTGCCACCTCTGCTGACCACGTCCCGTCCTATCAATCAAATCTCCCTCATCTTCATCCAAAGCACTGGGAAAGCTAAGGCTTCAAGACAAACTTAGAAGACCCGATCGAGATAGAGGAGGAAGAAAGAGTTCTAAAGAGGAGGAGGGAAGAGAAAGAAAAGTACAAGAGGAGGGATGTCAAAAGAAGGAGGGAGCAGGAGAAAGCGGCGGGAAAATTTTATGCACTAAAAGCAGAGGAAGTGGGTCAGGACGAGTAGAGATGAGCAAGGAGTTGAGATTTTGAGACCATTTCATCGGAGCGATGTTGTCCCAAAGGAAATCTTGCTGATGAAGGATCAAGAGATGTGGAGATCTTAC
Source organism: Paraleonurus japonicus (assembly GCA_030762865.1). Taxonomy (NCBI): domain Eukaryota; kingdom Viridiplantae; phylum Streptophyta; class Magnoliopsida; order Lamiales; family Lamiaceae; genus Paraleonurus; species Paraleonurus japonicus. The sequence goes on along the minus strand of CM061060.1, from coordinate 20,787,440 downwards.
GACGAGAATGGATATTTGCTTTCCATGTACGTAAAAAGATTCAATGGGGGCTTGAAGAGACCATCGCTTTCCATGTTTGGTTAGAAGAAAAGGATTCCAAGTTCTATCAATATTTGATCGACCTTGTTCATAGAGAGTTCAACGCAGACATAGTCGCACCAGCCTACTCACCGATGGAACCCCCTAGAACAAAAGATGGCCGGCTAGATCGTGAAAGAGTCAAGCGGCTGATTATAAGAGCTGAAGTGGCCGACCTAGGCGAAGGAGGAGACGGTGTCTACGAAGAAGAGAGTCTTTGGTAGTTAAGCATACCGAAGAAGACAGGTGGTATGATTAAGTCTATCTCATACTACTCATCCGATTATCTGTTATGCTAAATGTGAAAAATGTGCAAGTCTGTGAATATATGCAAATACACGGTTGATCTATTCTCTTAAAACTTGGTTGTTTAACTAACTTGTTCTACTTTTAAAACAACTAACTAATTCTCTTTAAGTAACTTGTTTAAAAAAATTCATAACACTAACTCGTTTGAAACACTCTTATCTTATTACGTATAATTACTTGATTATCCGACCTCAATCATGTTCAATCGTGTTGCTCGATCATCCGATTATTAAGTCTATTGCTCGATTATCCGACTACGTGACTTAGTTGTATACTTTGTAATATTCTTATCTTCTAAGATTACTAACATTTTTCTTTTCTTGAGCTATGTTTTAACATCATCAAAAAGGGGAAATTGTTAGGAAAGAAAAGTTGTATTTAGTTTTGATGTGTTAAAAAGTGTAAATAGGATGACTAGCTGAGTATCTTGTATAGATAGTTGAAGTAATTAATACGTTGTAAATCAAGTTCAAGAAATAAGACAAGGATCGAAATCGAGACTAGGACAAACCTCGAGATGAGGACAAGAAATCAAATGGGGATCGGAAGTCGGACAAGGACAACATAAAGAAGGCAGATGAAGTCTAATACGATAAACAATCACCAAGACAAAGAATGAATACGAAGACAGGGTAAGACAAAAACCAGACGATGAAGTGTTAGAGAAATTTTGCACAAGTATCAAGAAGCGATTCTGACTTATCAAGAAGAAGTTATAAGATTCGATTACATTGTTATAAGCGGCTAAAACAGAATTCAAGGAAGTTACAACTACCAAATGAAGATCTCTATAAATAGGGATAGAAACTAGAATAAAATACAACTAATTAGCAATCACAATTAATCATTCACATTCTCTTCACAACTTGTATTCAGAATTTACGTAAACACACACAAACATTTTATACGTTTCCAAGTTTAGTGTTTGTAGAACACTTTTGCACTGAAAATCTTCAAGCCATTGATATACGAAATTAGGAAGAAATTGTTGTAAGGTGAAGATTCATGATTGTAAGTAAGTAAGCAAGAAGGAAGGAAGATAGTAAGTGAAGACCCTTCTTCAAGTTGAAGAAGGAGAGTGGACGTAGGATCGTTTGATCCGAACTACTATAAATATGGTGTTCTTTATTGCTTTCATTTACTTACCTGTTTCTTTCAATTTCCAATTTAACTATCAAAGATCAATTTAGAATTCAAGTTAGACTAAATATCGGTGTGTTTTTATCTAAATAAAGTTGAGTTTTAAATTCAATTCCATTTGTGTAACTTTGGTGATTTGAATAAGTTTTGAAAGTTTTGTAAAATCTATAAAATCTATTCAACCCCCCTTCTAGATTTTATCCTAGAAGGTGGTACAAGTTTCCTTTAATCGCTCAACTAATCGGGACCAACATCCACTATTCAATTTTTTTCTTTCGTCCTCTTCTCTTTTCTTTCTTCTTTTCATCTCATCACACTTATTCAATCATACCACCACATTTTCACAATTTCATTTCACCATTCTTTTACCAACACTTATGCTATATTAAACATATGGAACAAAGGCTCATAAAGATAGGCAAAATGACTTAATTTCACAAGCTTGCCAAAGAATAAGGCTTTAAGACACAAATTGGCTTACTAGGGAAATTCATGTCATTGGTGGGGTAAAATTTGGCTAAGTGACTTAACAAACCAAAAATGGCCTCAAATCATCTTCATAGATCTACACAAAATTCAACTTCAACCAAGTCCATAGACAAGTTCTAGTATGCACAATCGCAAATGATGCACTCAACAAGAAAACAAACCGTTTTTAATGCACAATTCAAAAGGTTCAAAAGCTCACGGGCTTAAAAATGAGCAAAGAGAATAAGCATTCTACATCACACTCATCATCACAAATAATTTCTAATGCTAGAATCGAGCAACAAATCAACTCAATGTCACATCACAAGTTTACCATGTCCAACAATCACAACTATGTCACGTACATACCTCCAAGCATAACACCTCATCAAATTCACATCAAATAAACTCAAAGATAGGAGTGACATCCACACATAAGATCAATATAAACATCCATCATCAATAAAAACCATCATCAAACATCCAAGAAGTTCAAAACAATCATCAATCAATCCATAAGTTACAATCCATCAAATCTAAAATACCAACAATCTCATCAATTCAAGTACAATCATCAAGAGAAAAGAGGTGCGAAAATAAATCGAGAGATACCACCACTTCACGCATTCGGAGGAGGAGGTGGAGGGAAGTGGCCTTGAGCAACGAACCAAGAGTACATCGCCTCTTGCATCATGTAGCTGCCTCATGGATTACATAGAATTTCTTTAGACATCTCCCTCTGGCACCTCTGCTCCTGCTCCAAGCCCACCATTCGTTGTTCCAATCCGGTGAATGCACGAGTCGAGCCTCCATCCTGTTGGTCCCGGACGAGATGTGCAAGGAAGTGGAAAATCTAAAAGGTGGGGGGTTAAATAGATGTTACCACACTCAAAACTTTTTACAACTTTTTGTGAGTGAGTGTGAAATTAGAAGGCTTTACGAGTCTTCTATGAGATAAGTACTCAGAGTGTGCTAGGTGTGATCGGCAGACTTTGGAAAGTCAAAGGCTCCACAAGGGTCTTACTATCCACCAAATCTTAGGTCTTGTTCCCTCAATCACTTCGAGGTTATGATCACGTAAGGTTTTACAAGATCCTGCCCTTAATTACAAAAGACGATCCTTGAGTTTGTTCTAACTCTTAGATCTAACAAACAATCAACCTTTTCTCGTACTCGAGATATTGGAAGGTGATTTACTATTCTTAAACCAGAATCGAGATCTTGATTCAAAGTGTATTTTGATTCGTGGTTTGAATGAATTTGCGTGTCTTGCTTTGAATTATAGAATTTCTCTCTTCAATTTTTTCGCGCGTAGTTCCGTATCGATTTTGAAATCCTTCATTCTTATTTATAGATTCCCGAAATCAACTAGCCGTTGACAAAGAAAATGGTAAGTAGCCGTTTAAGAAGATCTTAGATAATTGATTATGCGAATCCAATCAATTATTTCTTGATAGATTGACTTTTGAGATTTCGATCTTCCAATCGATGTCGGTGATACGGAATATCTGATTGATGGATTCACCTTGAATCAATCAAGTCTTTTATCTTTATCCTAGCAAGCTTCTCAACCTTGCTATCTTCTTGTCCAAGTCTTCTTAACTACTTGACCTTCATAAGTTGTGTTCATTTTCTGCGTTATAAGTCTTCTAGTCCTTCGGTGACAACCTTTCTAAATATAAGAAACCTTCTAGGTCTTCTTTGTAGCGACCTTTATACTTTCTGATTGTCGGTTTTACGATCAAGTCTCTTGCCTTCAAGTCTTCGTCTTCATGATCTTGACTTCAAAGTCTTGTCTTCAAAGTCTTGTCTTGATTCTCATACATCTACAAACCATCTAGATAGATCTTAGCAAGGTTACCTTAGAACAAATACTAACCTATCTAGATCATCAGCCGACTAACATGTTCAGCTGGTCCTATTACATATGGGTTTTAGAAACATCATCAAAACCTATAAAACCAAGAACCGACAAATTCCCCCTTTTTGATGTTGTTAAAACCTCTTGAGAACTGAAAGCGAAGCAGACACAATAAACACAGAGACCTTTAAAGCAGATCCCACGAGAAAAACTTTAGACAACGAGAAGTTGTCTTGATCGAAAAATAAGCACTTTTCATTAATATCAGCAATCATCGGTACATATTACATCGGTGCCTATTGACTAGATAACGCAAAAGCAGAAACACAAACATAAAATATAAAGATAGGCAAAAGGATTAGCTTCCCTTCAACAACAACCTTCTTCCTTCGCCCTTTCTTGACCAACATTCTTCAAAGAAGAACCTTCTTCCTTAGTCATATCTCCTATGACTTTACGCCTGAACAACCGAGTCATAAACCACATTGTTGATGTCGCATGTGATGTTATCACATATTTTGCTACATCGAATTGGACCCTTACTTTCTTCATATAACTATATTTTATTCTCTAACGATTCAATGTTGTAGTAGATGTTGTGACACTGCGGGTTGAAGATCTAGAACGTTCTACAAGGATCTGGAATGAAGACTTAGTCAAATGTTGCCGAGGATGCTTTGTAACATTGAGTGCAACATTGAGGACGGATTCAGAATCTTCTACAAGGATTGATTCAAGACTAATTCGAGAGAGATTTAGAAGGACCTAGATCATGCGGTTGTAGGAGTAAAAGTCATGAAATCAACTTGTTAGATCAATAATGTTTTGATGAGTTAAAAGTAGGTTCGGATGATCGGACGACTATAAAGAACGGCCAGTGAGGCGAGTCCGAGTACTAAGCCGATCAGACTAGGTCATCAAGCGAGAAAGTCACCAAAACCGGAAAGTTACAAGTCGTCGAAGACCAACTCAAGTCTAGTCATCTGCAGGAGACAATTATGAAGAGCTCGAGATGAGGTCAAGACAAGTGAGTAGAATAAGAAAGGCGAGTCTTCACCAAGTCACCGCGAGATGAGTAGGTTAAAATCAGGCGAGGAGCAAGCGGTTTTCATAAATAAGTTTGTTGAGCGGTTTTCGATTTGTTAGAACCGACTAACAAACTAAGCTGTCTTTCCGAGACTTATTAAAAGGTCTAAGCACTTCATTAAAACACATCTATCACACGAGCTATCAATTCAGCATTTTATTCTCACAAATTCACAAGTTTTCAAAAGAATTTTTAAAATCAATTCTAAGTGTTTATAGAACACTTTACTTGTAATCTTCAAATTTCACTACTCACCGTAATAGTTAGATTCTAGAGAAGAAGTTAGGAGTTTTGAAGATGCGAAGAAATTCATAAGGTTGTAAGTTGTAAGTCAATTTGTAAGTAAGTAAGTAGTAAGCTGGTCCCTTCTTCAAGTTGGAGAAGGAGAGTGGATGTAGGATTATTCATAATCCGAACCACTATAAAATGCAGTGTTCTTTATTGCTTTACTTTACTTTTCTCAATTTCAATTTCAGTTTATTAATCAAAGACTAAATTCAGAATTAAAGTTAAAACTAAAATATTAGGTTGCTTTTGATCTTGATCAAGTTGAGTTTAGAATTGAAATCATTTGTGCTACTTAGTTTTGAAGTAAGTTTCAAAGATTTTTCAGCCAACAATCGGATGAAGACAATCGAGTTCATCCTTGAGAGGAGGCCCTAAATAATACTCGAGACCACAATAGATAAAATCTTCAATACTTCACAAAAGTCTAGTGATAAAATTGATTAGGTTTTGATAGGAGTAAGAAAAATGATCCAATAAAACCTAGAGTTTTTGTTAAAGCAACTAAACCAAAGATAGAAACTAGATTTAGTCCATGGAAACCTAAGGAATTAATTACCTCATCGATAATTTTGGAAAGAAAAAACAGACGAGGAAAGAAACTCCAAAGGTTAAACCCAAGACTAAGTCAAAGTTTTATCCTAGGAATAATAGCATTGATTGAAGAAGTAAAACATATCCATTTTTACCAAGATTCAAGTCAATTTCAAAAGATCGATTAAATAAGATTGATCTTGAAAGTTTTATCTTAGTAGATAGATATGGATGTAAATTTCAATCTATGGTTTTGAGGAACATTGATATCTTTATCTGGATTCCTAAAAGTTAACTTAACATGAAAGGACCCAAAATACAAAGGGTACCTAAGCATTAAATTTGTGATTGCGGGAAGATAAGAAGATAATTGAAAGAGGAGATATTCTTGAGGTCATCCGGTACATTGACATGGGTGTTCCAAGCATATGACCTATGAAAGGCGACTTCTTTCTAACTATCAGACCATAGATGGACCAAGAGTAATGTTTGGAGATAACAATTATGGACTTATCAAAGGTGTAGGAACACTGATGATAGGTGATATTCAAGTGTCTACTACGTGGAAGGATTGAAGCACAATTTACTATCTGTTTCACAATTGTGTGATAAGGGGTTAAGTGTCAAATTTACTCATAATGCATGCTTTATATTAGATGGTATTAATGAAAATCTTCTATTAGCTGAAGTCGACAAAGGTAACATTTATGTTGCAAATTTCAAAAGTTGTCCTAAAGATACTTGTCTTGTTGCTAAGAGTTCGGATGACTTAAGTTGGGCATGGCACAAACGTCTTGGTCACTTAAACTTCAAAACTCTTAACAAAATAACAAGGAAATCTTTAGTTAAAGGACTTCTGATAAAGTATTTTCAAAGAACCATGAATGTAATTCTTGTCAAAAAGGAAAACAAACTAAAACTTCTTTTAAAACAATAAGTAGTCCTTCTTCGAAAGGATTGGAACTTCTTCACATGGATCTGTTTGGTCGGTAACACCTCTCGGCTTTAGTGGAAGAAAGTATACCTTGGTAATTGTTGATGATTTTTCAAGATTTACTTGGGTTATTTTCTTGTACAAAAAGAATGAGACTATGATTAAGATTCCAGAATTTCTTAAAAAGGTTCAAAATAAAAAGGACAAACTATTGTTAAAATTAGAAGTGATAAAGGTCTGAATTCCTTAATAAGTTTGTTACTAACTCTGCATTGAGAATGACATAGCTCATGAAACATCTGCGGCAAGGACTCCACAACAAAATGGAGTAGTTGAAAGGAGAAACAGAACCTTGAAAGAGGCGGCTAGAACAATGTTATCTCGAGTACAACACTCTACATAGGTTTTGGGCGAAGCTATAAATACGACTTGCTATGTTCAAAATAGAAGTTTGATTGTTAAAAATAAATGCAAAACTCCCTATGAAATTTGGAAGGGAAGAGCCCCCAAAATTTCATACTTTCATATATTTGGTTGTAAATGTTTCATACACAACAATGGTAAATCTCAATTAAAAACTTTTGATGCCAAGATAGCAGATGGGATATTCTTAGGATACACATCTGTATCAAAGGCATATAGAGTTTTTAATAAGATAACCTTGTGTATAGAAGAAACACCACATGTTGTTTTTGATGAATCTTCTTTTGAGTTTAGTAAGACAGATAACATCACAAAGATATCGAGATGATCTAGATCGGATGACTATCAAGAGATCAATCATAAAATTCTACAATCAAGAATCGGACTCGGATGAAGAGGAAGAACCAGACAAGGAGAAACGACTGAAAGATCTTCTGACTAGGTGATCTACCAACTGATCGAGACAACAAATACCTCGGATGATCGGGAAGAGGTAATTGAAGGTAACATAGAATCATCTGAAATAAATAATTGAGACAAAATCTTATCCATTGTAAAAGATAAAGGTAAGAAAGTAATGTCATACCATCCGGTGAGCAGATAATTGGAGAATTAGACTCGTATCCAGACAAGGACCCAACTAAATCAAGATTGTATGTTCGGTTGCTATGTGTCATTACTTGAACCTAAATCTATTACGAAGCTCTAAGCGATTCCAATCGGATTAATGCCATGCAAGAAGAACTAAATCGTTTCAAAGACAAGATGTGTGGGAGCTTGTTGAAAGGTCTCATCATCAAAAAGTCATTGGAACTAAATGGGTCTTTAAAAACAAAAGGGATGAAAACAATACTGTGGTAAGAAATAAAGCCAGGACTAGTTGCTCAAGGTTATTCACAATTAGAAGGGATTGATTATGATGAAACATTTGCACGTAGCTCGTGCGGGAAGCCATAAGATTGTTTTTAGCCTATGTTGCTTTTAAAAGATTCATAATTTTTCAAATGGATGTTAAGTCGGCATTTCTTAATGGAATCCTAGCCGAGGAAGTTTATGTAGAGCAACCTCTGGTTTTGTCAAAGGAGACAAGGTTTATACACTAAGGAAAGCTCTATATGACTTAAACAAGCACCAAGAGCATGGTATGACACCTTGTCGATTATTTGATTCAAAATGGTTTTGTTAAAGGTTGAATTGATAGAACTCTCTTTAGAAAAGAATTTGGTTGTGATCTTTTGTTAGTTCAGATTTATGTTGATGATATAATCTTTGGATCAACTAACATATCTTTGTGTGAAGAATTTAGTCATCTTATGAAAAGCACAGATTTGAAATGTCCATGATGGGAGAGATGACTTACTTTCTTGGACTCCAAGTCAAATAGACAAAGAAGGGAATATTCATCAATCAAGCCAAATATACAAAAGATCTCATTGAAAAATTTGGAATAGGTACCAATCGAGAAGCTAAGATACCTATGATGACAAATTTTTCAATGGATCAAACGAGAAGGGAGAAGACACTGATCAAACCGAGTATCGAGGTCTAATTGGTTCTTTATTATATTTAGCGCTAGTAGACCTGATATTTCATTTGCGGTTAGAGTTCATGCTCGATTTCAAGCTAATCTAAAAAAGCCATCTTGAAGTAGCAAAGAAAATTCTTAAGTATACGAAAGGAAGCGTAAATGTTGGGTTATGGTATCCATCCGATGATAATTTTGAGTATGTCTGGATACTCGGACTCGAGACTTTGGTGAGTGTAAGATAGATAGAAAATCTACATCTGGTACTTGCCAATTTCTTGGAAGTAAGCTGATTTCATGGTTGTCTAAAAAGCAAACCTCTGTTGCTACTTCCACAATCGAAGCTGAGTATATGGCGGTGGAAGTTGTTGTTCACACTGATCTGGATAAGCCAACAGATTAAGGGACTATAACATTATCACCAAAGATGTACCAATCTTTTGTGATAGTAATAGTGCCATAGCTATTACCAGAACCCGATTCTACATACTAGATGCAAGCATGTAGATATCGACACCACTTCATCCGAGACCATGTAGAGAAAGGTGACATCGACTAGAGAAGATCTTGGTGATTTCCAAAGAGCAGACATCTTGACAAAGCCCTTTGGCGAGAAACAAGGTTTAAAGAACTTTACGTAGAATTAGGATTATTAGACGCTTCTTTAGTTAATCTATAATTCTATGTTTTTATTCTTTGTTTCTCTCAAATTAGTTTACTATGTCTAGAAAGAATTATCGGACTAGATATGAGTCAAAGGACAATCGGTAGCCGATATCATTGATTTCCTATTTTGGAATCAAGAATCAAGGATTAGTCATATTGACCTTATCGACATGATGATTACTTATCGACATTTGGTAAATCAGACTAGGGCACAATAGTCACTGATTTCTTGAAAAGCAGATGACTATCTCGCACCCTATCTCGATCTACCTCAAGATTACTAATGATTTTCTTCAAGACTATGTCTTTGCGGGAATAGGTCACAAGATCGATTAATAAATCGAGTGTTTCACCTCATCCGTTATAAACCCTCTCATCTAGACACCTTTGCTTCGAAAACTCTCCATATATTGTGTTTCTCGATAAAACTCTTCCCAAATTATTGGATGGAAAAATAAACTTTAGAAAACTTAATCGAGCTGTTTATTTGAAATAAAATGTTCTCTTAACTAAGTCTTTAAATCGCCAAAAGATAAAACAAGATTGTTTTTAAAATCCGAGAAAAGGTCATTCACTGGTTATCTTGAGAACCTTATGCATTTTAGAAAACCTTTATGCAAAGAAAGGTAACCCTAGGCCGACGTCGGGATTACTTACTTCTCTGCATAAAGTAACCCTACTTCGGTCAAATCAACGGTCTACAAAGTAACTTTTACGCAAATCAAAGATTAGTGAACTACACGCTTTGAATCCCAATCGCTTATCCAAGTTTTTAACCGTTGATTCGACAAGAAATCATTTCAAATAAGCGGCTTAGATTAAGATTAAATTTTCAAAGCGGTTTATCTTTCCAACTTTCCCTCCTATAAATACACCTTCTTCCTCTTGTAAACATTTTTCACTCTCGAGAAAACCCGCAAATTCTCTAAAAACTTCTCAATCTCATAAAATTCACCATGGCCTCTTCTTCTAAAACCACCAAAACCCACAAACCCAAATATATTTCCACAAACATTTCTCATTTTAAAATGAATGAGGAATTTTTCAAAAACCGTTTAAAAGCGAGAGATGTATGTAGATTTTGAAACTACTCGAAATCCAGAATCTGCAGAAATCCTCCGTCTTTTGGAAGCATCGAGATTAAGGGGATTTGTCAATGAAATCTCCCCGAGAATAGAACAACTGACTTGTTGGGGGCGAGTTCTTGGCTAGAATGAGGATACCGAGGATGGAGTTCGATACATCGGTAGATGGGGCGAGCTACACCGAGAGACAACATTGCGAGAATCTTTGACACGTCAATGGACATACAAAGAGGATGATTAGGAGGAGTCCTTCGATTTGATGGCAAGGGTTACATTTAAAGGGACCCGAAGGGATTTGAAGAAGAATCTTCTCGGAAGGAAATTTAGGTTATTAATGACGGTGGTGACGAAAGGCTGTATTGGGTGAGCAGAGCTCACATGATGGGTTGACCAAACCCAGGCTGTGTGTGATGCGAGCCATTTTAGATGGGGTGCAAGTGAACCGGGTGGATATCTTGATCCACAAGTGAAGGAGGAGAAGAAAGCGGCTTACCTTCAAGTGTCTGCTTTGAGGGCTGGATACCTACCTCAATAGTGACCTATTCAACAAAATAAGCGTGTTGATTGAAGGGATGAATAGAGAGTTGTTGGAGAGTGGGTACAAAGAAGTACTCCAAGCGAAGGAGATCCTCACTAAGGATGATAGGCTTGGAGGAAACCCGGACTCGGGCGATGAGTCGATGTTGCCAGTCGGAAGGCAGCGGCGATTGCGGAGACTAGGAGACCCGGCGGTGAACCAGTAGCTCCTCCAGTGAGGAAGAAGGCTGTGGAACCCGAGGAAGAAGTAGCTGGGGTTGCAACTCAAGAGGAAGCAATTAAGCTTCCAACTCAAGAAATAGGCTGCTGCAGTCCCTAGGGTCCCAGAGGAGAAAGAGGAAACGGCTGGTGAAAGCCGCGGAGAAGAGGAAAGGGAGAGCTCGTCAGTGCATCGCGGAATTGCCTCGAGAAGAAGAGGAGGAAGAGGAAGCTAATATTCCATTGGTAAGGAGGCCTGGCAGGCAACTCAAAGCTCTGAAGGCTCCACCAAATCTGGAGGGTCTCGAGCGTGAGATAGTCATAGCAACCTTGCTACTGAGAGGAGGCTCACTGTGTTAAAGATAGCAGGTGAGGTTGGTCGGCTCGAGGTTCCTCCCTCCCCAACCAAGGAAGGCTGTTCTTCCCCCAATCCACGAATCGGGTAAAAGCCTATCTTCATCTCCTTCTTTATCACTGCACACTGGCAATGAAGAAATGCCCCAGTGGCACTTGAGCCTCAAATTCAGCACTCGTAATCCTATCGGTCAAGCGAGGCAATGAAGAGGTATCAGTGGTACCTCGAGCCTCTCCAACGGCCTACTCCTTAACGGTCAAACTCAAACCCCACCCACGAAACCCAGACACATCTCATCTCAACCACCAACACCCCTCTTACAAACCTCATCTCCCATTCCCACCCCCACTATACAACCTCAACCATCACCTCCCCCATCAATCGAACCATTTTCTCTCCCAACAGTCCAAGCCTCACTGCTCCCATTATATCTTACTCCTCTCTCCCCGGCCATCCAAACACAGCCTACCCCTCTCCCACCTACTAAAAAGAACCTACCCCTTCTTCGTCCAATTCCTCATCCGAGGAAGGCAGCGATGACCTAAGCCCTGTCTCCGCCATCTCCTTAATCCTCGGCGCTTGTGGAGAAAAAGATCAACGCAACTTTTAGAAGAGAAATGAAGAGGGGGACAAGGAGGATGGTCGAAGCGATGGCGACACGATGCTTGACCAGCATGAGAGAAGTGGAGGTAACTCTGTCTCGATAAAATCATATCTGTCACTAACTCTGTCTTTGGTGACAAAGTGAAAGCAATGGAGGAAGAGCTAAGGGGGTGAAGGAAGAAGTAAAAGGGTATAACCGAGATGGTGGTAAATGAAATGGTTGTAGACGATCAGACTTAGTCAAGTGCAATGATCTTGATGCAAAATTGACAAACTTGGCTGCTTTGAAGTTAAAAGGGGAAAAAGATGAGTACGAAAAGAGACAAGCCCTCGCTGTGGTGGGTCGAGGAGACCAAAAAGAAGTAGGCACTAAGGCCAACACAACCGATCTCGGAGGCAGCTAAGGAAGACTTGAGACTCAAGTCGATGAGCTAGTTGCTCTCCGGTTTAGGGTGAGTCAACTAGAGGAGGCGCCGAAGGAGGATGAGGAGAAAAGGAGAAAGGAGGAGGAGGAGAGAAGGCTGAGAAACTCTTGGCTAAGCTTAAAGAGACTGAATGCGAAGAAGCCAAGGGAAAGGGCAAGGAAGTAGCAGCCCGGTGAGCCGAGATCGGTGATATTCATTCCAGAGTGGCTAAGGGAAAAGGAAAGAGAGAGGTGATTATTCTAATCTCTCGGAAGAACAGATCAAGAGAATAAAGAGAGAGATGGAATTTTATGGAAAGAAAGAAAAGAAAAGGCAAAAGAAAAGGAAGGATGCAAACATCTTACGGAGCACCGTTGAGAGTAAATGGCTTATCAAAGATCAAGGCGGCGGAAAATTCAGACCATTTCATACAACGTCTGCTCCACCTAAGCCGGCTTGTGGAAAGTATGCGGTGAGTACAAAGAAAAGAATCTGGAGGGTATGTGGATATATACGGTATATTCTCAAAGGCCGGAGCAACTCGGCAAGATCATGACTTGGCTTAGCACGAATGGATTGAAAAGGTAGACGCGGATTTCTATGCTCAAACTTCACGGAAGAAAGGCGATGTGGAATTCAACGTCAACCCGATCTCTCCAACTTTCGAATATGCCATCCCCGCAAAGAAACCTCGATGGTACCACTGGACCTAGAGTGGGTTAAGGGAATTATAAAGAAGGCGGAGGTTGAGTCTGGACTTGCTCGGGAGGAAGAAATCAAGCGACTTAGAAGGAGGATATTCGATTGGCCGATGATTTGCGAAGACCGATGGGAGTCTAATAGAAACAGGACTTTACTTTTCCTTACTCTTCTTTTCTATTAGTCTTCCTTTGTAATCTTTGTAAATCCAATATGAATATACCTTGGTGATGTGGTTTACTTGTTTTATTTCTTAAAGTTTTTTTCTGTTTTAAGAAATCTTAAAAACTTTCTAAGTATTAATCATCCGAGAAAATTATCATTCAGACTTAAAATTTTCTAAAAATTTCCTAAGTCTAAAATTTTATGTTCTAAGACTTAAAATTTTTTTAAGTTTAAATATTTTGAAAGAGTCTAAAAGATTTAAAAAAATTTACTGTGAATTAAGTGCTTTAATTTGGATGAATCTGTTTTAATTCGAGAATATGCTCCGATATACCTATTTGATAATCTTGATTAGCTCTAAACTAACTTCAATTTGTGAGTATGTCTCTTTCTTATAGGTTTTAACTTCATCAAAAGGGGGAATTGTTAGATCAAGAATGTTTTGATGAGTTAAAAGTAGGTTCATATGATCGACGACTATAAAGAACAGTGAGATCGAGTCCAAGTACTAAGTTGATCGGACTAGGTCATCAACTGAGCAAGTCACCTGAAAATCGAAAGTTACAAGTCGTCGAAGACCGGCTCAAGCCTAGTCATCTGCAGGAGACAATTATGAAGAGCTCGAGACGAGGTCAAGATAAACCGAGTAGAATAAGAAAGGCGAGTCTTCACCAAGTCAGCTGCAGACGAGTAGGTTAAAATCAGCCGAGGAGCAAGCGGTTTTCAAGATTAAGTTTGTTGAGCGGTTTTGATTTGTTAGAACCGACTAACAAACTAAGCTGTCTTTCCGGGCTTATAAATAGGTCTAAGCACTTCATTAAAACACATCTATCACACGAGCTATCAATTCAAAGCATTCTATTCTCACAAATTCACAAGTTTTCAAAAGAATTTTTAAAATCAATTCTAAGTGTTTATAGAACACTTTACTTGTAATCTTCAAATTTCACTACTCACCGTAATAGTTAGATTCTAGAGAAGAAGTTAGGAGTTTTGAAGATCCAAGAAATTCATAATTTGTAAGTTGTAAGTCGGTTTGTAAGTAAGTAAGTAGTAAGCTAGTCCCTTCTTCAAGTTGGAGAAGGAGAGTGGATGTAGGATTATTCATAATCCGAACCACTATAAAATCGATGTTCTTTATTGCTTTACTTTACTTTTCTGTCAATTTCAATTTCAGTTTATTAATCAAAGACTAAATTCAGAATCAAAGTTAAAACTAAAATATTAGGATGCTTTTGATCTTGATCAAGTTGAGTTTAAAATTGAAATTCATTGTGCTACTTAGTTTTTGAGTAAGTTTGAAAGATTTTATAAAAACCTAAAAATCTATTCAACCCCTTCTTCTAGATTTTTCCTAGAAGGTTAATTCAAGTTTTCCTAAGATACTCAACTAATTGGGACCAACAAGTGGTATCGGAGCGGTGATAAGTTGTTACGATATTGATTTTAGAGTCTTAACCAAGATTGAAATTTATTCTTGATTATCTTCATTTTCTTTGTTTCACTAACAGTTCTACTAACAAGATCTTGTAAGTGTTTTGATTTTTCTATCTCACAATGTCTTGTTAGGAGCAAGAAATCCAGGAGTCTACCCGATTTCTCAATTGAAGAATATGACTATTGGAAGTTTAGAATGGAGAACCATCTCAAAGCAATTCATGATAGAATGGAGGAGGTTCTTGAGGAAGGACCTATCAAGTTTTATCATGGTAGCACAAGTGATGGTGCTGCGGCAATTGAAACAAGTGTGAGGCAAGAAAAGAAAAGCTCGGAACTCACAAGTGATGAGAGAAAGATTCATAATCTGGATTAAGTTGCTAGAACAGAGATCATTGAAACATTGAGTAAGGATTGGATTGAAAAGGTAAAAAGATGCAAGGCTGCAAAGGAAATATGGGAAACTCTTGCTTTGGAATCTGTGAAGGATCGTATCGTGTCAAAGCAAACAAATTGCAATCTGTTCTACATGTTTTTGACACTTTCAAGATGAAAGAAGGAGAATCCATTGATCAACTAGATGTTAGGTGACTAATCTACTCGAACAAAGCGGTGATTTGGGTAAAACCTATACAGAGAAAGAAATCAATAATAAAGTGTTGAGGTCATTTAGCAAAAGATGGAGAGAGAAAGCTAATATTCTAAAAGCTACTCGAATCTATCTTCAATTTCACATCACACTTTATTTTCTCATCTCAAGGCATTAGAATATGACATCCAAATCGAAGATGAAGAAGATGAAGCGAGAATCTTCAACATCGGGAAAGACTGTAGCATTTGTTCATTAAGATGAATCGAAAAGATCTCCAAGGCATCCGATTTGTCTATTAAGGAGGAAATGGCTCTTGTTAAAAAGATACGAAAGTGAGAATGAAGTACAAAAGAAACAAGAGAGACAAATCGTGTCGAAGGAACTATAGATCGAGATAAAGAAGAAAAGAGTTCGACAATGATAGGAAAAAGAGTTCATCATCCTCATCTTCATCTTATTTTGGGTCGATGATGACATACATTTAATGGCAAAAGAGGTACATTACTATTCATCCTCGAATCTTGATTGTGATACCTTATACGAAACCGATCCTAGTCTTATTGAGAAACTTTTGAAAGATTTGGAGATTGCTCTATCTCGCTTATGAATAAATAGAGATTGAAAATTTTAATTTAAAGAATCAAATTACCGATCGACCGAGGACATCTATAAATAGAGGACCGATGACTTCAGAATGGCAAGAAATATCCAAATATCAATAGTTGAGTGCGTTAGTGCATCCAAGAGATAGGGCCATTATTCCCCCTTTACGTTGGTACTTGAGCATGTTACCTCGTTTACCAACATAGGTATCTTAAAGTGTCATTAAGCGAAGATGTCTTTGATACTTTGATTTACTTTTGACGGTGTAATATTTTGTAATACTACACTTAGCCGTTTAAGAGTCAATAGGTGATATTAAGTCTTTATTTCCATTGTAAAGGTTACTGTCTTGGAAACTCTTTACACAAACTTTTGTATTCACTCTCGAATTAGTGAAGCGTTTACGACAGGCATCATAGACTTTAATTAACAAGTCTATGAAAAATTTACTCCTTTGCATTGTAGTGTTAGTCTTCCGCTGTTTACATTCTCCGATATTTAGATGTTGTAGTGCATGCCATAAAATTCAGTACAACATCATTCTGTTTTACACTACACGCACACTTTCGATTGGCACTAGAGCCTAAAACTTGACGGTACTAAGTTTAGATGTTGTGTTTTAGTGTGTCTTTTTATTTTGCAATGGAGTATCCACTCTCTCGATCTATTAGACCTCCTGTTCTTGATGGAACAAACTATGCCTATTGGAAGCCAAGGATGCGGATGTATATCAAATCCATAGATGAACGATGCTTGGAGGAGTGTTCTTTACGGATGGACGGCCCCTAGAACTCAGCCTGATAATGAAGGAAAAACTTCAAGTTAAACGAGAATTGGAATGGACAAATGATGAAAGCACAATTGCTAGTTACAATTCTAAAGCCATAAATGCAATTTTTTATCTCGATTGATATGACTATATTTAAGATCATATCTAAGCGTGTCGATCTGCAAAAGAGGCTTGGGATCGTTTACAAAAGCATTGTGAGGGGTCCGATAGTGTTCGTATAACCAAACTATGAATGCTAGGCACGTAGTTCGAGAACACGAGAATGAAGGAAGATGAAACCATTTCATCTTACAATGAACGTGTCACGGAGATTGCCAATGAAGCTCAACCGCTTGGAGATCCAATTTCTAATACCAGGTTAGTGCATAAGATTTTACGTTCTGTTCCTAAAAGATTTGACGCAAAAATTTGTGCTATAGAAGAAGCGAAGGACACGAGATATGTTGAGTCATAATGAGCTAATAAGCATTCTTAAGACCTATGAGATCAATTTTATCCAACCGGAGGAGAATGATGGTAAGAAGGTTGTTGTTTACAAAGGAGAAGCATCCACAAGTGATGAACATCAATCTTTTGTAATCGAGATTGATTGATGAGGATGTGACGGACCTATGTTGTAACAATCCGACAACATCGCCTGTGACAAAGAAGTTTAACTCCTACCCGAACAAAGCGATGAGCGAGATCCAAGGGAATATCCAACCAAACATCCGAGATCAACACAACACCTACCCTAAAGAAGGAGAGATCGAGAGTCAATCAAGGCAAATTAAAAGAGGTAGTAAACCAAGGTATGATCCACGAATACAAAAAATGCATTAAGTGCGATGCATGCACTTTGGATTTGGACACTATGTTAATGAGTGTGCAAATACCAGGACTTAGGAAAACTGAATTTTAATGCTATCTTAAGTGATGACTCGAGATGATGAAAATAATGATTCAAAAGATAAGGAACTTGCTTTTTATGCTAAAATTGATTATGATGACTCTGGATGATGATCTGGATGACTCGGCTCGGATGTTACAACATCCAGAAGCAACATTAGATCAAATTTCTCAAGATTTGAACAGTTTTGTTGGGTGTGTTGATGAAATAGATAACACTTACGAAGAAACAAGAATTGATGAATCGACTATAAAAATTTGTTAGACAAATGTCTTGAACAAGATCATTCTCTAAAGTCTTTAACTAAAGAGAGTGATGATTTGAAAGAAATAATAATTAAACTAGAAATCATACTTACGAGAAGAGATTTGGAAATTTCTAAGCTAAAAGAAGAAGCTGAAAGGATGTTGGTCCCCGAATGTTGAGTTGATTATAAACCTTGAGATAACCTTCTAGAACAAAATCTAGAAAGGGGGTTTGAATAGATTTTGTAAATTTTTAAATCTTTTCAAAGTCAATTCAAAGATCAGATTAAGCACGGCGGAAAACAATTTTTAAACTCAACTTTTAACAAGATCAAAAGCAATGATGATATTCAGATTTTAGATAAGATTGAAATTTAATTCTCGAATTAACAAATTGTAACTTGAATGTAAATTAGAAGAAAGTAGTAAATAACAACAGATTTATAGTGGTTCGGATTATAACGATCCTACATCCACTCTCCTTCTCCAAACTTTGAAGAAGGGTCTTCACTATTTGCTTACTTACTTCTTGTATAATCTTTACAAATTACAACTTGATCTTCAACTCTAAAAAAATTCTAATCAACTTCCTGAAATCTAACTCTAAGAATAAGATGTGGTTTTGAAGATGTGAAGTGAAGTGTTCTATGAACACTTGAAAAATTCTATGAAGAAATCTTGTGATTTGAAAACTTGTGATTTTTGAAAATGACTTGTGAAATCTGTGTATATTGTGTTCGGTAAAGTGTTCTATGTATATTTAAAATTGAAGTGCCTAGACCTATGTATAAGTGCGGAAAAACAATTAGTTTGTTAGTTAGTTCTAACAAACTGAAAGCTTTAACAAACTTAAACTTGAAAAGCTGCTAGTCCTCGGTGTCCTTGCTCTCCTCTTCTGCGGTGACTTGGTGAAGATTCGCCTTTCTTATTCTACTCGGCTTATCTTGACCTCGTCGAGCTCTTCATGTTTGTCTCCTGCGAGATGACTAGATCTCGGTGACTAGATTGGTTCTAGACCTCGTCTCGATCTGTTTTTAGCTTAACCTCAGTGGTCTTGGTCGCCTCGATCAATCGAGCCGCTTCTTTTTAACTCATCAAAACTTCTTGATTCAACAATTTCCCCCTTTTTGATGAAGTTAAAACCTATAAGGAAGAAACACACTCACAACTGAAGTTAATACTAGAATTAGTTAAAATAATCGAGATAGGTATATCGAGCACTTAATCATTTCACAAATGATTCGAGTCACATTCAAATACTTTAAAAAAATTAAGTCCTTTTAGACTCTTTTAGAAATACTTTAAAAAAATTTGAGTCTTAAGACTTAGATAAATTTTTAAGAAAAGTTTTTAAATTTGAGATATAAAATTCTCGAGATGATTTATACTTAAAAAATTTTAAGATTTTCTTAAAACAAAAAAAAAAACTTTAAGAAAGCGATACACGTAATTCACATAAGTCCAAATATATTCATTCACAAATTTACAAATTTACAAATTGTTGGGTCCCTTTAGAATGAGTTAATCACGAAAATGAGATGCCCTCTAGTGATAATCTAGAAGGGGGATGAATAGATTATCAAAAACTTTTCAAGCTTAGATAATCTATCAACTCCAAAATCGGTTTTAACAAATGAGCTTGATTGTTGATTAAACTCAATTGAGATAGGATCTAAAGCTTTATCAGATATTAAAGTTTGTGATCAAGAAATAATCAATGAAAACAAGTAAAAGCGGTAAAAGAAACAACACACGAGGATTTATAGTGGTTCGGATCAAATGATCCTACGTCCACTCTCCTTCTTCAACTTGAAGAAGGGGCTCTACTCTTGTCTTTCTTCTTTCTTACTTTCTTCACTTACAGGCGTGTATCTTGACCTTACAAGTATGATGCTATCTCTATTTGGCTTTTGAAGATTTACAAAGAAAATGGTGTTCTATAAACACCGAGAAAATGAATAAACACTAAGTGTGTTTATGAATGATATGTATACAAATGATATTGAGAAGAGCTTTGAATTCTCGATTTCTCAAGTGCTAAATTTACGGATTGCGAAGTTTCTCTCTTGTACATGAAATTCTGAATCTACGAACCTATTTATAGATCTTCCGTTGATGACGGTTTATAACTTCCTTGTTCTTGTTTGTTAGATGGTTGTAACTGATTATCTAATTCTTGAAACCGCTTCTTGTTTGGTTGTAACTCGACTCTTGAATTTGACTATCTCTTCTAACTTGTCGTGATCTTCACCACTGTCGATTCTTCACCTGTCGATTCTTTGTCTTGGTGAGTGTCTTGATCTTTCTCCTCGTTTGTCTCGTTGTCAAATGCATTTTTCTGTTCTTGTCTCCATCGACTTTCTTTGAGTAACCTTATCTTACTATCCTATACTTAGTCTATTTACAAAGATTACATTACATCGATTGACTATACATTATTTCATTTGGTCATCCTAGTCTTATACTTTTAACTCATCAAAACTAAGTACATCTTTTCATCCTAACAATTTCCCCTTTTTTGATGATGTTAAAACACAGCTCAAGAAAAGGAATGTTAGTAATCTTAGAAAGTAAGAATAATCAATTAAGTCACGTAGACAGGATAATTAGAACAATCGGTGTTATTTACAGATGATCGGAAAATCATGAATCGGATGATCGAGCAATTAGATCATATTATCGATGTTTAAGAGTTAGAAAATTAGTATAAGAAAAAAACTTACTAAATTCTTATTTAGTCTAAATCAAGTTATGTTTCGGGAACCAAATAGTTAATCGATTAGTTTCAAGGCGTTTAAAGTTAATCAGCAGATTAAAGTAGGTCAAAAGTTTATTCACACGAGTTCACAATTTCAGCTATCATGCAAGGCAGGATAGATATCGGATAAGATGAGTGAGATAGAGATCTAGTCATACCACCTATTCTCTTACGGAACATTAAGCCGGTCGAAGACTCGCTTCTTTAAAGAGATTGTTTCACCTCCCTCTGCAAGATCGGTGTGGCTTCGCTTTAATGATCAGCTTAATCTTTTCAAGGTCAGACTGACCATCTCTTGTTAGAGGGGATTCCATTTGAGAATAGGCGGTGCAACTACATACGCATTGAATTCTTCATTTGCAATGTTGACAAGATCTTGATACATTTGAGGGTCATACATTCCGGCCCGGTTATGAAAAGCTTCATTCTCCTCTAGTCCCTACTTAATGACTTTGCGGACGTGGAATTGGAAGATCCAGTCCACTTCAAATGGCCTCCACCTTGCACGATCTGCCATTAATAGAACTTCTTTTGGGACTACTTCACTTCGATGATATGGCCTTAGAACTTCTTCCCCTTGCTCATCTGTCACTTTACGAACCCATCTCCTCGGTGAGCGGTCATAGAATTTTCTGATGCTTTCTCTGCTCTCTCCTCTTCTTCGCATCCCTTCGTTTATACTTCTCCTTTTCATCTCTCTTTCTCTTAGGATTTTCTCCTCCTCATCTATCTCAGCTTGTGTTTTCTTTGGAATTTGAGTTGTTTGAGCTGTTCTAGATGATCCGAGAAGGAGATGTCATCTCGAAAGGCGGGGATCTTGCACGGGGGCTTGTCTCGTCTTGAGTTCAGCTCTTGTCTTCTTCAAGACCTTCTCTGTCTTTTCCTCATCTTGCTTCCTTTCCTCTTCGGCTTCGGACTCTTGAGATAATTCTTCCATCTTCATGCTCGGGCCATGATCTTATCATCATGCTCGTCTATTCTTTTCTTGAGCACACTATCTTCCCCCTTTTTAGCATCAGCAAAATGGGTGTTGCGAATAGTGGCTACTTGTTCAATTTGTCCTACGAGTTCTTCTCTCACATGCCTGTCTTATGATCAAGCTGGTTATATCGCTTCTTTTGTCCGACCTCGGCTAAATGCGAACTCATCATCTATGAATTTCTTAATGATCGTAAATCTGCCTATCCTTCTCCATTGCCAGTGCATTTTCGGTACTTGGTGAAATGAGGCCTCCTTAGCTTTCCGGGCTTCTCTTACTTGATCTTCAACGAGAATCCTTGATTTGGGTATAGGCGAGCGAACGTCTTGTTTGACCCATTCATCCCGAGAGTTCATCTCTTTAGCTTGTGTCGTCTTTACTTCAGCCATCTGTTCCTCATGTCGATCATAGAAAAATATAGATCAATCTTGGTTTTCTCTTGAATTGCGGCTTCTACATTTTCCTTGATTGAAGAAGTTATCATCTACGGAACAATGTAGAGCATTGATTAGCTCTCTTTAGACTTAACACCTCCTCCTTAAGCATGTTAAACTCGGATATAGACACAGACGTTGAGGGTCCTGCGACTTCTTCGATGGAGAAGATAGAGTTAAATCTATCATTTCCATAGGTACATCAATATTTGTTTCAGCAGGCCGGAGGAGAATCAGCCCAATGTGCGGTTGTGGTTGGCTCCTCCAGCGGTGATGACTCTTTAAATCTGCATTCTATGTGTGCCTCCCAGTGTATCCATCTCGGTGGCTCATTGGCAGCTCCACCCATAGCCATCTTTGGCTCCTCAGAGACCTTTCAATCTCCTCTGCTCCTTCCTTATGCATTTTCTCCGTTGGCTGCATGTCTACAAAGTATACCTGTGAAGGATATAATCAAAGAACATACTCTCTGTCGGAATATCCAAGAAGGATTTCGGCTTAGCCTTTTCGAACTTCTTTTTCCCACAAGGAGACGGGTTATTCCCTCCTACTTCGGCTATGAGGATGGCCGTCTCCTCAAAGCTTCCTGCCCTTATCCTCCATAACAGCCACACATCTACTAACTCCTCCAACAACTCGGGTTCATTCTGTAGATTGTGCTCTTTATGTAATAAGAACTTCTTCCCGATAATTGAAGGGATTCCTCTGTTGGTCCCATAACTCCGGATGGGTTTGGAAGAAGAGAGTATAGATGGGGTTACATTTGAGATGAGGATAGGAAAGAAAATGGAGTCGGATGGAGGTTGAATTTGTGTTGGACTTTTGGGAGTAGACCGTTTTAGAGGCTCGGAGGCGGCGGCCTTGTCTGCCTCTTCATCGCCGGGATGAGAAGATAAGGGTTGGGTGTCTTGACCTCGGATGAGGAAGAAGATGTTGTGGAGGATTGGGGTTGCTCGGCTTCCTCGGCCTCGTCTCCGGATGAGACTTCAACATCTCCTCCGCCCGATTTTCCAGCCGCGACACTTCCCCTTGGGAAGGCTGTCATCTCCTCCTCCTCTTCCTCTTCAACCTCGGCCTCGGTTTCCTCCTCCTCGGATGAGGGTTCATCGGCTAACACTTGTCTCCATTTTTTTCTTTCCCTTGGCCTTAGAAGCCTTCTTCTTAGGTGATGGAGGTGGGGTGTCTCCTTACAGTCTGTTA
This sequence comes from Paraleonurus japonicus, assembly GCA_030762865.1. NCBI lineage: Eukaryota > Viridiplantae > Streptophyta > Magnoliopsida > Lamiales > Lamiaceae > Paraleonurus > Paraleonurus japonicus. The sequence goes on along the minus strand of CM061060.1, from coordinate 20,764,157 downwards.
GTCCAAAGGGTTTCTCATCCTTGATGAGCGAGACCCTACATTTTTGTGAACTTCTTCACCCCTGTCTCCCGATCCGGCTTATGCATCCCAATCTTGTGTTCAAGTATGATGGTGATCCTTGCCATCATACTTGTTATCTTGGTCGGCGACCATCTAATCAGCTCCTTCGACACCTCTGTCTTCACAAACTTCTTCCTTTCCTCCATCGATCGAGAGTACACTTTATGCGAGCCCAATTAATATCAGCTCCGTCTATGATGGCCCTCGGATAGCATATCCTTGGCTTAGTCAATCCGTCGTGACTCTGCTGCTCCCCGAGTATGCACTTCGTCAAGATGAGCATCGAAATCGATATTTTCTCCTCAACATCCCCTTTTTCAAATTTGCGGTTTTATTTTTAAGGATCTCCTTGCCATCATTTTATAACTTTCTAAATACTCCTCCGCTTTATATACAAATGGATTTCCTTGGTGGTACTTAGGCCAAAAATTTCTCAATATCAACAATGGACACATGAATTTTTCTGCTTTTTCCCAAGGTTCGAATACTTGTTTCTAAACCGATGTCTGTGGCTTTGGCTCTGGTCATGAATTCCATGGCAAGATCATCAAGAGTTTTGGGTTTTGAAGGTTTCGAGAGAACGATGTGCCTTAAACCTCTTGATTCTAGTAACTCCAAAATTTCTCTTATTTCGAGGGTCCGTGGTGATTCCCATTCTACATACATTTCGACTTTGTTCGATCCTGATAGAGGCAAGATCATACTTATACTTGATTACGGTTTTGAAGAATCCGCCATTGAAACAGCTTGATTTTGAAGGTTTTGAGAGGAAAATGATTTTTGAGTGAAAAATGAATAGGTAATTATGTCGTAAGTTATTATGCACCACGATCTCCTATTTATACGGAGAGATTTAATAATAAACTAATCAAAACTAATAATGTTTGCCAAAAGTATAGATTTTGGCTTTCGTGCTGACATTAAATGCAATTATGCAGATTTATTTTGAAAAGTTCACGAATAATATTAAATATGTCGCGTGTGAACTATTGACGATTCATATTTAGAAATCGCCTCCAATTTATGCGCGTGAATGTCATTCGGCGTATTTCAAAGCTTTATTTGATAAAATTTCGGGTCCGATAGTAACTTCTCGACAAGAAGTAACTTGATTTGTAAAATCTTTTCGATTAATTGGAGAGATAAACTGAAATATTATCTCTTTTTATTTTCAAAAGTTTATATTTTTTTTTAAAAAAAACGAACCCTTAATAAAATTTTAAAAACAAATTTCAAGGAGAACTTACTGAGTGAATTCAATTTTTGAATAAATAACTAATTATGAAATTAAATTCACATATTAATTATGTGATTTAACAAACATAATTTTTAAATACAAAAAGTTAGAAAAACTTCCTATGATTTTAACCATGTCTGGATTGAACATTGTATGCCCTTTGATTTGTGTATACGATCGGATGAGATGCGCCTTATTCACTTAACTAAAGATTTTAGAATCGACTTTAAGTTTTCTGAAATCAAAAACACTTGAGCAAACTTATTAGTATATTTTGTGAGTAATTCGGACAAGGTACATATAATCATCTGTCTTTTGATCAATCGGCTGATTATTATGTATTTATGCGTATTACTTCAGTCTAGACAAGTAAATATCAAGTTAGCTTTAAAATCAATAGATGAATCCTTGATTCTTGATTCCTTAAAGGAGATCAATGATATCGGCTCTATGATTATCCATTGATTTTTTTAACAGTGCGATATTACTTTCTAAACATAATGTTATAAATGTGAGATAAAGAGAAACAATAATGGAAAGATTATAGATCGGCTAAGGTAGCATCTAATAATCCTAACTCTAATGAAAGATCTTTGAACCTTGTCTCCGCTAGTGGTTTTGTTAGAATGTACGCTCTTTGATAATCGGTGAGAATCTTCTCTAGTACGATATTACCTTTTTCTACATGATCTCGAATGAAGTGATGACGAATATCAACATGTTTGCACTGTATGTAAGGCGGGTTACGGGTAATAGCTATGGCACTATTACTATCACAAAAGATTGGTATATCCTTGGTGATAATGTTATAGTCCCTTAGTGTTGATCGATCCAGTTATTGTGAACAACAACTCCCAGTGCCATGTACTCAACTTGATGTAGTAGAAGTAGCTACAGAGGTTTGTTTCTTAGACAACCATGAAATCGCTTACTTCCCGAAATTGGCAAGTTCCGGATGTAGATTTCCTATCTATCTTACACCCACCAAAATCTGAATGCGAGTACCACGACAACTCAAAGTTATCGTCATTGGATACCACAACCCTACATAGATTGTACTTTTCAAGTACTTTAGTATCTTCTTTGCGGCTTCAAGATGACTCTTTTTAGGTTTAGCTTGAAAACGTGCACATACACCCACTGCAAAAGAAATGTCAGGTCTACTAGCGATTAAGTATAAAAGAGAGCCAATTAAACCTCTATATTGTGTCGATCGGTGTCTTCCCCTTTCTCATCTGGATCCATTGAAAAATTTGTCATCATAGGTATTTTGGCTTCTCGGTGGTACCTATTCCGAATTTTCAATAAGATCTTTGGTGTATTTTGCTTGACTTATGAAAATTCCTTTCTTTGTCTGCTTAATTTGAAGTCCAAGAAAGTATGTCATCTCTCCCATCATGGACATTTCAAATCATTCTTCATAAGATGACTAAATTCTTCACACAAAATTAGATTAGTTGATCCAAAAATAATATCATCAACATATATTTGAACTAACAAGAGACCTTTATCAGATTCTTTCCTAAATAAAGTTCTATCTATCTTACCTTTTACAAAACCATTACGAATTAAATATTCGGATAAGGTATCATACCAAGCTCTAGGTGCTTGTTTAAGTCCATATAGAGCTTTCCTTAATTTATAAACCTTGTCTCCGTTGACAAAGCCGGGGTTGCTCTACATAAACTTCCTCGCAATGACTCCATTTAGAAAAGCAGATTTCACATCCATTTGAAACACGGTAAATCTTTTATAAAGCGGTATAAGCTAAGAACAATCTTATGGCTTCAAGACGAGCAAGCTAGTGCAAAGGTTTCATCATAATCAATTCCCTACGATTGTGAATAACCTTGTGCAACCAATCTAGCCTTATTTCTTACCACAATGTTGTTCTCATCTCTTTTGTTCTTAAAAACCCATTTTGTTCCAATAACTTTTTGATGATGAGGTCTTTCAACAAGCTCCCATACATCTTGTCTTTGAAATTGATTTATTTCTTCTTGCATTGCATTTATCCAATTGGAGTCGATTAGAGCTTGATAATAAGTTTTGGGTTCAAGCAATAATACATAACAACTAAGCAGACAGTCTTGGTTTATCTGTGTCCTTATGTCTGGACTCCAGGAATCTAAACTTCCGATTATCTCTGTTAATTTGGATGATAAGTCAATACTCGTTTACCTTTATCTTTTTTGAGTATGAAGTCTTATGAGATATTTTCATCAATTGGTTACGTATTACCTTCGGGAATATCTTCTAGTCCATCTGGTAGTGTAGTCGTCGATCGGATGATATGGAAGAACTCTCGGCTTCCTTATCTTTATTCGTGTCGATGTGTCCTCCTCATCGATTCGACTCTGAGTAAGTAGAACTTGGTGATTTCTTGATATTTAATCTGTTGAGGTCTTGACTATCTTGGTGACATCATCTGTGCTTTCAGACTTAGAAATTTCGTCAAAAACAACATGTGGTGTTTCTTTCACACATAATGTAATCTTATTAAAAACTCTATATGCTTTGGATACGGATGAGTATCCTAAGAATATCCCTTACTGCAATCTTAGCATCAAAAGTTCTTAATTTAGATTTTCCATTATTATGGATGAAACACTTACAACCAAATACATGGAAATATGAAATTTTTGGTATTCTACCCTTCCATATTTCATAAGGAGTTTTGCATTTATCTTTCACAATTAAACACCTATTTTGAACAAAACATGCGGTATTAATGGCTTACGCCCAAAACTGTGTGGAGTGTCATACTCGAGATAACATCATCCTTGCAGCTTCCTTCAAGGTTCTGTTTCTCCTTTCTACAACTCCATTTCTTTGGGGTGTTCTTGTAGATGATGTTTCATGTGCTATACCATTCTCGGTACAATAGTTAGTAACAAACGAATTTAGAAACTCAGTACCTTTATCACTTCTAATCTTGAAAATATTTAGTCATTTTTCATTTTGAATTCTTTTGTGGAATTACGGAATTTTTATTACTGATCTCATTCTTTTTGTACAAGAAAATAACCCAAGTGAATCTAGAAAAATCATCTATAATCACTAAAGTATACTTTCTTCCACTAAAACTCAGAGGTGTAACTGGACCAAAAAGATCCATGTGTAAAAGTTCCAAAATCCTTTACGAAGCGGGACCATTTATTGTTTTGAAAGAAGTTTTGGTGTGTTTTCCTTTTGACAAGCATCACAAATATGATTTTTCGAAAATATTTTATCTCGGAAGTCCTTTGACTAAAGATTTCCTTGCTATTTTGTTAAGAGTTTTGAAATTTAAATGACTAAGACGTTTATGCCATAGCCAACTTAAATCTTGAACTCTTAGCAATAAGACAAGTATCCTTAGGGCAACTTTTGAAATTTGCAACATAGATATTACCTTGTCTCGACTCCAGCAAGTAAAATATTTTCGTTTAAACCATCCAAAATATAACATGCATCATGAGTGAATTTCACACAATATCCTTTATCACAAAGCTGTGAGACAGATAATAGATTATGTTTCAATCCTTCCACAAAATAAACTTCATTAACCTGGACATCTCCAATCATTAGAGTTCCAACTCCTTTGGTTAGACCAAAATTGTTGTCACCGAACATTACCCGAGGTCCATCTATCGTGCGATAGTTAGAAAGAAGTCTTTTCTCATAAGTCATATGCTTAGAACATCCACTGTCTATATACCGATGACTTCAAAAACATCTTCTCTTTCAACTATCTCCTTATTTCCCGCAATCACAAATTAATTCTTAGGTACCCTTTGTGTATTGGGTCCTTTCTCGTCAAGTTGATACTTAGGTATCCAGATAAACACATCCAAGTTTTTCAACCAATGATTGAATTTTGCAACCATATCTGCCTACTAATATTAGACTATCTAGATCAATTTTATTTAATTGATCTCTAGTGATTGTCTTATATTTTGGAAAGAATGGATATGACTTGCTTCTTCCATCAAAACCATTATACTTTGGAAATGACTTTGATTTAGTCTTTAGATTACTTTTAGAAACATTTCTCCTCGTCTGTTTTCTCTTTAGAAATATCAGGATGAAGTGATTTGTTCCTTAGATTTCTTTGGACTAAGTTCTGTCTTTTCCATAGTCTTAGTGGCTTTGACAAAAACTCTTGATTTGATAGGATCATTTTTCTTGTTCCTATCAAAACCCAATCCAAGATTATCACTAGGCTTCGAGAAGTATCAAGATGTTATCAATTGTAGACTGCGAATTATTAAGATGTCCTAACTTGAGATTTAATTCTCTGTTAGTCTTTCTAAAATTCTCATTCTCCATATTGATATCTGAAAATTTAATTTTTAAAGTACTCAATTCTTTTTCCAACTTATTGGTTTTCTCGGACGAGGAACTAGTAGTAGTCTTAGATTGACATTCCCCTTGAATGTACAATCCAGATTTTTCCTTGTCCCTCGTCTCGATGTTCCTTTGTTAGATTAAGAATTTGATTCTTTAAACTTAAATTTTCAATCTCTATCTGTTTATAAGCGAGATAAAGCTGTTTTCGATCTTTTAGAAGCTTGTTAATAAGACATGGATCGATCTGCATAAGTTATCATTATCATTGTGCGAGGATGAGTAATAGTTTACCTCCTTAGCCATTAGGCAAATGTCATTGTCTCGACCCGAAACTAGATGAGGATGAGGATGATGATGTCTCATGTGTTTCCTCCTTTTCTCGCTAAAAGAGCTCGTTGATCTCGCATACCTCCTATCCCTTTTCTTCCTCTTTTCTTCTCTCTCTCTAGGAGTGAGTTGAGGACAATCATAGCTAAAGTGACCGGGTTTATTGCAGGGTGTAACAGATATCTCCTCTATCTCGATTTTGGACTATTCTCACCTCGTGCGATTGGTGATTTATACCTTTTCACCGGATCCTTCTTTTTGTCATTATCTCGAATACTTCTCTTCCTTATCTCGATTTATAATTTTGACGATTAAACCTGTCTCTCTTGTTCCTTTTATACTTCATCTTGAGTCTCTCATATCGTCGATTAATAGTGCCATTTCCTCCTTTTCGACAAATCTAATGCCTTAGAAATCTTGTCAGAATCTTCTTGATGAAGAAATGCCACAGCTTTTTCCAGATGTAGACGACTCTGCCTCATCTTCTTCATCTTCAATGTGTATATCATATTCCAGTGCTTTAAGATGAGAAAATAGAGTGTAATGCGATATAGATGACAGATTCTCGTGTTGCTTTGAGAATATTTGCTTTCTCCCTCCATCTTTTGCTCAATGATCTCGAGTACCTTGTTGTTAATTTCTTTCTCGGTGTAGGTCTTACCCAAATCAAGACTTTGTTCACCAGATTAGTCAATCTTACATCCAATTGATTCACGCTTTCTCCATCCTTCATTTTGAACGTATCAAATGCATGTAAGACGGACTGTAGTTTATTTTCTTTAACTGTTTTGACCCTTCACAAACACTTGCAAGAGTCTCCCACATATCCTTAGCGCTTTTACATCTTTTAACCTTTTCTATCCAATCCTTGCTTAAAGTTTCAATGATTTGGGCTTCTTGCAACTTGATCCAAATTGTGAATCTTCCTTTCATCGCTTGTCAATTTAGCACTTTTCTTTCTTGTTGACTTCTTGTAAGAAGATTCAGCTCCAGTGCTAACAACTCCATGATAGAATTTTATTGGATCTTCCTCAAGAACCTCTTCCATGCGGTCATGAATGGCCTTCAAATGATTCTCCATTCCGAACTTCCAATAATCATATTCTTCGATAGAGAACTCACGGCAAACTCCCCGCTTTCTTACTTTTAACGAAGACATCGTAATTCAAGATGCTAAAAGACAACTTATCGAAATGTTAGTGAATCAATAATAAGAAATCGATTTCAACAAGAACTCAGAAATTTTAAGACCACAAATCTTCTATCGTAATGACTTAACACCTGCTCGATACCACTTATCGGGTCCCTTTAGAATGAGTTAATCACGAAAATGAGATGCCCTCTAGTGATAATCTAGAAGGGGGATGAATAGATTATCAAAAACTTTTTCAAGCTTAGATAATCTATCAACTCCAAAATCAGTTTTAACAAATGAAACAGCTTGTTGATTAAACTCGATTGAGATAGGATCTAAAGCTTTATCGAGATATTAAAGTTTGTGATCAAGAAATAATCAATGAAAACAAGTAAAAGCAGTAAAAAGAAACAACACAGGATTTATAGTGGTTCGGATCAAATGATCCTACGTCCCACTCTCCTTCTTCAACTTGAAGAAGGGACTCTACTTACTTGTCTTTCTTCTTTCTTACTTTCTTCACTTACAGGCGTGTATCTTGACCTTTACAAGTATGATGCTATCTCTATTTGGCTTTTGAAGATTTACAAAGAAAATGGTGTTCTATAAACACTAGAAAATGAATAAACACTAAGTGTGTTTATGAATGATATGTATACAAATGATATTGAGAAGAGCTTTGAATTCTCAGATTTCTCAAGTGCTAAATTTCTGGATTGCGAAGTTTCTCTCTTGTACATGAAATTCTGAATCTCCGAACCTATTTATAGATCTTCCGTTGATGACGGTTATAACTTCCTTGTTCTTGTTTATTAGATGGTTGTAAATCGATTATCTAATTCTTGAAACCGCTTCTTGTTTGGTTGTAATCGACTCTTGAATTTGACTATCTCTTCTAACTATTCGTGATCTTCACCTGCCTCGATTCTTCACCCCGTCTCGATTCTTTGTCTTGGTGAGTGTCTTGATCTTCCTCCTCGCCTGCCTCTCGCCGCCGCCTCTGCTTTTTCTGTTCTTGTCTCCATCTCGACTTTCTTTGAGTAACCTTATCTTACTATCCTATACTTAGTTTATTTACAAAGATTACATTACATCACCGCTATACATTGTTTCCAAATGGTCATCCTAGTCTTATACTTTTAACTCATCAAAACTAAGTACATCTTTTTCATCCTAACACAAATAGAAGAACTGATAGAAAATAAAAGATAAGGAAAGAAAATCCTGTTTCTATCGATTCCCTATCGGCTGGCCTCTGGAATGTTCAGCCGCTTGAAAATCCTTGCTCTTTGCCGCTTTAAGCTCTTCTTCATCTGTGAGCTCGGTTTCCGTTCTTCTTTGGCTATGACCGTCTTGACCCATTCCGGATCGGGAGAGCCGTCTTCTTTCAGCTTGGGGGTAACTTGCTCATAGGCTGGTGCAACTAAGTCGCGATTGAACACATTGTGTGCCTCATCAAGCAGCTTCCCATACAGATCGACATCCTCCTTTTCCATCCACTCGTGCGGCTCATGTCCTCATCGGCTGCTCCAGGATGGCGATGCCTTCAAGATGTACCGGTAGTACATTCATCGGCATCCAAGGCTAGCTTCTTGTATTCACTCGTATTTCCCGAGACCATCTTTGGAGGGGTGAAGTGCGGTGGACGGGGCGGAAGTCCGCTTCATCTGGTGCTTTGGATACCCACTTAGGGAATCTCTGTCCCACTTGACTTAGCTTTCCCCAGCTTCTTCAGCCTCTTCTTCTCCTCGCTTCTCATACTTTTCCTTCTCGGCATGGATTCTTACGATCTGCTCGGCTGATAGGTTTGAGAAGTCAGGCTCCTTTCTTTGCGCTCGACTGCAGGGGCCGAAGCTCGGTGATGAAGACTTCTCTGCTGCTTTGCCTTTACCCTTGCCCTTGGCCTCGGGTTTTTCGCTTCTTTTATCTTGGCCAGCAGAGCTTCCGACTTCTCTTCCTCCTCCTTCCTCCTCTTCTCCTCATCCTCTCGGATGGCCTCCTCTATTTGGGTCACCTCGGTTGCAAGGCCGCCACTCATCTCGATTTAACTTTCACTGCCTTGCTGCCTCCAACTCAACCGTGTTCCTTAGAGTCCACCTTGTCTGTGAGTGACAAGACTCACTGTGAGGGTGTCCATCCTTCCTTCGGCTCCTTCCCCCTTTTTAACATCATTCTCGGAGGGTCTGGAGCTTTGTCTTTCCAGTGGCCGAGCAACGGACCTGAAGTCATTACGATCGACGTGAGAGTGTTGACCAGGATCTCGTTGTCGGTGCCATCTTCGGCTTCGGTGCCTTAACCTCCTCTTCCAGGTCACTTAGCCGAGATCCAACAAAGAAGTCTTGAGATTAGCTGATAGGTTCCTTGACATGTTAACCTCAGAATCTGCATGTTGGCGAGCATCGTATCGGTATTGCTCGTATCACCTTCCTTGTCTTCTTTTCCATCATCCTTTGAACTTGAGATATTATCTTCTTGTGCATATCTTCAAAGGCTGATGAAATGGCAAGAATTGGACAGCCTCCTCCTCTCGATTCGGATGAGGAAGAGGTGGTGGGAGAGGTTGGATGGGGAGCTCATGTGGATATCCCCAAAGATATTGGAGGTATCCACTGGATGGGGTTCGGATGGAAGAGATGAAGTGGGGGCGTACGATGGGGGAGGGGGATTTCGGTGGAGGGGAAGATGGTGGGGGTGGAATATGTGAAGTAGTGGGTGGGGAGATGGGGTTATTTGGGGTAATATGGGTTGGGTTTGGGAGGATATGGGTAAGGTTGGTGGGGAGATGGATATGGGAGTTGGGGCGAATCGGTCTGTTAGGAAGGACGGCATTCGAGATGGAGATGGTGGGGGGATGAAGTTTGGGTTTGGGGAGGGTAGATGAGGTTGGGATTTGGACTATTTCGGAAGTAGGCTGTTTTAGATGCTCCGAGGTGCCACTGGGACACCTCTTCATCGCGAGTGGGCTAGAGAGGAGGGGAAAATTGTACACTGCGTGGGTGGGGGAGGGTCCTCTCTAAGCTTATGTCCTGGACCTCCTCTGATTGAACCACCTGTGCTGCAATCTGCAGGTGTGGTTACTTCGCGGGTAGAAGACTTGGGTACATTCGGCAGATGTCCCACTCCACTCGGAGGTCTTAACCAACCTCCTCCTCCTTGGTGCCTTCTCCTTGACTTCATCGGTGGGCGGCCTCGGTGAGCTCACCGTCGGCAGCTCTTCCTCTCTCTCCTCTTCTTCCTCCTCCTCGCCTTCTTCAAAGAAACTGGGTGCCTCGAGCTCCTACCTCGGCTCCACCTTCGTCTGAATCGATTTGGAGCCCCAAGAGGTTCATCCTTCGTCGGGATCCCCTTTTATTTTGTATAGGGTCGACTCCATCTCGACCGATTGATCTCGGTGACAGCAGTCCTCCATGATCACCGTCACCTTATTGAATAGGTGGTGATCGACCTCGCCTCGCCACTTTCCTCCAACTACCTCCAACCTTTTTCTTTATGTCTCTAGCTTCTCCAAGAGCATCCCAGCCCGCTTAGCTTGGACCCCATCTAGTATCGTCCTCATGACACATAGTTCTGGTCTGGTCACCATCATGAGAACTTTGTTCTCCCGGGATGACCTTTGTTAAATAAATTGAGAGAGACAAGAAATAAGAATACGTAATTAGAGATTTACTAAAGAAGTATCTAATAATCCTAGTTCTACAGATAGTTCTTTAAACCTTGTCTCTGCCAATGGTTTTGTCAAGATGTCTCGCTCTTTGAAAATCACCAAGATCTTTTTCAAGTCTCGATATCTCCTTTTTCTACATGGTCTCGGATGAAGTGGTGTCGATATCTACATGCTTGCATCTTGTATGAAGGACTGGGTTACGAGTAATAGCTATGGCACTATTACAATCACAAAAGATAGGTACATCTTTGGTGATAATATTATAGTCCCTTAGCTGTTGACTTATCCAGATCGGTGAGAACAACAACTTCCGGTGCCATATACTCGGCTTCAGTTGTGGAAGTAGGTACAGAGGTTTGTTTCTTAGACAACCATGAAATCAACTTACTTCCAAGAATTTGGCAAGTACCGGATGTAGATTTTCTATCTATCTTACACCCACCAAAATCCGAATCTGAGTATCCAGACACCAAAGTTGTCATCACCGGATACCACAATCCAACATTTATTTCCTTTCAAATACTTGAGGATTTTCTTACGCTTCAAGATGGCTTTTCTTAGGATTAGCTTGAAATCGAGCACAAACTCCAACCGCAAATGAAATATCAGGTCTACTAGCGATTAAATATAATAAAGAACCAATAAGACCTCGATACTCAGTTTCATCGGTGTCTTCTCCCTTCTCGTGGATCCATTGAAAAATTTGTCATCATAGGTATCTTAGCTTCTCGCTGGTACCTATTCCATATTTTTCAATAAGATCTTTGTATATTTGGCTTGGTTGATGAATATTCCCTTCTTTGTCTGTTTGACTTGAAGTCCAAGAAAATAAGTCATTTCTCCCATCATGGACATTTCAAATCTGCTTTTCATAAGAGAACTAAATTCTTCACACAAAGATATATTAGTTGATCCAAATATTATATCATCAACATAAATTTGTACTAACAAAAGATCACAACCAAACTCTTTTCTAAAGAGAGTTCTATCAATTCTACCTTTAACAAAACCATTCTCAAGTAAATAATCGACAAGGTGTCATACCAAGCTCTTGGTGCTTGTTTAAGTCCATATAGAGCTTTCCTTAATTTATAAACCTTGTCTCCTTTGACAAAACCGGGAGAGGCTGCTCTACATAAACTTCCTCGGCTAAGATTCCATTTAAGAATGCGACTTAACATCCATTTGAAAAACTATGAATCTTTTAAAAGCAAAGATAGGCGAAAAACAATCTTATGGCTTCCAGACGAGCTACGGTGTAAAGGTTTCATCATAATCAATACCCTCCGATTGTGAATAACCTTGAGCAACTAGTACGGCCTTATTTCTAACCACAATATTATTTTCATCCCTTTTGTTTTTAAAGACCCATTTAGTTCCAATGACTTTTTGATTATGAGGCCTTTCAACAAGCTCCCACACATCTTGTCTTTGAAATCGATTTAGTTCTTCTTGCATGGCATTAATCCAGTTGGAATCCGTTAGAGCTTCGTAATTGATTTAGGTTCAAGTAATGACACATAGCAACCGAACATACAATCTTGATTTAGTTGGGTCCTCGTCTGACACCGCAGTCTAAATCTCCAATTATCTCGCTCACTGGGTGATATGACATTACTTTCTTACCTTTATCTTTTACGGTAGATGGTGTCTTGTCCGAATTATTTATTTCAGATGATTCTATGTTACCTTCTCGACAACTCTACACGATCACCGATGTGTTGTTGGTCGTCCGATCACCGATGTGTTGTTCGTCGTCTGTCAGTTGGTAGATCACCGTTGAGGAAGTTCTTTCAGGTTCCTTTCCTTTGTCCGATTCTTCCTCTTCATCTGAATCGATTCTTGATTGTAGAATTTTATGGTTGATCTTTTGATAGTCATCTCGATTCAGATCATCGATATCTTTGTGATGTCCCTTGTCTTATCAAACTCAAGAGAAGATTCATCAAATACCACATGGGGTGTTTCTTTTACACACAAGGTTGTCTTATTAAAAACTCTATATGCCTTTGATATAGATGAGTATCCTAAGAATATCTCATCTCGCTATCTTGGCATCAAAGGTTTTTAATTGGGATTTCCCATTGTTGTGTATGAAACATTTACAACCAAATATATGAAAATATGAAATTTTGGGAGATCTTCCCTTCCAAATTTCATAGGGAGTTTTACACTTATCCTTGACAATCGACTTCTATTTTGAACATAGCATTTGTATTCACCGCTTCGCCCCAAAATCTATGAGGAGTGTTGAATTCGAGATAACATTGTTCTAGCTGCCTCTTTCAATGTTCTGTTTCTTCTCTCAACAACTCCATTTCTTTGTGGAGTCCTTGCTGCAGATGTTTCTGAGCTATGCCATTCTCAATGCAGTAGTTAGAAATCAATTTATTTAGGAATTCAGTACCTTTATCACTTCTAATTTTAACAATATTTAATCCCTTTTCATTTTGAATCTTTTAAGAAATTCTGAAATTTTAGTCATAGTCTCATTCTTTTTGTACAAGAAAATAACCCAAGTAAATCTTGAAAAGTCATCAATAATTACTAAGGTATATTTTCTTCCACTAAAGCCGAGAGGAGTTAATGGACCAAACAGATCCATATGAAGAAGTTCCGAATCCTTTACGAAGAAGGACTACTTATTGTTTTAAAAGAAGCTTTAGTCTGTTTTCCTTTTTGACAAGAAACACATACATGGTTCTTTGAAAATACTTTATTAGGAGTCCTTTAACTAAAGATTTCCTTGCTATTTTGTTAAGAGTTTTGAAGTTTAAGTGACCAAGTAAATGCATGCCACATCCAACTTAAGTCATCGAACTCTTAGCAACAAGACAAGTATCTTTAGGGCAACTTTTGAAATTGGCAACATAAATGTTACCTTGTCTTACTCCAGCCAATAGAATATTTTCATTTAAACCATCTAATACATAGCATGCATTATGAGTAAATTTAACACAAAACCCTTTATCACAAAATTGTGAAACAGATAGTAGGTTGTGCTTCAATCCTTCCACGTAGTAAACTTCTTGAACATGAACATCTCCAATCATTAGTGTTCCTACACCTTTAGTAAGTCCATAGTTGTTATCACCAAACATCACTCTAGGTCCATCAATGGTTTGGTAGTTAGAGAGAAGTCGTCTTTCATAGGTCATGTGCTTGGAACAGCCACTATCAATGTACCAGATGACCTCAAGAATGTCTCCTCTCAACTATTTTCTTATCTTCCTGCAATCACAAATTTATTGCTTAGGTACCCTTTGTACTTTGGGTCCTTTCATGTTAAGTTGACTCTTAGGAATCCAGGATAAAAATATCAATGTTCCTTAAAACCATAGATTGAAGCTTGCATCCATATCTTATTTAATTGATCTTTTGAAATTGTCTTGAATCTTGGTAAGAATGGATATGATTTGCTTCTTCCATCAAAGCTATTATACCTAGGATAGATCTTTGATTTAGTCTTAGGTTTAGCCTTAGGAGTTACTTTCCTCGTCGATTTTTCTTTTGAAGTATCGGATGAGGTAATTAATTCCTTTGGTTTCAGGACCGAATAAAGTTTCTACCTTAGGTTTAGTTGCTTTGACAAAGACTCTAGGTTTTATAGGATCATTTTTCTTACTCCTATCAAAGCCTAATCCAGCTTTTATCACTAGACTTTTGTGACGAATTGAAGATTTTATCTATTGTGGTTTGAGAATTATTCAAGTCCTAACTTGAGATTTAATTCTCTCGTTAGTTCTTTTATAATTCTCATTCTCGGAATAGATATTTGAAAATTTTACTTTTAAAGAACTCAATTCCTGTTTCTAACTTATCTGTCTTATCGACAAGGTACCGGTGATCATCTCACCGACATTCCCCCTTGAATGTACAAATGGTTTCTCACTTTCCTTAGTTTGATTGACCTTAGTTAGATCAAAAATTTGATCCTTTAAATTAAAATTTTCGGTCTCTATCTCGTTTATAAGCAGATAGAGTTCCAAATCTTTCAAAAGTTTATCAATAAGATCGGGGATCGGCCGTATAAGGTGTCACAGTCATTATCTCGATGATCAATAGTAATGTACCTCTCTAGCCATTAAACATATGTCATTATCTGACTCCAAAATCAGATGAGGATGAGGATGATGATATCTCACGAGCTTCTTCTTTCTCGCCTAGAGAGCTCTCTCGTCGCATACCTTCTATCTCTTTTCTTCCTCTTTTCTTCTCTCTCTCTGGGAGTGAGTTGTGGACAATCATAGCCGTAGTGACCAGGTTTGCCGCATGTATAGCATATATCTCCTCTGTCTGTTTTTGGACTACTATCTCCCTCGTCGATAGGTGACTTATGACTTCTTGATCGATCCTTCTTTTATCATTATCTCGAACTCTTTTCATCCCCTCGTCTCGATCTATAGTTCCTACGACCTAATCTGTCTCTTTTGTTTCTTACGTACTTCATCTTCGCCTTTCATACCTTTTCAACAAAAGAGCCATTTCTTCTTTTACGGACAAATCGATGCTTTAGAGATCTTTTGATTCATCCCGATGAATAAATGCTACTATTTTTCCAGATGTAGATGACTCTGCCTCATCTTCTTCATCTTCAATGTGAATCTCATATTCCAATGTTTTAAGATGAGAGAAAAGAGTGTGGTGTGATATTGCCGACAAATTCTGTGTTGCCTTGAGAATATTTGCTTTCTCTCTCAATCTTTTGCTCAAAGATCCGAGTACCTTGTTGTTAATTTCTTTCTCAAGTGTAAGTCTTACCCAAATCACCGCTTTGTTCACAAGATTAGTCGATCTTACGTCCAATTGATCTACAGCTTTCACCATCCTTCATTTTGAACGTGTCAAATGCATGTAGAATGCATCAAGCTTATTTTCTTTGACCTCGCTCAGCATTCTTCACAAATTCCAGCAAGAGTCTCCCACATTTCTTTGGCGGTCTTGCATCTTTTAACCTTTTCAATCCAATCCTTACTTAGAGTCTCAATGATCTCGGTTCGAGCTACTTGATCAAGATTATGGACCTTTCTTTCATCATTTGTTAACTCGAGCTCTTCTTTTCTTGTCTGGTCCTGGATTCAAATGACTTAGCTCCGGTCCGGTTCCTCCATGATAGAATTTTATAGGTCCCTTTTCAAGAACCTCTTCCATCCTATCGTGAATGGCTTTTAGGTGATTCTCCATCCTAAATTTCCAAGTAATCATAATCTTCAATAGAGAAATCAGGAAGATTCCTTGACTTCTTGTTTTTCCTCGATGACATGATAAAACAAAGGAACAAAATACTCCACAAGCTAATTAGTAGCACCGTTAGTAAAAGAAGAAAATGAAGAAAATCAAGATAATTTGAGAATCTTATTCAAGACCTAAAATCAATATCGTAATGCCTTAACACCGCTCCGATACCACTTGTTGGTCCCCGAATGTTGAGTTGATTATAAACCTTGAGATAACCTTCTAGAACAAAATCTAGAAAGGGGGTTTGAATAGATTTTGTAAATTTTTAAATCTTTTCAAAGTCAATTCAAAGATCGATTAAGCACAATGAAAACAATTTTTAAACTCAACTTTTAACAAGATCAAAAGCAATGATGATATTCAGATTTTAGATAAGATTCTGAAATTTAATTCTCGAATTAACAAATTGTAACTTGAACAGAAATTAGAAGAAAGCAAGAAATAACAACAGATTTATAGTGGTTCGGATTATAACGATCCTACATCCACTCTCCTTCTCCAAACTTTGAAGAAGGGTCTTCACTAGCCGCTTACTTACTTACCGTATAATCTTTACAAATTACAACTTGATCTTCAACTCTAAAAAAATTCTAATCAACTTTCTGAAATCTAACTCTAAGAATAAGATGTGGTTTTTGAAGATGTGAAGTGAAGTGTTCTATGAACACTTGAAAAATTCTATGAAGAAATCTTGTGATTTGAAAACTTGTGATTTTTGAAAATGACTTGTGAAATCTGTGTATATTGTGTTGATAAAGTGTTCTATGTATATTTAAAAATGAAGTGCCTAGACCTATTTATAAGTCTGGAAAACAGTTAGTTTGTTAGTTAGTTCTAACAAACTCGGAAACCGCTTTAACAAACTTAAACTTGAAAAGCTGCCATCCTCACTGTCCTTGCTCTCCTCTTCTGCACTGACTTGGTGAAGATTCGCCTTTCTTATTCTACTAAGCTTATCTTGACCTCGTCCGAGCTCTTCATGTTTGTCTCCTGCAGATGACTAGATCTCGGTGACTAGATTGGTTCTAGACCTCGTCGATCTGTTTAGCTTAACCTCACTGGTCTTCTGTGTCGCTCGATCAACCGAGCCGCTTCTTTTAACTCATCAAAACTTCTTGATTCAACAAAGGAACTTCTTTAAGTTTTAAGAAATATACCAAAAGTTCATCTCGATATGAATGATGCTCTAGTAGTTGGTCGCTAATAAATTTGGTTTAGGATATAAAAATGAAACATCTTCTATGTTTGAGAATCCTGTGAAATTTGTAAAAGCCAAAACTGATACCAAGGTAAAAGTTGAGGCTCAAACAAAGACTAACAAGAAGAAACAAGCGAAAAGAAGTATGTGTGTCATTATTGTGATGAAATTGGTCATATTCGTCCTTATTGTTTGAAAAGATGAACAAACTGAAAGATGCTAAAATGTTGTCTAAAATCTTTGTCACATTCTAAGCAACATGTGTCAAAGTCAGTCTCTAACTCTTCTCTCGAAAGCATGTGTTCCAGGTTTATGGTATTTTGATAATGGTTGTTCTAGACATATGACTGGGTCAAATCAACTTCTTATACTGAATATGAGTCTTTTAATGGTGGAACCGTAACATATGGTGGTGGTACTAAAGGAAAAATCATTGGAAAAGGAACTTTAAATGTTGAAGGTTTTCCTAAGCTAAAAAATGTTTTGCATGTTGATGGCTTACTTGCTAATTTGATTAGTATAAGTCAATTATGTGATGATGATTTGTATGTAAAATTTGACAAAAACTCATGTTATGTTCTTGACAAAAATAATGAATGTTTAATGACTGGAAATAGGTCAACAAACAATTGTTATTTAATTGGGAACAAAAACGTGTGTAATTTGACAAAACATGATGAAAATGTCTTATGACATCAAAGATTGGGACATACAAATTATAGGAACATAAGAAAGTTGGTTAAAACAGAGCCGTGCTAGGATTGCCTAAATCAAGTTTGACAATACCGCTGTATGTGGTCCATGCCGAAAAGGTAAGCGGTAAGAATGTCGCACAAAATGTTGTCACATTGTTCGACACATCGCTGTTTTGAATTACCGCATATGGATCTCGATGGGTCCAATGGAAACTGAAAGCATTGGTGGTAAGAAATACTCACTTGTTGTGGTTGATGATTACTCTCGGTATACATGGATTGAATTTTTGAGAGAAAAGTCGAAGCTTTTAATGCTTTTAAAATTATTTACAAAAGATTTAAAACTGTTTACAACTTGAAAGTTAGCAGGATTAGATCCGATCATGGTAGGGAATTTGAAAATAGCATGTTTAATGATTTTTGTGAAAGAAAAGGTATATTGCATGAGTTTTCTTCACCAAAAACTCCACAACAAAATGGGATTGCTGAAAGAAAAAATAGAACTTTACAAGAAATGGCTAGAGTCATGCTTACATCTAAAAATCTTGCTAAGAGATTTTGGGCTGAAGCATTTAATACAACATGTCATATTTCTAATAGAGTTTTTCCGAGATCTGGTTATAATCAAACTTCATATGAGATTCTCGAACAATAGAAAACCAAATGTGAAATATTTTCATGTGTTTGGTTGTGTGTGTTATATTCCGAATGATAGGGATCACTTCACAAGTTTGATTCAAAAAGTGATAAAGGTTTTTTCTTAGGTTATTCTAGAAATAGTAAAGCCTATAGAATTTTTAACCTTACGACTAACAACTGCTCAAGAATCATTAATGTTGTGTTTGATGATAATAAAAAGTTACAGATGACAATGATGATGAAGATGTGTCCGATGTAATCAAGTTCAAGATAATCAGCTTAAATCGGAGAATGTGTCACCGAATGTTACAACATCTGGTACAACCTCCCCGAAACTTCAAAGCACATTCATCTCGTAACAATCGCATATACACAAAGCTGAATCCATCTAGTTGTATAACCAAAAATCATCCACAGAGATAGATCATTGGTGATGCTTTAGTTGGTGTACAAACAAGAAGGAAAGTAAGTTCAAAAGAGCATGCAGATTTGGTAAGATCAATATGTATGTCTTCTCTTTGTAATGTTGTTAATGCAGAGTGCTACTATTACTGAAATTGAACCTAAAAATGTTATCAAGCATTAAAAGATGAAAATTGGATTAATGCTATGCATGAGGAACTTAATCGCTTTGAAAAGAATTATGTTTGGACACTAGTTCCAAGGCCTGATGATGTCAATGTCATTGGAACCAAGTGGATTTTTAGAAATAAACCGATGAGTCCGGTAACATTGTTAGAAATAAAGCTAGGTTAGTTGCACAAGGGTATACACAAGTTGAAGGTATTGATTTTGATGAAACATTTGCACTGTTGCTAGGATAGAATCTATTAGATTATTGCTAGCAATTGCATGTTTTATTAAAATTAAACTTCACTAAATGGATGTTAAAGCTGCATTTTTAATGGCATTTTGTTAGAAGAAGCATATGTTGAACAACCTAAGGGATTTGAAAACCCACAATATCCTCGATCATGTTTATAAGCTAAAGAAAGCATTGTATGACCTAAAACAAGCTCCTAGAGCATGGTATGATAGACTTATCTGACTTTCTTTTGCAATTTGGTTTTATTAGAGGAATTGCTGATAATACCTTATTCATCAAACAAACTGGAGAAGATTTACTAATTGCTCAAATATACGTTGATGATATAGTCTTTGGTTCAACTTGTGATAAAATTTTAAACAATTTTGTTGAAGCAATGACTCGCAACATTTGAGATGAGTATGGTTGGGGATCTAACAAGAAAAAAATGGTATTTTCTTCTCACAAAGCAAATATGCTAAAAACTTAGTGAAAAGGTTTGGTTTGAAAAAATCTAAGGTAATGAAAACACCTATGGGATCTACACGAAATTTGTGTAAAGACAACATCGTATAGATCCATGATAGGCGATCTTCTTTACTTAACTTCTAGTAGACCAGATATCATGTATAGTGTTTTTGTTTGTGCTAGGTACCAAGCATGTCCAAAGGAATCACACCTGAATGTTGTTAAGAGAATCATAAGATATGTTGCAGGTACAAGTGATCTAGGCGTTTGGTATACAAAGGATACAAATAGCACACTTGTGGGATATAGTGATGCCGAGTGGCCTGAGATATAGGTGATAGAAAAAGTACGAGTGGTGGCTGTTTCTACATGGGAAACAACCTGATTTCATGGCATAGTAGAAAGCAGAACCGTGTTTCACAATCCACCGCAAAATCGGAATACATCGCAAAGAGGGAAGTTGTTGTACACAACTTCTATGGTTGAGTAAGATGTTTCATGATTGTGGTATTAAAAGTGATATTTTAACTGTGTATTGTGATAACACTAGTGCTATTAATATTTCGAAAAATCTTGTACAACATTCACTCACTAAGCACATTAGTATAAGACATCATTTTATAAGGGATTTAGTAGAGAAAAATATTGTTATGTTCGAGTATGTACCCACCGAAAATCAATTTGCTTTGATATTTTCACTAAAGCTCTTGACCATGACAGATTCTCATTTTTGAGAAAATCTCTTGGTTTGTGCACTATCTAAATAAAGTTAGATAGATGTTGTTACAAATGTTGTAACATATGTGACAACATCACGGGTACAAAGTGTGTAATTTGATTAATTTTTGGACTTTTCTTGATTAATTAATTCCTCTCGAAAAATGAATTTGAATCATAATTGATGTTGTATAGATATAAAGAGGTCTTACACTTCTCAAATGCAATTGAAAAGAAAATTAGAAAGAAAAATCACTCAAGATGTACTAATTTACTGAGTAACTATGGAGCACGGAGTTCGCTACTACGATGTCTTCTTTTCAAAAGGTGATTAGTAATACATCAATATGCTCACATATCCATTGAGTAACTATGGGGCACAGAGTTCGCGACTACGATGCACTCTTTTGAAAAGATGGATCAGTGTGTGATTAAAAGTGCTAGAAAAACTGAAAAATTATTTATTTGCAACATTAGAAAATTTTTCTAAGGAAAAACCAGTGTTGAAGTGTGTGTTCCAATTTTGAGTACAACATCGGTAGGTTTAGAATTTATTATAATTTGTGTAATTAATTAATTATGTTTAAGTTCTTAATTTGTCTAGGTCATACACTAATCTCACTACTACCTTAATTTAGATAATGTCGTGTAGTATTTTTTAATTAATTAGATTAATTAATTTAATTTTTTTCTCGAAGTTTTTTTACCCATGATTTTATCCCTAAATTTTAGGAGATCATGGATTTAATGTTTAAACCACCTAGGTTCTAATTTATTCCAGAATTTTTTTGTGGGTCTATACTAATAACCGTAACTTTATTTTCTCTATATAATTCTCAAAATTATGCTGCTCCGAATACTAAAGCATAGAAGTGATCAACTGTTCATTATTTTCGAAATTTTGCATAAGAGTTCAGTTTTTATCTTCATTTGTCAACTTAAATTGAATATTTTAATACTCTATTTAAGTGGAAATGACAGAAACCCAAATGACTCACACATTCAAACTTCTCCCTCAAACGAAACCTCACTAAACTCACAATCAAACCTCAATTTGCTCACCGAAATGACTACAAATCCTAATGCCGCGATTGTCGAATCATCCACTACCACATCACCTCCTATGCCTTTGATCGATGCTTACCCTCCGAACATTCACATACCCACCGAAGCATCGAGCGCACGGGTAGAAAGCATCGCTCAAAATCTTGCCCAAAACCTGAAAGGGGCACCAAGCGTACTGAGGTCACAATCGGCTCACTAACGGTTGATGTGTCTCAATACCTCACCACTCAAACCGACCCTACTCCTACACCTACTCCTGCCTCGAAACCCTCAATCTTCCACAAAGAGAAGTTGATTTTGCTGCAATTGCTGCAGAGTATGTCAAGCAGGGACACCACAATGGAGGATGCACCCATCGTTGAAACCAAAGCAAAGGGAAGAGCCCACTTGCCGAGGAGGAGAACATTTCGAGCACACCGACTCATCCATGTCAAAGGACTCATAACCGATGGAGCTTGCCGCTACCGTTAAGGCCGCAAAGGGGAAGAGGAAGAGAAGCCCTCCATCGGTTGCTCCAAAACCAAGGAGGAGACCGGGACGTGTGTTTACGAGGTTGATTACTCAGAATCATCAAGGAAAAAGAAGCCTACTATGGGTTCGATTGCAAATGAACCGGTTAAGGTATTCTCCGACTCGATTGCGAAAATTCAGACAAGCAAAGTGGTGAACAGTGTTGATACAGATGATGGTGATTTGATGAGAATATACCACCGATTGAGCTGAAAATGAAGCAAGAAAGGTGATCTAAGAAGAAACATGACAAAGGTTGTACCCGATGCTAGAACAAGTGCAAAGAAGCACCTAATCCAGATGACAACGGTGATGAATCTTAGGAGAAATCAGCGAAGAATCGATCATTCTCGAGAAAGATACTCGATTCTCAAATTCCCGTTGGTCATGAGAATGATAGTGAACTTGAGGATTCTAGTGATGATTCGTATGCCGAAACTTTTGATCAAAGAGTTACTAGGTTAAGTAATAGGAAATTGTTGATTGAAAGAAAGATTGATGTTGCTGAGTTTGAGTCTAAGGGGTTGGTAAGATACTTAGAAGAAAGAATGTTAGGTTAGAAAAAGTTTTGATGAGTTAAAAAGGATCAACTCGGATGATCGACGACTTCGAAAAACAGTGAGGTGAAAATCCAAAGACTAGGCTTATCGGACTAGGAAGAACTGGATAAGTCACCGAGGTCCGAAAAGATGGAGGTCATCCGGAGACAAGCTCAAGTCAAGTCATCTGCAGGAGACGATTATGAAGAGCTACGATGAGGTCAAGACAAGCCGAGTAGAATAAGAAAGACAAGTCTTCACCAAGTCACCGCAGCATTTACTAATGGAAGATCGGTGAAGATAAGAAGCAGCTTATCAAGATTAAGTTTGTTAGGCGCTTTTAGTTTGTTACAACCGACTAACAAACTAACTGTCTTTCCGGACTTATAAATAGGTCTAGGCATAACTTTATTTTATAATTAGAATAATCAAAACGAATTAATTCTGCATTTTTTTCAAAGCTTTCAAAAGTTCACACAAGTTTTCAAAGAAATTTTTCAAAAGTTTCAAGTGTTTATAGAACACTTTTTTCGTACATCTTCAACATCCTTCTTTCACTTTGTAAAAGTTAGATTTTCCGTAAAAGTTTAGGAGTTTGAAGATAGTTTGAAGATCTGAAGATCATTGTAAAAGTTGTAAGTTGTACGTTGGAAAGTAAGTAAGTAGTAGAAGAGACCCTTCTTCGAGTTGAAGAAGGAGAGTGGATGTAGGATCGGTTAGACCCAAACCACTATAAACCGTTGTGTTCTTTATTGCTTTTGTTTACTTATCTGTTCTTATTCAATTTCAACTTCTAATCAAAGTTCATTTTCATAATTAAAATCGACTAGTTATTAGTTTGCTTTTGATCCGGTTAAAATTGAGTTTAAATTCGACTTCCGTTGTGTAAACTTTGGTGTCTTGAATTAGTTTTCTTGATTTGAAAAAGTTGAAAAATCTATTCTACCCCCTTCTAGATTATTCCTAGAAGGTCATACAAGTTTCTCTTTGTAATACTCAACTAGTGGGACCAACAAGTGGTATCAGAGCGGTGTTAAGTTGTTACGATATTGATTTTAGGTCTTGATAAAGATTCTGAAATTGTTTCTTGATCATCTTCTTCATCTTCATTTTTCTAACCTTGCTACTAACAAGTTTATGTTGAAGTTTTCTTGTTTTATCATGTCATCTCGTAAAAGGCAAGAAGTCTAGGAGCTTACCCGAACTTTCAATTGAAGAATATGATTACTGGAAATTCAGGATGGAAAACCATCTAAAGGACATTCATGACAGAATGGAGGAAGTTCTTAAAGAAGGACCCATCAAATTCTATCATGGAGGGACCAACGATGGTACTGCTGCAATGAGACTAGAGTCGACAAGAAAAGATGAGTTTTGAGCCGACTAGTGATGAAAGGAAAATTCACAACTTAGACCAAGTGGCTAGGACGGAAATTATAGAAACTATTAGTAAAGATTGGATTGAAAAGGTCAAGAGGTGTAAATCGGCTAAGGAGATGTGGGCGAGACACTTGCAAATGTGTGTGAAGGTTCTGACCAAGTGAAAGAAAACAAGTTGCAATCTGTGTTACATGTGTTTTGATACGTTTAAGATGAAGGAGAACGAAACAAGAGATCACTTGGGATGTGAGATTAACCAATCTTCTCAATAAAGCAATGGATTTAGGAAAGAATTATTCAAAAAGAGATTAACAATAAAATATTCAGATCTTTGACCAAGAGATGGAGAGAGAAGTCAAATATCCTTAAAGCAACCCAAAACTTATCATCTATTACTCGTCATACTTTATTTTCTCATCTAAAAGCTTTGGAATATGATATCTAGATAGAAGATGAGGAAGACGAGATGGAGTCAAGCACCTCGTCCAAGTCTGTTGCTTTTATCAACAAAGAAGACAATACACCAAATTTGAATCAAGAGGAGCCGACTTATCTCTTAAGGAGCAGATGGTATTGCTCACCAAAAGGAATGATAAATTGAGAATGAAATATAAACGTAATAAGCCGAGATTTGCAGGAAAGGATAGATCCGGATCGGGATCAAGAAGAAAAGAGGATGATTCAACCGATGATGATAAAAAAGAGCTGCAAGAAGGTTCGTATCACTGTAAAAGGAATCCTACCACCCTAAGTCGGATAGGGTGATACTTGTTATACTTATAACAAGCCGTGTCATTTTAGCTATGATTGTCCCCACAGACTCCTAAGGAACGAGAAGAGAAAAGAAAGAATTTGCAGATCAAAGAGCCCTTCTCGCTGAAGAAAAAGAATCAAGAAAGTCATCGTCATCTTCATCATCCTCATCCGATTTTAGATCGACGATGAAATTTGTCTTATGACCAAAGAGGTAGTATATTACTCTTCTTCTCGATAATGATTCATATAAATCTGTTTCAAATAATGACCAAACTGTTATTCAAGGATTATTGAAAGATTTAAAGATGTCTCGAATGCTTATAAACAATTAGAGACAGAAAATTTGACTTTAAAAGATCGATTGATTCTAGTCAAAGGTAAGCGTGTTGTGAACTACTCGAGTCCGAGGAAACATTCAATGGGGAATGTTTACCTCAGCCGAGGCTAGTACATCAGCCAGTTTGTCTGAAAGACTAGAAAATGAATTAAAATCTTTAAAAGACAAATTTGAAATGGTTTGTACTGAGAATAAGTTAATTAAGAAGGACAATGAGAAGCTTATCTTCAAAATGAGCCACCTTAATAACTCACGGTCGATTATAGACCACATCTTTAGCACTTCACAAAAATCCCATGATAAGACAGGTCTTGGTTATGATAAGAATAATAAATCAGGTGTTCAAAACCAAGGAAATTTGTGAAGGCATCTCGAAACTTCAAAAGAAATTTAAATTGGTCCTTGGAAACCACTTAGTCGGATAACGATCGTATCTCCCACCAAAACCAAAATTCAGCCGAGAACTCCAAATCGACTAGAGGGTTCCAAGAACTAAGATAAGAAGAAATTCTTATTACAGCTTCTTTTGAGGAGAAGCAGATGCTATCCCACTATTCCTAAGTTCAAGAAAGTCTCTAAATCAATACAATAAACTATCATTTAAATGTGATGTATTGTAGACAGATTTGGTAGACAAATCAAATCTGATTTATTATTGAACAATGAAATGTTTGTTTGGTTACCCAAAGTGTTTTTTCACCTTCAAGGACCCAAGATCACTAGGGTACCTCATACCTGATCTGTTCTACAAGATTCACAGGACTATCACTTAAGGAGGAGATTCTAGCTTCAATTTGGTATATAGACAAAGTGGCTTCACAAAGATATGACTTGTAACAAGAAGCTTTTATCAAACTTCCAAAATATTGATGGTCCTAGAGTTCTTTTTGGAGACAACAATTGTGGACAAACTAAGGGAGTTGGTACCTTGATTATAAGGGATGTCCAAGTATCTAAGGTGTATTTTGTAGATGGTTTAAAGCATAATCGTTATATGTTTCTCAACTCTGTGACAAAGGTTTTCTTGTAAAATTTTCTAAAGACAAGTGTGATATCTTAGATAGCTCCTCTCGACAAGGTGCTTCTAAGCGGCTTGGACATGGTAATGTCTATGTGGCTAACTTTAATAGTTGCCCCAAAGATACATGTCCGGTAGCTAAGGGTGGAGATGACCTCACTGGCTATGACACAAGAGGCTTAGTCATCTGAACTTCAAAACCCTTAGTAAGTTAGCTAGAAAGAATCTTGTTAAAGGACTACTCGAGAAATTATGCTCTACTGATCTCGAAGTATATGTAAGACACAACAAAGTTATCGAACCCAAAGGAACTAAGTCGAGCAAGGATCCCTAAAGCTAAGAGTTGGCATGGTATTATAGAGTCGGGCTCGGGTATGCAAAATTAAATCGAAATTAAACAACTAAGAATAATCAACTAGCAAATTTCCAAGAGATAACTATATGAGAAAAATGTGTTCGGTGCAAATCACCAAGGAATCCTTAATTACGAATGTTGGTCCCGGAGAGTTGAGATGATTAATACCTTGAGTAAGCTTTCTAGAACAAAATCTAGAAAGGGGGTTTGAATAGATTTTGTAGATTTTTCAAATCTTTCAAAACTAATTCAAAGAATCGATTAAGCACAATGATTAAGATTAACTTCTCAACTTCTTATAAGATCAAAAGCAAGGTTGAAATACCGATTTTAGTTATGATTAAAATTAACTCTTGATAAAACCCGATTGTAAAATAGACAGTAAAATTAAAGAAAGCAAGAAATAACACTGTGATTTATAGTGGTTCGGATTTTAAAATCCTACATCCACTCTCCTCCTTCAATTTGAAGAAGGGACTCTACTTATCGCTTACTTTCTCACTTTCACTTACAACTTACAATCGGTACAATTCTTCGAATCTTCAATCTCCTAGACTCTCCTTCTAGAAATCTAGCTATTACAAGTGTATATTGGATTTTGAAGATTATCGGAAAAGTGTTCTAAAACACTTAGAACTCTTTGAAACTCTCCGAAACTCTTGTGAAAAGATTGTGAAATCGAGTAGTGAATTGTGTAAATCTAATATGCATAAGTGATCTCTATAAAAATGAAAAACCTAGACCTATATATAAGTCTGAAGACAGCTTAGTTTGTTAGTTAGTTCTAACAAACTTGAAACCGCTTAACAAACTTAATCTTGAAAACCGCTTAACACCTCGGCTGATTCTTCCTACTGCTGCGGTGACTTGGTGAAGATTAGCCTTTCTTATTCTACTCGGCTTATCTTGACCTCGCCTCGAGCTCTTCATATTTGTCTCCCGCAGATGACTAGACTTGAGCTTGTCTCCAGATGACTTGTCATTCCTCGTCTTCACCGACTTGAATTAATCGACCTAGTCCTGATCGCCCGTACTAGAACTTAGTCTTCGATTCTACATCATAGTCTGCTCATCTCGGGCAGTCTTTTTAACTCATCAAAACAATCTCGATCTAACAATTTCCCCCTTTTTGATGAAGTTAAAACCTACAAGAAAGAGACACACTCACAGTGAAGTTAGTTTAGAGTTTATCAAGATCAATAGATAGGTATCAAAGTACATTTTTCACATTACAAATGATTTATTCACATATAAAAACTTTAGATCTTTTAGACTTAAAAACTTAGAAAACCAAATGAGTCTTCAAGACTTAGTTAAAAATTTTGAAAACATTTTTAAGTCTCGAGAGAAAAAATTCTCGATGACTTTTACTTAAGAAAATTTTAAGTCTTTTTTAAAAAAACTTTAAGAAATTAATACACATAAAATGAATCAAACAAGTATATTCACATTGAGTCTACAAAGATTACAGATGAGAAGATAATAGAAAAGTAGAAATAAAGAAAAGAAAAATCCTGTTTCTATTAATCTTCCCACCGATCTTCATCTCGGTATCATCGGCCCAATTGAATACCCGACTCCTAAGCCGCTTTATATCCTCCTCTTGAGTGAGTCCAGATTCAGCCTCCGCCTTCTTCAAAATACCCTTTACCCGGGCCTAGGTCCAGTGGATCCATCTCGATTTCCCGGCAGGATGGCATACTCAAAAGCCGGAGAGATCGTTGACGTTGAACTCTACATCGGCTTCTTCTAGCAGACGATGATAGAACTCAAGATCTACCTTCTCCATCCACTCATGCCAAGCTAACTGGATCTTGCTGAGTTGCTCCGGGGCCCTTGAGAATATACAAGTATATCCACATACCCTCCAGATTCTTGTCTTTGTACTCACCTGCATATTTCCCACAAGCCAGACTTAGGAGGAGCAGATGTGTTGTGGAATGGCCTGAACTTTCCACCGCCTTGATCTTTGATTAACCATTTGCGCCAAGCAGTTGCTCCAAAAGACGTTGGAGTCTTTCTTCTTCCTCTGCTTCTTCTTTTCTTTTCTTGCCAAAATATTCCATCTCTCTCTTAATCCTTTTGATCTGTTCTTCCGAGAGATTGGAATAATCAGCCTTCCTCTTACCTTTCCCTTTAGCAAGCACTCGGGATGATTTGGTGATCTGGGCTCAGTGATCGCTACTTCCTTTCCCTTCCCCTTGGCTCCTTCGATTCGGATCCTTTAAACCGAGCCAAGAGCTTCTCCGACCTTTCCTCCACTTCTTTCCTCCTCTTCTCCTCATCCTCTTTCAACGCTTCCTCCAGTTGACTCACCTCACCGAGAGCAACCAGCTCATCGATTTGATCCGAGCTTCCTCCCCGGCTGCCTCCGTGATCACCGTGTTGGCCTTCATGCCCACTTCTTTTCTCGGTCTCCTCGACCACACTGTGAGGGCTAGTCTCTTCTTTTCTTCACTTTTTCCCCTTTTTTAACTTCAGCAGCCAAGTCTGAAAGTTTTGCATCTAGAGTGTTGCACTTGACCTCGAAGTCCGAGTGGTCTACACCAACTCATTCACCACTAGCTGATTGTATCCCATAACCTCCTCCTTCAACGCCCTCGCCTCCTCCTCCATTGATTTCACTTTACCACCAAAGACAGAGTTAGTGACATTTATGATTTTATCGTACAATGTTACCTCAACTTCCTTCATGCCGCTAGCATAGTGTCCATAGCTTTTACCATCCTCCTCGTCTTTCTTTCCATCTTCCTTCGGAATGTAGCATTGACTTTCTTCTCGACGAGGGATAGAATAGAGGATATGGCTGTGGTGGGGCTCAGATCGTTGTCTTCATCCTCGCTTGAGGAGTCGACGTGGAAAGTATTTGTTCTGGTTGGGGAGATGGAAGAGGAATAGATTGTGTTTGAATAGTTGGAAGAGAGGAGTAAGATATTATCGGGAGTGGAGATGATTGGACTGTGGGGAGAGGAATTTGTTCAGATGAAGGTGGGGGTGGGATTTCGGGTGGTGGTGAAGATGGTAGAGGTGGGAGTTGAGTTTGGACCGTTGGGATTTGGATTGTAGGTGTTGGAGAGGCTCGGGATACCAGCCGGGATACCCCTTCATCGCCTATTTGACCGGTGGGAGATCAGCCGAGGCAAAGGCTCGAAATGCCAGCCGAGGCATTTCTTCATTGCAGGAATGGAAGATAAGGAAGGAGATGTGGAAAGACTTGTACCGCCTCGTAAATTGGGAAAGAACAGCTTCATCGGTTGGGGAGAAAGGAGCCTCCCGTTGACCAACCTCGGCCGCTATCTCGAAGGACCGGAACCTCCTCTCGTAGCAGGTAGATGGATCTATCTCGATGTTCGAGCTACCAGACTTGGTGGATCCTTGAGCTCTGGGCTGCTCTGCCTTGGTCTCCTTACCAAGGGAATTTCGCTTCCTCTTCTTCCTCTTCATCTCAAGCATCCTTGGCAGGAGCAGCAGATGAGCTTTCCCCTTCTTCTTTCCGAGGCTTTCACCAGCCTCCTCTTCCTCCTCTCGAAACATCCTCGGGACAACAAAGCACTGCTTTCAAGAGGTTGGACTTGAGGTGCGACCTCACCGCCGCTGTTCCATGTCCCTCTGCTTTCGACCTCCACCGGTGCCACCTCAATTTGTTCACCGCTGGACCTCGTCCCTCTCAACACTGCAGCCTCGCCACCTCTGCAACTCCGGGCCGCCTCGTACTCATCATCCGAGTCTGGAACTCCTCCCGATCTGTCATCCTTTGTGAGGATGCCCTTCTGCTTTTGAATACTTTTAGTGCCTATTCTCCGCCGCCTCCCTATTCAGCCCTTCAATTAAAACTGTGATTTTATTGAAGAGACCGACTGTCAAGTAGGAACCCAGCCTTTCTCGCATTTGACTTGAAAGTCAATCGCTTCTTCTCCTCCCCGAGCTTGAACAACAAAGCAAATCCACCCAATTCACTTCCACACCATCTAATATGGCTCGCATCACGCACAACTGGGTTTGGTTAACCCATCATGTGAGCTCGCTCACCCAAAGACCGCCTTCGTAACCACCGTCATCGCAAACCTATATTTTCTTCTCAATAGGTTCTTCTTCGTATCCTCGCGAGTTCCCCTCAGTAACTAACCCTCGCCATCATATCGAAGGATTCTTCCCAACTATCCTCCTTATACGTCAATGGATTTACTCCCTCCATTGACGTGTCAAATATCCTGGCAATGTTTTGCCCGAATAACTCGATGTAGTCCCATCCACAGACGTATCAAACCCATCCCGGGTATCCTCCATTCTAGCCAAAAACTCTGCACCCAAGTAAATCCATGATTGTTTTGAGGAGACTTCATTGAAAGAAAACCTCTCGAGTTGTGAGGCTTCAAGAAGGCGAAGAATCTCTGCAGATTCTGGATCATTGGTGGTTTCAAAATCAACATACATTTCCGCTTTCAAACGGTTTTGAAATATTCCTCATTCATTTTGAAGTGAGAAATATTTGTGGAAATGTATGTGGGTTTATAAGTTTTGGTAGTTTTTGAAGAAGATGCCATTGGAAATTTTGTAAATTTGTAAAGGGTTTGATAAAATATGTAGGTTTTCCGAGTAAGGAAAGAAAAAGTTTTAGGGAAGAAGAAGATGTATTTATAGGGGGAAGATTGGAAAGAGAAACCGCCATTTTTGAAAATATGAATTAATCTCAGCCATTTATTCAAAAAGTTTTTACCGAGTATTAATCAACGGTTAAAAACAAAGATAAACGATTAGGATTCAGCGCGTGAATTGTAATCGCCTTCGAATGCGTAAATAGTTACTTTATAGATTGTTGATTTGACCGATATAGGTTACTTTACTCGAGAAGTAAGTATACCCGACGCCACCATGTGCTAACTTACTTCAACCGAAGGTTTACTAAACAGATGGGTTTGAAACAGATCGCCTTAAAATGTATAAGTTTTAGAAAGTCATCTCGATAGAGTAACTCGTCTCGATCCCGAAAACCAACAATTTAAATGTAACTTTTTTTAGCATTTTTCAAATCAAGTTTAAACAAAACATATTCAAATACTTTTCTAAAACATATTTTTGAGAAGAAAAAAAAATAGACTCAGTTTAAGAATGAAGAAATTTGAATAAAGGAATGAAACAAGTGTTATCCGAGACTGTTCTCGCAAAGACATAAACTTACAAGAAACCATCGAAGCTTAAGGTAAATCGATAGAATGTTAATAGTCATCTGCTTTCTACGTAAGTTCAATGACTATTATGTCCTTGTCTCGATTTACTAAATGTCGCACAAGTAATTATCAATTCGTATAAGGTCAATATGACTAATCCTTGATTCTTGATTCCTAAGAGGAGATCAATGATATCGCCTACTGATTGCCCTTTGACACATATCTAGTCTCGATAATTCTTTCTAGACATTAATTTAAGGAAAAGAAAATGAATAAGGAAACAAATGCACACAATTAGAAATCAGCTAAAGATGCATCAAGTAATCCTAATTCTAAACACATTTCTTTGAACCTAGACTCACTAATGGTTTTGTAAGAATGTCACTTTTTGTGATTCAAAGTGGCAATTTTCTCAATTCTAATGTCATTCTTTTCAACATGATCCCTAATGAAATGATGCCTAATATCTATATGCTTGCATCTAGAATGTAAAACAGGATTGTAAGTCATTGCTATTGCACTATTACTATCACAAGAAATAGGAACAAATTGATGTTTGAATATTATAGTCTCTAAGTTGACTAATCCAGAGAAGTTGAGAGCAACAACTTCCAGCCATGTACTCACTTCGGTTGTGGAGGTGGCAACAGATGTCTGCTTCTTAGATAACCAAGAAATTAATTTGTTGCCTAAAAATTGACAAGTTCCGGAAGTGGATTTCCTATCAATCTTACATCCTCCAAAGTCCGAATCTGAATATCCTCGTTAGCTCAAAGTTGTCATCACCGGGTACCATAACCCTACTTGCAAGGTTCCTTTGAGATATCTAAGAATTTTCTTAGGTCTCCGGATGAGTTTTCTTGGGATTAGATGGAATCTTGCACATACCCCAACCGCAAAGGCTATATCCGGCCTACTTGCGGTGAGATAAAGAAGAGATCCAATCAGTCCACGATACTCGTTGCATCACGGGTATCCCCGCTCATCCGAATCCATTGAGAAGTTAGTTGCCATAGGTATTTTGACTTCTCTCGCTAGTAGTCATTCCAAATTTCTCAATCAGATCCTTAGCATACTTAGATCGATGTATAAATATACCCTTACTCATCTGCTTTAATTTGTAAGCCTAGAAAGTATGTCAATTCTCCCATCATTGACATTTCAAACCTCGTTCTTCATGAGAATGCTAAACTCTTCACATAATTTCAGATTAGGTGAACCAAAAATTATGTCATCTACATAAACTTGAACTAGTAAGATGTTGCCATCTACTTCCTTTCTAAACAAAGTTCTATCAATCTTACCTTTGGAAAAACCATTTGATGTCAAGAAATCAGATAGAGTATCATACCAAGCTCGGGAGCTTGTTTTAGTCCATATAGAGCTTTGTTGAGTTTATAGACCTTGTTATTGATCTTAAACCCGGGAGGCTGCTCTACATAGACCTCTTCAAGTAACACACCATTAAGAAAAGCAGACTTAACATCCATTTGAAAAACTTTGAAAGACTTATATGCAAAGAAATGCCAAGAACAATCTTATTGCCTCTAATCGCAATCGGAGCATAGGTTTCATCATAGTCTATTCCCTCGCATCGTGAATAACCTTGTGCAACCAGTCTTGCCTTATTTCGAACAATAATATTGTTCTCATCTGCTTTATTTTTAAACACCCATTTGGTGCCTATAATCTTTCTGTAAAGGTCTTTCCACTAGATCCCATACATGTTGTCTTTCAAACTCGATGCAGCTTCTTCCCGCATGGTTGTTATCCATTGGGTCCGATAATGCTTCTTCAATAGACTTGGGTTCAAGAAGCGATACATAACAAGCTGAAAAGACTTTCGCAGTCTAACATCATTCGTGTCCGCACACTACTAGATGGGTCTCCTATAATCTGATCAGATGGATGATAGCTTCTCATCCTTTTGCCTATATGAGGAGAAGTATCCTCATCTTGAGTCTCGGTCGGCAACTCATCTCGACTCAACCTCACCTGACATTCCTTCATCACCGACTCGTGCCGATCACCGATGTCAAAGGTGTCCGATTCGAAGGAGTCTCGATCGAAGTTGTCTTCCGATTATCAGATGGGGATTCTTCTTCATCCGATTCTCGAGTCAAGAGTAGGTAGATAAATAGTTCTATGTTTAGTCTTGGATAATTCAATTTTATCTAGATTTTCGTAAATTTGATTCACTTTATCTCGAGAAGGAATACAACTCATCAAAAACAACATGAGGAGTTTCCTCCACACAAAGGGTTGTCTTGTTAAAAACTCTAAATGCCTTTGAAGTATTAGAATATCCCAAGAATATTCCATCACCGCTTTAGCATCAAAAGTTCTTAACTTAGATTTCCCATTGTTATGAATGAAACACTTACAACCAAAAGCTTTGAAGTATGAGATCCTTGGAATCTTACCCTTCCAAATCTCATAAGGAGTCTTACCCTTATCTTTGACAACTAAGCATACGTTTCGAGTATAGCAAGGTGTGTTGATAGCTTCACCCGAGAACCTATGAGGGGTATTATACTCACCAACATGCTCTCGGGGCCGCTTCTTTCAAAGTTCTATTCCTTCTTTCAACCACTCCATTTTGTTGAGGAGTTCTTGCTGAAGATGTCTCATGTAAAATTCCAAACTCATTGAAGAAGTTAGATAAACAAGAATTCAAAAATTCATGCACTTTATCACTTCGATTTTAATAATATTAACTCCTTCTCATTCTCGAATTTGTATGCAACAGATCAGGGAATCTTGTTTACGATCTCATTTTTCTTGAAAAGAAATATAACCCAAGTGTATCTAGAGAAGTCATCTACTACAACAAGAGTATATTTCCTTCCACCGAAGCCGAGAGGTGTAACAGGTCCAAACAAATCCAGATGAAGGAGTTGCAACACTCTTTCGGATGAGGAGGAGTTAATACTCTTAAATGAGTGTCTAGGCTGTTTACCTTTTTGACAAGCATCACATTTAAGATCAGTTGATAAAAGTTTTTCAGGTAATCCCTTAACAAGGTTCTTTTTAGCTTACTTACTAAGGGTCTTGAAATTCGAGATGACTAAGCCTTTTATGCCATAGCCGGTGACATTTTCTCCACCCTTAGCCATCGACAAGTATCTTGAGAACAACTATTAAAGTTGGCCACATAGACATTACCCTGTCTCAAGCCGCTTAATAGTACCTTATCTGAGGAATTATCCAAAATATCACATTTATCCCTTGAAAATTTTACAAGAAAACCTTTATCACAAAGCCGAGAAACAGATAACAAATTATGTTTCAAACCTTCAACAAAATATACCTCGAGATAGAATATCCTTGATAATCAAAGTACCTATACCTTTAGTCGACCACAATTATTATCACCAAATACAACTCTTGGACCATCAATACTTTGAAAATTTGATAATAGCTTCTTGTTATGGGTCATATGTTGTGAACACCTTGTCAATGTACCATATTGAAGCTAAAATCTCTTCCTTAAGTGATGATCCTGTGAATCCTCGTAAAGCAGTTAGTTTTGAGGTACCCTAGTGATCTTGGGTCCTTTTGGGTCAAGAATCACTTTAGGAATCCAAACAAACATCTCATCTGCAGACAACAAGTCGACTCAGATTTTCTACCAAATCTGTCTACAATAATATCATTTTTAAATGACAACTTGTTGTATTCAGATTGAGTAATTATCCTAAACTTAGGAAATGTAGGATAGCATTTGCTCCTTCCATCAAAAGAATTATAATAAGAAAATCTTCTTATTTTGGTTCTTGGATTCCTTCTAGTGCTGATAGGAATTCTTCGGTTGAATTCTTGGTTTTGGTGGAAGTTGTAGTCCTTATCCGACTAGTTGGTTTCCATGGACCAATTTTAATATCCTTTGATTGAACAGATGCTTTCACAAATTTCCTAGGTTTTTGAACATCCGATTTATTGTTCCTATCATAACCAAGTCCTCGTCTTATCATGAGATTTCGGGAAGTATTAAAAATATGATCTATTACCGATTGTGAATTATTAAAGTGACTAATTTTGAGGACAAGCTTCTCATTGTCTTTCTTAATTAATTCATTTTCAGCAGATTACTTCAAATTTATCTTTTAAAGTTTTCGGTTCATTTTCTAACCTTTCGTAAGCTGGTTGATGTATCAAGCTTGATCTGATGAAAACATTCCCCCTTGAATGTTTCCTCAGTCTCGCTGTTAATCACTGCTTGCCTTTATTTAGAATTTGAATGCGATCCTTTAAAAATAAATTCTCTGTCTCCACTGTTTATAAGCAGCTAAAGATGTCTTTAAATCTCTCAATAATTCATGTATAACATTTTGGTCATGATCGGATGCAGATCGACAAGAATCATTATCCGAAGATGAATAGTAGATTACCTCATTAGCCATGAGACAGATCTCATCATCTCGATCCAAAATCGAGATGAGGATGATGAAGATGATGATGATTTCTTTGGCTCTTTTTCTTCACCAACAAAGCTCTTTGATCTCGCAAATCTCCTGTCTCTTTTCTTCCTCTTCTCTTCCCTTTCTTTAGGAGTCGATTGAGGACAGTCATAGCTGAAATGTCCCGGCTTGTTGCAAGTATAGCAAATGTCACTCCTATCTCGATCTGGGGACTGGAAGTATTTCTTCTAACAGTGATCTGTATCTTCTTGTCTCGGCTCTTGTTTTTGTCATCATACGAAGATTTGTCTTCCTTCCTATCTCGATCTGGATCTTTGTCTATCTCTACCTGCAAATCTCAATTTATTTCTCTTATACTTCATTCTCAATTTATCATACCTTTTTGTAAGTAAAGCCATCTGCTCTTTCAAGGATAGATCAGCTCCTACACCTTTGTTGACACCTTGTCTTCTTTCTTGACAAAGGCAACAGATTTGGATGAAGTGCTTGACTCCATCTCATCTTCCTCATCTTCTATCTGGATGTCATATTCTAAAGCTTTAAGATGAGAAAATAAAGTATGGTGAGTAATAGAGGATAAATCTTGAGTTGCTTTAAGGATATTGGATTTTTCTCTCCATCTCTTGGTTAATGATCTCGTAATCTTGTTGTTAATCTCCTTTTCTGAATAATTCTTTCCAAGGTCACCGCTTTGTTTAGAATATTGGTCAACCTCATATCAAACTCGATCCACGACTCATTTTCTTTCATCTTGAATGTTTCAAATGTATGCACATCGACCGTAGCTTGTTCTCCTTCACTTGGTCGTAACCTTCACAAACATTAGCTAAGGTTTGCCACATTTCTTTGGCTGTTTTACATCTCTTAACCTTCTCTATCCAATCTTTACTCGTAGTCTCTATGATTTCTGTTCTAGCTACTTGAGATGATTTTCCATCCTAAATTTCCAATAATCATACTCTTCAATTGAAAATTCAGCATTCCTGGACTTATTACTTTTACCTCGAAGACATGATGAAACAAAGACAAAATACTCCACAAAAGCTTATTAGTAGCACTGTTAGAAATGAAAGAAAATGAAGAAAATCAAGATTATTTCGAAATCTTGTTCAAGACCTAAAATCAATATCGTAATGACTTAACAACTGCTCCGATACCACTTGTTGGTCCCGTGAGAGTTGAGATGATTAATACCTTGAGTAAGCTTTCTAGAACAAAATCTAGAAAGGGGGTTTGAATAGATTTTGTAGATTTTTCAAATCTTTCAAAACTAATTCAAAGAATCGATTAAGCACAATGGATTAAGATTAACTTCTCAACTTCTTATAAGATCAAAAGCAAGGTTGAAATACCGATTTTAGTTATGATTCTCAAATTAACTCTTGATAAAACCCGGTTGTAAAATAGACAGAAAATTAAAGAAAGCAAGAAATAACACTGTGATTTATAGTGGTTCGGATTTTAAAATCCTACATCCACTCTCCTCCTTCAATTTGAAGAAGGGACTCTACTTACCGCTTACTTTCTCACTTTCGACTTACAACTTACAATCGGTACAATTCTTCGAATCTTCAATCTCCTAGACTCTCCTTCTAGAAATCTAGCTATTACAGTGTATATTGGATTTTGAAGATTAATGGAAAAGTGTTCTAAAACACTTAGAACTCTTTGAAACTCTCCGTAAACTCTTGTGAAAAGATTGTGAAATCTGAGTAGTGAATTGTGTAAATCTAATATGCATAAGTGATCTCTATAAAAATGAAAAACCTAGACCTATATATAAGTTCTGAAAAGACAGTTAGTTTGTTAGTTAGTTCTAACAAACTTGAAACCGCTTAACAAACTTAATCTTGAAAATCGCTTAACACCTCGGTGATTCTTCCTACTGTCCCGGTGACTTGGTGAAGATTAACCTTTCTTATTCTACTCACCTTATCTTGACCTCGTCTCGAGCTCTTCATATTTGTCTCCCGCAGATGACTAGACTTGAGCTTGTCTCCGGATGACTTGTCATTCCTCGTCTTCACTGACTTGAATTAATCCCCGACCTAGTCCGATCAGCCTTCGTACTAGAACTTAGTCTTGATTCTACATCATAGTCTGCTCATCCGGAGCAGTCTTTTAACTCATCAAAACAATCTCGATCTAACAACGAATCACACATGATCGGGGTTTCAAATAATGAGGGATAATAGGAGCTATCTAGCAAAATATCACATATCAACCATCCGGATAAGCCTAGGTTTAATATATCAAAT
Organism: Paraleonurus japonicus; assembly: GCA_030762865.1. Taxonomy (NCBI): domain Eukaryota; kingdom Viridiplantae; phylum Streptophyta; class Magnoliopsida; order Lamiales; family Lamiaceae; genus Paraleonurus; species Paraleonurus japonicus. The sequence goes on along the minus strand of CM061060.1, from coordinate 20,725,835 downwards.
AAGCACGTAAGATAGTTTAGAGACGACACCCTAAGTCTCCTCACTTAATCACAAGAGATAGAATCAAGCAATTAACGTATTCTAATGTAGGTTCTAATGAAAATTAACCAAGTCTCCTTATGTTAATCCAATATTGAATTCAATCACCAAACCAAGCCTAACACCTAAGCATCAACTTAATAAACCAAATCTCTTTGAGCAAATTAAATCAAGTAACAAAGGATCAAAACCTAATCTAGCAATCCAATCATGCAAATCACAATAGAATAATTAATCACCTCAATAAATGAAACACCCAATCACATAATCATCAAAATTAATTCATCCAAGGATCATCACACCCAAACACAAAAGGATTTAGCCAATCATCATGAATTGAAACAAACCCATGAAAATTGAAAGAATTGAGGAAGAAGAAAGCATAATAATTAAGAAATAATCCACTAAAAATTAAAAGAATAAGGTTTGATGTCACCTTGAATGTGAGAACACTTGAATTAATTCAAAATCTAAACCGAATTTGCAAGAAATTGAAATGGAATTCAAGAACACCCTAACTATGTGTGAATGTGTGTTCTTTCTCCTTCCCTCAAATCAAAACTGTTCTCCCACTAACTCACGCTGATTCCCCCTTTTAAAAATCTGATAGAGTGGTTGAATAAAAACGTGCTCACGTCTTTGCCTGATTTCTCGCCAGCCTCGAGTCGAGGTTCAGCCCTCGACTCGAGGGATCCCCTTTTCCGCCCCTTGACTCGAGGTTCCTCCCTCGAGTCGAGGCTTCGCAATTTTCGAATTCTTCTCTTTCCAGCCTAATCCCTCGACTCGAGGGCCTCTGCCTCGACTTGTGCTCGAGAGCAGGATTTTTTCTCGAGAAGGGCTTCGGCCCGACCCCCATTTTCGTCCGGTATGTTCATCTCTTCATCCTAAGAATGCCGGTAGTCTCGGTTTGGCCAAATTCCACCGATTTACTGTAAAATGGACGAAATACCTCAAGTGATACTTTTTAGACAAAATAGTGATACTCTACACATTTAAGCACAAAACTAACATTTTTATCACTTTTGCTCTAAAATAAAACCCAAAATCATGCATCACTTCTCTCCAATCAAAGTTAGCTAGAAAGAATCTTGTTAAAGGACTACCCGAGAAATTATGCTCTACCGATTTGTAGTGTGATGCATGTCAAAAGGTAAACAACCCAGACACTCATTTAAAAGTATTAACACTTCACCATTTGAAAGAGTTTTACAACTCCTTCATCTTGATCTGTTTGGACCTGTTTCACCTCTCACCTTTAGTGGAAGGAAATATACTATTGTTGTTGTTGATGATTTTTCTAGATACACTTGGGTTATATTTCTTTTCAAAAAGAATGAGATTGTGAACAAGATCCCCGATCTGCTTGCACAAATTCAAAATGAGAAAGGTGTTAATATTGTTAAAATAAGAAGTGATAAGGGCAATGAATTTTTAAATTCTTGTTTATCTAACTTTTTTAATGAGAGTGACATAGTTCATGAGACCTCATCGGCAGAACACCACAACAAAATGGAGTAGTTGAAAGGAGGAATAGAACACTCAAAGAAGCACCAGAGCATGCTAGCCGAATATGGAACCCCTCACAGTTCCGGCCGAGGCCATCAATACCGCCTGCTATACCTGCAGCAGTGCTTGCGCTTAAAAATAAGGGTAAGACTCCATATGAGATCTCGGAAGGGTAAGGTTCCAAGAATCTCATATTTTCGGGCTTTGGTTGTAAATGCTTCATCCATATCAATGGGAAGACTAAGCCGAGGACCTTTGATGCTAAGGCCGATGGAATATTCTTGGTATATTCTAACACATCTAAAGCCTTCAGAGTCTTCAACAAGACAACCCTTTGTGTGGAGGAAACTCCTCATGTGGTTTTTGATGAGATGCATTCTTTCTCGTATAAAGTGAATCAGATTACAAATGATATAGATAAAATTGAACTAACCAAAACTAAACATAGAACAGTCTATATGCCTAGTCTTGATTCAGATTTAGATGAAGAAGAATCCCCATCCGAAAATCGAGAAGGCAACCCCTCTCCGCACTCCATCCTGGGAGACACCCTTGACATCACCGGTGATCGGCCGTGGTCGGCCACCGAGTCTCAAGAGGAGGATCCTTCTACTCAAATAGGCAAGAGGATGAGAAGCTATCATCCAATCGACCGTGATCATTGGGAACCCATCCGAGTGTGCGGATACCACGAACTATGGTTGATTCCCAAAGTCCTGCTCAGCTATTATGTATCACTTCTCGAGCCTAAGTCTATTGAGGAGGCTTTATCGTATCCAAACCGGATAACAACCATGCAGGAAGAACTGCATCAATTTGAAAGACAAAATGTTTAGGAATTAGTGGAAATACCCTTACATAGAAAGATTATAGGCACCAAATGGGTGTTTAAGAATAAAGCAGATGAAAACAGCGTTATTGTTCGTAATAAGGCAAGATCGGTAGCTCAAGGTTACTCACAGTCTGAAGGGATAGACTATGATGAAACCTATGCTCTAGTTGCTAGATTAGAAGCAATACGGCTGTTTTTGGCATTTGCCGCTTATAAATCTTTCAAATTCTTTCAGATGGATGTCAAGTCTTCATTTCTAAATGGTGTGTTACTTGAGGAAGTCTATGTGGAGCAGCCTCCTGGGTTTAAGATCAATAACAAGGTCTATAAACTCAATAAGGCCCTATATGGACTGAAACAAGCACCTGTGGCTTGGTACGATACCTTATCCGAATTTACGATTTCAAATGGTTTTTCAAAAGGTAAAATAGATCGGACTTTGTTTAGAAAGGAAATAGATGGTAACATCTTGTTGGTTCAAATTTATGTAGATGACATTATATTTGGTTCACCCAATCTAACTCTGTGTGAAGAATTCAGTGTTCTCATGAAAAATAGGTTTGAAATGTCAATGATGGGTGAATTAACATATTTTCTAGGCCTGCAGATTAAGCGAGACGAGTAAGGGTATATTCATACATCGACTAAATATGCTAAGGATCTTATAGAGAAATTTGGGATGACTACTAGTAGGGAAGTTAAAATACCTATGGCAACTAACTTCTCTATGGATTCAGATGAGCGGGGATACCCACAGATGCAATGGAGTATCGTGGATCGATTGGATCCCTTCTCTATCTCACTACAAGTAGGTCGGACATAGCCTTTGCAGTTGGGGTATGTGCAAGATTTCAATCTAATCCCAAGAAAACTCATCTCGAGACCGCTAAGAAAATCCTCAAATATCTCAAAGGGACTTTGCAAGTTGGGTTGTGGTACCCATCTCGATGACAACTTTGAGCCGGCATGATATTCGACTGATTTTGGAGGATGTAAGATTGATAGGAAATCCACTTCAGGAACTCACAATTCTTAGGCAACAAATTAATTTCTTGGTTATCTAAGAAACAGACATCTGTTGCCACCTCCACAATCGAGATCGAATACATGGCACCGGGAGTTGTTGCTCTCAACTCCTCTGGATTAGTCACACTAAGGGATTATAATATTCAAACATCATCTGTTCCTATTTACTATGATAGTAATAGTGCATTAGCCATGACATACAATCCTCGTTACGCATTCTAGGTGTAAGCATATAGACATTAGACATCACTTCATTAGACATCATGTAGAAAAGAATGATATTAGGATAGAAAAGATAGTCACGAGAATCTCGGAGAGCAGACCTTCTTACAAAACCATTAGCTGAATCTAGGTTTAAAGAATTGTGTTTAGAATTAGGATTACTTGATGCATCTTTGGCTGATTTTTAAATTGCTTTTGCTTGCATCATTACTTGTTTTCCTTCCTTCTTTCTTTTCTTTAAATAAATATCTAGAAAGAATTGTCGACTAGATATGTGTCAAAGGACAATCAGGTAGCTGATATCATTGATCTCCTCATAGGAATCAAGAATCAAGGATTAGTCATATTGACCTTATCTCGACTTGATGATTGCTTATTCCGACATTAGGTAAATCAGACAAGGACACAATAGTCAGCCGATTCCTTCAAACAGATGACCATTGCATCCTATCTCGACTTACCTTGGTTACTAATGGTTTCTCTAAGTTGTGTATTTGCAGAAACAGTCACAGATCGATTGTTAGATCGGATAGAATCTACTCATCTGTTACAAACCTTCTCATCCGAATACCCCTCTTTAGTGTTCCCTTAAAATTTGTTTTCAAATAGATTCTCACAAATCATCTTTTCCTAAAAATTGTTTAGAAAAACTGATTTTGGAAAAATTTATCTCGAGTCTGTTTTGTTTTAAAAGAAAAAGTGTTTGTTTAAACTTGTCTTAAATCTTGCTAAAAGAAAAATTAAACCAAAGTTATTTTGAAAACCTGCATAAGGTCTTTTCTCGAGACGATTTCATAACCTTGTCTGCCTTGAAAATCCGTATGCAAAGAAAGGTAAACCTAGGTGACGTCGGGTATACTTACTTCTCTGCATAAAGTAACCCTACTTCGGTCAAATCAACAGTCTATAAAGTTAATTTTTACGCATTTCAAAGTCGAGTTATCTACACGCTACCGAATCCCAATCGCTTATCCCGATTTTAACCATTGATTCAACACAATAAATCATTTCAAATGAACGACTCGATTAAAACCCGCTTTCCAAACAGTTTCTCTTTCCAATTTTCCCACTTATAAATACATCTTCTTCTTCATTCAAACGTTTTCACTTTCGTAAAACTTTCTTAACCTCTCGCAAGTTTTCATACTTCTCAAAACCCTTCGTAAATCTTTTATGAGCCATTCACAAAAACTCATTGGAATAACTTCAACAATGGTCGACATCAGTACAAAAACCTACAACAAGAAAATAAAATCGGAGATGTATGTCGATTTCGACACTACCACCGATGAAGAATCAAGGCAAATTCTTAGACCGTTGGAGAGGTCCAGATTTAAGATGTTTTGTTTGAAGAAATCGAATCGAACAAAACGTTGGATATGAGAGGAGTGGAGTTTTATGTTAATGGTGAGTATGCAACCGAGTGTTTAAAACAAGGTTTATGGTGAAGAACTAGTGGTGACGACGGCGGAGGTGGCGAGGATTTTCGAAACTAGCAATGAGGGTGTCAATCCCCTCACATACAAGACAGACCCGGGTAGAATCGCTTGAGATGATTGCCCAAACATCAATGAAGGACCGGCGATCGGAGTTAAAAAGAATATGCTCCGGCTAAGTATCATCTCCTAATGACGATACTTGTGAAGGCTATTCTTGGGAGCAAAACTCCCACGATGGGCTGACGAGACCTCAGGTGAACCGCCTAAGAGCCATCCTGGATAGGGTCCAAGTCAATCGGGCCGAAGTTGTCTTGAGCCATTTCGAGACGGAGAGGAAACGATCGAGCCGAAAGATGGGAAATGGATAGCCAAGTCCATCACCAGCCTCTTCAACAAAATCACCATCATATTAGAGACCTGCTGACCACCCAGATCAAGCTGGAAAGATGGTGTAAGAGCCTACACTAAGCAAAAAGGGCTCCGCACCAAAGACGAGGTGATCGGCGGGCTGATTCGATGTGGAGGCAAATGAGGTAAGGGTGCAAAATCCCTCACCAAGAGGAAGAGGAGGAAGAGCAAGCGAGATGAGCCGACCGTGAGCTCGGGTGAGGCTTCGCAGCCGATGAAGTCAAGGCTAAGAAGAGAAGGAGGTTGTGAAAACCTCGGAGAAAGGAGAAGAGGTGCGATCTTTGGAGATAGCAAAGCAGAGTAGTCCAGCCGAAGATGTACAAGAGATCGGCTCAGAGAGGACTCCTTCCCCTTCTCCCAAAAAGGTACAACTCTTCGGAGCATCAGCAAGTCTCTCCCCTCCCCTCTCCAACCCACTCGGGCGATGAAGAGGTGACCCAGCTGGCACCTCGAAGCCTCTTAAACAGCCTACTCCCACACAAGTCCAAGCCGGAACCTCATCATCTCCTCTCCCCCAAACAAAAATTACCTCTCCACCCCCATCCCCATCTCGATTTCCTATCCTTCCTAATGTGCCCCGTCTACTCTCCAATCCCTATATCCATCATCTCCCCCAGCTTTATTACCATCAACACTACCATCAACCTCAACCCCACCTCAACCCACAGCCAAGCCACTTCATCTTCTTCTCAACCAACCACTCCACGGCCGACATTGTCTTCACCACCCACCACATCCGAATTACCACCCCTTCCAGCCTTCTCCACCACCGAAATACCCTCCCCCACCATCGACTTACCCACCTCCTCCCAACCTTCCCCACAAGTCCAAGCTCTGGATCTCTCAAAAATATTTTTGGAGATATCCGGATGGGCTCCCAGTCCAAAAACCCCTCCCCTCCTCTTCATCTCGAATCCCTCGGAGGAGGAACCCAGCCCTATCTCCGCCATCTGTTGGAACCACCGGATCACCGACTCTAATTGATTATCTAATTCGAAATCACATGCAAAAACGCAGCGTAAATAACCATTTCCAAGAGTCCAAAACGATTCTAACCATTTCCAAGAGTCCTATTCCTTCATTCCGCCACACCATTCTATTGGGGTGTACCAGTGTGCACAATTGCGATTGAATCCCAGCTTCGATAAGTAATTCCTAAACTCTCCTAAGAGGTACTCGCCACCACGATCAGATCGTAGTGTTTTAATATATTTACCATGACGCTTCTCCATATCAGCCTTGTACTCTTTGAATTTATCAAAGCACTCAGACTTGCGGCGCATCAAATAAATATATCCATATCTCGAATAATCATCTATAAAAGAGACAAAATATTCGAAACCACCTCTTGCTTGAGTAGACATAGGACCACATAAATCGAATGAACCAATTCCAACACTTCTTTGGCTCTATACCCCTTGGCTTTAAAAGGCCTTTTGGTCATTTTTCCTTCCAAGCAGGACTCGCAGTCGGATAGTTTTTCACTTCCAATGAACTCAAAGGTCCATCGATTATCAACCTTCAATCCTTCTCAAGTTAATGTGACCTAATCTTAGATGCCAAAGATATGTTTGGTTCATTTTTGAAGGTTCTTTTCTCTTATTTGAGTTAGAAGATGTACTATTAATTTCCATTTGTTGCTTCGTAAGAGTTATTGGATTAAGAGTATATAAATTGCCAATTAACATAACAGTAATGTAGCTTAATAGCACTATTTTTCTTGACAACCACTTTGATATCAAAAGAAACAGAATATCCATCCAAAAATAACTTAGAAACTGAAATCAAGTTCTTTCTAAAACAAGGTACGTAAAGACAATTTCTCAAAACCAAAGTCTTATTCCTAACAAAAGATAAATAAACATCTCCCATCGCAACAATGCTACTTTCGTAGCGTCGCCCATGTAGATGGTAATCTCACCCTCACTAAGCCGCCTCGGTTTCCTCGAACCCCTACAAAGAATTGCAGACATGATCGGTGGCTCCCGTATCTACACACCAGTGCCGGTAGATAACACCGCTAAACATGTTTCAATAGTTAGTGAATAAGATATACCTTCTTTTCCCTTTTACGGTGACAGTCTACCTTCCAATGTCCTCGGCTGCTTGCATAAAAAGCATTTGCCCTTTGGCTTCTTCACGCCATTTTGTGGACCTATTTTCTTTGGTTCACTCGCTTTCTTTTCCAAACCAGCTTGTTTCTTTTACCTTTTGGATTAGATGTAGAAATATTTTCAGCAATATAAGCTTGAGAAGCTTGACGAAGTATCCTTCGCCGCTTGGAGTTCGTCGAAGTTCCGCCAACGAATACAACCTTTTGTTCATGTTGTAGTTCAGGTGGAGCTCAAAACTCTTAGGCAATGATCGGAGAACGATATCGACTGGGTTTCCCCATCGATTTCAGCTCCTAGGACTTCCATCTTATTCAAATGAGCCATCATCTTAAGAATATGATCCCTTACGGTGTCCCCTCAATCATGGTGGTCGCCATTAAGTTTCTCATGGCCTCTTGCCTCGGTAGCTCGACTCGTGTCCGAAAAGTTCTTTGAGATTGAGCATCATCTCATAAGCAGAGGTCATGGCCTCGATGCCGATGTTGCAAAGACATTTGACATAGAAGCCAAAATGTAATACCGTGCCATCTCATCCGCCTTGATCCACTTCTTATAAGTCTCTTTCTCCTCTTCACTAGAGTTTTCATTGGGCTTTTCAGACAGACCTCGGTGAGTACAAATTTGTACTCTTCAAAGATCAAGACAATATCCGTGTTTCTTTTCCAATCAATATAATTTGGACCAAAGTAAGTTTATTTTCTTTAAGTATAACGCAAGAGGATTGAAAGCCATAGATAATATCATGAGAAATACATAAATACATAGATCAAAATATAAGAATTTAAAAATAATATTGTTTCCCTCAAACAATACAATTTAAATTCACCAACACCTCAAAGCATCGTGAATTTTGCATGCCACGATAGTGTGGGCGTATACTAATTCAAACATTTGTAAGACGAGGTTTTACCCATTAATTTCATTATTTTGTCAAAAAAATAAAATTAATAGTTGGTTTATCTTTAGCCATGCAAATAATAGCACTTACTCCAATGGGGAGGATACTATCACATGAATCTAAGTGTATACCATTTCTTAATACCAATTCAATTATCTAGGTTTGTGCCTCTTCGATGGAGAAGATAACACGCTCCTAAATAATTTTCTCATAATTATCCATAAGGAAGTTTGATCTAGTGATCCGCAAGCAAACACATCCGATATGGAAGAAGGCACTTAAAACCAACGCTTTATGTTTGAATGCATCACTTACAAACCAGAAATGGAGGCTATGGGATTTATTGAAGTTAATCCCTCTCCCACTTAATTATTTATTATGAGGGATTTTAACATGCATAACATATGAGACACATAAAAGCATGCATAACAACAACACATATAAATAAAAGGAATAAATATAGAAAACAAAAATTCAACTATTATGGCCTCTTTGATACTCCCGTGCTCTAGAACGCGTTCCTCGCCAAACGGTGCGGCGGGCCGCTGCCATATGGGGATCGACCAGACGCCAATCGATCCACCGATTATGTATGCCATCGATCCGTAATCGGTGTTCATCCATCGATCCGGTTCACTAATCGAATAACCCTAATCTATTCTATTACAGCTTTTATCCATCGATCATTGATCCTATACATCATCTAGATCGAAAAAACAAAAACCTATATGACAGACCGCCGTGTTAATTACTATTACAATCATGCACCAACCCAAAAAAAAAAACAACCTTGACAGTCCGAGGGTTTAATCCATACATAAACATACAATCAAACCATAATAGTTGGATATAGGGTTCCGCAAAAAACACCATAATATCTAGCAAACCCTATTATATCGTATCACAAAACCATATTATAATCGATCAAGAAACCCTATTATAACAGATCAAGAAACCCTATTATAACAGATCAAGAAACCCTATTATAACAGATCAAGAAACCCTAGTATAACAGATCAAGAAACCCTATTATAATCCGAATCAATCACATAGAGTCGAAAATACGGCTCGATACCAATTGTTGGAACCATCGGATTGCCGACTCTAATTGATTATCTAATTCAAATCACATGCAAAAATACAGCGGAAATAAAACATACCTTTTCACCTTGACAAGTGAATTTGAACCGATTCTAAGGTCGAATCTGCGGATCAAGGATGAGCCACGAACCTCACGATCTTCTCGCTGTATCCCTATCCCTTTCCTCGACGCCGAGTGGTCGATGATCCTCCAAGGAATCAGAATCCGCCTCTCTCTCGATCTCACGTTTTTTCACACCCTAGGAGGCTCGATAAAGGGTTTATTTATAGGCTACAACAGGACCCTAAGGAGGAATTAGGGTTGGGCCTCCTCATGGGCCTAAACATCCCGTGTTCAATCCGAACACTCAACTTAAGCTCATCAATTATAACTCGGTCCGCTAAAGAGTTATAATTAAATTATCATCCTAATCCCATATTATAATATGGGCTCCTTTATTATGTGTACATTTATTTCCCGTGTTTAAGATATCGAATGTCCATAAATTAATTAAATTACTCACAACTTAATTAATTTATATCTAATTCCAAGAGTAGTACCACTCATCTTTATTATTATGTCGGATTAAATCCACCCGCATAGGGTTTACATAATAATCTTTATGAGCTCCTCAAACGGACATCATCATCCTAAATAATTAGGACACGGATTCCTTATATAATCAACAAAGACACCATATAAACAATGCTATCTCCCAATTCACCGAGCCTATTAATTTAATAAATCTCACCCATTGGCAAATTAAAGAAACAAACACCGAGTACACGTGCTCGTTATTATATAGGGATTAAGAAGATGTACATCCATAATAACAGAGGTCTTGTTCTTTTATATAGTCAAGATAAATTGAACAACCTCATATGGTCCTCGCTCAATACATACAAAACGTACTAGTGTAACTTTATAGTCAAGATAGACTAATACCAAATTACACTACAACCGCTCCAATGGTTTGTCCAAATCCATCTTGGTTGTGAGCTATTCTTTATAATCTATAAGGAATCGATAGCATGATCTTCTCGTGTGACACCACACACCATGTTATCTACAAGTATAGATTAACTGACAAGAATAATGATATATGTAACAAACATATAAAGCAAGTATTTTGATCATAAAGAATCTCATATCAAAAAGATGTTCATACAAAAGCTAGGCTTATAGTATACATCCTAACACTATTTCCTCTCGCCTTTGAGCACTTGCACTAAGATCATTCGCAAGGTCGAGAGGATGATGGAGAAGAAGATAAGGCAAGTGGTCCGAGCCGTCACGGAGACGATGCTCGCTAATATGTGGATAGCCGAGATGAACATCTCCCGCAACCCATCGGTAATCTCGGCCCGCTATTGGTGATCGTCTAGGCACTGGAGGAGGAGGTGAGGCCGCTCAAACAGAAGGTGGCCGCATAACGATGTCCCGGTTGAAGCTTTAACCTCCGACAAATCGACTTCCTGATTCATTGTCTTGCTTTGGAAGACCAGCTCCAAGCCCTCAAGAATGAAGTTAAAAAGGGGGAAGGAGCTGGGCAAGGAAAAGTTGACACCCTCACAACAAGTCCTGGCTATCTCTGCATAAGCTTCAATCAAAAGCCGACACAACCGAGTTGAGGCAGCTAAGGCATAACTCAAGGAAAATCAGATGAACTAGCTGCCTTAGAGCCGAGGGTGACCCAAATTGAGGATGCCATCCGAGAGGATGAGGAAAGAAGGAGGATGAGGAAAAGACGGAAAAGCTGCTAGCCCATCTAAAAGAGACTTAGAAGCCTCGAGGCCAAGGGTAAGGGCAAAGGGAAAGCAAAGAAGAAGCAGAGAAGGAATCGTTAGCCGAGCAAATGACCATTCCTGCACCAGCCGAGCGAAAAGGAAAGAGCCTGATTTCTCCAACCTCTCACCTGAGTAGATAAGGCGGATACATGCCGAGAAGGAAATGTACGAGAGGAAGGAGAAGAAGAGGCTAAAGAAGCCGGGCAAGGGAGCGGAGTCGAAGTGGGATAGGGAGTCTAGGAAGTGGGTGTCAAAGGCTGCAGATGAAGTTGACTTCCGACCCTACCACCGCACCTCGGCTCCTCCCAAGATGGTGGCCGGCAAGTATACGGAGGAGTACAAGCAAAAGGCAATGGATGCCAAGTGGATGTACAATCGGTATATTTTGAAGAACTCTCCTCTGGGGCGGTTGATGAGGACTTGCGGTGGCATGCTTGGATAGAGAATGAAGACAAGTGACTTATATGTCGCCGCTCGATGAAGCAAGCCAAGTATTCAATTGTGATCTCATTGCTCCAGCCTTCAAGCATGCCAAGCCGAAGCGTAATGAATATGGGACTCTTGACTTAGCTTGGGTCAGGTCATTGCTAAAGGCTGAAATGGAGTCCAAGCTCACCGATGAAGATGAACTCAAGAAGCTCAGAGCTAGGGTCTTCACTTAGCCGGGAAGTCCCCGAGTCAAGCCGATGGGGAGTCTCGATAGATCAATTTTTCTTTCCTTATCTTATTTACTATCAGTTCTCATCTTTTTGTAATGTGTATATATGTGAATGAATATACCGAACTTTGCCTCGATTTATTTGTCTTATTTTTTAAGCTTTCTTTACTGTTTAAAAACAAAACTTAAAAATTTTCTAAGTCTCGAGAAAAATCTCATCTCGGATTAAAAAAAAAAACCCTTTAAAAATTTTCTAAGTCATAAATTTTTATAAGTATTAAAATTTTTCTAAGTCCTAAAAATCTTTCTATGTCCTAAGGCTTAAAACTTTTATAAATCATCCGAAAAGTCTTAAGACTTAAAAATTTTCTAAATATTTTGATGTGAATTAAGTGCTCTAACTTGAACAAATCGAATTAAGTGTGAGTATGCTTTAATATGCCTATCTCGATTATCTTTAATAACTTTGACTAACATCGTGTGTGAGTGTGTCTCTTTCTGCGCTTTTAACTTCATCAAAAAGGGGAAAATTGCTAGGTCTGAAAAAATTTTGATAAGTTAAAAAGGATCGACTCGGATGATCGGACGACTTGAAAAATAGCCGAGGTGAAAATCCAAAGATTAGGCTGATCGGACTAGGAAGAAGCTGGATAAGTCTACGAGGTCCGAAAAGATGGAGGTCATCTCGAGACAAGCTCAAGTCAAGTCATCTGCAGGAGACGATTATGAAGAGCTCGAGGCGAGGTCAAGACAAGCCGAGTAGAATAAGAAAGGCAAGTCTTCACCAAGTCACCGCAGATTTACTAATGGAAGATCACCAAGATAAGAAGCAGTCATCAAGATTAAGTTTGTTAGGCGCTTTTAGTTTGTTACAACCGACTAACAAACTAACTGTCTTTCCGTGCTTATAAATAGGTCTAGGCATAACTTTATTTTATAATTAGAATATTCACAACGAATGAATTCTGCATTTTTTCAAAGCTTTCAAAAGTGCACACAAGTTTTCAAATAATTTTTCAAAAGTTTCAAGTGTTTATAGAACACTTTTCTCGTACATTTTCAACACCCTTCTTGCCTTTGTAAAAGTTAGATTTTCCGAGAAAAATTTAGGAGTTTAAAGATAGTTTGAAGATCCGAAGATCATTGTAAAAGTTGTAAGTTGTACGTTGGAAAGTAAGTAAGTAAGTAGTAGAAGAGACCCTTCTTCGAGTTGAAGAAGGAGAGTGGATGTAGGATCGGTTAGACCCGAACCACTATAAACCATTTTGTTCTTTCCGCTTTTGTTTACTTATCTGTTCTTATTCAATTTCAACTTCTAATCAAATTTCATTTTCGAATTAAAATCGATCGTTATCGGTTTGCTTTTGATCCGGTTAAAGTTGAGTTTAAATTCGACTTCCGTTGTGTAAACTTTGGTGTCTTGAATTAGTTATCCAGATTTGAAAAAGTTGGAAAATCTATTCAACCCCCCCTTCTAGATTTTCCCTAGAAGGTCATACAAGTTTCTCTTTTTAATACACAACTAGTGGGACCAACAAAGAAGTTTGATGCATCTTGTTACTTTTGCTGATTCTTTTGTGTCTAATTGGGTTTATGAGTTCTATGCAAGTTTGAAAAAGGGACATGGAAGAAGAAACTCTCATTGAGTACGGAGTCTCAGTAAACTTTAGGGGGAGATGTTCCATTCACACTGAGCCGATTAATTCCTTTCTCCATATTGATCACATGGATGAAGAGGATGTACCTCCTATGGATAAGGTAATTCAAACCTTGACTGGTGGTAGAATAGTTAGGTGGCAAAGACATATGCTTGCTGTTCACTTGACATCTCTATATTCTCGTTATTCATAAGTTGATTGTGTATAATTGGATTCCTTCTACAAATTCGACCAAAGTGACTAAGGACCAGGCTATTCTAATGTTTAGAATTGGTGTTATGAGGAGATTTAATTTGGGACTAGTAATTTTCCATCACTTGATGAAGTTTCTTTGGGAATATTTCTGAAAAAGGGAACCTTCCTTACCCGAATTTGATTTATGGCTACTTGAGGAGTCATGGTTTTCAACCTAGCGTAAATGAGTTGTTGAGGAGGGTTACTTTGATGAATATCTCACCTATTTTGCCGAGCGGAAATAGGGTAATTGATTTGCCTATACCGAGATCCCGATGCCGAGGAAAATGTTGCACCCGATGCCGCACATAATGCCGTTCCCGATCCTGTTCCAAATGTTGTCCTAGATGCTGCTCCACATGCCGTTCCACATGCAGCTCCACAAAATCCTAATTATCTTGTTGGTTTTATGAACTTTAGTGAAAATTTTATTCATAGGCAGTTGGATTTTTGCAGGAATCAATCAATGAACTTCGCTTCTTGAAGGATTATTGGTTAAGATTACTTTACTGCTACCACAGGGGAGTACCACCATCGCTGCATGTGCTCGTGGTGTTGTAATCGAGAGATTCCTGTTGGCCGATGCAAATCCAGGTGGAAAAGGTGCAAATCCTGGTGGAGATGGTAATGCAAATGGACTCGATGTTGATCTTTGGCGATGTTGTTGCAAACTTTGCAACAGTGGAACTTGCCGATGAAGATGAAGATGTTGTTGACCTTTATGGTGATTTACTGATCGGATGACACGATGATGAGGCACATTTCACAGGGGAGATTTGTGATAGGGGAGCGGTGCACGTCCTTCTCTTACACTTAATCATTTTTCCTTTGTAAATCAGTTTGATACTTTTTCTCTAGGGCTCGATACTATTTTCGTTTCATAGGCTTTGATCTTATTTTTATCTACTTAGGCTCGATACTAGGTTTATGTTTTTGAAGCATTGCTCGATACAAATTTCATGTCCTAGCTAATGCTCTAATACTCGATTCTATGTTTTGATTAGATGATGATGCTAACTGCTTTATGTTTAGACCTTAATGGTTTATTGTGTTTGAGTAAGTTAACTTTACTAGTTTGCTCTGACGAGTTGTAACTTCTTTGAGTGTATGCTATAGATGAGATTCTTTGTCATACATACATTGCGACTTATATAAACTTTGATATGTATACATCGTGTGTTGTAGCGTAAAGGTCAAATTTGGGGGAGATTATTGATGTCGCATGTGATGTTATCACATATTTTGCTACATTAGAATTTGACCCTTTCTTTCTTCATATAACTAACTTTTATTCTTTAACAGTTCATATGTTGTAGTAGATGTTGTGACATTGCGGGTTGAAGATCTAGAACGTTCTACAAGGATCCGAAATGAAGACTTAGTCAAATGTTGCCGAGGATGCTGTAACATTGAGTGCAACATTGAGGACGGATTCGAGAATCTTCTACAAGGATCAGATTCAAGACTAATTTCAGAGAGATTTAGAAGGACCTAGATCATGTGGTTGCAGGAGTAAAAGCCACGAAATCAACTACCTACATGGACGGTTATGTGAGAGAATTAAGGGGAAATTATTTTGGAGTCTTTCTATATCCATCTACAAGGATCTATGGTTGAAGACCGAGGACATCTATAAATAGAGGACCGAGAACTTCAAAGCAATGGAAAGAAATATCCAAATATCAATTGTTGAGTGCGTTAGTGCATCCAAGAGATAGGGCCGTTATTCCCCCTTTACGTTGGTACTTGTGCATGTTACCTCGTTTACCAACATAGGTATCTTAAAGTGTCATTAAGCGCGAGATGTCTTTGATACTTTGATTTATTTTGGACGGTGTAATATTTTGTAATACTACACTTAGCCATTTAAGAATCAATAGGTGATATTGAGTCTTTATTTCCGTTGTAAAGGTTACTGTCTTGGAAACTATTTACATAAACTTTTGTATTCACTCTCGAATTAGTGAAGCGTTTCATGACAGGCATCATAGACTTTAATTAACAAGTCTATGAAAAATTTACTCCTTTGCATTGTAGAGTTAGTCTTCCGCTGTTTACATTCTCGCTATTTAGATGTTGTAGTGCATGCCATAACATTCAATACAACATCATTCTGTCTTACACTACACGCACACTTTCACCGTCATACAAATTCCCCTATTGTTCGAACCCACCGGAGGTCTCACCTCCGCAAGACAAGTCTTGATTGTCCTTTGAATACTCGGCTGATCTAAACTACCATTGGCCGTCACAGGGGTAGGAATCATTTCAAACTCGGGAGCATGAAGATTAAGATTAAACTCCACCGAGGCTTTGAATGTCTCGCCCACGTATTT
The DNA here is from genome assembly GCA_030762865.1 of Paraleonurus japonicus. Taxonomy (NCBI): domain Eukaryota; kingdom Viridiplantae; phylum Streptophyta; class Magnoliopsida; order Lamiales; family Lamiaceae; genus Paraleonurus; species Paraleonurus japonicus. The sequence goes on along the minus strand of CM061060.1, from coordinate 20,709,597 downwards.
CCATGCTTTTCTTCCATCCAAGGGAAGAAAGTCTCATCTACCGTCGCTCCAACACCAATAGTCCGGCATTTAGAATGAGCAAATGAAGCCTCTCTTAGTTGTCTTCCAGTCATTCATCATTTCCATCGGACAACAATCATCCACAAATCCTTCGGTGTTATGAGGAAGGATGAAATCTATATCAGCCTCTCCTCCATGAGACTTCTTCTTTCTCTACATAACAGACTTATTCTTTAATCCGGAAGGTTTGAAAGCAAACCTTCTAGCAACAAACACTTTCTTCCTTAAACTTGCTCCGGCTTCAAGATTTTATCTTCATGCGCAAGGAATTTAAGACCTTGCTGAGTCACATCTTGACCATTCTTCCGGCCTCAAGATGCGAGATAAGCTTCTGATGAAGAGCTTCAATCTCTTCTCGCAATGCCTTCTCTTTCTCGACCATCGTTACCAACCTCCTTCTCTTGCTTGGTTGGGAGGTTTCTCTAATATCAACATCGCGAGATTGTAGGGATCGTAGCAATAGTTTCTACGGTGTCCCTAAGCACCGCCGACTCCTTGAGAGCCTTTTTCGATTCAGCTTTTCTCCTTTCGTTCCAAAGAAGAAATCTTCTATCGCCTTCAACCTTTCTTGTACTCCAGCCAATTCAGATTCCTTCCCTTTCAAATCAGTTCTCAACTCTTCTTTCCCCTTTTTAACATCCATCAAAAGGTGACCACTTGGTATCCAAAGCACGAGTGCATCCAAAGATGTCTTTCCGATAGGCATCAAATTTCTCCATAAACTTGTTTAACTCCGCTTGGCCAAGTTATAGGTTTGGCAATCTTATCTTCCACATCGAGTCAATGCTTCGCCGCGGTAGCAACCTCCGCACGGCGGTAGATGTAGCTTCGGTGATGTCCTTGTTCATTACATAACCGTAGAGAACTACTTCCCATCTCCTACAATGACAAATGGATGGACTCATTCTGGTCAATTCCATCCCCAAAGCTTGCTGCATACCCCGCATCTCGGCGTAGCTGCATGTCAATCGACGTTTTGCCTTAACCTTGGCCTCCTTCGGTTGTGCTTCCCTTTCTTCGACAACTTGTCTCCATTTTTCTTCACTTTTCTCCTGCAGATCCCTCATGGCCTCAACATGAATCCGGACTTGATTTACATTGTTCAAAGCATCATTCCACCGAGGGTATCAATGATGTTTTATTCTTTGCTCGGCCAAACATCTCGTGGCCGTCCTTCGGATCATTTGCGGAGCCATTTGAATCGCGGCATCGATGTATGCTTTGACGATTCAATACTTGAAGCCAATGGAGCATATTTGGCATCAAGAACAGAGAACATAGTAGCATACCGATCCTTCAACTCAAAGCAAATTTAGTAGCATACTTCTTATACAAGTTATCATGGACAACAACAGGCATAAACTTGGTAATCGCATTTAAGAGAAATCAGGTAAAGAAGAGGGAGGAGAATTAACAACTTTCCCGACTTGGCGACCAACACAACAAGCGGTCAGTGCTCTCCTCTGTAGGTTCCGGTTCCCAAAGAACCTTGCCACTAGACAATCGACTTGAAGATCCGAAGGCAGTTAAAAGCTCGTCCCACACCAGCCGTGCTACTCAAATCATACTCCCAATCGAGAATGCATTCCCGCCCATCTCTTCTATCAACGAGAATTAGATCATCATTTGTACCCAAACGAGTGTTTCTCCACAATATAATTTCTATCGGCGGCTTTCTCTCGGCATCATGATCCAGCAATCTTGGATACTTGTTGTCTACCCATGAAGTCGCCTCCACCATCGAGCAATCTTCAAATGGGCGACGACTTCTTGAGGCAGATCTTGGTTGAATGTTCTCAATAGCAGGATTCGCCTCGGCAACCTGGGTAGTTGGCTCCAGTAGCGGCACCCGATTTCTACGGTTTCATCGCCGACTTCTTTCGAGGACAAGTCTTCACGAAGACTAGAAGGAGCATCATGAAAAGATGGAGAAGAGGGAAATGATACCTTCTCCTCACCACAGACATCGGTAACTCCTTGGATGAGGAGTCATCGATCTCCATTGCATCAATAGTTGATGCTCCTTCTGTAGTCGAAGCAATGGGTCCAGACATTCGTGGTCCCCTGGTTCGATCGGGCCGATCGAACCTTGTCCTGGGCACCACAGCTTGATTTCCTAGCCTTCTTCTTTGGTAAATGAGATAGAAACGTGACCTTCAGCATCGGAAGAATCAATTCCTAAGGCCTTCCGAATCGACTTAGCAGACTTTGACCTTGCTTCCTTCTTACGGCTTCTGATTTAGAAGACTCCTTCTCGGATTCGCTATCGGCAACCTTTCCTTCATCACTTGCAACATCAATATCCATTCCATTTCCTCCTTCGATGTCTTCCTCCTCCTCCGAGGAACCTTTCTCATTCCCTAAAGAGTCCATATCTTCTACATCAGACGCACAAATTGATCGATCAAATAGTATCCCAGTGCGTTTGAAGGCCATGCCTTGACCATCCGGTACATGAAAAAGAGTTCGTGATCTCTCACGAACCTCGGCCTCAAATCTCGAAACACCGTCGACCAAGGATCTTGTGAATGTACCTTAACACCGGATTCCTAATTTGTGATGCCTTAGTTTTGCTCGATTGAAAACCGACCAATCATCCTCATTGTTTGCGCCGTTGATTACCGAAAATCGTTGGCCTCAAACACTTCTTGATTGGAGCAGAGCATGGTTCAGTTGTTAAATATTCTTGCGAGATCACTTGTTGTTAATGTCCGATTTTCATTCCCAAGTCGGAAAGTGATACTCGTCCCAAAACCCATCGCATTCGACCATGAGCCTCCACCGTGCTAAAAACTCTAACATCAGCCCCTTGTAGGATGGCTTCCCAATCAACGAAATTCTCCCCAACCCACTCTCCCGAACAATTCCTCTATATCCCCACGAATACCCAATGCCTTAGTGCAGTCTTCATCGTAGTACCGAGTGGGCCTAAAACTCATGTTTCCCAACTCGATAAAACAATCAACATGTACAACGCCTCCTTCTCCAAAGTTAATTCCAAAATGTTTGGGCTTGAGCCCGCATCCTTGGAAGCATAAGCGGTGTATCATGCGGCGCTCTTCAGCCGGAGTACCATGCCATATCGTATGGCACTTGAGGAACCAATTCCTCCTCTTGCTCATGTTCCCTTGCTCGCCTTCGTGGGTTTCTCCTTCTTGGAGGCATATTCTTTCCTACACAAAACAAGAAGAACAATTAAGTATATAACACCAGAGCAATTAAGAACCTCTCACAACCTCAACTTGTTACCAAATTATGCAAAACTCAAACACGAAGTAACAACTTGTGTTCAACAACAATCCAATAACAAGGCATGCAATAATTATCCTCACAACTTCAACCTTTAATCAAAATATCTCCAAACAATTCGCAACAAGGGGCATGCAAGAATTATCTTAATTAACTCAACTATCACCAATCAAATTTAAACCACGAACTCTTCAATATTCAAGCATCAATACCAAAGCAATCTACATGCATAATCCACTCTCAATTCACACAAATAGGCAATATTTTCAAACATCTCCAATTATGCCTAATTTGAAACCTAATAGACCAAAATTTAAAATTTATCACAAATTGGAATTACCCATCTCAGCATTTAACTCAAATTCATCAAACCCATGACAAATAATTCACAATTCAACAAGCAATTCATCCAAATAGGCATTATTCCAAGAATCCCTAATTTTCAATTTCAGTGTTCATCAACAATTCCAACATAAATTCATGAATTCCATGGAATTTAATGGAGAGAAGTGAAGAACACATACCTTAGTGTGGATAAAGAGTGAAAAATGAATTTGTAAGGATTAGGATGTTGATGATGTGAGAAAATGGGGGAAAGTGGACGGTTCGTGTGTTTTGAATGAGGAGGAAGACGTTTGAACCGAAATAAAATGAAGAAGAATGAGAGAACTTACCTTATAAAGATCTGATTCGCGTCACTTATACCTGCGTCTCGACTCGAGTCGGGTGGTTATCTCGACTCGAGACACCACTCGAGACTCGGCTCGAGACAAAGACTCAAGACAGGGGTCGAGACACCACTCGAGACACGTTTCCTTCCCTCACGTATACCCACTTACATCTCGACTCAAGTCATCCACTTGTCTCGACTCGAGACAGTCTTTTCAAGCATTTTTTCACCTTTTTCTCCTCCCTTTCCAACACAACACTTATACACCAAAATCAATGCATCAATTATGCCAAATCTCACTCAATTCTCAAAGAAAAATCACCAACATAAACAATCCAACAATGATATACACAAATAAAGCACAAAATCCCCAACAATCAACAAAATTTTTCCAAGATTACCAAGAACCGTGAAAGGCAAGTTAGTGCAAACGAGAATTGCTAAACGAGCACACCCCCAAACTTATCATTGCCACGCAATTACAAGTTTGGAATGATAGTGCAAGCAATCTAGTTTGCACAAAACTATCCACTATTAAGCATCACAAGGCAAATATACCACTACATACACGAGGATGAAAGCTCCACAACATACACCAATAAGTATACCCCTACAATAAGGCTAAAAGCACAACAAGTGACATGCACGTGCAATACCTAAATCTAACCCCCAAACTTAGACATTGACAAGCAAGTCTAAGTTCGAGCCCGAGGTGTACCTCAAAAACCAAGACGATTTTGCACACGTCCTTAGCAAGTAAGCTTTTCCTCCAAATGAATTACGACAACCTACAAGCAAAAACCAAGGAAAACCACTTATTAAGAGTGATGCGGATAAAATGTCAGGCCTAGCTGCACGTAGGGCCTAAGTATGCCCAGCCCAATAGGGCCCGATGGTGTAACCGAATACCCTTGATAGGGGGAAAACTTGAGATGGGCCCGAGCCCAGATCGACCGCATTAAGGCTACGAAGCCCTAAACCCACCTACAGGTGGGCCACGAGGCCTGTGCCTCAGTATGGAGAGGGGCCATGAGGCCCAACCCTAGCTACGTATAAGCCACGAGGCCTAAAATCGAATGCAGCCGTGAGGCCCAAACCCAACCGCAGGTGGGCCGCGAGGCCCAAACCTAGCTGCCGGTGGGCCGCGAGGCCCAGGCGAGATTTGAAGAATACGCGGGTATTTGACCAAGCCCACAGCGTTTACTTTACGATAAGACCGTGAAGTATGAGAAGTGACGAGTAGTTGAGATAATTGAGGCCCAAGTCAAGGAATATTCCCTACATTCCTCATTGATCGGGTCCAACCTCCGTCAGTGGGGAATTCGTAGGCACAATACAGATTTCTTGAGAGAAAAGATATCCACGCATGACATCATGGCGTAACGTGTAGGATAATGCCTTGGAACCGTGATGACGGTTATTACTCTTAACTTACGTATAAGTAACACACCCAGAGGGAGGTAACGGTATCGAATGACTATCACTCTTACTTAGCTACCCTATACGTACTTTCTTGAGTGTTTTCCGATGATCGACTTGAGCGTCGAAGTACCTACGCTGGAGAACCCTCCGGCGTGTTTTGCAGGTACGTTTGTTCGAGGGAAGCTAAGGATCTTAGTGCGTAAAGACTCTACCCACGTGAACCCGTGGGGAAACGGGCCCAGTCGCTTTTACGCATCAATTGGCATCGTCTATGTGAACAATGAGCAAAGACGTGAGTTGTTCCTGAATTTTATTTTTAGAATTATTGAATATTGATGTTTTCATGGTCCTCGAATGACCAACATGGAAGCGGTGGGTGGATCACGGCCCCTACCAAGAAGCATACAGTTTGGAGTCTCCATGTTTTGTGGAAGACCGAATCAATCTGTGAGATAGTGATCCCTATCTATTAGGGACGTGCGAGATGGGAAGCGATCCCGGCTTGAAAAAGAATGTGGTTTAGTTAAAACCCCCTCTTAATTTAAGGAGGAATATTGAGTCATAACAAAAGTCTCCAAACTTTTTAGTTTTTAACTTTGATTTTCATGGTATGCAAGATTGCAGAAGTTGTTATCATAGGTATAACGTGAAAACCCACCTGAATAATAGTTCGATGAAAAGACATGATAATGATGTCCTCGCCTGGAGCGAGGTGGACCTAAGGAGACAAGGAGGTGTCAAGTCCATTGTTGAGTAGGACGTAACCACCCACCTAAATGACAAGTTTGATGAGATGATAGGATGACGATGTCCTCGCCGGAGCGAGGTGGATACGTGGAGACCAAAAGGTGTCCAAGTACATTATTGAATGCAATACAACCCCCACCTAGACGATAATTTGGTAAGATATATGACCTTAGCTCTTTATCCACGAGTATGGAATTTTACAATGAGTCAATGGTGATGATGTTGATATAAATAAGGTACAACTTACGTGTACTTCACTGATTCTAACGAGCATTATCTCTTGAGTGTCTCTAAGTATTCTCGATATATTAATATGATGTCATATTAAATGAGTATGATTATTTCTTGTGATATTTTGGACTTAGTTCACAAGTATTACGGTTGTGGAAAGTGTACCCATCAAACGAGGTGGGAGTGCAGTCTTACTCCGAGAGGAGGAGGACCAAACTACCACCACCGCCCTCACGAATTTTAGAAGAAAAACCAATTGCGAGAAGCAAGCAAGGCTATGGAGAAAGCCATGGGTGGAGTGACATAATCCCACCTACGAGACAATGACGTCCCTCCTAGAGTAAGGTGGGCATGAAGAGACCTAGAGGTGTCAAGGGTATAGTTGAGCACAATTCAACCCCCATCTAGACGATAAATTGGTAAAATCTCTAAATTTAGCTCTTTTACCATGAATATGTAATTTTACCATGAATCGGTGGTAAGAATATTGACATGAGCAAGGTATGACTTCGTTAATTTCATATGATTTTAACGAAGCCTTAGTCTTTGGATATGATGAATATCGGATATGATGTCCGTTCAAATGATTATGATATTTTTGATTTAGTATTAACAAGTGTTGCGATGTGTAAATTATACCCATCAACGAGGTAGGGTACATCCTCCCACTAGAGGGAGGTATTCCTGACGAGTTAGACCTGAAAAAGAGAAAAGTTCCCCCTTAACCGGAAGATGGTTTCTTTGCGGAATGAGGTCCACTAGAGGTAGGAAGGCGGGATTCTCATGATATACCTCTGGAGAAAGGAAAATATGATTATGCCCGATGAATAATGATGGAAAGAGAAAACCTTCCTGGAGGGAGGAGAAACATGCGAAACTTTGAAGTGCTAAACACATAGTGAGGTGGTTGGAGATCAACTACAAACACGGAAATACGTACCAATTCGAGAGATCAAGAAAATAACTTTGACTATAATGGTCACTGCTAGGAGAGCTGATCTTCCGGTGGGGAAAGCGGGCCCGAGTCGGTTTTCGGTGCGATGGCCAGGTGGAGTCGTAGAAATGGGGTTGAATATGAAGCCTTGATCCAAGGAGTAGAGATGGCGGCCAAGTGGAGCACGGCGTGTGGTCATGTTTTCGAGATCCCAGTGGTGGCCTATGACAGTTACTGAGATGGATATGTAACAAAGGCTGAAAAGATGATAGCCTAACTCCAGCGAGTATCGGGAGTTCTTGGGCAGATTCAGTTCTTTTGAGGTCAGATAAATACCTCGGGAAGAAAATTCCAGTAGAAAGCCGTCAAGTGGCGAGTTCAAGCAACACCGGAGGCGGCGGGAAAATTACCGTGATCACCTGCAGAAATGAAGCCACAATCCCATCGGCGAGGGGTTATCGGGGCAGCTAACGATTGAAGAAGCTGTAATTTTTAATGTATTGCGAGACCCATTCGTTCCCAGACAAGAGGAAAATGCAAAGATGGAGATCCCGATTCGTGATGATCGGGGGTCGAGATGTACAAGTGATCATTCACTAAACCATACTTAAGGATGTTTATCCCCCACGAAGGGAGATTTGACATCCCCAAAATTCTGCAGTATCAAATAACGATACCCACCTCGCTTTGGAGCTTAGGTTTGAGCCTAGTGCAAATACATTGGAGATCACTGAAAAATTCTCTCTACTCTACATATTCGGGATGTTACTAGCTGGACCTTACTACCTAGAGTATGAGGGAGTGGTTGATACATTCAAAAGATTGGGTAAGTTGGACCCGAAATGGGAGAGGCCCTACAAGATTGTTAGGCTTCCCGGAGAAGGAGTATATGAACTCCGAGGATATGGAGGGAAATCAAATTGCTCAACCTTGGAGTGTGTGCCTTCTAAAGAAGTTACGTGTTCGAACCCCACCTCACTACTGGTAGGTGGACTTCATTTGATTGATATTACATTTATTTGCGGTTCTTTACTAGATGTGATTTGGCCGCTGGTACTCTTGTTTCTCCCGCCTATGGGTTTTGCCATAGGGAGGTTTTATAAAGAGACCGGCTAAGTTGATTTTGACTTACATTGATCGATTATGGTCAATGGGACATTATTGTGTTGAATGAGAGAAGTATTTTCTTATTTCTTAGTATTGCAAATTTATATGAGTACTTAGAAGTGAAAAAAATGAGATAAGATTTGATTCGAATGATCGAATTTGTTTGAAAGAAAGTTTTGAGTATTGAGAATGAACATTAAGAAAATACTCTACAAAAATAATCTAAGTTAAATTTGTTATGTTTAAGCTGAGATTTGAGATTAGCAAAGCTAGGAGATAGGCTGAGAATTGAGAAACCTAAGTTAAATTTGATATGTTTAAGCGAGATTTGAGATTAGCAAAGCTTAGAGATAGCTACGAGTTGAGAAACCTAAGTTAAATTTGATATGTTTAACTGAAACTTGAGATTAGCAAAGCTAAAAGAAAGCTAGAGAAATGAAAACTTGTGTTAAACCCGATGTGTTTAGCTGAAATTTGAGACTAATGAAGCTAAAAGAAGCTAAGTTAAACTTAGGCACTTAACTTGGACGCCCTTCAAGGGTTTGAGAAAATATGACGCCCATCAAGTGCGGAGAATAAAAGCTAGAATCGGCTTTGAGAAAATATGACGCCACGTCAAGGGTTCTGGAGAATAAAAGTGAAATCAGCTTTGAGAAAACGTGACACCTACAAAGGGTCGGATAAAATTATGACGCCCTTTACGGGTTTGAGATTGTGACACCCTTTATGGGCTTGAGATTGTGATGCCCTTTATGGGTTTGAGATTGTGACGCCCTTTACGGGTTTGAGATTGTGGCGTCCTTTATGGGTTTGAGATTGTGACGCCCTTTACGGGTTTGAGATTGTGACGCCCTTTATAGGTTTGACGCCCTTTACGGGTTTGAGATCGTGACACCCTTTATGGGTTTGAGATTGTGACGCCCTTTACGGGTTTGAGATTGTGCCGCCACTTTACGGGTTTGAGATTGCGACACCCTTTACGGGTTTGAAATCTTGACGCCTTTACAGTCTGAAATTTTGACATCCCTTATGAAGCTGAAAAAGCTTGAGGAGAGTTAAACTTAACTCGAAAAAAACATCCGAGAGAAGGGACTGCTGAAGTTGTGTAGAGAATTAACAAGTTGGTCTAGAGAGATTCTTTCCGAGTGATATTCTTTGAGTTATGAAAAACTTTATTAAGCTTGATTTGATTTTGAAGGAGGTCATAGATGGCTTGAATAGAAGACTTAGGCGCGAAAAACCTAGAACTAATCTTGATAAGATAAACTTGTCAAGAATTCAACTGGATGCCTATCAAGGGTTTGCGAGAGCCGGATAAAGCTCAAGAGAAAACGAGGTTAAATGCGAGATGTTTAACTAAGATATGATTTACAAAGCTAAGAGATAGCTTCGAGAAAACAAAGTTAAACCTACGAGAGAGGGTTTAACCCACCTAAACCCAGAGAAGGGTTACGAGAAAGCGAAGCTAATAGATAGCTTCAAAACACTAACGTTAAACCTACGAGAGAGGGTTTAACCCACCTAAACCCAGAGAAGGGTTACAAGAAAGCGAAGCTAAGAGATAGCTTCAAAACACTAAAGTTAAACCAACGAGAGAGGGTTTAACCCACCTAAGCCCATGAAGGGTTACGAGGAGAGAAGCTAAGAGATAGCTTCAAGAAATTAAGTTAAACCTACGAGATAAGGTTTAACCCACCTTAACCCAGATAGGGTTACGAGAAAAGAAGCTAAGAGATAGCTACGAAACACTAAGTTAAACTGCAGATAAGGTTTAACCCACCTAAACCCGAGAGGGGTTACGAGAAAAGAAGCTAAGAGATAGCTTGAATCACTAAATTAAACTGCAGATAACGTTTAACCCACCTAAACCCGAGAGAGGAGTTACGAGAAAAGAAGCTAATAGATAGCTTCAAAACACTAAAGATTAAACCTACGAGAGAGGGTTTAACCCACCTAAACCCAGAGAAGGGTTACAAGAAACGAAGCTACGAGATAGCTTCAAAACACTAAAGTTAAATTTACGAGAGAGGGTTTAACCCACCTAAGCCCATGAAGGGTTACGAGGAGAGAAGCTAAGAGATAGCTTCAAGAAATTAAGTTAAACCTGAGATAAGGTTTAACCCATCTAAACCCAGAGAGGGGTTACGAGAAAAGAAGCTAAGAGATAGCTTGAAACACTAAGTTAAACTGCGAGATAACGTTTAACCCACCTAAACCCAGAGAGGGGTTATGAGAAAAGAAGCTAAGAGATAACTTGAAACACAAAGTTAAACTTGCAAATAAGGTTTAACTCACCTAAACCCAGAGAGGGGTTACGAGAAAAGAAGCTAAGAGATAGCTTGAAACACAAAGTTAAACTGCAAATAAGGTTTAACACCACCTAAACCCAAAGAGGGTTGCAAGAAAAGAAGCTAAGAGATAGCTTGAAACACAAAGTTAAACTGTAGATTAGGTTTAACACCACCTAAACCCAAAGAGGGTTGCAAGAATTAAAGCTAAAGAGATAGTTTCGCAAAAACTAAGTTAAACCTACGGTGAGGGTTTAACTAACCTGAACCAGAGAGGGTTGCAAGATTCAAAGCTAAGAGATACCTTCGAGAAAACTAAGTTAAACCTACGGTGAGGGTGTAACTAACTTTGAACCCAGAGAGGGTTGCAAGATTCAAAGCTAATAGATAGCTTCGAGAAAACTAAGTTAAACCAACGGCGAGAGTTTAACTAACCTTAACCAGAGAGGGTTGCAAGATTCAAAGCTAAAGAGATAGCTTAGAGAAAACTAAGTTAAACTTATAGAGTTTAGCTAGACCTACCTCCAGAGAGGGTTATGTGACTTGAGGCTAAGAAAGCCTTGAAAATATCAAGTTAGACTTACAAGAGTTTAACTAATCTAAGCCCAGGAAGGGAAATGCCGAGGCCAGAATTAAAGCTAAGAGATAGCTTGAAGAGACTCGGTTAAACCTACAAAAAGGTTTAGATTATTAAGAGACAACTACAAATATACGAGATTGAACCTATAAGTAGGGTTCTACTAAACTCGAAAAGGATTGAGAGAACCATCGAGATGTAGCCTTGACAAAAGCTCGGACTAAACCTGCAGAAAGGGGTTTGTCTAATTCAAACCTAGAAGAAAGGTTTCTAAAAGAAGGAAGCTAAGAAAGTTTCGAGAATATTAAGTTAAACTGTAGAAAAGGTTTAACCCATCTAGCATTCAGAGAGGATTTACAGATGCCGAAGCTAAGAAAGCTTCTAAGAAACTAAGTTAAACCTAAAGAGTTTAACTAAACCTACACCCAAAGAGGGTTACGAGATTCAAAGCTAAGAGATAGCTTGAAATACCAAGTTAAACCTACAGAGTTTAACTAAACCTACACCAGAGAGGGTTTCGAGATTTGAAGCTCGAAAGCTTCAAAAAACTAAGTTAAACCTGCGAAAGGGTTTAACTAACCTTAACCCAGAGAGGGTTTGAGATTTAAAGCTCGAAAGCTTGAAAACCGAGTTAAACCTGCAGATAAGGTTTAACCCACCTAAACCCGAGAGAGGGTTATGACAAAAGAAGCTAAGAGATAGCTTGAAAACTAAGTTAAATCTACATAGAAGGTTTAACCCACCTAAACCCAGAGAGGGGTTATGAGAAAAGAAACTAAGAGATAGCTTGAAAAACTAAGTTAAACTGCATATATGGTTTAACCCACCTAAACCTAAGAGGGTTGCGAGAATTGGAGCTAAGAGACAACTCCCATATACTAAGTTAAACCTACAGAAGGGTTCAACTAACTAAATGTAGAATATGAGATATGGCTTTGAGAAAAGCCTTAATTAAGTCTACGAGAAGGGCTTAACTAAACTCGCACGTAGAAAGGGTTTTCAAGATTTGAAACTACGAAAGTTTCGAAGATATTAAGTTAAACCTATAAAGTTTAACTAAACCTACGTCTGAGAGGACAATGTAACTCAAGGCTACGAAAGTCTTGAAAATGTCAAGTTAAATTCACAAAAGTCTAGCTGAATCGGTCTCGAGAGAAGGGACTATGAGATCAAGAAATAGTTTTATGCACGTAAAGCTGAATTTATCGCAAGGGCCTAGTCGGCTTAAACCTAGATAATGTTTTGAGAATTAAGGCTGAGAAGTAGTCACAAAGATACAAGGTTAAACCTACAAGGAGAAGGTTTAACCACTGAGAGATAACTACGAAAATATAAGGCTGAATCTATGGACATGGTTCTACCAAATTCAAGAGGGAATGTGACCCGTCTAAGGCATAGCCTTGACAAAACTCAAACCCAGGAGGATTACAAAGAGAAAAGCCAAGAGATGGCTGGGAGGTTAGATCTATAAAGAAGGTCTTAGCTAATCGAACCTAAGAAAGGTTTCGACAAGTCTAAAACAAGTTTAGCCTATATGGAGGTTTCAAACTTACCTAAAGTGAGGAAGGGTCATTCTGGAGAAATCAGGATAGACTCATAAAAAAGTTCAATTCACTTGAAACCTAAAGAAGTGGGTTTCATAATTGCAAACCGAAGCTACTTTTGAGGATACGCAAGCCCTAGAGGAATTGCATGAAAAACCTAAGGTATTGACCCTTAAAAATGAAAGAGAGAAAAACCTACAGGAACCTAGGAGAATAGGTTACTTACCTACACGGGGAAACCCGTACCCAAATATACAGCTAGGGAAACCCTAGTAACTCCGCCTACACATTCAAACTAACAGCCTAGAGGCTAACAATTTTAAGAATGTTTGAAGAAAGCTGAAATGATCGATTTGAAATAAAAGAAAGAATTAATGGGAATGTGTATCGGTAGCCAAACCGAAAGGGGGATACATGATCGGCAGTGGCTTGCACGAAAACCGAAGAGTCATTTGGACTCCAACGATTAGCAAGAGGATGAACCGGAAGTCGAAGGCTGCAGGGAGGATAGCCTAAGCTGCAGGAAGGTGTGTCTAATCTTCCTTACTCAAGTGAGCTCCGAGATCGCTCACCAGAGTAGGGGAGTGGTTGATGCGGATAAAAATGTCGAGGCCTAGCGCACGTAGGGCCTAAGTATGCCCAGCCAATAGGGCCCGATGGTGTAACCGAATACACTTGACAGGGGAAAAAACCTAGAATGGACCTCAGCCCAGATCGACCGCATTAAGGCTACGAAGCCCTAAACCCACCTACGAGGTGGGCCACGAGGCCCGTGCCTGTATGGAGAGGGCCACGAGGCCCAACCCTAGCTACGAGATAAGCCACGAGGCCTAAAATCGAATGCAGGCCGCGAGGCCCAAACCCGACCGCAGGTGGGCCGCAAGGCCCAAACCTAGCTGCAGTGGGCCGCGAGGCCCAGGCGAGATTTGAAGAATACGCGGGTATTTGACCAAGCCCACAGTAGTTACTTATACGATAAGACCGAGAAGTATGAGAAGTGACGAGTAGTTGAGATAATTGAGGCCCAAGTCAAGGAAGATTCCCTACATTCCTCATCGACTGGTCCAACCTCCGTCAGGGGGGAATTCGTTGGCACAATACTGATTTCTTGAGAGAAAAGATATCCACGCACGACATCATGGTAGAGCGTGCGGGATAATGCCTTGGAACCGTGATGACGGTTATTACTCTTAACTTACGTATAAGTAACACACCCGGGGAGGGAGGTAACGGTATCGAATGACTATCACTCTTACTTAGCTACCCTATACGTACTTTCTTGAGTGTTTCGGTGATCCGACTTGAGCGTCGGAGTACCTACACCGGAGAACCCTCCAGCGTGTTTTGCGGTGCACGTTTGTTCGAGGAAGCTAAGGATCTTAGTGCGTAAAGACTCTACCCACGTGAACCCGGTTGGGAAACGGGCCCGGTCAGTTTTTACGCATCAAAGAGCAACAAACAAAATGAAAGAAACAAAACAAGAAAACGATGGGTTGCCTCCCATCCAGCGCTATTTTTAATGTCCTATGCCGAATGGAACTCTAGGAGTTCAAGCTTCGTCAATTCAATTTCATTAACTACTCCCTTATCACAATGAGTGTAATAATGCTTCAAGCGATGACCGGTGGAGAACTCTTCTCCTTTGTCATTCACCAAGTCCACGAACCGGAAGGATGCACCTTAATGACACGAAACGGACCACTCCACTTTGACTTAAGCTTCCCGGAGAACATCTTCAATCTTGAATTGAACAACAACACCTCATCTCCCTCCGAGAAAGTCTTCTTGCTAAGTCGAGCATCATGCCACCATTTGGTCTTTTCCTTGAACAAATGTGCACTCTCGTATGCATTTTCTCGAAATTCTTCAAGTTCATGAAGTTGAAGAATTCTTTTCTCTCCACAACGCGAACTCTCAAAATTCAACTTGTTTATGGCCCAAAACGCACGATGCTCCAATTCAACGGGCAAATGAAAAGCTTTACCAAAGACTAATTGGTAAGGTGACATGCCAAGGAGTCTTGTATGCCATTCGGTAGGCCCATAGTGCATCATCCAATTTCTTAGCCCAATCCTTCCTTGTAGCACTCACGGTCCTCTCCAAGTTCTTCTTGATTTGCCTATTTGAGACTTCGGCTAAACCATTCGTTTGAGGGTGATACGGGGTTTCAATCTTGTGTTTCACTCCATAGCTTGTGAGCACATTTGCCAACATCTTGTTCACGAAGCGGCTACCCCCATCACTAATTAACACTCTTGGTACACCGAATCTTGCAAAAATGTTGCTCCTCAAGAATGAAATCAACTGTCTTGGCATCACTCGTTCAGGTTGGAACCGCCTATCCATTTCGAAACATAGTCCACCGCAAGCAATGTATACTCATTCCCGAAAGATGAAGGGAACGGTCCCATGAAATCTATCCCCCATATATCAAATACCTCAACTTCAAGGATATTATTCAAGGGAAATTCATCTCTTTTTGACGAATTCATTGCAACTCTTGAAAAGGCATGGCCAATAAAATCTGCATTGCAGCACTTTCAAAGCCGTTTTCTTACCTCCATAATGGCCTCCACAAGGTGAGGAATGACAATGGAAAATAATATTCTCCCATTCTTCACTTGGCACACATCTTCTTATGATCGAATCCACCCCTTTCTTGTACAAGAAGGGGTTATCCCAAAAGTAATCCTTCACATCCTTCCGTAATTTCTTTCTTTCATAGCGACTCAAATCATAAGGCAACCTTCCTACCACAAAATAGTTAGCATAATCCGCATACCAAGGCCCTTCTTCTCCATCATCCTTGATCTTGATAGCAAATAAGTGCTCATCCTGGGAACTCTTCTTTCACTTCACCCTTTTCCTCTTCATATCCATCATCATGCTCCAATCGTGACAAATGATCGGCGATTACATTCTCACTCCCTTTCTTATCCTTGATGTCCAAGTCAAATTCTTGTAGGAGTAGAATCCATCGGATTAGTCTTGGCTTAGAATCTTTCTTCGCCATCAAGTACCTTATGGCAGCATGGTCGGTGTAAACGGTGGTTTTGCACCTACTAGGTAGGGTCGAAATTTATCCACCGCATACACCACCGCTAAAAACTCCTTCTCCGTCGTGGTGTAATTGAGTTGGGTAGAGTTGAATGTCTTGGAAGCATAGTAAATGGCTCGAAACTTCTTCTCCCTCACTTGTCCCAAAACTACACCCATGGCCCAATCACTAGCATCACACATCACCACAAAAGGCTCCTCCCAATTTGGTGCCACCAAGATAGGCGTAGAAATCAACGCCTCTTTCAAAGCCCCGAAAGCAAATAAGCACTCATCATTAAATTCTAATGGAATATCTTTCTCAAGCAAATGTGAAAGAGGTTTAGATTGTTTAGAAAAATCCTTTATAAATCTCCTATAAACCCCGAAATGTCCAAGGAAAGATCGGATTCCCTTGATGTTTGTGGGTGGAGGGAGCTTCTCAATGGCCACAACCTTAGTTCGATCCACCTGTATTCCCGCATGAGACACATGATGGCCAAGAACTATCCCATCCCTTACCATGAAATGACATTTTTCCCAATTTAGGACAAGGTTAGTTTCTTGGCACCTTTTAAGTACACTCTCAAGATTAGCTAAACATACATCATAAGTGATGGAACACGCCGGTGAAGGCGGTCCGACCCCAAGATCGTTATTGGATGCCAAACATACAAAAACAGAGAACAAAATATAATAAAACCTAAACATGCATCTAAAGCCAAGTTTAGATTCGTTACCCTTGAAGATCAAGGCGTTGATTCCACAATAGACCTTCTAGTCTGTCTCCCAACCTCGTTCGAACACCGGGTGGGCGGCGAGCTATCGAATCGTGGTGAAAAGGGCTGCCTGGAGTTTTTATTTCTTCCTCTTCATTTAAGCGAATGAAGCCCCTTTTTATATACACTCATTAGGTTTTTTTCATGGGCCAGACTAGGGATCTATTAGATGGTATAGGGTTTGGGCTTCTTTCAAGTCCAAACATTCTTATGTTCAGCCTAGAACATTATTTGGCCCGAAAACATTAATTCATCCCACTAGAGAATTAATGTTGCACTCCGTCCTATCCCGAATCGAAACAGGACTTCTATTAGACTCTATAACTCCCCGTGTTAAAGATATCGCACGTCCATTAATTGTTAAAGCTTCGACTACTTTAATTAATTAATATCTATTATTCCTTGAGTAGTACCACTCAACCTTGTTGTCGCATGCGGATTAAATCCACTGCAGGGTTTAATACGACAATTCTTTATGAGATCCTCAAGAGGACGTCATCACTGGATGACCAGGACACCGTGCCCTAATGCCAATAAATAGACATCATGCGAGTGATATCACTACCCAAAATACAGAGTATGTTGAATCTAATAAGATTCTCACCCATGATAAATCAAAGTAGTGAATAAGCACCCCACACACCTAAATATCACACTTAGGGTTAAGAATTATAAGAGTCACCAAGACCTCTAGTTCTTCATGATCGAGAATAGAAGAACATGTCTTATTTGTGATCCATTCAATACGACACAGGTCGTATTAGTATAAACTAATAACCAAGACAAGCCACCAACAAGTTCATACTACAACTTAAACCAACAGTTATGTCCAAAACTATCTTAGTCGTGAATACTGTTTATATCTTATAAGGAACCAACAATGTTATCTTCTATGTGACTACAAACCCACCACATTGTCTACAATATAAGATAAATAGACATACAAACAATCACTATTGAAAGAAAGCAATAATGTGAAAAACATTTATTTCGGATAATAAGGAAATCAAATATACATTCACAAAGCCCAACAAAAGTTTGCTTTACAGTATACTCCAACAATAAGAACTTCCAAACACCGAAAAATCATCCGAGAAATACCTCCATCACATTTTCAATCATATCATGAAAGATAGACATCATGCAACGATGAAGCGTTGCGAGAACGTTACACAACCCAAATGCCATACGCCTCCACGCAAACGTTCCGTAAGCACATGTAAATGTAGTCTTCTCTTGGTCTTGAGGGGCAATTATGATTTGATTGTACCCGAATACCCATCGAGAAAGCAATAAAATGCATGTCCACTAACACGATCCAACATTTGATCCATGAAGGGGAGGGGAAAGTGGTCTTTGCAAGTAGCCTTATTCAACTCTCTATAATCTACACACACTCTTCAACGGTCGCTACCCGTAGCAATGACCTTGTTGGAGTCGGTGGTAATCACCGTCATCCCTCCCTTCTTACTAACCACATGTAATGGAGATACCCACGGGCTATCACTTATGGGAAAAATCATGCCGGAATCAAGAAATTTAATCGCCACTTGAATTAAAGGATTTACCCGCCTTTGAGGTTGCACAATAGCCTTACTACCCTCTTCTACCCTTATTTTATGCATACAAATCGATGGGTTAATCCCTTTCAAATTATCAATGTACCAACCTAAAGCACCTTTATTCCTAGCTAGCACATGCAGCAATTTCTCAAGCTCACTAGCACTTAAAGTAGAAGAGACAATCATGGGATACCTCATTTCTTCATCTAGATAAGCATACCGAAGGTGATCGGGTAGAGGCTTGAGCTTGTCCTTCTTTTCCTCCAACTTAGGCATCTCTTCTCCTTCCATCTTCAAGGGTAGGAATTTAGGCTTCCCTTTCCATTGATCACAAGCCTTCATTCCCTCATCTACTTTGTCCCTACAATTATTAGAAATATGCAAAGAAAATTCATTAGACTCACTTATAGGCAATGAATGCAAATTTCTATTTAAAAAGAATATAAATCAAGAGACAAAGAAGAGTTTGAGTAATCTTCCCATTCATCTTGGATGACCTCCGTAATCAAGCTAACAAAGCTACAACTCTCCACATGGTCATTCTTCTCCAAAGTCTTGTATATAGAAAACTTGATTTCCTTGTTGTTGAAGCATAATTTAAGCTCTCCATCTTTTACATTGATCATGGCCTCACCCGTTGTAAGAAATGGTCTTCCCAAAATAAGAGGCACATCTTGATTTTCTTCCATATCTAATATCACAAAATCTGCCGAGAAATATGAAACGATCCACTTTCACAAGCATGTCCTCAACCACTCCTCTAGGCCTCATAATTGATCGATCGGCGAACTAGAGTGTCATGGAGACCTCATTAATATCACCTAGATCAGGCCTTTGGTAGATAGAGTAAGGCATAAGGTTTATGCTTCATACGAGATCACATAATGCCCACATTGTATCACTTCCACCAATTTCACAAGGAATAGTGAAACTCCCGGATCTTTGAGCTTTTGCGGCACATTCCTTTGAAGCAAGGCGCTACACTCCTCCGTCAAACTCACCTTTTCATGCTCTTGAAGCCTCTTCTTCTTAGAAATAGCATCCTTGAGGAACTTCATGTAATGTGGCATTTGTTCTAAGGCATCGGCAAAAGGTATATTAATATGAATCTTTTTGAAGATCTCTAAGAATTTAGCAAACCTTTCCTCCATCTTTTGCTTCATATACCTTTTTGGGAAGGGAGGTGGGATTGGTGTCTTGGGCACTCCCCATCGATCACAAGGCACATGCTCTTCTTTCTCCCTCAACTCCTTTGTCAACTTCCCCTTAGGAATTCGAGTTGAACATTCACCTTTTCAAGCACTTTTTCTTTCTTCTTTGTTGATGCTTCTTCCTTCTCCTTCATCATCCCCTTTTCCTCCTCATCTTCATTCATTCTTTCAAACTTATTTTCCTCATCTTGACCACCCTCTTCTTCATCCTCTTTCTTCTCATAAGAATCACCACTTTCAAACTCCCCATCTTTTGGCATTGACGGTCCATCGTACTTGGTACCACTTCTCAATAGAATTCCCTTGCATTGCTCTTTTAGGTTCACCTCGGTATTTGAAGGAAACTTCTCCTTATTTTGCAAATTCCCAAAGTGTTAGCCAATTGACCCATTTGGAATTCAAGAGTCTTAAGTTGGTTCCCATGTTGGGCAATTTGGCTCCCAAATAAGCCTTCCATCTTATCAAGCCTTGCTTCGAGCTTAACATCTTTCTCTTCCGTCTTCTTGATCAATAAGGCCAACAACTCATCCGTCGAAGGCTTTCCCTCTCCATTAGGCGGTTTAGCTCCCGAATCAAACCGGGTGGGAATTGCATGACGACCTTAGGATTGGCATATGAAAAATTTTCATTCTTACCGAAATTGGAGTTATAGGCATTGTTACCTTGAGTGAATTGACCTCCTTGTTGGAAAGAAGATGGACCTCCTTGTTGATATGGGGGTCGGAATTGCCCTTGGGTGAATTGCTTTCCTCCTTGGTAGCCTTGTTGATAGCCTCCTTGAGGTTGTCTACCCATATAGTTCACGTCTTCACATGGCCCAACTTGGTTAAGGACTTGCCCTTCTTGCATCATTGGAGGAGGAGGGACATCTCTTTGTTGATTGGCGGTAAGTGAGCTCACCTTATCAATTAGGGTCATCATCATTGATTTCATCAAGTCTCCTTGCTCCACATTAGCTACTCTTTGATTAGGGTGATTGGTGTTCCATTGGGAAGCATTATTGGCTACACCATCTAAAATCTCAATAGCCTCTTGTGAAGTTAAGAACAAGAAATCGCCCTTAGCACACGCGTTCAAGTGAAGTTGAGATGCTTCATCCACTCCACAATAAAAGAAGCATATGGTTTGCTCCTCCGGGAACCCGTGTTAGGGGCACGAAATCAACAAGTTATTGAAACGTTCTCACGCGTCCTTGATGCTCTTCTTGGGCTTTTGTTTGAAACCGCAATTTCATTTCTTGTTTGGACGGTTCTAGAAGGGGGTAGAACTTAAGCAAGAATTTTTACTCACCTCCTCCCACGTACGCACACTCCCGGTGGTAAGGTCTTGCTAAGCCATTGCTTGGCCTTTTCCGTAAGAGTAAATGCGAACAACCACAACTTTTAGAATCTTCGGAGATACCATTGTACTTCATATTATCCGCTAGCTCCAAAAATCTATCCAAGTGCTTGTGAGGATCATCTATCCCATCTTTTCCCTCAAATTGATTCTCCATTACAAGCTTGATCATAGATGGTGCGATTTCGAAATTGTTAGCTTGGATATTTGGCCTAGCTATACCGTCATAATACTCCCGAAGTTGTGGCTCGAAATAGGCATGAATTGGCCTTCCTTCCCTTTGAGGTGGGGGATTTTGTGGGTTTTGTGGAGGTTGATTATTAGGCAAGGGTGGTGGTGGGTTGTATGGAGCAACGTAATTTTGGTCTTGATATGGAGGATATTGTGGATATGGAGGTGGGTATGGATATGGGTTTTGTCCTTGGAGTGGGGGTGGTGGATAGGGATATGGATAGGGGTAAGGGTAAGGGTAAGGATTTTGGGGATTTGGTTGATTTTGAGGCACCATCTCTTCCCCTTGTTGAGTTTGAACACCCCTTAACTCTACATGAATGCCTTGAATATTTATCTCCCCTTCCCCTCCTTCATTAGCAAGCCCCTCTCCATGTGGAGGATTCCCTTCAATTTCTCTAACAAGAGCTCTTTGGTTCCTTCCCGATTCCTTCTTCTTGGTGGAGCTTCGTTATCAATTTTTAAAGTTCGATTATGCACCTACCAAAAGAAACCAAGTATCAAATTCTCAAAACAAAAATAACAAAACAACAAAAATAAATGCCACTAGTAAATCCACTCAACTAGAATTCAAGTTCCACCTAAGTGTCCTCAACTAGTCCCGGCAGCAGCGCCATTTTGATCGCTTATATTTTTAGCAATAAGTATTTACAACCAAACAAATTATCGAACCCTAGGGACTAGGAAAACAATGGAGCCTTAAAACATGCGTTGCACTAGAATTACGGTGGCTAAACGGGGTGCTAACACTTAAATCAACTACAAGCTAAACAAGAGCAATCAAATAAAAACAATAAAAGAAATTAAACTCTAAACGAGTGCAGGTGGTGTGAAACGATTGCTTGGGTGTTTTTCTTATACAATCCTTTGGGTATCTCACAAATCAATCACGAATCAAGGCATGAAACGGGCAAAGCTAAGAGCGATCGCGTAAATTCTAACAAATGAGTACCAAGGACCGTCGAACACTTAAACACTTTCACAATGGGTACTAATGTCTAGGTTCGTCTCTTCACCACACGTCAAAACATGCAATGTACACTAAGGGGTGATCTAGCAACCAACTCACCTCTCGATGCAATCAATTACGATCAAAATCATCATAATCAAATGATAAGTTCACATAATCCTCTCCTAAGCATATCCAACTCTCGTTGCAACATACAAATTTAATGAATCAAGCTAATGAAATCAATCATGAGATCAACACAAAGCCTAATAGTAGAAGTATCAAAGCCACAATCACATGCAAATCAAAGTGATCAATTCATGATCAACACCAAATTCATGTATAATTCCAACACCCCAAGCAATCAAGAGGATTAGCCCATGGCTAATTTGATCAATAAAATAGAAATGAGGGAGAAGAGATCAATACCCATTGCAAAATTGATGAAAGCAATTAAAAGGAAGAATATCACCTTAATTGAATTGAAGAAACTATGAATTGATCCCAACAATAGCTTGATCCTTATTTGAAAGTAGAAATTACACCAATTAATTCTATGGGCTAGCTCAATCTATGAAATTAAAGACAATCTATCTAGGAATTTGAAATACAAGAGAAAGGGGAATGAAATTCTATTGTTCTAATCCAAGCAAAATTAATTCTAAGTATGGAATAGGTTCCCAAATGGAATATGTTGCCTTCAATTCGTAGAAATGAGCATTTATAGCAGGGTCTCGAGTGTAAAGGCCTAAAGCTGCAGGGTAGTCCTTCAAAATTTTAAAATCTACAAAATCTTCTCCGAGAAGCCTATCTCGACTCGAGACATGTTTCGACGCGAGTCGAGACGTATGATCCTAAAAAGTCGTAGCGCCCGCTTGTCTCGAGCTAAACCAAGCTGTCTCGACTCGACCCTCGGGCTGTCTCGACTCGAGACACCACTCAAGACAGGGTCGAGACGAGCTCGAGATGTGGAAGCTTGCTCATGTAAATCCCATTTGGCACGACTCGAACCATGTCATTGTCTCGACTCGAGACACTGCTCGAGACTTGACTCGAGCCAAGCTCGAGACAAAGCATAGATCGTGCAACCGAACTTCATTTTTATGATTCCACTTGCGTTTCGATCCTAAAATTCATGCCTTTCTGATTTCCACTCGATACTCACTTTGTGAGAATATGAGCATGGGATAGGTTCTTCTCCTTGTCAATTAACTTGAACCCGCTCGGTTTTGAATGAAGGTTAACTTTTGCCATATAAATGATCGAAAACCTACTAAACCGATAAAAACCTTCCACAACCGTAAAGCTTCACAAATATAAAAATAAGGGTGATAAAACATATAAAGTATATAAGAATAAGCAATTAATCCACATTAAAAACATGCAAAAATTCACCCTAATCATTGGATTGTCTGGATGGGCGCAGGATCTTGCACCGATAGCTCTTCGAGTCTCGGACTCTGTGGGTTCGGTGATTCGACTCCTGCGCTTTTGACCCCCATCTTAGTCTTCTAAGGACACACAGGACTTGTCTTAAGCGTCCTTCTTCCTAGACTCCTCTGCCTTTAGCAACTCCTCGGCAAGCTCATCAATCTTAATGTTTAGAGTCGGGATCTTGTCATCTTGGGTATCTACTCTTTTCTTGAGCTCACCTCCTTCCTCTTTTTAGCATCAGCAAACCTTGTATTGTAGATGGTGGCTACTGCTCGATTTGAACCATTAACTCGTGTCCGACAAGACTGTCTTCTAATCTATCTCGATCACATCTTTTCTTGTAAGTCGCTTCAACTAATCTAAGCTCATTCTCCGAATCTGCTTGGTGAGTTGTGCGAGAAGCTTTCTCCATGGCAAGAGTCATCCACAAAATTTGCTTTGAAAAGAGGCTTCTTTAGCACTTCTGCTTCATTAACTTGATCTTCAATAATATATCTTATTTCAAGTAAGCATTTTGGATGTCTTGTTTTACCCAGGTTTCTTGCTTATTCACTTCTTTAGCAATTTTTGTTCGACCTACGCCATTTGCTCTTAATGTCGATTCTAGAGAAGTAGAGGTCAAAGTTTGTCTTGTTGAATTGCAACCTATACATTCTCTTTAATCGATGTGGTGACAAGTCACGGAATTAATTGGAAAGCATCAAGACACGCAACCTTTAGGCTTGTCACCTCTGCCTATAGTGTTTCTACCTCGGATGCAGACGCAGACGAGGATGGCTGAGCAAGATCGACTTCGAGATGGAGAAGATAGAGTTAAATCTATCTCCTCGACTTGATGCTCGGACTTTTCTCACTGGTGGGGAATCTGCCCGATGCACTCCTTGAGATGGCACTTTTGATTCCACCGCCACTGGTACTTGCTCGACACCCGCTCTGCTTGTGCCTCCCCATCAGTATCCATCTCAGCAAGCTCATCGGCGGCTCCACCAAGTACCTTCCTCAATCACTTCCCACTTCTTCTCTGTTTTTTTCTCAAAGAACTTCCATCTCCTTTTCAACCTCGAGCCTCCATCCCCTTTTCTCCTTCAACACCTTGAGTTGTTCTGTTGGGTCCTTGGTCGGGGAACCTAGGCAGACCCTTCTTAAAATGTAGTCTATGAAGAGATTCTCTAAAAATATCTCCTCAATCGACTTAAGACCAGCCTTTTTCAAGAATGTATTTTCCCAACTCGGCTAGGTTATGTCCCCCTACCTCTCCAATCAGAATAGTTGTTTCTTCAAAGTACCCCATTCTTAGCCTCCCGAGCAACCAAACGTCTACAAGTTCTTTTAACGGCCTGCTCCTCGGCTAAGACAGACTCTTTCTTGAGGATAAACCTTTTCCCAAGTACTCTTAAAAAATGTTCTGTAGGGCCAATTCTCGCCGGATGGATTTGGTAGGTTTAGAAATAGGGCGGGTTCAGATATGGATGGGGTGGATAGAAATGAGAATGGATAAGCTGATGTTTGAGATGGTTGGGGTGTTGGACTATCGAGGGTGGAGTCGCTTTTAGAGGCTCGTGAGGCAGCGACCACGTCTTTCTCTTCATCGCCAAAGTTAGGTTGAGAGTGGCTCTTTGTTCGATTTATCCTCGGATGAGGATGATGATGATGAAGTTTCTTCCTTCTCGACTCTTCCCTTGAGGATACCTCTATTCTCTCCTCCTATCTTGAGGTTCTCACAACCTCGCCTCGAGACACTTCCCTTGGGAAGCTGTCCTCTCCACCCTTTCCTCTTCCTCATCTCGTCCCTTCCTCAAATGAGGATTCATCTTCCAAAGCACTGCTCTCCACCTTTTTAGACTTGGCTTTGGCAGCCCTCTTCATTGGTGCAAGAGGGGACAACTGGGCTACCTCATCTCCTTCCGGTCAAAGAGGCCAAAGATTTTCTTGTCTTTTGTCACAGCCCTTGCGTGGTATACTTCTTCACCCCAACCTCCCAATTGAGGTTATCTCGACCTCAGCCTTCGACTCCGTGATTAGTGTAATCTTGTTCATCATACGGTCATTGTCTCCAGTCTATCTCAATCTTGTCTCAGAGATGTATTCCCTAAAAATCTTTTTCTTTCTTTGACAAGCCTAAAAATAAAGAACCTTTCCCAATTCACCTCTACTCCATCAATTATGGCCCAAAGACAACACATTCTTGGCCGAGTTAATCCATCATGACTCTGTTGTTCTCCCAAAATACATTTGGTGAGAATCGACATGAGTAATCTGTACTTCATTCTCGCATTGGTCGCTTTCAAGTTTGTGGTAGTGTTCGATGAGATCTCCTCGCCATCGACCTGAAACTCTCCAGATATTCATCGCTTTTGTAGGTGAATGGATTTATCCTTTCAGTGCTTAATCCAAAAATTTCACCAAGGTCATCCACATTGACCACAACCTTCTCCTTCTTTCCATCGGTACGAACCCTAGACTCGAAAGAGTTTGTTTTCATCGTAGCTCACGGTAAGAAATTCAACTGCTAAATCATCCAGAGTTTTATTCTTGAAGACTTCTTCGTGCAAGATCGCTTTAAGCCCTCTGGATTCTAGAAGTCGAAGAATCTCAACCGATTCGGATCTGTAGTAGTATTCCGTCTACATACATCTCGAATTTGGTTTTGTCTTTGATTTTTACAAGATCATATTCGAATTTAACTGGGTTTCTTCTTGTCCGCCATTGATGAAGTTCTTAAGCTTTGAGAGGGAAATGAAAATTTGAGAGAGAGAGTTATGTATACAGGTTTTATGTGCATAAATGAAAATATGCACACGAACTCCTATTTTTATGCAAATGTAATGAATAGAATAATATTAATTCTAATTATTGACTCGATAAAGTGTAAAAATGGGTTTATGTGCCTACATTAATGCAATCATGGCTATTTTTCTAAAAAGTGTGATGAATATAATATTAGCCATGTTTAATATGTCGTGCGTGGGACTATTGACGATTCAAATTGCTTAAACCGCCTCCAATTTATGCGCGTGAATATCACTCAAGATTTTCAAAAATAAATTTGATAAAATTTCGAGTCCGTAGTAACTTCTCAAACAAGAAGTAACTTAATACCTTTTTACTTTTCAGTTAATTGGAGAGATAAGAACCCCTTTTTATTATAAAATACTATAAGAAATTTTATCTTTTAGAAAACAATTTTAAAAGAACAACTAAGTGAATTCATTGTTGAATAATTAAAACAACTATGATATTATATCCACATATTAATTATGTGAACTAATATTCATAATTTTAACAAATAATTAAAAGAATAAGGGTTGAAAATACTTCCTCGTTATATTTCACCTAATCTGGATAGGTTTGAGTAGTTGTCTGATTTACAAACATCCGATAAGCAAGACTGCCTTGTTACTATGAAAGTAATATCAGCTAGATTGGAAATTTCCTAAAAACAAAAACACTTCTATAACCATTAGTAATACCTTTGAGTAAAACAAACAATGTACACATACTCATCTGCTTTTAGACAAACAAATGACTATTATGTATTTTTCTCAATTATTTTATGTCGGCAAGAAAATATTAAGTTAGTTAAGATCAATAGACTAATCCTTGATTCTTGATTCCTTAAAGGAGATCAATGATATCAGCTCTGTGATTGTCAATATGACCTTTTACAAGTCTCGTTATTTTTTTCTGACATGGTAAAGAAATTGAGAGGCAAGAATTGAAATGCATAAATAATAGTTTAAAGATTAACTAAAGATGCATCTAACAATCCTAATTCCATGCATGCTTCTTTGAACCTTGTCTGCTAAGGGTTTTGTCAAAATGTCAGCTCTTTGAAAATCGCTTAATATCTTTTCTAGTCTCGATGTCACCTTTCACAACATGATCACGAATAAAATGATGCCGTATATCCACATGTTTGCATCTAGTATGTAAGATCGAGTTAGGGTAATAGCTATGACACTATTACTATCACAAAGGATTGATACATCCCTAGTGATAATATTATAATCCCTTAGTTGTTGACTAATCCAGATCACTGGGAACAACAACTTCCGGCTACCATATACTCACTTTCAAGAGGGAAGTAGCTACAGAGGTTTGTTTTTAGACAACCATGAAATCAGCTTACTTCCTTAAATTGGCAAGTTCCGTAAGTAGATTTCCTATCTATCTTATACCCACCAAAATCTGAATTTGAGTATCCTAACAACTCAAAATTATCATCACCGGGTACCACGATCCTACATTTATTGTACCTTTTAAGAATTTAAGAATCTTCTTAGCCGCTTCAAAATGACTCTTCTTTGGCTTAGCTTAGAAACGTGCCTGAGACACCTACCGCAAAAGAAATATCGTGTCTACTAGCAGCTTAAGTATAATAAAGAACCTATTAATCCCCGTATTCTCGTCTCGATCGTGTCTTCCCCTTATCATCTGGATCCATGTAGAAGTTTGTCATCATAGGCATCTTAGACTCTCGGCTGGTACCTATTCCAAACTTATCAATAAGATCCTTTGCATATTTTGCTTGATTGATGAAAATCCTCTTCTTGGTCTCTGCTTGACTTGAAGTCCAATAAAGTATGTCATCTCACCCATCAACATAAATTTGTACTAATAAAAGATCGTTATCAAATTCTTTACGAAATAAAGTTCTATCTATTTTATCCTTTACAAAACCATTTTGAATTAAATAATTAGACAAGGTGTCATACCAGACTCTTGGGGCCTGTTTAAGTCCATATAGAGCTTTCCTCAGCATATAGACCTTGTCTCCTTTGACAAAGCCCGGAGGTTGCTCTACATAAACCTCTTGACCTAAGATTTCATTTAGAAATGCTGATTTTACATCTATTTGAAAAACTATGAATCTTTTAAAAGCAACATAGACTAAGAACAATCTTATGGCTTCCGCGAGTTACCGGTGCAAAGGTTTCATCGTAATCAATCCCTTCCGATTGAGAATAACCTTGAGCAACTAGTCCGGCTTTATTTCTAACCACAATATTGTTCTCATCCCTTTTATTTTTAAAGACCCATTTAGTTCCAATCACTTTTTGATGATGAGGCCTTTCAACAATCTCCCACACATCTTGTCTTTGAAATCGATTCAGCTTATTCTTGCATAGCATTAATCCAATTGAAATCAGATTAGAGCTTCGAATTAACTTAGATTCAAGTAATGAAACATAACAACTAAACATAAAATCTAGATTTAGTTGTCCTAGTCTGGACTCGAAGAATCTAAATCTCCTATTATTTGTTCAGCTAAATGATAAGTCATTACCTTTTTACCTTTGTCATTTACCAAGGATGAAGCCTTATCTGAAATATC
Organism: Paraleonurus japonicus; assembly: GCA_030762865.1. Taxonomy (NCBI): domain Eukaryota; kingdom Viridiplantae; phylum Streptophyta; class Magnoliopsida; order Lamiales; family Lamiaceae; genus Paraleonurus; species Paraleonurus japonicus. The sequence continues at coordinate 20,680,893 of CM061060.1, read as the reverse complement.
CTTTTCAAATGATTTTGTATTACCTTCGAAGCTTCTTCTTGATTGTCTCAGTAAGGTGGTTGTCTCGATCACCGACTTTGAAGAACTTTCAATGAATATCCCATCTACAATCTTAACATCAAAAGTTTTTAAATGAGATTTACCATTGTTGTGAATGAAACACTTGTATCCAAAGATATGAAAATATGAAATCTTGGGTGATCTTCCCTTCCATATTTCATAAGGGGTTTTACACTTATTTTTAACAATCGACATCTATTTTGAATAAAACAGAAAGATTAATGGCTTCTATCCAAAATCTGTGTGGAGTGTTGTACTCAGATAGCATAGTCCATGCAACTTCTTTAAGAGTTCTGTTTTTCCTTTCAACAACTCCATTCTCGTTGAGGTGTCCTCGCACTGATGTTTCGTGAGCTATACCATTCTCAGTACAATAGTTAGTAACAAGTGTATTAAGGAATTCAGTACCTTTATCACTTCTAATTTTAACAATACTTAGTCCTTTTTCATTTTGAATTCTTTTAAGATATTCGAATCTTTGTCATAATCTCATTCTTCTTGTACAAGAAAATAACCTGTAAATCTTGAAAAATAATCTACAATTACCAAGGTATATTTTCTTCCATCAAGCCGAGAGGTGTGACTAGACCAAAAAGATACATGTGAAGAAGTTCAGAATCATATCTCGAAGAAGGATTATTTATTATTTTAAAAGAAGTTACGGTCTACTTTCCTTTTTGACAAGGATCACAGACATGACTCTTTGAAAATACCCTATCTGGAAGTCCTTTGACTAGAGATTTCCTTACTATTTTGTTAATAGTTTTGAAGTTTAAGTGACCAAGACATTTATGTCACAGCCAACTTAAATCATCCGAACTCTTCGCAACAAGACAAGTATCTTTAGGACAACTTTTGAAGTTAGCAATATAAATGTTACCTTGTCTGACTCATCTAATAGTATATTTTCATTGAGACCATCTAAAACATAGCATGCATTACAGGTGAATTTTACACTAAAACCCTTATCACGAAATTGTGAAGCAGATAATGTATTGTATTTTAACACTTCAACGTAGTAAACCTCATTGACTTGAATATCACCAATCATCAAGGTTCCAACTCCTTTGGTTAGCCCAAAATTGTTGTCTCTAAACATGACTCATGGTCCATCTATAGACTAATAGTTAGAAAGTAGACGCTTTTCAAAGGTCATGTGTTTTGAACACCCACCGTCAATGTACTAGATGACCTCAAACACATCTGTCTTTCTACTATACTTGTATCTCCCTCGCAATCACAAATTAGATTTTAGTTGCCCTTTGTAAGTTGGATCCTTCTTGGTTAAGTTGACATTTAGGAATCCAGATAAACACATCAATATTCCTTAAAACCAATGATTGAAGTTTGCAACCATATCTATCGACTAATATAAGACTATCTAGATCAATCTTATTAAACCGATCTTTTGTAATTGTCTTATATCTAGGTAATAATGGATATGATTTGCTTCTTCCATCATAACTACTATACTTAGGATGAGATTTTGACTTAGTCTTTGGTTTGACCTTGGGAACATTTCTCTTCGTCTGTACTTTCTTTGCGTAAACATCGGATGAGTTGATTTGTTCTTTAGGTTTCCATGGACTAAATCTAGTCTCTTCTTTAGCTTTAGTAGCTTTAACAAAAACCCTTGGTTATACAGATCATCCTTTTGTTCTATCAAATCCTAATCCTGTCTTATCACTAGATTTTTGAGAAGTCTTTGAAGATTTTATCTATTGTAGATTGAATGTTACTAAGGAGTCCTAACTTGAGATTTAACTCTCTGTTAGTCCTCTTAAAACTATCATTCTCTAAATAGACTTTTGATAATTTAAGTTTTAAAGAATTCAATTATTTTTCTAACTTAATAGTCTTTTCGGATGAGGAATTATTAATAATCTTAGTCCGACATTCCCCTTGAATGAGCGGTCGATTTCTCACAATTCCTAGTCCGACTTTCTTTAGTTAGACTTAGAATTTGATCCTTTAAATTTAATATTTCAATCTCTATCTGTTAGTAAGCAGATAGTGCGGTCTCTAGATCTTTCAAAAGTTTATTGACAAGATTTTGATCATATTCAAATAGATTTTCACAATCATTATTAGAAGAAAAATAGTAGGTTACCTCTTTTGCCATAAGACACATGTCATCATCTCGACCCAAATCCGGATGAGGGTGAAGATGATGATGTTTCATGAACTTCCTCCTTTTCTTCTAGAAGAGCTCTTTGATTCTCGCATATCTCTGCCACGTTTCTTTCTCTTCTCCTCACGTTCTCTTGGGGTTAATCGAGGACAATCATAACCGTAGTGACCAGGTTTATTGCAAGTGTAACAATTATCTCCTCTATCGATTTTGGACTACTATCCCCTTGTCCGACAGTGATCTCGAACCCCCTAGTTTGATTCTTTTTCTTCTCATTATCCGATCCCTTATCTTCTCTATCTCGACTTGTAGCTCCTTCGACTGATCTGTTCCTTTTTATTTCTTTTGAACTTCATTTTGAGCCTTTCATATCTCTTTATCAATAGAGTCATTTCTTCCTTGATTGACAAATCGATGCCTTGGATACCTTATCCGACTCTTCTTGATGAAGAAATGCAATCGCTTTTTCCGTAAGTAGATGATTCAACATCATCTTCTTCATCTTCAATCTGAATGTCATACTCTAATGCTTTGAGTTGTGAAAACAGTGTATGATGAGAAATTGAAGATCGATTTTGAGTGGCTTTGAGAATGTTAGCTTTTTCTCTCCATCTCTTGCTCAACGATCTAAGAATCTTGTTATTGATCTCTTTTTCTATGTAGGACTTTTCCTAGGTCAAGACTTTATTGAGAAGATTTGTCATCCTAATATCCAATCGATCAACCGATTTTCCATCCTTTATTTTGAATGTATCAAATGTATGTAGAACAAATTGCAGCTTATTTTCCTTAACCTCGATCTCGATCATTCACACATATTTGCCAATATCTCCCACATTTCTTTGTTGTCTTGCGGCGTTTCACTTTTTCAATTCAAACTTTACTCGGTGTTTCTATAATCTTGGTTCTTGCTACTTGATCCAAGTTATGAATCTTTCTCTCATCATTTGTCAAATCAAGACCCTTCTTTTCACATCCGACCCTAGATTCGAAGATTCAGCTCCATCACTCACAATTCCATGGTAAAACTTAATAGGACCATCCTCCGTAATTTCTTCCATTCGATCATGGATAGCCTTTAGATAATTTTCCATCCTAAACTTCCGTAATCATAATCTTCAATGGAAAATTCTTGCAAACTCCTGGTCTTTTTGCTCTTAATTGCAGACATGATTATCAAGAAACTCAATATAAACTTATTAATAGGGTTAGTTAAACCAAAGATGAAGAATAATTGTAAGAACACAATTCAAGAACTATCAAGACCTTCAATATATCGAAAAGCTTTAACACTTGCTCCGATACCACTTGTTGTTCCCGTCGATCAAGTGTTATCAAGACAGAAAATCTAGAAAGGGGGATTGAATAGATTTTCAACCTATCCAATTTTTACTTTCAAATAAGCTAAGATTATCCAAATGAACTTTGGATTATCTAAGTATCGATTTAATAAAGGAAGTAATTTTATACTTGATTCGATTGATAGTTCTTTGAATAAATGTTTTAATAAATGAGATAGAAGGTAAACAGAAAGTAAATTGAAGAAGTGCAGAAAGTGAATAACACACGATTTATAGTGGTTCGAATTTATAAAAATCCTACCTCCACTCTCCTTCCACAATCCCGTGAAAGGGCCTTCACTACTTACTTTCTTCCTTACTTGCTTACTTACGCTTTACAATGATAATCTTCAGCCTTATAAGTTATTCTTCTCGATTTCTAGATTTTGGCTTGAAGATATAAGTGATAGTGTTCTATAAACACTATGAGAACTATGAACGTGTAGAACGTTCTTGTGTGTGAGTAAGAACTTAATGAATGTTGATTGTGATACAAGTTGCTTGTGAATTATAGAATTGCAAAAGTTAATTTATTCTAAACAAAGGACCTATTTATAGAGGACTCGATACTTGGTGGTTGTAACTTCCTTGTTGACTCTTTACTTGTTTGTTGTAACCAACTAACTGAATCTTGTAACCATTCCTTGATTAGTTATAATTGTTCTTGAAATTGGTTATCACGCTTGATTTTCTAATACTTTAAGTCATCTTCTTATCTCATCTTCGACGTGTTCCACCTCATCTGATTTTCTTCATGTCTTCATATTTTACCGATCTTGAAGTGTCCGATTAAATGCAGTATCTTGTTTTCAGTCTTGACTTGTCTTCATCTGTCTTCTTGAGTTTGTCTTCATCTCGTATTAAGTACTTGGTCTATTACAAGTTTTTATTACATCATGGCTATAAAATGATTCAATTGATCATCTTATTTTACACTCATCTTAACTTCATCAAAATTAATATATTTTTCTCCTAAGACAACTCTTACGTAGAAGGCTTCCCCTCTCCATTGGGTGATTTGGCACCCGAATCGAAACCAAGAGGAAATTGAACATTTGTCTTTGGATTTGAGTAGGAAAAATTTTCATTCCTTCTACAATTTGGATTATACGAACTACTCCCTTGACCAACTTGTGGAAATGAGGAGGATTGGCCTCCTTGATGTGGTTCACTTGATATGGAGGTCGGTATAGTTGAGTTTGCCCCCTGCTTTCCCCCTTGAAGGTTTGTTGGTAGTCTCTTTGATGAGGAGGTCTACCCATGTAGTTCACATCCTCAAAATGGCCCTTGCATTGGCCCTTCTTGCATAATAGGTGGGGGAGCTTGTTGGGTAGGAGATAGGGAGCTCACTTTTAAATTAAAGTCATCATCATTGACTTCATCAAATTCCCTTGCTCCACATTAGCTACTCTTTGGTTAGGGCCTTGGTGAGTGTTCCAATGGGAACCATTATTTGCCACTCCATCGAAGATCACTGATTGGAGTGTATAGGGCAAGAGCTTTTAAGACCAATCAACAAAATATCGAACCCAAGGGAGAAAGTATGCAAACGAAATTCAAGGATAAGAGTTCTAGATGACTAAAGTTGCAACAAGTTTTAGGACTAAAATCTCTACAAAATGCAAGAAATTAAATGGCAAGATGATGCAAACAATATATCAAACACCTAGAATGCAAGATCAAATATACTAAAATCAATGGGGGATTTGGGTGCAAGGGATAATCTCCATCAAGGAATCCATGATTAACAAGCTATGATTGTATCCAAATGCAAATCAATCAAATTAGAAAGTATAAACCATCATGAAATTAATCACACCATTAATATCACAATGCCTAATGTGAGTATCCTTAGTTCTTCCCATCTCTCAATGTAGAAGTCCCCAATTCATACAATCATGCAAAATTGAAACCCGATTAACACCTAATCACGTTAGCTCAACTCTCGCCTATTGCTAGGGTGATCAACCATTAATAAAAAGAGATAATTTTTCATGAAGCACAATTAAGAATCACAATTAGGAAGCAAGCTAATTCAATTGATCACAATTATCAACAATCATAGCATGAGGCAATCACTTCATCCCTAATTTCAATTATCCCAAGCACAAAGCTATTAGCCCATGGTGCTACAAGCAAAATCCATGGGTAGAAAATCTAAGAAAGCAATTAACAATCTAACCAACACAAGCAATGAATTAAAGAGAACAAAGGGTAAGAACATCACCAATTGAACTTCAATAGACAAAAATAGGAATGATTAATCTTCTACAATGCTTCAATTCAACTCCTCTACTCCCAAATCACAGCTGAAATCTTCAATTACAATCAATCAAAATACTAATCTAGTGGACTAAATGTAGAATCTAATCTAATTCTAACAATCTATGGCAATTACAATGGAAATCAAGCTACAAAGTGCAAAATTCGCCTAAGGAACCTCCCCTGAAATCGCTCTAAACCGCTAGAATCAAGATATGCTCTGTTTTGGCTTCAAATGGCTTTAAAACTGAATTTTTCGATTTTGGGCATTCCTCGACTCGAGCTTCAGGCCATCGAGTCGAGGCCTCGAGATTCGCTAACACGCTTCTTCAAAATATCTCCCGCCTCGAGTCGAGGCTCAGCCCTTGACTCGAGAAATCTGCCATTTTCCCATCCCTCGACTCGAGGGAGCTTCCCGCAATTTTGAAATTCTTTCCCTCCAGCTGACCCTCGAGTCGAGGTCTGTGCACCCTCGACTGTGCTCGAGACCAGGGCATTTTTATCGAGAAGGGCTTCGGCCCGACCCCATTTTCGTCCGTATGTTCGTCTCTTCATTCTAAGAATAGCGGTACTCTCGGTTTGGCAAAATTCCACCGATTTACCTCAGAAACGGACGAAAAACCTCAAAATCTCACAAAGTAATACTTTTTAGGCAAAAGAGTGATACTTTTCACATTTATGCACACAAATCACACTTTAGCTCACTTTTTGCACTAAAATAGGCCCTAAAAACATGTATCAATTCACTCCAATCATATCCCCAAACTTGAATTGTTGCTCGTCCCGGAGCATCGTGAGAAACTAAGAACAAAGGAGTGAATTGATTGCAATTATGTCACATGGCACCATAGACGAAATAAAAGACAATAGAACTCATCAATGAACACTTGTATCAATGCAACTATCACTTAGCCATCAAGATGAATCATGCTCAAACAAATGCTCAATCAAACACTCAACACATTGCTCCTTCCATGGAGTGTTTCACTCTTCACTCATGTGTTTAAAGGTATAAAGCACTCAATCATCAAATTCATGAACTTGCACACCATATGCTTGCCAAAAGACTTAATCTCAATCAAAATCACTTATGATCAATCAAGAATCAAAGAGGTCTTTCTCTTAGGTTGTAATGTAGGCTCTTTGGAAAGGTGGGATATATATGGATAAGAGTGACTAAATAGTAGAGACTTGAATGTAAGCTAATCAATACAAATGCACAATCTCTCCGATCTTCATCTAGCACACTCTTTCTTTTGAACTCCAATGATCAATCCACCATTCATTTGAGCTTTCTCTTTTAAGCTCACAAATTGAATTTTTCTTCACTTCATGTTCCCATTTTTTTTTTTTTCACAATTCAATTTTTTTCACAACCTTTCTTTTCTTTTATGCTTTCTTCATCACTTAGCTCATCATCTTCCCACATTCAAGCTCAACTAAATATAGGACAAGAAAGGCTCATAAAATAGGCTAAAATGGTTTAAATTTCACTTGGCTTGCCAAAGAATAAGGATCATAAAGCTCAACATGGCTCACTAAGGAAATCAAATGTATTTGGTGGGGAAAATATTTGGCAAAGTAACTCATCATTCCAAACATGGCCTCTTATCACTTTCAAGACATCACACAAAGATCAATATCAACAAGTCTAGTGGCAAGTTCTAGCATACAAATCATGAATGATGCACTCACAAAGAATATCAAATCAACCGTATAAGATGTACGATTATTAAGGCACAAAAGCTCACGGGCTTAAATTGAGCAATGAATTAAGCATTATCAATCACATTCATCTTCACATAATAAATCAAGCAAGCTAGCTTCAATCTACAAATCTACTCATGATCAAATTAAAATCCAATTAATCTTGCTAATCAACACAAGTGCTCATGTACATAAGTCCAAGCATACTCACTACCACATGAATGATACTCAAAGATATATCAATGAATCCACAATTAAGCTCAAATCAAAGAATATAGAATCATAGGAATAAGGAATCCAATGGATCATCAAATCACAATCATCAATAGACAATAAGCTCAATAAGATCAAGATAATAAAAATCATCAATAAAATCATCCAACAATCAAATCCAATCATCACATAATCAATTCAATCAAGAGTACAATCACCATCAAAAGTACAAAGAAAAACAAGAAGATCAGAATCTAAAGATCAAGAAGAGGGAATGAGGAATAGGGGATAGCCCTAGTAGTCGGACGGCGGCGGTGGAGGAGGGTAGCTCGGCCCGAGGTTCCACGAGCTCATCTCGCTGTAGGAGGGCATACATGTCATTCCGAGTCTTCGTGAGACTCTTCTGCATCTTCCTAGTCTCTTCATTAAATCTACGAGACTTCTCCATCATCCAAGACATCTCATGTCAAGGCGGGTTAGACTCTCAATATGCATCCTCCGACTATCAGCCCACATCTCCTCGGGCCAAAACCCACGGCCTCTGAGATGAACTCCCGCCTCATACTCTCTACTCCTCATCTCGTCCTGCCGGTACATGTTGATCTCCGGCTGGTAATCCTCATCCATCTGTACCGGCGGCTCTTCCGCTCCGGCTCCTCGTCATCCTCGTCCTCATACTCAACCTCCTCCTCAACCTCTGCTCTCACCGCATCCCTCATCATCGAAGAATCGGAGAATCGAACATTGCTGGCTCGCATTATCATCATCATCCCCTCATCTCGAAGCACATCCCCATGCTCCCTCGTGTAAGCATCTATGGCATCATTGTGACGATGCGACCACATGCGCAGTTAATGGTCACAAAAGCAGTGCATCCAAAACCGTCGTCAACCTCTTATTAGGAAGAGGGAATCGGCCACCATGGTGCCGCTTGGAAACACCACGTCCTACCGATGCGATCAAGTGTCCTCATGTGTCGCATCATATTTGTAGTAAGATCTCGACCATCTAATGCCGCGAGGTTATGAGTAGGGATCCCGAGATGCTCAGCTATCAAGGTAATCATTCCACCAAAGTTTATCTTCTTGAATTTCGTGCTCGTCGCTCTCTCAAACAAATAGCAGAGGTATGCAGCCGCATTGAATCTCACTCCATGTAAGAAGCACCACAAGACGTACATCTCTTCCAAACCACGGCTCCTCCTTCCGATCTCGCGAATATGGTACTCGCGAGGATCTTCTCTAAGTATCGGACCACCGGGTTCGAATGTGCATGCTCTTAGACTTCCTGTGTACAAACTCAGCTGGCTAGGTGCCCCGAATCGAAATACGCCTCGTAACTTTTTGGCATTGTACTCCTCCCTAATGTTCAGCAATGATCTATCGGGGTTAGTAGGCGCACCAAGGATCTCGTTTACGTTGTCCAAAGTTAATTCATATTCATTCCCCATTAGCTCAAAAGTGATTTTTCTTGCAAACTTGTTCCTCCGAGCTTTGTGGACCTTAATCGTGCATAGAAACTCGAGAGTGAGTCCAAGATGGGTCCGAGGCCTCTTAGCTAGAAAGCCTCCCATGCCTACTTGCTCGAGCAGTCGAGGGATATCATCCTCAATCCCCTTTATAATCATCCCACTGAATTCCCAATTCAGCGGGCATCCGGTGTGCAAAACGTATCGCCTCCTCTCTCTCTCGGATCTCCGCATCCTAATAATTGTGGCCATCAACTCCCCTAAACATGATTCCTGCACAAATAATCCAAAGGCCACAAATTATTCCCACAATTAAAATGCAAGCTCAAAATATCACTCTACCATGGACGAGTCAACAAAAATACATCCAAGCTTAACAAAATTCCTAGTGACTAGGCAATAAATCCTCAACAAATGGTCAATGAGTCAATCAAAGCAATATGGTCCATAGAAGTGCTCAACTAATCCTCAAAATATACATACTTAACTAGATGGCTTCAACAATAAACACCAACAAATTAAGCTCATCAACTATCATGCAATGAAGCTCCAAACATTATATCTACAAAACACGAGCCAACTAGCAAGCATTTAGGCAACTAAGCATCATCAACAATGAACTCTATCATCACCAAAACCTCAAATTGACCAATTATACCAACAAATGCACTAGGAAATCCTATCATGCCCAAAAATCAAATTCAAGCCAAATTCACAAATAAACGAGCAACTCATCCTATACAATCCTAAACATGCTCCTACAATCCTCAATTAACTCAAAAATTCTCAAAAATGGCTTTAATTTATCATAATCAATCATGCATACCAAGTGCTTGACAAAATGCCCAAATGAAATTCCAATTCAAATAAATTCATGCAATTTTATCAACACCCAAGCATCAATCATACACCAATCATGAAATTGAAAGCCAAATAAGAAGAAATTACATACCTTATTGAGGAAATTCAACTTCAAATGAGCAAACTTGGACACCCACGCACTCTCCACTAAAAGCCCCAAATTTGAATGCACAAACCCTCAAAATCTAATCTTTGATGCAATATGATGATAATGTGATGAAATTATGATAAATGAACGGTGAAAATGGGTGGAATTTGGTCGGAAATAGGGTAGAGACGAAAAGGAGTCGAAACCAAGTAAAACCCTCGAATCGTGCTTTCGAGGACTGAACTGCGTTTTTATATCGGACACCAGCCTCGAGTCGAGGGTCAGGCCTCGACTCGAGGAATCCCAATTTTTCAAAAGCCTCGACTCGAGGTTCCTCCCTCAAGTCGAGGGATGTGCCTATTTCAAAATATTTTCTAAGTGTCAATGCCTCGACTGGGATTATGCAAGCTCGACCTAGTGGTCGAGACCAGTGGAATTTTTGACGATTCTCGGGCCCGACCCGACCCCGAAACTCCTAAAATGACCTCTACGCCCTAACGAACCCAAATATGCAAGAAATTACCGTTTTGGTCCCTCGATTTAAGCCCGATCGCTCATTCGATCGAGGAGACTGGGTTCTCTTCCTTTATGCTCATTTTCACCAACTTTTAAGCTCTTCTTTCCTTCTCGATTCCTTGACTCCTTTTTCAATTCCCTCGTTTGTCAATCTTCGTAGTGAGTATACCTACAAATGGACACAAATAGTCATCAAATAATCATCACTAAGGGATGCATTTCTACCCTAATGACACACACCCCCAAACTTGAATGAAGATATGCATTCAAAATTAAGTATGGGAATGATACAATTATGCAACCCTTAGATGATATAAACAATTAAGCTCAATATCCAAATGGACTTCATCCATCAACTAACATCTTCTCCTAAGCATGAGCAATTCCCAAAAATCCAAGGCAAAAATTCCACAAAAGGACAAAACACAAACACAAAAACAAACACACCAAAGCAATAAAATGATGGGTTGCCTCCCATCTAGCGCTAGGTTTAACGTCCTTTGCCGGATGAAACTCAAAGAGTTCACACTTCCCTTTCTTTGTCAATGTAGAGATCGGCCTTGTGCTTCACTAGATGTTCCTTTGCAAAAGGCAACACCCCCACTTATCCTCTAGGAGTAACTTTCCTCCTTCTTTGATTTCTTTCACCGTAAGCACCTCCTTTGGTCTTTCGACTCCAAGTAGCCGACTCCAATTTGATTCACACCACACCACTTGATCTCCTACTTCGAACTTTTCCTCCCTTTTCTCAAGTGGTGTCTTTTTCTCAATCAATACCCCCAAACTTGAGCCTTGTTCAAATTTGGTCAACTCTTTCTCACCTTCTTCTTTCTCTTGTTCACCGGGTCAAGCAAAGGGTCCTTTATCGCTTTCTCCTTCCTACAATCATAAAGGGAAACCCAAGACTTGTTAGAAATGATCTTACAAGAGGGAAGAAAATGCTCATTAACTAAAGGATGAGTAGAAGTAATAGGTGTAGAAACTTCCCTTTCAATGGAAGGGCATTCATCAACAATCTCTATGTATCCACACGTTTTCTTCTCTACCTTGCTTTGAGCAACCTCTTCCTCATGAACTCTTGTAAATGTAACTTCATCACCATTTGAACTCAACTTAAGCTCTCCTTTCTCCACATTAATCATAGCCTTGCCCGTTGCAAGGAAAGGTCGACCAAGGACGATCGGTGTCTCAAGTTCCTCCTTTATGTCTAATACAATGAAATCCACCGGGAATATGAGTTTACCAACCCCTACTAACACATCTTCAATAACCCCAAATAGTTGAGCATACGATTGATCCGCTAATTGAAGATTGATGCTTGTAGGAATCACCTCCCCTAAATCCAATTGCTTGAACACGGACAATGGCATCACATTAATACTTGCTCCTATATCACAAAAGCCTTGAATATTTACCTTCTCTCCAATCTCACATGGGATAATGAAGCTTCCGGGATCCTTTTTCTTTTGTGGCAAGTGTCTCTCCAAGATTTCTTTGCATTCTTCCACTAGCTTGAGCATTCCCTTCTCATCCCAACTCCTTTTCTTGGACATAATTTCTCTCAAGAACTTCTTATAGTGTGGAACTTGTTCAAGGGCCTCCAAAAGTGGGATATCGACATGCAAATTCTTGAAAATCTCTAAAAACTTACCAAACTCTTCATCAAGTTTCTTCCTCTCTAGTCTCTTTGGAAACGGAACCGGCTTAGCCTTCATTGGAACTCCCATTCATTCTTCGATTTTTCCTTCTTTGCATTTCCCCTCACTTTCACCTCTTCTTCACTTTTCTTCTCCTCCACAACCACTCTTTCTTGTCTCTCTTCCTCATTCACCACCTCTTCTTTAAACTCCCCTTCTTTGGACATTTTTGGACCTTCATAGCTAGTGCCACTCCTTAGCTTGATTGCACTACAAAACTCTTTAGGATTTGGCTCGGTAGTGGATGGATACTTTCCTTTGTTTTGTAGATGGACCACCGTAGACGAGAGCTTTCCAACCGTAGTAGCAAGTTGCCCTACTCTATGCTCGATCGTCTTGAAACGAGTGTCCATTTGCTTTCCTATATCATCAAGCCTTGAGTCATTAGCTTCCAATTTCTTCACATTCAACCCCAAAATCTCCTCCGTGGTAGCCTTTCCTTCATTATTAGGAGCCTTTGTGTTAGATCAAGATTGTTTTGATGAGTTAAAAGATTATTTCAGATGAGCAGATGATAATAAAGACCGGTGAAGACCGAGTTCTAGTACGAAGTTGATCAAACTAGGACAAGGATAGTACAAGTCACCTGGAGACTAGGAATCACAAGTCATCTCAAGATAAGCTCGAATTTAGTCATGCGAAGGAGACAAGTATGAAGAGCTGGGACGAGGTCAAGACAAGCTGAGTAGAATAAGAAAAGCAAGTCTTCACCAAGTCAGCTTCGGATGAGTAGATTAAAATCAGCCTAGGAGCAAGCGGTTTCCAAGATTAAGTTTGTTAAGCGGTTTTTAGTTTGTTGGAACTAACTAACAAACTAATCTGTCTTTCAGACTTATAAATAAGTCTAGGCACTTCATTACGAAATATAGAAATACATAGAGAATTCACATCCAAGTTTTTCACAAGTGATTTTCACAAAGTTAAACAAATAAATAGTTTTTCACGATTTCTTTATAGAATTTTCTAAGTGTTTGTAAGAACACTTCACTTCACATCTTCAAATACACTTCTTAGTCTCATAGTTAGATTTCGAGAAGGTTGATTAGCATCTTTGAAGGTTTGAAGATCAAGTTGTAATATGTAAAAGATTGTAAGTGAGTAAGCGGCTAGTGGAGACCCTTCTTCAAAGTTTGGAGAAGGAGAGTGGATGTAGGATTGTTATAATCCGAACCACTATAAAATCAGTGTTATTTCTTGCTTTCTTTTAATTTCTCGCTCAAGTTACAATTTTGTTAATTCAAGATTAAAATTCAGAATCTTAACTAGAATCTAAATATCAGCCTTGCTTTTGATCTTGTTAAAAGTTGAGTTTACAATTGTTTTCCGCTGTGTTTAATCTGATACTTTGAATTGATTTTGGGAGATTCGAAAAATCTACAAAATCTATTCAAACCCCCTTTCTAGATTTTGTTCTAGAAGGTTATCTCAAGGTTTTAATCAACTCAACATTCAGGGACCAACAAGTTGTATCGAGAGCAGTTGTTAAGTCGTTTCGATATTGATTTTAGGTCTTGAATAAGATTCAAATTATCTTGATTTTCTTCTTTTTCTTCTTTACTACTAACAGTGCTGCTACTAATTAGTTTGTGGAGTATTTTTCTTTGTTTCATCATGTCATCGTGGGAAAAACAAGAAGTCTAGGAATCTTCCTGAATTCTCTATTGAAGATTATGATTACTCGAAATTTAGGATGGAAAATCACCTAAAAGCCATTCATGATAGAATGGAAGAGGTTCTTGAAGAGGGACCTATAAAATTTTATCATGGAGGAACCAAAGACTGGAGCCGAATCACCAATCCAGGACCAGACAAGAAAAGAAGATCTCTGAGTTAACAAATGATGAAAGAAAGATTCATAATCTTGATCAAGTAGCTCGAACTGAAATCATTGAGACTCTAAGTAAGGATTGGATTGAAAAGGTTAAAAGATGCAAGGCTGCCAAAGAAATGTGGGAGACTCTTATTGGAATTTGTGAAGGATTCGAACAAAGTCAAAGAAAATAAGCTTCACTGTTTCTACATGCATTTGATACATTCAAAATGAAGGATGGTGAAATCAGATCAATTGGACGTGAGACTCGACTAATCTTGTGAACAAAGCAGCTGATTTGGGTAAGACTTACACCGAGAAAGAAATTAACAACAAAGTACTCAGATCTTTAAGCAAAAGATGGAGAGAGAAAGCAAATATTCTCAAGGCAACGTAGAATTTGTCGCAATATCACACCACACTCTTTTCTCTCATCTTAAAGCACTGGAATATGACATTCATATTGAAGATGAAGAAGATGAGGTAGAGTCATCTACATCTGGAAAAACAGTAGCATTTGTTCATAAAGATGAATCTCGAAAAGATCTCTAAAGCATCTCGATTTGTCTATAAAAGAAGAAATGGCTCTTTTGTTGAAAAGGTATGAAAGATTGAAGATGAAGTACGTAAGAAATAAAAGAGATGATTAAGTCGTAGGAACTATAGATCAGACAGGATTAAAAGAGTTCGAAAATGATAAAAAGAAGGATCGACCAAGAAGTCATAAGTCACCTATCGACGAGGAGAAAGTAGTCCAAAAACAGACATGAGGAGATATATGCTATACATGCAGCAAACTCCGGTCACTACAGCTATGATTGTCCTCAACTTACTCCCAGAGAGAGAGAAGAAAAGAGGAAGAAAAGAGATAGAAGGTATGCCGACTCGAGAGCTCTCTTAGCCGAGAAAGAAGAAGCTCATGAGACTTCATCATCCTCATCCTCATCTGATTTTGGGGTCGATGATGACATATGTCTAATGGCTAAAGAGGTACATTACTATTCATCATCGATAATGATTGTGATACCTTATCTCAAACTCGATCCTAGTCTTATTAATAATCTTTTGAAAGATTTGGAGACCGCTCTATCTCGCTTACAAACAGATAGAGACTGAAAATCATAGTTTAAAGGATCAAATTTCGATCTAACTAAGGTCAATCAGACTAAGAAAAGTGAGAAATCGACCGTACATTCAAGGGGGAATGTCGACCGAGATGATCACCAAGACCTTGTCTCGATAAGACAGATAAGTTAGAACAGAACTCGAGTTCTTTAAAAATAAAATTTTCAAAAATCTATTCTAAGAATGAGAATTAAAAAGGACTAATAGAGAATTAAATCTCAAGTTAGGACTCATGAATAATTTTCAAACCACAATAGATAAAATTTTCAATTCTTCACAAAAGTCTAGTGATAAAACTGGATTAGATTTTGATAGGAGTAAGAAGAATGATCCTATAAAACCTAGAGTCTTTGTCAAAGCAACTAAACCTAAGGTAGAAACTTTATTCACCCCTCGGAAACCAAAGGAATTAATTACCTCATCCGATAACCAAAAGAAAAATCAGATGAGGAGAGTAACTCCTAAGGTTAAACCTAAGACTAAATCAAAGATCTATCCTAGGTATAATAGTTTTGATGAATGAAGCAAATCTTATCCATTATTGTCGAGATTCAAGACAATTTCAAAAGATCAACTCGAATAAGATTGATCTTGAAAGTCTTATCTTAGTAGATAGATATGGATGTAAGCTTCAATCTATGGTTTTAAGGAACATTGATATTTTTATCTGGATTCCTAAGAGTCAACTTAACATGAAAGGACCCAAAGTACAAAGGGTACCTAAGCAATAAATTTGTGATTGCAGGAAGATAAAAAGATAGTTGATAGAGGAGATATTCTTGAGGTCATCTGGTACATTGATAGTGGTTGTTCCAAGCACATGACCTATGAAAGACGACTTCTCTCTAACTACCAAACCATTGATGGACCTAGAGTGATGTTTGGAGACAACAACTATGGACTTACTAAAGGTGTAGGAACACTAATGATTAGAGATGTTCAAGTTCAAGAAGTTTACTACGTGGAAGGATTGAGGCACAACCTATTATCTGTTTCACAATTTTGTGATAAAGGGTTTTGTGTTAAATTTACTCATAATGCATGCTATGTATTAGATGGTTTAAATGAAAATATTCTATTGGCTGGAGTAAGACAAGGTAACATTTATGTTGCCAACTTTAAAAGTTGTCCTAAAGATACTTGTCTTGTTGCTAAGAGTTCGATGACTTAAGTTATCGTGGGGCAATGCATTTACTTGGTCACTTAAACTTCAAAACTCTTAACAAAATAGCTAGGAAATCTTTAGTTAAAGGACTCCTTGATAAAATATTTTCAAAGAATCATGTATGTGTTTCTTGTCAAAAGGAAAACAGACCAAAGCTTCTTTTAAAACAATAAATAGTCCTTCTTCAGAAAGGATTCTCGGAACTTCTTCATATGGATCTGTATGTGTTTACTTGGGTTATTTTCTTGTACAAAAAGAATGAGACCATGTCTAAGATTCCAATTTCTTAAAAAGATTCAAAATGAAAAAGGACTAAATGTTGTTAAAATTAGAAGTGACAAAGGTACTTGAATTTCTAAATAAATTGATTTCTAATTACCGCATTGAGAATGGCATAGCTCAGGAAACATCTGCAGCAAGGACTACACAAAGAAAATGGAGTTGTTGAGAGAAGAAACAGGACTTTGAAAGAGGCTAGAACAATGTTGTGCAATTCAACACTCCTCATAGGTTTTGGGCGTATGCGGTGAATACAAACTGCTATGTTCAAAATAGAATTCTCGATTGTCAAGGATAAGTGTAAACTCCCTATGAAATTTGGAAGGGAAGATCTCCCAAAATTTCATATTTTCATATATTTAGTTGTAAATGTTTCATACACAACAATGGAAAATCTCAATTAAAAACCTTTGATGCCAAGATAGCAGATGATATATTCTTAGGATACTCATCTATATCAAAGGCATATAGAGTTTTTAATAAGACAACCTTGTGTAGAAGAAACACCCCATGTGGTATTTGATGAATCTTCTCTTGAGTTTGATAAGACAGGGACATCACAAAGATATCGATGATCCGGATCGATGACTATCAAAGGATCAACCATAAAATTCTACAATCAAGAATCGATTCGATGAAGAGGAAGAATCGACAAAGGAAAGGAACCCGAAAGAACTTCCTCAACGGTGATCTACCAAATGATCGATTGACCAACAACACATCACCGATCGACGACCAACGACACATCGGTGATCGAGGTAGAGAGTTATCGAGAAGGTAACATAGAATCATCCGAAATAAATAATTCAGACAAGACACTATCTACCGTAAAAGATAAAGGTAAGAAAGTAATGTCATATCACCCACTGAGCAGATAATTGGAGATTTAGACTCGTGTCCAGACGAGGACCCAACTAAATCAAGATTGTATGTTCGATTGCTATGTGTCATTACTTGAACCTAAATCAATTACGTAAGCTCTAATCGATTCCAATCGGATTAATGCCATGCAAGAAGAACTAAATCAGTTTCAAAGACAAGATGTGTGGGAACTTGTTGAAAGGCCTCATCATCAAAAAGTCATTGGAACTAAATGGGTCTTTAAAAACAAGAGGGATGAAAACAATATTGTGGTTAGAAATAAGGCCGACTAGTTGCTCAAGGTTATTCACAATCGAGGGTATTGATTATGATGAAACCTTTGCACTGTAGCTCGTCCGGAAGCCATAAGGTTGTTTTTAGCCTATGCCTTTTAAAAGATTCATAGTTTTTCAAATGGACGTTAAGTCACTTTCTTAAATGGAATCTTAGCCGAGGAAGTTTATGTAGAGCAACCCCTGGTTTTGTCAAAGAAGACAAAGTTTATAAACAAAGGAAAGCTCTATATGGACTTAAATAAGCACCAAGAGCTTGGTATGACACCTTGTTTGATTATTTAATTCAAAATGGTTTTGTTAAAGGTAGAATTGATAGAACTCTCTTTAGAAAAGAATTTGGTTGTGATCTTTGTTAGTTCAAATTTATGTTGATGATATAATTTTTGGATCAACTAACATATCTTTGTGTGAAGAATTTAGTAGTCTTATGAAAAGCAGATTTGAAATGTCCATGATGGGAGAAATGACATATTTTCTTGGACTTCAAGTCAAGCAGACAAAGA
This sequence comes from Paraleonurus japonicus, assembly GCA_030762865.1. Taxonomy (NCBI): domain Eukaryota; kingdom Viridiplantae; phylum Streptophyta; class Magnoliopsida; order Lamiales; family Lamiaceae; genus Paraleonurus; species Paraleonurus japonicus. The sequence goes on along the minus strand of CM061060.1, from coordinate 20,662,511 downwards.
AGGGAATATTCATCAACCAAGCCAAATATACAAAGATCTTATTGAAAAATATGGAATAGGTACCTTGAGAAGCTAAGATACCTATGATGACAAATTTTTCAATGAATCCAGATGAGAAGGGAGAAGACACTCGATCAAACCGAGTATCGAGGTCTTATTGGTTCTTTATTATATTTAATCGCTAGTAGACCTGATATTTCTTTTGCAGTTGGAGTTTGTGCTCGTTTTCAAGCTAATCCTAAGAAAAGTCATCTTGAAGCAAAGAAAGAAAATTCTCAAGTATTTGAAAGGAACTGAAATGTTGGATTATGGTATCCATGATGACAACTTTGAGTTGTCTGGATACTCGATTGATTTTGGTGGGTGTAAGATAGATAGAAAATCTACATCCGGTACTTGCCAATTTCTTGGAAGTAAGCTGATTTCATGGTTGTCAAAGAAACAAACCTCTCGTAGCTACTTCCACAATCGAAGCCGAGTATATGGCGGTGGAAGTTGTTGCTCACAGCTGATCCGGATAAGTCAACGGCTAAGGGACTATAATATTATCACCAAAGATGTACCTATCTTTTGTGATAGTAATAGTGCCATAGCTATTACTCGTAACCCGATTCTTCATACAAGATGCAAGCATGTAGATATCAGACACCATTTCATCCGAGACCATGTAGAAAAAGGAGATATCGGACTTGAGAAGATCTTGACCGACTTTCAAAGAGCGAGACATCTTGACAAAACCACCGGGCAGAGACGAGGTTTAAAGAATTATCTGTAGAATTAGGTTTATTAGATGCTTATTCAAGAAATCTCTAATTCTTTGTTTTTTAACTCTTGTCTCTCTCAACCTTAGTTTATTATGTCTAAAAAGAATTATCGGACTAGATCCGAGTCAAAGGGCAATCAGGTAGCTGATATCATTGATTTCCTTCTTAGGAATCAAGAATCAAGGATTAGTCATATTGACCTTATCTCGACATGATAATTACTTATCTCGACATATGGTAAATCGACAAGAGCACAATAGTTAGCTGATTTTCTGAAAACAGATGACTATCGCACTCTATCCGATTTATCTCAAGCTACCGATGGTTTCTCTTGAGTTTATGTCCTTGCAGGAATAGGTCACAGATCATATTGTTTCACCTCATATGAATCTCAAGAATTTTTTTCTCAGACATTTTTGTTTCCTAAAAATACACTTCATATTCTTATCTTCATAAAAATACTTTTTGGAATGTTTGGTTAGAAAACCTAACTTTCGAAAATTAAATCTGAGTCTGCTTTTGTTAAAAACAAATCTATTTTTTTAATAAAGTTAAAACTAATCTGCTTTTTTTTAATAATAAAATCAGACAGTTACTTTATCGATGACTTTGTAAACTCATCTGTTTTGAAAACCCTTATACGAAGAAAGGTAGTCCTAGACTAACGTCGAGGATACTTACTTCTCTGCATAAAGTAACCTACATTTGTCAAATCAACAGTGCTATAAAGTAACTTTTACGCATTCCAAAGGTTAGTGTATTACACGCGCTGAATCCCAATAGCTTATCCAAGTTTTAACCGTTGATTCGACAAGAATCCAATTTAAATAAACGACTTAGATTAAGATTAATTTTCAAAGCGGTTTCTCTTTCCAAACTTTCCATCCTATAAATACATCTTCTTCTTCCCTTAATCATTTTTTCATTCTCGAAAAACCTCGCATATCTTCTAAACACTTTTCCAAAATTATCAATGGCATCCTCTTCTAAAACCACCAAAACCTACAAACCTACGTATATTTCAACCAATATTTCTCATTTCAAAATGAATGAGGAATTTTTCAAAACCGTTTAAAAGCGTAGAAATGTATGTGGATTTTGAAACAACCCAAGATCCAGAATCTGCAGAGATTCTACGTCTTCTTGAAGCATCAAGGCTCAGGGGATTTCTCTCAATGAAATCACCCCAAAACAGTAACTGATTTATTGGGAGCAGAGTTTCTAGCAAGAATGGTGGATACCTGGATGGGTTCGATACATCTGTTGATGGAACAACACTAAGCTATACCAGGGAAAATATCTCCAGGATTTTCGATACGTCCAATGGAGGGAGTTAATCCATTGACACACAAAGAGGATGAATGGGAAGAGTCTTTTGATATGATGGCGAGGGTTACTTACAGGGAACTCGCAGAGATTTGAAGAAAAATTTGTTGAGAAGGAGATTTAGGTTGCTAATGACGGTGGTGACGAAGGCAGATTGGGTGAGCAAAGCTCACATGATGGGTTAACCAAACCCAGCATTGTGTGTGATGCGAGCCATTTTGGATGGTGTGCAAGTCAATTGGGTAGACTTGCCGATTCATAAGTCGAGGGAGGAGAAGAAGCGACTTACCTTCAAGTCGTGCCGCATAAGGTCGATACCTACCTCGACCACTGTTCAACAAAATCACCGTACTAATCGAAGGACTGAACAGGAGGCCGATCGAGAGTGGGTACTAAAAGTACTCCAAGCGAAGGGAATCGACAAAGGATGATGAAGCTTGGAGGAAATCGAGACTCGGATGATGAGTCCGACGCAGCAGTGGTCCAGAGGCTTGAGGCAAGAATGCAGAAGCTCGAGACCAAAGAATGACCCACCGAGGTGCCTCGATTGAGATTGAAACAGAGGGACATGAGGTGGCAGCAGCTGAGGTAGCCCCTCAAGAAGAATCTGTTGAAACAGCTGCAGTTCCAAGGACGTTTCTGGAGGAGAAAGAAAAGGAGGCCGGTGAAAGCCGCGGATAAGAAGAAGGGGGAAAGCTCTGCCTCGTAGCTCCCGCCAAAGTTGCCTCGTAGATGAAGAAGAGGAAGAGGAGGCTGAAATTCCTCTAATGAGGAGGCCGAGACGTGCACCTCAAAGCTCGAAGGTTCCACCGAATCTGGTAGCTCCGAGCAGCGAGATGGAGTTATCAACCCCGCTACTGCAGGAGGTCCCGTCCTTGGATAGCAAATGAGGTTGGTCGGTGGAGGTCCCACCCTCCCCAACCAAGGAAGCTGCTCTCTCCCCTATTCCAGAGGCAGGTACAAGTCTTTCCCCATCTCCTCAATTATCCCCTGCTCCCGGCAATGAAGAAATGCCCCAGTGGCATTTCGAGCCTCAAACTCAGCACGAAATCCCACCACCCAAACAGGCAATGAAGGGGTATCCTGTGCCGGTATCCCAGAGCCTCTCCAACGGCCTACAATCCCAACAGTCCAAACCCAAACTTCACCGACGTAACCCGAACATACCTCATCTCAACCACAAATACCCATATCACCAACCTCATCTCCCATTACCATCCCTACCATACAAACTCAAACATCTCCCCCACCCTCATCCGAACAAATCACTCTCCCCACAGTCCAAACCTCACCAATACCAATAATATTCTACTCTTCTCTCCCAACCATACAAACTCACCTACCTCTCTCCCACCTACTCAACCGTAACCCATCCCCTACTCATCCGATTCCTCATCCGAGGATGATGACAATGACCTAAGCCCCACCCCCGCCATCTCTTCCATCCTCAATCTTGTAGAGAAAAAGATTAACTCAACCTTCAAGAAAGATGAAGAGGAAGACAAGGAAAATGGTCGAAGCCGTAATGAGACACGATGCTAGCCAAGTATGAGAGAAGTAGAGGTAACACTTTACGATAAGATTATAAATGTCACTAACTCAGGCCGGGCCGGGTAAAGTGAAATCTATGGAGGATGAGCCGAGGGCATTGAAAGAGGAAGTTAAGGGATACAATCAGCTGGTGGTGAATGAAATGGTCAGTAGACCACTCGGACTTCAGGGGCCAAGTGCAACACATTAGATGCAAAACTTACAGACTTGGTTGCTTTGAAGTTAAAAAGGGGAAAAAGCTGAAGCCGAAAAGAGACAAGCCCTCACGGTTGTGGTCGAGGAGACCAGGAAAGATGTAGGCTTGAAGGCCAACACAACCGATCTGGGAGGCAGCCAGGAGGAAGCTCGAATCAAGTTCGATGAGCCGACCGCACTCCACCCGAGGGTGAGTCAATTGGAAGAAGCCGTGAAGGAGGATGAAGAGAAGAGGAGGTTAGAGGAGGAGGAAAGGACAGAGAAACTCTTGGCTCGGCTTAAAGAATCCGAACTGGAGGAGCCAAGGGGAAGGGAAAAGAAGTAGCAGCCTACGAACCCGGATCACCGAACTTGTTACTGTGGCTACCGCTAAGGGGAAAGGAAATAGGGAAGCTGATTATTCCAATCTCTCGGAAGAAGCAGATCAAGCGAATCAAGAGAGAGATGGAATATTTTGGCAAGAAAGAGAAGAAGAGGCAGAGAAAGAAGAAAGACTCCAATGTCTTCGGAGTGTTGCCGAGCGAAATGGATGATCAAAGATCAAGGCAAAGGTGGGAAATTCAGAGACCATTCCACAACACGTCTGCTCCTCCTAAGTCAAGCTTGCGGAAAATATGCAAATGAGTATAGAGAGAAAAATCTGGAGGGAATGTGGATATACTACGGTATATTCTCAAGGGCCGGAGCATCTCAGCAAGATCCAGATTTGGCTTGGCATGAATGGATTGAGAAGGTGGATAAAGAATTCTATCATCGGCCGCTAGAAGAAGCAGATGTGGAGTTTAATGTCAACCTAGTCTCTCCGGCTTTTGAGTATGTCATCCCTACTAAGAAACCGAGACGGATCCTCGGACCTAGACTGGGTCAAGGGTATTTTAAAGAAGGCAGAGGCTGAATCTGGACTAGCTCAAGGAGAAGATCTGAAGCGGCTTAGGAAGCATGTATTCAATCTGGTTGATGATCCCATACGAAGATCAATGGGAAGATTGATAGAAACAGGATTTTTCTTTTCCTTATTTCTCTTTTCTATTATCTTTCCATCTGTAATCTTTGTAAATCCAATGTGAATATACTTTGTTTGATTCATTTTACTTGTCTTATTTTCTTAAAGTCATCTTTATCGCTTTTAAGAAAAACTTAAAAAAATTTTCTAAGTCTTAAGACTCGATTTTTGTTTCTTTCTAAGTTTTTTTAAAAGAGTCTAAAAGACTTAATTTTTTTAAAGTGCTTTAATGTGAATGAATCATTGTAATGTGAAAAATGTGCTCGATATATCTATCTAATGATTTTGATTAACCCTAAACTAACTTCACTGTGAGTATATCTCTTTCTTGTAGGTTTTAACTTCATCAAAAAGGGGGAAATTGTTAGATCAAGATTGTTTTGATGAGTTAAAAGATTATTTCAGATGAGCAGATGATAATAAAGAACAGTGAAGACCGAGTTCTAGTACGAAGTTGATCAAACTAGGACAAGGATAGTTCAAGTCAGTGGAGACTAGGAATCACAAGTCACCCGAAGACAAGCTCGAATTTAGTCATCCGAAGGAGACAAGTATGAAGAGCTCGAGACGAGGTCAAGACAAGCTGAGTAGAATAAGAAAGAAAGTCTTCACCAAGTCGGCTTAGGATGAGTAGATTAAAATTAGCCTAGGAGCAAGCGGTTTCCAAGATTAAGTTTGTTAAGCAGTTTTAGTTTGTTGGAACTAACTAACAAACTAAGCTGTCTTTTCAGACTTATAAATAAGTCTAGGCACTTCATTACGAAATATAGAAATACATAGAGAATACTCACATCCAAGTTTTTCGGCAAGTGATTTTCACAAAGTTAAACAAATAAATAGTTTTTCACGATTTCTTTATAGAATTTTCTAAGTGTTTGTAAGAACACTTCACTTCACATCTTCAAATACACTTCTTAGTCTCATAGTTAGATTTGAAGGTTGATTAGCATCTTTGAAGGTTTGAAGATCAAGTTGTAATTTGTAAAAGATTGTAAGTAAGTAAGCGGCTAGTGGAGACCCTTCTTCAAAGTTTGGAGAAGGAGAGTGGATGTAGGATTGTTATAATCCGAACCACTATAAAATCTGGTGTTATTTATTGCTTTCTTTTAATTTCATTCAAGTTACAATTTTGTTAATTCAAGATTAAAATTCAGAATATTAACTAGAATCTAAATATCAGCCTTGCTTTTGATCTTGTTAAAAGTTGAGTTTACAATTATTTTCCGCTGTGTTTAATCGATACTTTGAATTGATTTTGGGAGATTCGAAAAATCTACAAAATCTATTCAAACCCCCTTTCTAGATTTTGTTCTAGAAGGTTATCTCAAGGTTTTAATCAACTCAACATTCGGGGACCAACACTTTGCACCGGATCAAACCCGGGAGGAAATTGAGCAGCGGCTCTCGGATTGGCATATGAAAAATTTTGGTAAGGCATTTGGTAAGGTCTTCCTCCTTGATAATTCCCTTGAAAGTTTCCGCCTTGATAGCCTCCTTGGAATGGAGGCCTACCCATATAACTCACTTCTTCAACCGGCAATGGACTTGGACAAACATCACCATGAGGAACGAATGGACTCACACTGCTTGGCCTTGGGAAGTAGTAAGAGCTCCAAATCGATCCATCATAGTCATCATCGTACTCTTCATACTTTCGATTTCCTCAACTTGTGACACCCTATGGTGTGCTCCCGATTAACCGACACTTGGAATGAATCTTGGGCTATGTTCTCCATTATTTCATTCATTTGCCCCACGTTTTTAGACCAAATCGATCCATTAGCACAAGCATTCAAAACGACCTATCCCCATCCGTCAAACCATTGCAAAAGTACATAATGGTTTGCTCCTCCGGAAAACCGTGTTGAGGACAATTGATAAGTAACATGCCATACCTCTCCCACGCCTCCGGTATGGTCTCCCCATTCTTTTGTCGGAAGTGAGAAATAGCCTCCTTAGCTTGCACGGTCTTTGACGGTGGGAAAAACTTCATCAAAAATTTCTTAGACAACTCTTCCCATGTACGTACGGTCCCGGGCGGTAATGAATGAAGCCATGTTTTTGCTCTTCCTTTCAATGTAAAGGCAAAGAGCCTCAAATTCTTCGCATCTTCGGGTACCCCATGGTATTTTGTAGTGTCGGCAATCTCAAGAAATTGTGCCATATGTTGATGTGGGCACTCATTTTCATCTCTTCCTTCAAATTGCTTCTCCCTAAGCATTCTCACCAAAGCGGGACTTATCTCGAAGTTATTAGCATCTATCCTCAGCCTTGCTATCCCATTATAGTGCTCTCTAAGTTGTGGTTCAAAGAATTCTCTCAAAGGCTTTCCTTGAGGTGGTGACTCATTTACGGGTTGTGGTTGGGCATTTGGTATGTGAGGTGGCTCATGATATCGTGGCTCTTGATTATATGGCATATGGGGATAGTATAGTGGAAATTGTTGTGGATGAGGTGGATAGTAGGGATATTGATGAGCTTGAGGAGGATAAGGATATGGATTTTGGTAGGGGTAATTTTGTGGTGGCATCCCTTGAGGGAAAGGGCCAACTTGAGCATGGAAATGATTCTCATTACCTCCATGTTCTACTCCTCCTTCTCCTTGTCCATGTACCTCCTCTACTTGAGGATCACCCACTAGTCTCTCCTCATTTCTTTGATCTTCACCTTCCATAGCTTCCCTTCTTCTTCTCACACGATTCCTTCTCAACGTAGCCTCAATTTCCGGATTTAGTGGCAAGGGTGGAACACCACTCGATCTTGTTAGCATACACCTACAATGCCACAAATCTAAGTATCAAATTCAAACCAACAAAATCAACAAAAACACAAACAAAAGCAACAACTAGCCACTTCAAAAATCCTCAAATCTCACTTATAGGCACAAAAACTAACTCCCCGGCAACAGCGCCATTTGATTGGAGTGTATAGGGCAAGAGCTTTTAAGACCAATCAACAAAATATCATACCCAAGGGAGAAAGTATGCAAACGAAATTCAAGGATAAGAGTTCTAGATGGCTAATGTTGCAACAAGTTTTAGGACTAAAATCTCTACAAAATGCAAGAAATTAAATGGCAAGATGATGCAAACAATATATCAAACACCTAGAATACAAGATCAAATATACTAAAATCAATGGGGGATTTGGGTGCAAGGGATAATCTCCATCAAGGAATCCATGATTAACAAGCTATGATTGTATCCAAATGCAAATCAATCAAAATAGAAAGCATAAACCATCATGAAATTAATCACTCCATTAATATTACAATGTCTAACGTGGGTATCCTTAGTTCTTCCCATCTCTCAATGTAGAAGTCCCCAATTCATACAATCATGCAAAATTGAAATCCGATTAACACCTAATCACGTTAGTTCAACTCTCGCCTATTGCTAGGGTGATCAACCATTAATCAAAAGAGACAATTTTTCATGAAGCACAATTAAGAATCACAATTAGGAAGCAAGCTAATTCAATTGATCACAATTATCAACAATCATAGCATGAGGCAAACACTTCATCCCTAATTTCAATTATCCCAAGCACAAAGCTATTAGCCCATGGTGCTACAAGCAAAATCCATGGGTAGAAAATCTAAGAAAGCAATTAACAATCTAACCAACACAAGCAATGAATTAAAGAGAACAAAGGGTAAGAACATCACCAATTGAACTTCAATAGACAAAAATAGGAATGATTAATCTTCTACAATGCTTCAATTCAACTCCTCTATTCCCAAATCACAGCTGAAATCTTCAATTACAATCAATCAAAATACTAATCTAGTGGACTAAATGTAGAATCTAATCTAATTCTAACAATCTATGGCAATTACAATGGAAATCAAGCTACAAAGTGCAAAATTCGCCTAAGGAACCTCTTGGAAACTGCTCTAAACTGCTAGAATCAAGATATGCTCTGTTTTTGCTTCAAATGGCTTTAAAACTGAATTTTTCAATTTTTGGCACTCCTCGACTCGAGCTTCATGCCCTCGAGTCGAGGCCCGAGAGTCGCTAACACGCTTCTTCAAAATATCGCTGCCTCGAGTCGAGGCTCAGCCCTCGACTCGAGGAATCTGCCATTTTCCCATCCCTCGACTCGAGGCTCCTCCCTCGAGTCGAGCTTCCTGCAATTTTGAAATTCTTTCCCTCGGCTGACCCTCGAGTCGAGTGCAGGCACCCTCGACCTGTGCTCGAGACCAGGGCATTTTTATCGAAAAGGGCTTCGGGCTCGACCCTCGTTTCGTCCGTATGTTCGTCTCTTCATTCTAAGAATAATGGTACTCTCGGTTTGGCAAAATTCCACCGATTTACCTGCAAAACGGACGAAAAACCTAAAATCTCACAAAGTAATACTTTTTAGGCAAAAGAGTGATACTTTTCACATTTATGCACACAAATCACACTTTAGCTCACTTTTTGCACTAAAATAGGCCCTAAAAACATGTATCAATTCACTCCAATCAATCTCAATAGCCTCTTGTGAAGTTAAGAACAAGAAATCACCCTTAGCACAAGCATTCAAGTGAAGTTGAGTTGCTTCATCCACTCCACAATAGAAAAAATATCTTTCTGTTCCTCAGGAAACCCGTGTTGGGGACACGAAATCAACATATTGTTGAATCGTTCTCAAGCATCTTTTATGCTTTCCTTTGACTTTTGCTTGAAACCAGCTATTTCGTTCCTTGTTTGGACGGTTCTAGATGGAGGGTAGAACTTAAGCAAGAACTTCTAACTCACCTCTTCCCATGTATGAACACTTCTCGATGGAATTGTTTTGCTAAGCCATTGCTTTACTTTCTTGGTAAGAGTGAATGAAAATGACCTCAGCTTTTTAGCATCCTCGGAGATACCATTATATTTCATTGTATCCGCCAGCTCCAAAATCTATCCAAGTGTTTATGAGGATCATCGATTCCATCCCTTCCTTCGAACCGGTTCTCCATTAGAAGCTTAAGCATAGAAGGTGCAATCTCGAAATTGTTGGCTTGGATGTTAGGCCTAGCAATTCCGTCATAGTACTCCCGGAGTTATGGAGCGAAATAGGCTCTGGTAGGTCTCCCTTCTCTTGGAGGTGGAGGATTTTGAGGATTTTGAGAGGGTTGATGATTAGGTAGTGGTGGTGGGTTGTAAGGAGCAACATAGTTTTGATCTTGGTATGGAGGATATGGTGGATATGGAGGTGGATAAGGATATGGGTTTTAACCTTGTAATGGAGGTGGTGGATAGGGATAAGGATAAGGGTAAGGGTAAGGGCATTGAGTTTGAGGATTGGGTTGGTGTTGATGTACCATCTCTTCTCTTTGTTAAGGTTGAGCACCCCTCAACTCAACATGTATCCCTTGGATGTTAATCTCTCTTTCCCCTTCTTCATTTGCAAGACCCTCCCTCTGTGGAGGTGTATCCCCTTCCATCTCTCTAACAACGGCTCTCCGATTCCTTCCTCTATTCCTTCTTCTCGGAGGTGCTTCGTTCTCAATTGTTGAAGTTCGATAATGCACCTACCACAAGAAGTCAAGTATCAAATTCACAAAAACAAAAACAACAAAGCAAGTAAAATAATATCACTAGTAACACTACTCAACAAGAATTCAAGTTCCACCTAGAAAGTCCTCAACTAGTCCTCGACAATGGCGCCATTTTGATCACGTGTATTTTAGCAATAAGTATATTGACGACAAAACAAAATATCGAACCCTAGAGACTAGGATAATGACGGAGCCTAAAAACGAGCGTTTTCATAATATTATAGCGGCTAACAAGGTGCAAAAATAGAAATAAACAATAAGCCAAGCGAGCTATAAAACAAAAATAAAAGAAAGCAAATAAAACTCTAGACGAGTGCAAGTGTGAGAAGTGATCGCTCGGGTGTTCTCCTTACGTAATCCTTTGGTAAAATCACAAATCAAGGCATGAATCGGGCTAGGCTAAGAGCGATCACCGAGAATTAAACAAATAAGCATCGTTGAACACCTAGACACGTTCACTACGGGTACTAATGCCTAGGGTCGTCTCTTCACTATACACCTAAGCATGCAATGTCTACTAAAGGGTGATCTAGCAAGTAATCCACCTCTCGGTGCAATCAATCACGATTACAATCATCACAATTAATCGAAAAGTTCACATAATCACCCTATAAGCATATCCAACTCTCGTTGCAACATACAAATTCAATAAATCAAGCTAATAAAAACAATCAATCATAAGATCCATACAAAGCCCTTCAATAAAAGCAACAAAACCCAATCACATCACCGCCCATCAAAATAATCAACTCATAATTAACACCAAACTCATTGATAATTCAAACACCCAAGCAATCAAAGAAGTTAGCCCATGGCTAATTTGAACAACAAAATAGAAATGAGAGAAGATAGATCATGTTGATGTTATGACGAGTGTTACTCGAGAATGTGCCAACATTCTGGTCACAACATCGAATTCGTCCTTCCACTTTCACTAACCCTTAACCCACGTTTTGTCTTGTTCATTGACTTGTTCTTTCAGGATTGAAGACTTATGGCGATTACCGAAGTCATGCGGTTGAAAGAGGCAAGCAAGAGAAGTTATAAAGATCATGGGGAAGTTACATAGAAGTTACCTATTTTCAAGGGAGATGTGGAAGTTATCTTCAAGCATTAAGAGTCCAGATTTATCTATAAATACACGGCTGCTATGAAGATTAAAACTTGAAGTTGAGGGAAACACAATCTAGCATAGTCGATTGGCATAGACTATAGAATTTATTGTAGTTTCATACTTTCGATACTTCCGTTGGTGAATGTTCCAACATTTCACTCAACATTGGGTCATTATTTGTATTAGTGATAGGTTAGATTGAATATTATCTAGTCACTATATACGTAGATCCATTCACGGTGTGACTTATGTTTTCATCGATTGTATCACTTAACAATTATTAGTGATAATACGCCGTTTGGCGGTATAGACTTATTTATAGTCTATCACGAAAATTTTGATATCCATCTTGCAACGTGTTTAAGACTTCATTGTGTACATTTCTGATTATTTATTTATGCGTGTTGCTCTTCGAATGTGCCAACATTCGTGACAACATTCTGCAAAACACGTACGCACACCTTCAAGTGGCACGAGCCATAAAACTTCGTTATCCTTAGTTTAGATCCTGTGTTTGGTGTGATTTATTGCAATGGATTATCCTATGACGGCTCCAATTAGACCACCCGTTCTAGATGGTACAAATTATGCAATTTGGAAGCCTAAGATGCGTATGTACATCAAGTCCATTGATGAACGTGCATGGAGGAGTATATTGACTGGATGGACTCCACCGATTGTTCAGTGATGACAATCTTGAAGCTCAAATCAAAAAGGAGTTAGAATGGACAAATGATGAGGTGACAACGGCCAGCTTCAATTGAAAGCACTCAATGCCTTATTTACCTCTATGGATGTATCCATGTTCAAAATAATTTCTAATTGTGTATACTGCAAAAGATGCATGGGAGAGATTACAAGAACATTGTGAAGGATCCGAGAGTGTAAGAAGGACGAAGTTGAGGATGCTTGGAACCAAGTTCGAAAATTTAAGGATGAAGGAAGATGAGACCATATCCTCCTACAATGAGCGAATTACTGAGATTTCCAATGAATCTCAAGCACTTGGTGAAGCCATATCCAATACAAGGTTAGTACATAAAATCTTAAGAAGCTGTTCCTAAACGTTTTGATCTGAGATATGTGCTATAGAGGAAGCTAAAGATATCGATGCTATTACTCAAAATGAGTTGGTGAGTATTTTGAAAACATATGAAATGAATTTTTCCCAAAGAGATAGTGAGAAATCCGAAAGGAAAATTTACATTTTCAAAGGAGAGACTTCTTCATGTGTTGATAAACAACCGTTTGTTCTTGAAATAGATTACGATGAAGATGTTGTTGACGATTGTGCCGACAATGCCGATAACATTGCTTTCTGACTAAGCGGTTTAATGCTTTTTTGAAAAAGAGAGCAAATAGACTTAGAAATAATTTGCAAATTAAGAATCAAGAGAGAGAACGGTGGTAGTTCACGCCAATTGCACGATAGAAATCGGAATGTTAATCAACCTAGGCAATTTGATAGAGGTAACAAGATCAAATATGATCCGAATATAGGAAAAATGTTAAATGTGATGCATGTTCTGGTTTTGGTCATTATGCTAATGAATGTGCCAACACTCTTTTGAGAAAAAGGATAAATTTCAATGCTACCTTAAGTGATGAGTCTGATTGTGAAGATGATTACCGATAAGAATGAAGAATATGCTTTTTCGCAAGGATTATATATGATGATACGCTTGATGATTTCTTGGATGATTTCGATGTTGAGTCAAATGTGCCAACATTTGAGGAAACATTGTAGGTTCGAGAATTTAATTGTTTCTCAAGTTCTTGTGTAGATGAAGCGGTACTTCTAATATTGTTAGCAAAGATTGTAAGTCCAGTTATCTAAAGCTTGAAAAGGAGTTGGAATCCACTCAGAAAGCCTTAAGGGGCATGACTATTGAAGAGTCATATCAAAAGGATTTGGTGATAAAGCTTGAGGTCATACTAACAAGGAAAGATCTGGAGTTATGCAACCTCAAAGAACCAAAGGAACAACACCGAATTTCAAAGATATTCAGAAAGTTCAGCCAAACTTGATGAGGCACTGACAATTGGAAGTACAAGTAGACATGGTCTAGGTTATAATGGTAATATCACTCAGTTTTAAATAATAACAAACTGTTGTGTTTACTAAACCTTCATTGAAACTCGAAAAATTGAAAAATGATTACGAAAGAAGGATGTTTGTCATTATTGTTTCTTGAGGGTCACAAACGACCAAACTGTTTTAGAATGAGGCGGGATAAAAAGTTTTCTAAAATGTCTTTGAAAATGTTGCCACATTACGCTCAACATTCGAAACAAACAGTTCGAAATCTTTTCAAAACCTGTTCAAAAATCTGCTTGGGTGAAAAAGTAAAATATTGTATGTAATGTTGTCTATACATCTTTAAAAGCATGTGTTCGGGACTATGGTATTTTGATAGTGGGTGTTCTAGACACATGACCGGTGAGGAAAGTTATCTCACTGATTATAAGGCATATGATGGTGGAAATGTTACATATGGAGGAGGTTCAAAAGGTAAAATTATTGGTATAGGTACATTGAATGTTCCTGGTTTTCCTAACTTGACAAAAGTCTTACATGTTAAAGGTTTACTTGCAAATTTGATTAGTATTAGTCAATTATGTGATGATGACTTGCATGTGAAGTTTGACAAAAGTTCATGCTATGTGCTAAACGGTGATGATAAATGTCTTATGGTTGGTAATAGATCGGTTGATAATTGCTATTTAATCGATTCAAATCAAGCATGCTTTAATGCTCAAACTGATGAAAGTGTACTTTGGCATCAAAAACTTGGACATGCTCATTATAGAAATATTGTCAAATTATTGAAATTTGATCTTTGTTAAAGGTCTACCTAAGTTAGAAATTCGTAGGTCAAATGTGTGTGGATCTGCCAAAGTGGTAAACAAGTCAAAATGTCGCATGAAATGTTGACACATTGTACTACAAAACATTGCTTTGAACTTTTGCATATGGATTTAATGGGACCAATGGAGACCGAAAGCATTGGTGGGAAGAGATATTCTTTCGTCATAGTAGATGATTATTCAAGGTTTACATGGATTGAGTTTCTTAAAGAGAAATCAGATGCTTTTGATGTATTCAAAATTCTTTATAAAAGGTTTAAGAATGTGTATAACACTAAGATAAAGAGAATAAGGTCTGATCATGGTAGGGAGTTTGAGAACAGTTTATTCACTAAGTTTTGTGAAGATAAAGGCATAATACAAGAATTCTCTTCTCCTAAAACACCTCAACAAAATGGTGTAGCCGAAAGGAAAAATAGAACTCTACAAGAGATGGCTAGAGTAATGCTTTTATCCAAGAAACTTTCAAAAAGGTTTTGGTGAAGCTTTGAATCTTGCTGTCATATTTCAAATAGAGTTTATCTTAGACCTAATTCCACAAAGACACCTTATGAATTTTTGAATGACAAAAAGCCTAATCTGAAATACTTTCATGTCTTTGGATGTGTTTGTTACATTCTGAATGATAGAGACCAACTTCATAAATTTGATTCAAAGAGTGATAAGGGTTTCTTTCTTGGTTATGCTAGAAACAGTAGAGCTTTTAGGATTTATAATCTTAGGACTAATCTTGTTCAAGAGTCTATGAATGTTGTTTTTGATGATAATGCAAGTCTTGCAGATAATGCTATTGAAGAAGATGTAAGCGATCTTATTGAGCGGATGCAAAGTTCTGGAATTTACGAACCGATTGAGAATGTTGCTACAAATGTGCCCACATCTGAAGCAACATCACCTCAACATCCAGAAATTAATAGAACTATACCTTATCTGCTACTGATACCATCTTCGGGATTCTCAAAAATCATCCACAACAACGAGATCATAGGTAAACCACTATCAGTGTACAAACAAGGAGAAAATTAAGTTTTGACGCAAGGCATGTGGTAAGATCGATTTGTATGACTTCTATGTGTAACAAGGTGAACTTTGAATGTTTTCATACTTTCAATGAACCTAAAAATGTTGATGAAGCTATGAAAGATGAAAAGCTGGATTAATGCAATGCATGAGGAGTTAAATCAATTTGAAAGGAATGATGTTTGGATACTTGTGCCTAGGCACGATGATGTGAATGTAATTGGTACAAAATGGATTTTCAAAAACAAAACCGATGAATCTGGTAATGTTGTAAGAAACAAAGCTAGATTAGTAGCTCAAGGCTATACACAAGTAGAAGGAATTGATTTTGATGAGACTTTTGCTCTGTTGCTAGAATTGAATCCATAAGATCATTACTTGCTATTGCATGCTACATTGATATAAAGCGCATCAAATGGATGTTAAAGCCGCATTTCTAAATGGAATTCTTATGGAAGAAGCATATGTAGAACAACCTAAGGGGTTTGAGAATCATGAATTTCTGATCATGTTTATAAACTTAAGAAAGCCTTATATGGTTTAAAGCAAGCACCTAGGGCATGGTATGGTAGATTAATTGATTTTCTAGTTGAATTCGGTTTTTATAGAGGTGAAGCTGATAGAACTTTGTTTATTAAACATTCTGGATATGATATTATGATTGCCCAAATATATGTTGATGACATTGTGTTTGGTTCTACATGTGAGAAAATGCTTGAATTATTTGTGCATGAAATGACCACTACCTTTGAAATGTCGATGGTTGGAGACTTGAATTACTTTTAGGTCTTCAAATTAAACAATGCAAGGATGGTACTTTCTTTTGTCAAAGCAAATATGCCAAAAATCTTGTGAAAAGGTTTGGTTTAGACAATGCTAAACACATGAAGACACCTATGGGATCGACACAAAAATTGTGTAAAGACAGTGTTGGCACAAATGTTGACCCAACATTGTATAGGTCGATGATTGGTAGTCTTTTGTATCCGACTTCAAGTAGGCCAGACATCATGTTCGGTGTTTGTTTATGTGCACGTTATCAAGTTGATCCTAAAGAATCTCATATGAATTGATTAAGAGAATAATTCGATATGTGGCGAGCACATGTGATTATGGAATATGGTATAGCAAAGATACTAATTGTTCTTTGATTGGCTATAGTGATGCAGATTGGGCGGGTGATAGTGATGACGGGGAAGAGTACAAGTGGTGGATGTTTCTACATGGGTAACAATCTTGTTTCTTGGCATAGCCGAAAACAAAATTGTGTTTCCCTATCTACGGCTGAATCCGAATACATAGCCACGGGGAATTGTTGTACTCAACTTCTTTGGCTTAAGAAGATGTTCGATGACTACGGTTTGGAGAGCAATACTCTTACTGTTTATTGTGATAATACAAGTGCAATTAATATATCTAAGAACCCCGTGCAACATTCGTTAACTAAGCATATAAGTATTAGACACCACTTTATTAGGGATCTTGTAGAAAAGAAGTTGTAAAGTTGGAATACATTTCCTCTTGAAAAGCAGTTGCGGAGACATTTTTACTAAAGCCCTTGATAATGAGAGGTTTTCTTCTCTTAGAAAATCTCTAGGTTTATGCACTAATTAGACCTATATTTGCTGTGTGTTGTGACATCTGTGCTAACATTTGTAACAACACTAGAACAATTTGTTTAAATTTTTCTAAGTACGTAATATTTAGTGTTTTTGAACTCTCTTGTGTAAATAATATTAGAACTGTGATAAAATATATTGTCTGGACACACTTCTCTCAAATGCAATAGAATAAACTTACAAATAGATGTTATGTCATTGAGTAACTATGGGACACGGAGTTGACTACTACGATGTTCTCTTTTCAAAAGGTGACTTGAATGCATCAATATATTCACAATCCATTGAGTAATTATGGGACACGGAGTGACAACTACGATGATCTCTTACGGAAAAATGGATCAATATGAATGAGTGGGTAAAGCAAAATATAGTGCAACACAAATGAATTTATTTCATGTAAAAGCGTGTTGAGAAGTGTGTGTGCCGACATTCGGTGAATAACATTCTGGTTCTCATATGTATATTTACCTCTATGAGTTTGAAAATTTCCGAATATTATTTTATAAAGATCGATTTATTTTAAGTTGTTCCCAGCAATATTATATAGTCTAATTTAATTATTTGTGCGGTTAATTTTTTTATAAAATCAGGCGGTTTTTAGCATGTCATTGAAATAAACTTCCAACATTTGATAATGCCCTAATTTTTAGGGATGTGATTAAATCTTATCGTTTAACTTTGATGTGTTCACAACTTACGCAATCTTTCTATTCCCTATTTAAGGTCCTTAATACTCGGTGTGTTCTATACTTAATATCATAGTTTCGAATTTAAGCACAAAATTTCGAAAGGTATCATTATTCATACTTTGTGGTATTAGTTCTTTCCCTCATTTATTTATATTCAAATTCATTATTTTATTAATTTAATTTGAATAGTGTTTGCAGTGATTAATATGGCTGATCGAAAAGACCTCTCACCTTCACAATCAAAACACTCAACCTCTCCAGCATCATCTTACGCCTCCGAAACCTTCGTCTTCTTGCTTCAATGGCCGTCGACAATGTGTGCGAGAATGTTGGCGCATCTCGCCCAACATCACCCTCTTCGATTAGGGTTAGCTCGGTTGATGTTCCTCTCTCGGCCTATGATATTCGTTGAAATCCACGAAATTCTGATTTTGGGCGAAACGCCACAAAATCCGATTAGCGGCGAAGCTAGCGAAGCCCCTGTTCTCGAGACTTACCCAATAGCCCGGTTGAGCTAGCTGAAGGAGCCACCTCACGATCAGATCGTCTATGCATTCAAAACCCTCACTAAGCGGACGATTTACCTGTTGTCAAGGTAGGCGACGTGGAGGTTGATTTCGGCAGTACAAACACTTAGTGTTTACACCGCCATAATCACCGCAAGATGCTCCAAGAGAAGACCCGTCGACCGACTCGACCGACACCGGTGAACTCACCGCTCGCTTTGAAACCGTTCGACAAAAAGCAACAAGCTCCAGGGGACACGGTCGAAAAGGCATTCTTACCGAACCATGGGCAAAAGGGTGGATTACTGCGAAAAGGGAAAAAGCGAAGCATGATGATGGTGTTGCTTCAAAGCCGATTCAAGTGTTCGACTCACGAATCTTTTGAGGAGGAAATGCGAGAAGGTGTGTCAAAAGAAAGAAACAAGCGGTCAAGCCTCTGTTCCGGTGCTCGGCCCGAGGGGAGTGCGAGGATTCAGAAATGAATCAAACATTGGCTGAAATGGCTGCTCGTTTGGAGAAGAGAAGCAAAAAGCGAAATGATCCGCAGGATGTGCCGGTGGATGTTGGCACACCAATGGACACATCGTCCTCGACTCGAGTCTTCTTCATCGATGCAAGTAAGGCTAAACCTTATGAGGTACATACTGATTCCTCTCTGAATATGACTTCATCGATTCGATAATAGCTATAATGGTGTGGATAGTGATAAGTTTAAAACTTTAAGAACTAGACTGATTGTTGGAGAGAGGATAATTAAGATGGATGACTTTGTTTCTATGAATTTGGTTGGTTATACGGAAGAAAGATCTTTGATGTTTGCACTTCAATTTGCCACTCCTTATCCGATTGAATGGGTGTATGAATTTTATGCAAACTTAAAGGGCGGTGTGTCTATGGTCGATTCCGGGAATTATGGAAAGGTCAAATTTAGGGGAAAGGTGATTGAGGTTACTCCTGCTAAGATTAACAGTTTTCTTAGAACTAGGGATGATGAGGATCCTCCTATTGATAACTGGATGAAGTGATTAGTGTTATCACGGGGAAGGATCGCTTGGAGGTATAGGATGAATTCCTCGGTTTTAACAAGTCTATATAGTGTCTTGCACAAGCTAATTGTGTACAATTGACTGCCCTCATCCAACACCACTACCCTTACTTACGAACAAGCTGTACTTATGTACAAAGTTGGCCACTTGCAAAGATTTAATCTTGGGAAGACAATTTTTGACAATATGATGACATATTACGGAAGGGTGTCAAGTAAAGGACTACCGCCGTATCGTAGTCGATTTTTATGATGATACCAGCTCTTGGATTTCAAAGGGAAAATTCAGAGATAATAAGTTCGTTTGCTCTGAGTTTAGGGATCTAACATGTCTTGAGGATTTGGACCACGTGTGATTGATCTCGCCCTACAGAGATCCTAATGCACCTGAACACGAAGTTCCTACCGATCAAACAGCCGATGTGCCGAGAAATGTTGGCACACACGCTGCCAACACTCCGCAATTACAGTCGCAATTCATCCGAGATCAGATTTCTATGGTGAAAACTCAATCGCGAATGCCAAATGTCTGTTGAGCAACCTTGAAATGCACAAAAAGTGCAGGAAGCTCTACTTTCTCTTGTCACGGGGAGTAGGACACGATGTTCTGCTCAAGTTCTTTGCTCAGCTGCGGATGTTCTTGATGTTCTTCTTGAGCAGGCTGAAGATTGAAATGCTAATGGTGATGGAACCGAAGGAGGACCAGATGCTGATATATGCGGAGTTGGAACAAGTGCGGCTCAGTGCGAGGCCCAAGCAGAAACCCAGAATGCGCCGGAGAATGTGCCCACAAATCCAGGACAACAATGATAGACCCGGCGGCTCGAACATGGACGTAGATGCTTTGAGAAGATAGATGCGATGGGTGGGATGATGAAGATCTCATTGTCTTGTATAATGATTTGGATGATTGGGGACATTAAGCAAGGGGAGCTTTCGAAGATAGAGAAGCTTGAAGATAGGGGAGTTCGTGCGAGACTCTTGAAGATGCAACTGTTATTCTTTATAGCCCAATCCTCTCCTAAACCTTCATTTATAAGCTTTATCTATTTTTGTAAAGACTCAATTTATGTTTCTGTTTTTATATTTATGTCTTTTCGAACTTATATTACGTGTTAGCTATATCGATGAACTTAATAGTATTTTGGTATTTAGTTAAGTTCGTGATACTATGCTCGATTTTGGTTAAGTGTTTTTGTCTTAGAGCTCTGATTTTTTTATTAATGTGTTTTATGGTTAAGCTCTGATTTAAGTTTTGTTAAGTCTAGTATTTTGTCTGTGTTTTATTGCTCTAAATTTTATATTGTTTTATGTTAATTTGTGATTTTGTTTAGTCTATGTTTTGTTCATAGTATAAGTCCTTGTGATGTTAAGTGTTTATTGTTTTTATGTTAGTTTTGGCTAAGTAAAAAGATGTCATTTACTTGATATTAATTTACTTATCTCTATTGTGTACACATTGCATTTTGTTGCAACATCGGGTGTGTTCCGGTAGAAAGGCCGAATTGGGGAGATTGTTGATGTTATGACGAGTGTTACTCGAGAATGTGCCAACATTCGGTCACAACATCAGAATTCGTCCTTCCACTTTCACTAACCCTTAACCCACGTTTTGTCTTGTTCATTGACTTGTTCTTTCAGGATTGAAGACTTACGGCGATTACCGAAGTCATGCGGTTGAAAGAGGCAAGCAAGAGAAGTTATAAAGATCATGGGGAAGTTACATAGAAGTTACCTATTTTCAAGGGAGATGTGGAAGTTATCTTCAAGCATTAAGAGTCCAGATTTATCTATAAATACACGGCTGCTATGAAGATTAAAACTTGAAGTTGAGGAAACACAATCTAGCATAGTCGATTGGCATAGACTATAGAATTTATTGTAGTTTCATACTGATACTTCCGTTGGTGAATGTTCCAACATTTCACTCAACATTGGGTCATTATTTGTATTAGTGATAGGTTAGATTGAATATTATCTAGTCACTATATACGTAGATCCATTCACGGTGTGACTTATGTTTTCATCGATTGTATCACTTAACAATTATTAGTGATAATACGCCGTTTGGCGGTATAGACTTATTTATAGTCTATACGAAAATTTTGATATCCATCTTGCAACGTGTTTAAGACTTCATTGTGTACATTTACGATTATTTATATATACGTGTTGCTCTTCGAATGTGCCAACATTCGTGACAACATGTCTGCAAAACACGACGCACACCTTCGCATCAAAACCCATGGAAGAATAGATGAAAACAATAAAATAGAGAAATATCACCTTGATTAAATTGAAATAACTTGGCAAATGATCCTTACAATTACTTGATGCTAAAACATGAAATGAGTAAATACTACAAGAAAATTAAAAGAAACTAGATATTCTATTTGATTTTAAGGTGAACTAATGATTTAAAGCAAGAAAACTATGGAAAGTGTGTGTGTAAAAGTGTGTATTACTATGTGTACGGGTTAAGCTCCTTTTCTACTCTCTAATCTTCTCTAAATTTCAACTGCTATCCTCTTCTAATTTTATTGAAAATCTTCTACAAATCTGATGAAAATTGATGTTATATGGTAAGAGAATATTCCCTCACGTGGCATGCTCTAATTGGCCGAGAGAAAGGGAGAAAAACTTCATTTGGGAAAGAAAAATGTACTTACGCTTGCTGAAAGTGTCAATCGACTCAAGTGAGGCGGCTCGACTCGAGCGAGCGATGGCGTCTCGGTCCGAGGTGGATAATGGCTGGGTCGAGGCGAGCTCCGGGAATAATTTGAGCGAGCTACAACAATTGGAAGTCTAACGCCTCGACTCATTGCGTGGGCACCTCGGATTGAGGGATGAATGCAACGACTACGATGAATTTGGAATGCAGCGCGATGACGATAAGGGTGTTGAAACCACCAGATCGCCGACTCTAATTGATTATCTAATTCGGGATCACATGCATAAAATGCAGCAGAAAAATAAAACATACCTATTCACCTTAATCGATGAAATCGAACAAGTTCTAAGGTCGGAAGCTGCGAATCAAGGATAAGCCACGAACCTCACGATCTTCGGTCGTATCCCTATCCCTTTTCCTTGGACGTCGAGTGGTCGACGATCCTCCAAGGAATCAGAATCCGCCTCTCTGCGATCTCACGTTTTTCACACGTCTAGAGGCTCGATGTAGGGTTTATTTATAAGCTACACCGGGGACCCTAAGGAGAAATTAGGGTTGGGCCTCTGATGCGCCTAAATGTCACGTGTTCAATCCGAACACTCAACTTAAGCCCATCAATTATAACTCGGTCCACTAAAGAGTTATAATTAAATTACAAATCCTAATCCCATATTATAATATGGGCACCTTTATTATGTGTACATTTATTTCCTGTGTTTAAGATATCGAATGTCCATAAATTAATTAAATTACTTGACAACTTAATTAATTTATATCTAATTCCAAGAGTAGTACCACTCATCTTTATTATTATTTCGGATTAAATCCACTGCGGGGTTTACATAATAATCTTTATGAGCTCCTCAAGTGGACATCATCATCCTAAATAATTAGGACACGATTCCTTCTATAATCAGAAGACACCATATAAGCAGTGCTATCTCCCAATTCACCGAGCCTATTGATTTAATAAATCTCACCCACTGGCAAATTAAAGAAACAAACATCGAGTACATGTGCTGTTATTATATAGGGATTAAGAAGACGTACATCCATAATAACGAGGTCTTGTTCTTTTATATAGTCAACACAAATTGAACAACCTCATATGGTCATGCTCAATACATACAAAACGTACTAGTGTAACTTTATAGTCAAGATAGACTAATACCAAATTACACTACAAGCTGTTCCAATGGTTTGTCCAAATCCATCTTGGTTGTGAGCTATTCTTTATAATCTATAAGGAACTGATAGCATGATCTTACGTGAGACACCACACACCATGTTATCTACATTATAGACTAATACGGACAAGAACAATGATATATGTAACAATCATAAAAATAAGTATTTTGATCATAATGAATCTCATATCAAAGATGTTCATACAAAAAGTTAGGCTTGATGTTCATACAAAAAGCTATAGTTAGGCTTGATGTTCATATAAAAAGCTAGGCTTATAGTATACATCCTAACAATCTCCCACTTATACTAAAAGACTATGCTTCCAAAATTGCCGCCATACATCGATTTCCATCCCTTGAACATGCCCATCAAAAGCTTTATTTGGAAGAACCTTTGTGAAAGGATCTGCTAGATTATCCGTTGATGCAATCTTGGTAACAACAACTTCTGCCGTATTCCTATCCCTTCTCCTTGGACATCGTGTGCGCGACGATCTTTCAAGGGAGTCGAATCCGCCTCCTCTTTTCTTACGTTTTTTCACGCGTATGTGAGGCTCGAAGTAGGGTTTATTTATGGGCTACAACGGGGACCCTAACGAGGAATTAGGGTTGGGCCTCCTGATGGGCCTAGGCGTCCTATGTTCACTCGAGCACTCCACTTAAGCCCATCAATTATAACTCGGTCCACTAAAGAGTTATAATTGAACTACCGTCCTAATCCCATATTACAATATGAGCTCCTTTATTATATGTACGTTTATTTCCCCATGTGTAAGATATTAAATGTCCATAAATTAAATAAGTTCTTGATAACTTAATTAATTTACATCTAATTCCAAGAGTAGTACCACTCATTTTTATTATCATGTCGGATTAAATCCACTGCGGGGTTTACATGATAATCTTTATGAAGCTCCTCTAGGGGATATCATCATCCTAAATAATTAGGACACAAATTCCTTCTATAATCAACAACACACTATATAAAAATGTTATCTCCCAATTCACCGAGCCTATTGATTTAATAAATCTCACTCATTGACAAATTAAAGAAACAAACACTGAATACACGTGCCCATTATTATACGAGGGATTAAGAAGACGTACATCCATAATAACAGAGGTCTTGTTCTTTTTTTATAGTCAGTACAAATTGAACAACCTCATATGGTCTGCTCAATACATACAAAATGTACTAGTGTAACTTCATAGTCAAGATATACTAATACCAAATTACAACACAACTGTTCCAATGGTTTGTTCAAATCCATCTTGGTTGTGAGCTATTATTTATAATCTATAAGGAACTGATAACATGATCTGTGTGACACCACACACCATAATATCTACAGTATAGACTAATCACGGACAAAAAAACAATGGTATATGTAACAATTATAAAAGGCAAGTATTTTGATCATAATGAATCTCATATCAAAAAGATGTTCATACAAAATGTTAGGCTTGATGTTCATACAAAAAGCTATAGTTAGGCTTGATGTTCATATAAAAGCTAGGCTTATAGTATACATCCTAACAATCTCCCACTTATACTAAAAGACTATGCTTCCAAAATTGCTTTGCCATACATCCGATTTCCATCCCTTCAACATGCCCATCAAAAGCTTTATTTGGAAGAACCTTTGTGAAAGGCTCTGCTAGGTTATCCGCTGATGCAATCTTGGTGACAACAACTTTTCCTCGCTTTCACGATGTCTCGTATCGGGTGCTACTTGCGCTCAATGTGTTTGCTTGCTTTATGGGCTCGGGGTTCCTTCGAGTTTGCCTGCACTGTTGTTATCACAATAAATTGTGATAGCTTTAGGCAAACTAGGAATCACTTCTAAGTCCATCATGAAGTTTCGAGCCATATAGCTTCTTTGGATGCCTCGGAGGCTGCCACATACTCGGCTTCAATGGTGGAGTGAAACACATTTACGCTTAACACTCCTCCATACTATGGCTCCACCTCCCAAGGTAAACACATAACCCGAGGTAGATTTCTGTTGTCCCTATCCATTGGAAATCGGAATCAGTGTAACCCTCGGGAAGAAAATTATTTGCTTGGTAAACCAGCATATAATTTCTAGTCCTATTCGAGTACTTTTAAATATGTTTTACCGCGATCCAATGTCCTCGTCTGGAGTTACTTTGATATCTGCTAACCATGCCCACGACAAAATAGATATTTGGCCTCGTACATAGCATTGTATACATTAGGCTTCCTACGGCCGAAACATGAGGAAGCGCCTTCATATCCTCTATCTCCTTTGGTGTCTTAGGACACACCTCCTTAGATAAAGTTACTCCATGTCGAAAAGGTAGAAAACCATTCTTGGAGTTTTGCATGCTAAAACGAGCTAGGATAACATCAATGTACGAAGCTTGAGATAAGCATAATATTTTTTCTTGTGATCCCTTATAACTTTAATCCCAAGAATATGTCCAACTTCTCCCAAGTGCTTCATATCAAAGTGCTTGGACAGCCATACCTTTACGTCGACAACACCTTGACATTGTTGCCAATGAGCAAGATGTCATCTACGTATAGTACAAGAAATACCACCACATTTCCGTCACTCTTCTTGTATACACATGACTCATCCGGACATTGAATGAATCCATAAGACTGGATTACCTCATCAAAATGGATGTTCCAAGATCTCGAAGCTTGTTTCGGTCCATAAATGGATCGATTAAGCTTACACACAAGATACTCTTTGCCCTTTGCAATGAATCCTTCGGTTGCTTCATATAGATGTTTTCTTCAAGACTACCGTTAAGGAAAGCTATCTTGACATCCATTTACCAAACCTCATAATTCATATGAGCAGCAATAGACAAAAGAATGCGGATAGACTTAAGCATGGCTACCGTGAAAAGGTTTCCTCATAATTGATTCCTTCTTTTTGAGTGTACCCCTTCGCAACAAGCCTTACTTTAAAAGTTTCTACTTTCCCGTCTGATCCTCTTTTTCTTTTGTAGACCGACTTACAACCAATGACTTGTACGCCATTCGGTGGTTATACTAGCTCCCAGGACTTGATTAGAATCCATAGATTCTAATTCGATTTCATGGCTTTTTGCCAATGTTCTACGCATCTTTATCTTAGAGTGCTTCGTCATAGCTCCAAGGATCAAATTCGTGTTCACCGGTACTAAGTCCGAAGACTCTCCCCAAAACATGAATCTATCGGGTTGTCTAACAACCCTCCCACTACGACGAGGCACTTGTGGTAATAGTGTATCATTAGTAACAGGATGGTGCTGACCCCTGCGATTATCTCATCTTATCTTGTTGGTACTAAGGTAGAAGTTTCCCCTCTCATCTCTTCTAAAACAATTTTACTCATGGGCTTGTGGCCCATTACATAGTCCTCTTCTAAGAATCGGGTATTTGTGCTAACAATTACCCTCGATCTTTAGGACTATAAAACAAACCACCTTTCGTTCCTCTAGGATAGCCCACAAATAGCCGAACATCCGTACGAGATTCCAACTTATCAAGATCTCCCTTCGCACATGTGCTTTGGACTACCCCAAATTCGAATGTGTTTCAAACTAGGCTTATGCCCATTTCACAGTGCAGAGAGTAGATAGATCTTGTCTTAGAAGGTACCAAGTTCGGAATGTCTGTTTGTCGTTTCCAAGGCATACCCCCAAAGCGAACTCGGTAATTCTAAATAGCTCATCATCGATCTAACCATTTCCAAGAGAGTCCTATTCCTTCATTCCGCCACACCATTATGTTGGGGTGTACCAGTCTGGAACAATTGGGATTGAATCCCGCATTCGATAAGTAATTCCTAAACTCTCCTAAGAGGTACTCGCCAAAGACACGATCGGACCGTAGTGTTTTGATATATTTACCACGACGCTTGTCCACATCAGCCTTGCACTCTTTAAATTTATCAAAACACTCGGACTTGCGGCGCATCAAATAAATATATCCATATCTCGAATAATAATCTATAAAAGAGACAAAATATTCGAAACTACCTCTTGCTTGAGTAGACATAGGACCACATAAATCAGAATTAACCAATTCCAACACTTCTTTGGCTCTATACCCCTTTGCTTTAAAAGGCCTTTTGGTCATTTTTCCTTCCAAGCGGGACTCGCAGGTCGAGTTAGTTTTCCACTTCCAATGAACTCAAAGGTCCATCGGCTATCAACCTTTGAATCCTACTCAAATTAATGTGACCTAATCTTAGATGCCAAAGATATGTTTGGTTTATTTTTTAAGATTCTTTTCTCCGATTTGAGTTAAAAGATGTACTATTAATTTTCATTTGTTGCTTCGTAGGAGTTATTGGATTAAGAGTATATAAACCGCCAATTAACGTGCGAGCAGAGATAATAGCACTATTTTCTTGACAACCACTTTACTATCAAAGAAACAAAATATCCATCCAAAAATAACTTAGAAACTGAAATTAAGTTCTTTCTAAAACAAGGTACGTAAAGACAATTCCTCAAAACCAAAGTCTTATTCCTATCAAAAGATAAATAAATATCTCCCACTACAACAATTGCTACTTTCGTAGCGTCGCCAATGTAGATGGTAGTCTCGCCCTCACTAAGTAGCTTTGGTTTCCTGGAACCCCTGCAAAGAATTGCGGACATGATCGGTGGATCCCGTATCTACACACCAGTGCCGGTAGATAACACCGCTAAACATGTTTCAATAGTTAGTGAATAAGGTATACCTTCTTTGTTTTCCTTTTACGGGACAATCTACCTTCTAATGTCCCGGCTGCTTGCATAAAAGCATTTGCCCTTTGGCTTCTTCACGCCATTTTGTGGACCAATTTTCTTTAGTTCACCCGCTTTCTTTACCAAACCAGCTTGTTTCTTTTTCTACATCACTTTGCCTTTTGGCTTAGAAGTAGAAACATTTTCAGCAATATAAGCTTGAGAAGTTTGTGAAGTATCCATACGCCGCTTGGAGTTACAGGAAGTTCCGCCAACGAATACAACCTTTTGTTCATGTTGTAGTTCAGGCGTAATCGCTCAAAACTCTTAGGCGGCGGAGAACAATATTGACCTGGGTTTCCCCATCGATTTACTGCTCCTAGGATTTCCATCTCATTCAAATGAGCCATCATCTTAAGGATATTATCCCTTACGGGTGTCCCCTCACCATGGTGGTCGTCATTAAGTTTCTTATGGCCTCTTGTCGGGCAGCCCGACTACGGTGTTCGAAGAGTTCTTTGAGATTGAGCATCATCTCATAAGCGGTGGTCATGTCACGATGCGATGTTGAGCATATTTTACATATAAGCCAAAATGTAACACCGCGCCATCTCATCCGCCTTGATCCACTTCTTATAAGTCTCTTTCTCCTCTTCACTAGAGTTTTCATCGGGCTTTTTAGGACAGACTTCGGTGAGTACAAACTTGTACTCTTCAAGATTAAGACAATGTCCAGGTTCCTTTTCCAATCAATATAATTTGGACCAGTAAGTTTGTTTTCTTTAAGTATAACAGCAAGAGGATTGAAAGTCATAGATAATATCATGAGAAACACATAAATACACGATCAAAATATAAGAATTTAAGTCAATAATGTTTCCCTCAAACAATACAATTAAAATCACCAACACCTCAAAACACCGTGAATTTTGCATGCCACGATAGTGTGGGCGTATACTAATTCAAACATTTGTAAGAGGAGGTTTTACCCATTAATTTCATTATTTTGTCAAACAAAATAAAATTAATAATTGGTTTATCTTTAGCCATACAAATAACAACACTTACTCCAATGAGGAGGATACTATCACATGCACCTAAGTGTATACCATTTCTTAATACCAAGTCAATTATACGGGTTTGTGCCTCTTGGATGGAGAAGATAACACACTCCAAAATAACATTTTTATAATTATCCATAAGGAAGTTTGATCTAGTGATCCATAAAACAAACACATCCGATATGGAAGAAAGCACTTAAAGCCAACGTTTATGTTTGAATGCATCACTTACAAACCGAAATGGAGACTATGAGATTTATTGAAGTTAATTTCTCTCCCACTTAGTTATTTATCATGAGGGATTTTAACATGCAAAACATATGAAACACATAAAAGCATGCATAAAAACAACACTTATAAAAAGGAATAAATATGGAAAACATAAATTCCAACTATTATGGCCTTTTTGATAATCCAGTGTTCTTGAATGTTCGCCGTCATATGGGGATCGACCTGGAATTTGGTTCATCCATCGAACAACCCTAATATGATCCTATTACAGTTTTATCCATCGATCATATACATCATCTAGATCGAAAAAACAAAAACCTACACAACAGACCGCCGTGTTATTTACTATTACAATCATGCACCAATCCAAAAAAAAAAAAAAACAACACGAGCAGTCCGAGGGTTTAATCCATACATAAACATACATACGAGACCATAATAGTTGGACTTAGGGTTCCCGCAGAAACATCATAAAAACTTGCAAACCCTACAATATCAGATCTAGGATCACGTTGCAAAATTATTAACTAAATCAATCGCTTAGATTCAGAGAACGTGGCTCTAATACCAATTGTTGGAACCACCGGATCACCGACTCTATGTGATTATCGATTCTGGATCACATGTATGAAAATGCGGCGGAAAAAGAATCATACCTATTCATCTTAACGGTGAAGACGAACAGTTCTAAGGTCGAGCGCCGATCAAGAATGAACCACGAACCTCACGATCTTCTCGTCGTATTCCTATCCCTTTCCCTTGTACGTCGTGTAGGCGACGATCTTATAAGGAGCCGAATCCACCTCCTCTTTTCTAACATTTTTTCACGCGTATGGGAAGCTCACGAAGTAGGGTTTATTTATAAAGGCTACAACAGGGGACCCTAAGGAGGAAATTAGGGTTGGCCATCCCGATGGGCCTAGGCGTCTGTGTTCACTCCGAACACTCCACTTAAGCCCATCAATTATAACTCGGTCCACTAAAGAGTTATAATTGAACTATGTCCTAATCCAATATTACAATATGAGCTCCTTTATTATATATACGTTTATTTCCCGTGTTTAAGATATCGAATGTCCATAAATTAAATAAATTCTTGACAACATAATTAATTTACATCTAATTCCAAGAGTAGTACCACTCATCTTTATTATCATGTCGATTAAATCCCTGCAGGGTTTACATGAGAATCTTTATGAGCTCCTCAAGGGGACATCATCATCCTAAATAATTAGGACATAGATTCCTTCTATAATCAACGGCACACCATATAAACAGTGTTATCTCCCAATTCACCGAGCCTATTGATTTAATAAATCTCACCCACTGGCAAAATAAAGAAATAAACACCGAGCACACGTGCCCGTTATTATATAGGGATTAAGAAGACGAACATCCATAATAACAAAGGTCTTGTTCTTTTATATAGTCGGTACAAATTGAACAACCTCATATGGTCTGCTCAATACATACAAAATGTACTAGTGTAACTTTATAGTCAAGATAGACTAATACCAAATTATACCATAACCGTTCCAATGGTTTGTCCAAATCCATCTTGGTTGTGAGCTATTTTTTAAAATCTATAAGGCTGATAGCATGATATTTTGTGTGACACCACACACCATATTATCTACGGTATAGACTAATACGGACAAAAATAATGATATATGTAACAATCATAAAAAGCAAGTAATTTGATCATAATGAATATCATATCAAAAGATGTTCATACATAAAGCTAGGCTTGATGTTCATACAAAAAGCTAGGCTTATAGCATACATCCTAACACACTTTGAACTCTTCACATAAGGTCCGATTAGGTGAACCAAAAAGATATCATCTACATAATTTTGAACAACAAGATGTTACCATCTACTTCTTTTACAAACAAATTTCTATCTATCTTACCTTTTGAGAAACCACTTGATATCAAGAATTGAGACAGGGTATCGTACCTAGCTCGGGTGCTTGCTTTAGTCCATATAGTGCCTTATGAAGTTTATAGACCTTATTATTGATCTTAAACCCTGGAGGTTGTTCTACATAGACTTCTTCAAGTAACACTCCATTTAGGAAAGCAGACTTCACATCCATCTCGAAAGACTTTGAAATATTTATAGGCGGCAAATGCTAAAAGCAGCCTTATTGCTTCTAATCGCATTTGGAGCATATGTTTCATCATAGTCTATCCCCTCGCACCGTGAATATCCATGTGCTACCAGTCTAGCCTTATTACGAACAATAACATTGTTTTCATCAGCTTTATTTTTAAACACCCATTTCTTTGCCTATAATCTTTCTATGTAAGGGCTTTGTCCACTAGTTCCCAAATATTTTGTCTTTTAAATTGATGCAGTTCTTCTTGCATGGTTGTTACCCACCTTGAGTCGAGATAGAGCCTCCTCAATAGACTTAGGCTCGAGGAGTGAAACATAGCGGCTGAACATACTTTGAGAATCTAACATCGTTAGTGTCTCGAACACTACTAGACGGAACCCCAATGATGCATTGGTGGATGATAACTCCTCATCCTTTTGCTTATTGGAGTTGAAGTACCCTCATGCGTAGGCACGTAGGTAACTCAACTTGTTCTTCTGAGTAGACGTTGCCCCTTCATCTATGACCCTAGTTGATAAGATGATGTCAAAGGAGTCTCCTCGGATGGAACCTGAAGAGGAGTTGCCTTCGATTCTCGGATGGGGATTCTTCATCATACGAATACGTATCAAAACTAGGCGAGATAAGTTGTCCTCTATTTGGTTTTATTTAGTTCAATTTTATCTAGATCATTGGTAATTTGATTTACCTTATACGAAAAAGTATGCGCTTTGTCAAATACCATATGTGGAGTTTCTTCCACACACGAGTTGTCTTATTGAAGACTCGAAAGCTTTGGAAGTGTTGAAAACTTGGAATATCCCAAGAATATTCCATCTCGCGCCTTAGCATCAAATGTCCTCACCTAGACTTCCCATTGTTATGGATAAAGCATTTACACCCAAAAGCACGAAAATATGAGATTCTTGGAACCTTACCTTTCCAAAGCTCATAGGGTGTCTTACCCTTGTTCTTGGTAGTGGTAAGCATACATTACGAGTGTAGCAGAGTGTTGATAGCCTCGGCCCCGAGGAACACATGAGGTGTTCCATACTCAACTAGCATGCTTCCGGCTACTTCTTTGAGAGTTCTATTTCTTCTCTCCACTACTCCATTCGTGTCGAGGGTGCGGGGCAATGCCCCATCAAACGAGGTGCGGGACGGCGCCACTGCCGCAATACGGGGATCGATCCGGAATCTAGTTCATCCATCGAACAACCCTAATCTGATCCTATTACGGTTTATCCATCGATCCTATACATCATCTAGATTGAAAAAATAAAAACCGACACGACAGGACCGCCGTGTTACAATCATGCACCAACCCCGAAAAAAAAATAACCTCGACGAGTTCGAGAGTTTAATCCATACATAAACATACATACATACCATAATAGTTGGATTTAGGGTTCTGCCAAAAACATCATAAAAACTTGCAAACCCTACAATATCAGATCTAGGATCACGTTGCGAAATTATTAACCGAATCAATCGCATAGACTCGAGAACGTGGCTCGATACCAATTGTTGGAACCATCGGATTGTTGGAACCTTTTCTTTGGACGTCGTGTGGGCGACGATCTTCCAAGGGAGTCGAATCCGCCTCCTCTTTTCTTACATTTTTTTTTCCACACGTATGTGAGGCTCACGAAGTAGGTTTTATTTATAGACTACAACAGGGGACCCTAAGGAGGAATTAGGGTTGGGCCTCCCGATGGGCCTAGGCGTCTGTGTTCACTCCGAACACTCCACTTAAGCCCATCAATTATAACTCGATCCACTAAAGAGTTATAATTGAACTACCGTCCTAATCCCATATTACAATATGGACTCCTTTATTATGTGTACGTTTATTTTCCCGTGTTTAAGATATCGAATGTCCATAAATTAAATAAGTTACTCACAACTTAATTAATTTACATCTATTCCAAGAGTAGTACCACTCATCTTTATTATCATGTCGGATTAAATCCACCTACGGGGGTTTACATGATAATCTTTATGAGCTCCTCAAGGGGACATCATCATCCTAAATAAGAAGGACACAGATTCCTTCAATAATCAACATCACAACATATAAAAATGCTATCTCCCAATTCACCGAGCTTATTGATTTAATAAATCTCACCCATTGGCAAATTAAAGAATTAAACACTTGAATACACGTGCCCGTTATTATATAAGGATTAAGAAGATGTACATTCATAATAACGGAGATCTTGTTCTTTTTATATAGTCGGTACAAATTGAAACTGACCTCGTATGGTCCCGCACAATACATACAAAGTGTACTAGTGTAACTTCATAGTCAAGATAGACTAATACCAAATTACACCACATTGTTCCAATGATTTGCCCAAACCCATCTTGGTTGTGAGCTATTATTTATAATCTATAAGGAACTGATAGCATGATCTTCTCGTGGTGACACCACACACCATATTATCTACGGTATAGACTAATATGGACAAAAATAATGATATATGTAACAATCATAAAAAGCAAGTATTTTGGTCATAATAAATCTCATATCAAAAAGATGTTCATACAAAAAGTTAGGCTTGATGTTCATACAAAAAGCTATAGTTAGGCTTGATGTTCATACAAAAGCTAGACTTATAGTATACATCCTAACAATATGTATTCTTGTAAGAACAAGTTATACATACTTGTCCTTACAAAAATAAATATTTATCTTTATAGTAACACATGTACGGTTTTAAAAATGTGTTACCATATGAATACAAAAATGTTACTATATAGAAGAAGATGTGTTATTAAATGAACAAAATCAATATGAATGCCAAAATATAATAAAAAAATCTAGAATTAAAGGTATGAAAACTAATTAAAAAAATACATATTTGTTACTTATGCATATATATTTGTCCCGTGAAATATTTTTTCTGTAATCGCTAATTAACATGTACTTATTTTTATAATAATATTTTTAAGAAAATTCATTCAAAGCGAGTTGGCCCACGTAAAATTCGAGAAATTTTTATCTCTTTGAAATTTTTCACTTAGAGTACACGAATAGTTATATATCATTGGTTATCAGCTTTATATCTTATCATAATGAATATATTTATTCTTTCCATTAATGTCATTTTATTATTATTATCTTAAACAATGAATAAATATGGTTAAAGAAAATATAATGATGAATATATTGTGATTCCAGCATATTTCTCTTTTATCATAATGAATCGTTTCTAATTGTTTAATAAAGCATGAATAAATATAGTCGAGCCCATAAACTATTATGATGATGATGATCAATAAACTTAAGTATTGCACTATTTAAAAAAGTAGCAGGTCTTCTCTAAAAAAGAAATTAACAGGTAAAGTTTATTCTTTTTATGTGGGTTAATAAAATTGCACGTTAGATAATTAATAAAATTGTTTTTGAATTTTGTCAAAATTAATTGTATGTTAATAATTACTTGTTGGCAAAATCTGTTGTGACACAATTTTATAGTATAAAATTAATATCATTAGAATCATCAAATGATACATAATATTCATTTAGTGATATCATTACACTTATAAATTGATATCATAATATAAAATGGTTATATTATTAGTGAATGATTCTAATAATATTAGTGATTGATTTTAATGGTACAAGTTTCACTGCTTTTCTGGGAGAGTGGCTTTTAGTTGTTAGACCATCAACATCATAATTATGTAGATATTCGAACAGATAATTAGCAATCATGATGTACATTACCTTCCCAACATGGCAACATCTGCTCATCACCTAATATAAGTTTTTTTATTTAAATGATTTGATGGGGTTTTCCACTAGAAAGAAATGAATTCAACACTAACTTTATTTTCACTGATGACAACCCCAAGAGAGATTAAAAATAATAGGAAATGATATAGGCTCTTCATGTCAAATCATGCCAACTTTCATGATACGAAGAGGGTATTATTAGAGTATTAATTAAATGAATTAATTTTATTTATAAATTTGAACTTTTAAATTTGAAAAAAGTTTATAATAACAAAGCATAATTCTGAATTCATCCTATTGAAAGCAATTTTATCCATTTAAAATATACACTTGTTGGACCTCCTCAATCCTCCCTAAAATGAAGTCAACGTCACCCCACGAGTGAGGGGGAATATTAGGATGTATATTAGGTGAAGTATTAGGGTATTAATTAAATGAATTAATTTTACACCTCACTATATGTTCGAACTTTTAGATGAGACGAAATTATTTCATTTATAAAACTAAACCCCAAAAAAATAAATAATAAAAGAACTAAGAATTAGTGATGTTATAAGTTCATTAAAGTATTTTATATAGATAAATACTTATATAAAATATTTTATAAATTTATGATCCGTAAAATTATCATATAATGAAACTCGCGTATTACGAGCGGATCACAACAAGTCAAGCGGATATTTCTAAAAATTCGGCGCAAAGACAAACGTAAAATTTTACTCCCGGGTTGTGTTACTAATAAGGTAAAACATGTGTTAATGTAAGACAAACATGTGTTGTTGTAAGAACAAGTAATACATATTTGTCCAACAATCTCGCACAAAGATAAAAAAATAAATAAATAAATAAACTCACTTCCAGTTGGGCTATTATAAGGTCAAACATATTACTATAAGATAAATATGTGTTCTGCATGTAAGAACAAGTAATACATATTTGTCCAAAAACTCTCGCAAAAGCAAAAATAAAAACTCAATCCCGAGTTGTGTTACTATAAGGTCAAACACGTGTTATTGTAAAGATAAATATGTAACATTGTGTTATTATAAGGTCAAATATGTGCTACTGTAAGAACAAGTAATATATATTTTTTTAACATATTTGATCTTATAGAAAAAAATATTTGTCTTTATAGTAACACATGTATGGTATTAAAAATATGTAACTATATGAATACAAACGTGTTAATATATGGAGAAAAATATTTTACTACATGATCAAAACCAAGTACATGTATATTTAAAGAGATAAAGAACAAAATAAAAAATATATATTTGCTCTTAAAGAAGAGTAACACTTGTGTGAACCGGGTGCATACGATGAACTCTATTTTTATTGTCACCGTCATGCACATGCACTATCACCTGTCATGCATATGCATTATTATAAATAAATATGACGGTGACAATATATGTACATGGCGGTGACAACGAATGTGCATGACGGTGATAGTAAAATAGAGTTCATCGTATGCACCCGGTTCACACAAGTTTTTGTCCTTAAAGAAATATATATTTATTAGCAATATATGGACAAAAAACATACTTGTCCATATAGTAACACATATTTTTTTATTTTTTTAGCGCAAAATTTTTAGTGAGCCGGCCGTCGAGGCACATGTTCATGCCATAGGCGCCTATTCGCCGATAAACATTGCACGAGGTACCACCCATCAGATAAATGTGCGTGCCATGGGTTGCCCGTGCCCCGATGGACTTGCCAAATATCGAATGAGGTGCCACCCGTTGAGCAAATGTGTGTATCGTGGGCGGCCTGTGGACCCATGGACTTGCCAAATATCACACGAGGTGCTGCCCGTCGGGCGTATGTGCGTGTCGTGGGCGACATTGTGCGCCATGAACTTATCAAACATTGCCCGAGGTGCCACCCGTCGGGCAAATATTTGTGCCATTGGCACCCGTGCGCCCATGGACTTGCCAAACATCGCACGAGGTGCTGCCCGTTAGGCAAATGTGCGTGCCATAGGAGGCCTGTGATACTCGAATCCCTCATTAGTTATTTACCAATAAAATTTACTCATTTTTATTAACTTATATGAGTGACACGTTATTTATTTATAACTATTTCCATTTACTCCTTAAGTTTTAAATATATGATATTTTATTGAATTAGTAGTCATAAACTTCTACTAAATTATTAAATCTAAAGTAATATAATTAAATTAAGTGTCAACTACTTATAAGTCAATATACTTCATACAATTATTTATTTGTGTGCTACTTGTAATCTCGTAATATTTTATCTTGTTTTAAATATTGTATTAAATATATATTTTTACGTACTTAGTGGTGAGAAAATAATTAACTTTATTATAAGATTTCATTTAATTCTTTTGTACTACTCAATTATTACTACCTCTAGTATTATCATAAAAATTAATTATAATTGTGATACCCGATTTTCTCACTACTCATTAACTAATATATTTCATGCATTGAGTGCATTTTTATTATTTATGTGCTACTTGTGATTTTTTAATTATCTTATCTTGCATTATTTTATTGTACTTTTAAATAGTGAATTAATTGCATATGTCTTTATATGGTTAGTGGTGAGAAAATCAATTTATAAGTGATTGAGATTTTCATGGTGTTTGAGTACTAATATAAATTATATAATTATCAGTGGTATTAATTGAATTAAGTATAATACTAATTATGTTATTAATATATATATATATATATATAATATGTGTTGGTGTGTAATATATATATCTAGTGCCCGTTTGGTAGACATGTTTAGTAATAATAAGATAAGGACCTTTATCTTATTACTAAACATGCCTACCAATAAAATAAAATAAAATACAAACTTACCTGTGAAGCAAATTAGAGGCGGTGGAGGATATGCATAAGCATACCATTTTTAAATCCTGGAAGCTAGCTAACTAAGGCGTTGGGGAGATTGACATTCCTTATTCACGCACATGCAGCCATATCAATTTCAAAGGAAACATATTCAACCATATCTTAATTTCCAATTAGATGTTCTGCGAATTAGATGATCAGCGAGAGAGAGGGAGAGAGAGGAGGGGGTTTTATCGTGTGAAATCCCGAAGTATTTTGGTAAGTATTCGACTTCCGTCAATCTGCATATTTCATATCGTTCAAGCTCGTGATGAGTAGAACAAAACTCTACCTCAAATTATTAATAATTGTTCTTATTTGATAGTGGAAGACGATAAAAAGGGTTTAAGGGTTTGATTTATATCGACGTTTTGCGAGACTTGAGGTAAGTAGAAATTCATTTGCACCTACAATGCATAAATATAATATTTTGTTAAGTATTGATGTTTAATTGGTGATATGTGAACATTACGTTAAATGTGATATTTGATTGATATTCAATGGTTATTGTGCAAGAGCACGTGAGCTCAATATTTTATGTGAATTAAATATGTGAGTTCAGTGATTGTCGTGAAATGAACTCGTGAGTTCAGCTATTATTGTGCATTGAACACGTGAGTTCCATGATTATTTTGAAATGAACTTATGAGTTACGTGATTATTATAAAAATGGATAGGGTGATTGAATTGGTGAGTTGTGAGTAGAAATGAATTAGGTGAGTGATTAGAAATGAATTAGGTGATTTTCAAAAGAGAGTATTTATATCGCCACGTGGTGGCTTTTGCATTGAGCGACGTCGGCATATATCAATGAAGTCCGGAGTCCCCAACAAATGAGTAGAAATGAATTAAACAAGTGGAAATGAATTAGATGGACGATTAAAAATGAATTAGGCGAGAGCGATTAGAAATGAATTAGGTATGCAATTAGAAATGAATTAGGGGTTTCAAAGTGAAAACGGAAGGGGAGACCTAGGAGTTAAGGCGACCGAGAGAGAATCGGCGTATGCTACCTAGAGTGGGCCACCGAGTTCAATTGTTGCAAAAGCGAACTTGTGAGTTCAAAGGTTATTGTGAAAGGAATTTGTGAATTCCATGATTATCGCACAAATGAAAATGGTGTTATGAGCATGTGATTTTACAATGTGTATATGCTACATTGCATCATGCATATCATGCATTAATATGAAAATATTTTATCAAATGGTGTGTTTGACCACATTATGCACCGAGGGCGGCAGGGCGACCTAGGAGTTAAGGCGACCAGCAGATCTCG
This sequence comes from Paraleonurus japonicus, assembly GCA_030762865.1. Classification (NCBI taxonomy): domain Eukaryota; kingdom Viridiplantae; phylum Streptophyta; class Magnoliopsida; order Lamiales; family Lamiaceae; genus Paraleonurus; species Paraleonurus japonicus. The sequence continues at coordinate 20,623,447 of CM061060.1, read as the reverse complement.
GCGTATGCTACCTAGAGTAGGCCACCGTCTCATATGTTATGCTGTGTGCATATTTTTCGAGGGGACTTCGAACGGACAGGGGTTCGAGTTTGGTGATGGACCTCGCTAGGCTGTTAGAGGGTAGGATCCTCACCGGTGTGGGTCGGCGTGGAGGGATAACTTCTTGGTGGTCATGAGGGCGCGATGGGGGGACCTTCGATGGCCACAAGAGGATGGGCCTCACGTCGAGGTCATACATATAGTGGCCACTTAAATATAATTGAATTGAGCTTAGTGCTCGTGTTCCGGTGCATAGTAGTGAGTCAGTGGGCCCTAACGAGTGTTTCATAAATAAATTGATGATTTTAAAGAGAGTGCTTTGTGCATTGGGAGGTTTTCGAACTAAACATCGCATCATGCATAATTTCTACTTACTGAGATTTATAAATCTCACATAATTTATGCGTTGTAAGTAACTGATGATTTGTGAAGTTGTGGTTCTCTTGGACAAGCCGTGCAGCTCCCGCGGGGTTTTGAGTGGGTGTGTACATAGATGACGACTGTTGGGTCAAACCGTGGGCTTGTATATTGAGTTGTATTTTATTAAGTTTTGTATATAATGTAATGTTTCCTCTTTGTCACGTTAAGAAGTGTTCATCGTCTTTACGTTAAAGTATTTAAAACAAAAAAAAAAGTCGCACGTGCGCACGAAGTCATTTCTTGTAAAATTAGTGTTTATGGTTGGGTTGTCAAAAGGTGGTCGTGTCAAGGCCCGTGCACCCATGGACTTACCAAACACCACACAAGTGCTACCAACGAGGCGGGCAAGTTTGCACACCGTTCAGGGAATGTCCCGCACGAGAATTGGAACGAGAACAACCGTACGATGGGCGTAATGTGATCGTAGTGTAGTTCTAGTGGATAGAAATTACGACCAAGTTATCGAACCCAAAGGACTAGAGGTGAAATAAAGCCATGAAATTGGACGTTTTCTAGAACTATAGAGGTTAACACGGATATGTAAATATTTAAATAACACTACTCAATTAAACAATAAAATAAAGCAAGAGTAATCTAGCAAAGAGATTACAATAATAAGAGAAGTATGTTCGGGTGTAAATCACCAAAAACTTGTCAACTATGCCTAACATGGAATCGGCGAATCAATTACAAGGGTGACGATAGGGGATATCTAACGAAAGTTCACACACAACCGTACTTGCTAAACCTAGGGTATGCATGATCAATTAAGCACGTAAGATTGTTAGAGACAACACTCTAAGGCCCCTCACTAATTACAAGCAATTAATGTACTCAAATGCGGGTTCTAATGAAATTAACCAAGTATCCTTGCTTTAATCCAATATTGACATCAACAACACAATTAAAATCTAACACCCTAGCCAACAATTCAATTACCCAAATATCTTTGTGATAATCAAGCCATCAAACAAGGGATCAAGACCTAATCAAGCTATTAATTCATGCAAAGCACAAGAGAGTAATCTATCAACCCCATAATTGAAACACCCAATCATATAAACACCATAATCAACACATCTAAGGGTCATCACACCCAAACACTACAAGATTTAGTCAATCAAGATTTTAAGCAATAAATCCATGAAATGAAAAAGATAAAGAGACATGCTATTAAAGAAATAAACCAATAGAAATAGATTAAAAAGGTAAGAAGTCACCTAAATGTGTTAATACACTTGGTTGAATGTAAACTATCTTCTAATTTGCATGAAATTGAAAGGTAAATGAAAGGTAAAGTAAGAACACCTACTACTATGTGTCTGTGTGTGCTGAAATCTGAAAATACCCTAAGCTAATATTTCTAAGTGTGGAATTCTCTTACAAATGCTGATAAGAGGAGGTATATATAGTGGGTAGTAAGTGTGAGATCTTAATTTGCTAATTAGCCCCTTAAGAAAGCCTAAATTTCGCCCAAGATTATGAAAAATGCATAAAAATGCCAATTCAGCAGGGGTGACTTGGGCACCGACTCGAGCGAGTCAGGGGTGGTTGCCAGAGTCACATGGCCACGTAAAAATATGACTCGGCACCGACTCGGGCGAGTCGATTGGTTCTGGCCGAGTCACTTCTCCCGTGTGCCACCTCCGCTTCGATGGCTCATATCTTCTCGCATACTAACTCCGATTTGCCCGATTCTTGTTGCTACGCGACCCTCTTTCAGTCTTCTTTCTGAAGGTATAATTCTTAACTTGATCCAATAATATATGAAGGTCTGAAATTGCTCCACAAGTTGATGATTCCTGCACATATAAACCAAAACAATACCACACTCTCTATCAAGTGCAATTGGTCAATTATGAGTGAAATAAATATGATATTCATATCAAAATGAAAAGATTAAACATTCAATAATCATGCAATTTTCACACTAATCATAATGCCCGGTACGGCGTTCCGAGCATTGCCGGGAAAAGCCACCGGAGTGGTCGTCGGAACTTCACCAGAGCTTCACTAGAGCCGTGAATTTTGAAATTTCCATTTTAAACTATAATTTTACCGTAAAATATTTTATAAAAGTGTCTCTTTTATATAAGGCGAAAACTTGGGTGAGACCATTACGAATCTCACCTTATAAGAGGGATTTAATTTTATCATGAAACCCCTGTTCAATGCCATGTACCCCTCGACCAAATCTTTTCCCTTTCAACGTACTCAAATTCCAAGTAAAATATAGGGTGATTTGATGCTCTATTACTCTCACTCACTACTCCACAATTAGGCTTGACAATGGGACCGAAAATCCCCGTCAAATCCTTTGTGTGGATTTACCTCGAATGGAATGTAAATTTTTTTATTTTTCTCACGGGCGGGACGGGGATCATATTCCCCACCTCTTTTATTAATATGCATCTCTATATTATAATAAATTATATAATTAAATATACATATAGTGAAATTATTTAATCTTAGGTGAAAAAAATTCATTCATATGAATCATGGTCTTTGTTTTTAATCTTAGAATTATCGTTATTTTTGCCCAACTAGTCATTATTGTCCCTTATTTTCTCATGTAATCAATTTTTTTACTAAAAATAACAAAATAAGTGGAGATTAGAGAATTACAATGAGAACGGGGATCCCCATAGGGACGGAAATGGGGATAATTTCCCGTTCACTTCATGGGGAAGTAATTAAGTGGGGATTGGCACCCGTCCCCTGTCCCCGTCCCGTTGACGTGATCTCTATCCACAACATATCTCCGACATCCACTACACAAATAATTCAAGGATTGATATTGACCAGGTAATTCAAAAAGTAATACAATCAATGAAGAGCTAGTCTCTTGTGAAATATCAGATTATAGAAGGCTGTTCCATAAAACTCGGGGTCGCCGCGAAAATGGGTCAAAACATGAATAACACGTAAATTAGGACGCAAAACAACGATGAAGAAAAAGAAACGCAGAAACGCCAAAAAAATATCATGAAAGAGTGGATTAGGAAGCAATTCGACATAGAACTCTAGTGAAAATAATAGTAAAATTTATCGATGACGTCAAGTTGAAGAGAAACAAGCAAAGATACGAGATAAAAAGAGAAGATGTGAATGATTTTTTTAAAAAAATTATCAAATAATTGCTACTGAATCTGCTCAAAACAATAACAAAGTTTATCAACAACATCAAATTGAAGTGTGCTGCTATCTAGAACATTTTGTTACCGATTGCATGTTTTTCTAAAAAGCTGGAATTAATATTGCAATTACCCTATTTCTGATTTTTTCATAATGTAACACATCTTTCTCTATACAAGAATATGTTTGTGTTCATATAGTAACACGTTTTTTTTTCATATAGTAACATCTCTTTCTCTATACAAGAACACGTTTGTGTTCATATAGTAACACATCTTTCTCTAACAATTATAGTAACACTCGCGCAAAGGCAAAAATAAGATCTCATTCCCAAGTGTGTCACTATAAGATCAAACATATGTTACCGTTAAGGCAAATACGTGTTACTAGTCCTTAAAAAACTAAAATATTTATCCATGTGTTGTACTGGTTTTGTTCATTGGTAACACATTTTTCTTAATACAACAACATATGTTTGACCTTATAGTAAAACACATGAGACTGAGTTTTTATTTTTACCGTTGTACGAGTTTAGTACCGATGCGTAAAACCGACTGAGCCTGCTTTCCCCACCCGAGTTCCACGTGGGTAAACCCTTTACGCAGTGCAATCCTTAGCTCCTCTCACACGAACGTACTGCAAAATATGTCGGAGGGTTCTCCTGGCGTAGGCACTCCGATGCTCAACACTTAAGAAAGTACGTAAAAGTAGCTAAGTAAGAGTGATAGTTATTCGATACCGTTACCTCCCTTCTCGGATGTATTATTTATACATACTTGAATTAAGCATAATCAAATCACCATAATTAGCCAACATTCAAGCTCAACTAAATATAGGACAAGAAAGGCTCATAAAATAGGCTAAAATGGTTTAAATTTCACTTGGCTTGCCAAAGAATAAGGATCATAAAGCTCAACATGGCTCACTAAGGAAATCAAATGTATTTGGTGGGGAAAATATTTGGCAAAGTAACTCATCATTCCAAACATGGCCTCTTATCACTTTCAAGACATCACACAAAGATCAATATCAACAAGTCTAGTGGCAAGTTCTAGCATACAAATCATGAATGATGCACTCACAAAGAATATCAAATCAACCGTATAAGATGTACGATTATTAAGGCACAAAAGCTCACGGGCTTAAATTGAGCAATGAATTAAGCATTATCAATCACATTCATCTTCACATAATAAATCAAGCAAGCTAGCTTCAAGCTACAAATCTACTCATGATCAAATTAAAATCCAATTAATCTTGTTAATCAACACAAGTGCTCATGTACATAAGTCCAAGCATACTCACTACCACATGAATGATACTCAAAGATATATCATTGAATCCACAATTAAGCTCAAATCAAAGAATATAGAATCATAGGAATAAGGAATCCAATGGATCATCAAATCACAATCATCAATAGACAATAAGCTCAATAAGATCAAGATAATAAAAATCATCAATAAAATCATCCAACAATCAAATCCAATCATCACATAATCAATTCAATCAAGAGTACAATCACCATCAAAAGTACAAAGAAAAACAAGAAGATCAGAATCTAAAGATCAAGAAGAGGGAATGAGGAATAGGGGATAGCCCTAGTAGTCGGACGGCGGCGGTGGAGGAGGGTAGCTCGGCCCGAGGTTCCACGAGCTCATCTGCTGTAGGAGGGCATACATGTCATTCTCGAGTCTTCGTGAGACTCTTCCTGCATCTTCCTAGTCTCTTCATTAAATCTACGAGACTTCTCCATCATCCAAGACATCTCATCCCGGCGGGTTAGACTCTCAATATGCATCCTCGACTATCACCCACATCTCCTCGCCAAAACCCACGGCCTCCGAGATGAACTCCCCTCCTCATACTCTCTACTCCTCATCTCGTCCCCGCCAAGGTACATGTTGATCTCCGTGGTAATCCTCATCCATCCGTACCGCGGCTCTTCCCGCTCCGGCTCCTCGTCATCCTCGTCCTCGGACTCAACCTCCTCCTCAACCTCTGCTTTGAAGGAGAAGGCCAAGAGAAGGAGGAGGTTAGTGAAAACCTCGGAGCTAGGGGAACATCCGCCGAATAGCCGATTCTCCCGCTGAAGAGGCAACGACGCCGGAGATAGCAGCCCGGTGGTCCAATCGAGGAGGTTCAAGACATCGCCTCCGAGAGGACCCTCCCCACTCACGGTCAGTGGTACAATTCTCCCCTCCCCTCTCCAGCCCACTCGCGATGAAGAGGTGACCCGAGTTGGCACCTCCGAGCCTCTAAAATGCCCTACTCCCAAATCACCCAAGCCACAACCTCATCTACCCTCCCTCAAACCCAAACCGCATCCCCTCCACCCTCCCCATCCGAGATGCCGTCCTTCCTTACAGACCGGTATACTCACCTACCCCCTATCTACCATCTCCCCACCAGCCTTACCCACATCTTCCCAAACTCTCACCCTCACCCAATCCAACCCACCATTCCTCACCAACCCCATCTCCACCACCCATTACTTCTGAAATTCCACCCCTCCATCTTCACCTCCACCAGAAATTCCCCCTCCCCCATCGACTACTGATTGGAGTGAATTGATACATGTTTTTAGGGCTATTTTTAGTGCAAAAGTGAGCTAAAGTGTTAGTTTTTGTGCCTAAATGTGAAAAGTATCACTCTTTTGCCTAAAAAGTATTATTTGTGAGGTTTTGATGTATTTCGCCTGCTTTTGCAGGTAAATCGGTGGAATTTTGCCAAACCGAGAGTACCGGATTCTTAGAATGAAAAGACGAACATACGGGACGAACGGGGTCGGGCCCGAGCCCTTCTCGATAAAAATTCCTGAACTCGAGTTCGAGTCGAGGGTGCATGCACCTCGACTCGAGGTTCATGCCGGAGGGAAATCATTTCAAAAAAATTGGCAAGCTCGACTCGAGGGAGGAGCCTCGAGTCGAGGGGGACGAAAGTTGCAGAGAGCTCGACTCGAGGGCTAGGCCTCGACTCGAGGCAGAGAGATTTTTAAAGAAACATGTTAGCGACTTTAGGCCTCGACTCGAGGGCCTCGAAGCTCGACTCGAGGAGTGCCCAAAACCGAAAAATTCAGTTTTTAAGCCATGGAAAGCCAAAACGAGAGAAGAAGTTGATTTTAGCCGGTTCAGAGCGGTTTCTAGGAGTTCCTTTGAGCGAATTTTACATTTTGTAGCTTGAATTTACTTGTAATTGCACTAGATTGTTAGAATTTAGAGAGATTCCACATTTAGATCATTAGATTAGTAGATTGGTGATTGTAATTGAAGTTTTGCAGCTGAGAATTGAGAAGAAGTGAAGTTGAATTGAAGCATTGTACAAGATTAATCATTCTTATTTTTGCCTATTGAAGCTTAATTGGTGATGTTCTTAACCTTTGATCTCTTTAATTCATTGCTTGTAGTGATTAGATTTTCAATTGCTTTCTTAGATTTTCTAGCCATGGTTTTTGCTTGTAGCACCATGGGCTAATAGCCTTGTGCTTGGGATAATTGAAATTAGGGATGAAGTGATTGCCTCATGCTATGATTGTTGACAATTGTGATCAATTGAATTAGATTTCTTCCTAATTGTGATTCTTAATTGTGCTTCATGAAAAATTGTCTCTTTTGATTAATGGTTGATCACCCTAGCAATAGGCTAGAGTTGAGCTAACGTGATTAGGTGTTAATCGGGTTTCAATTTTGCATGATTGTATGAATTGGGGACTTCTACATTGAGAGATGGGAAGAACTAAGGATACTCACATTAGGCATTGTGATATTAATGGAGTGATTAATTTCATGATGGTTTATGCTTTCTAATTTGATTGATTTGCATTTGGATACAATTATAGCTTGTTAATCATGGATTCCTTGATGGAGATTATCCCTTGCACCCTATTCCCTCATTGATTTTAGTCTATTTGATCTTGCATTCTAAGTGTTTGATAAATTGTTTGCATAATCTTGCCATTTAAATTTTTGCAATTTGTAGTGATTTAGTTCAAGAGCTTGTTGCAACTCTAGCCATTTAGAACTCTTATCCTTGAATTTCATTTGCATACTTTCTCCCTTGGGTTCGATATTTTTGTTGATTGGTCTTAATAACTCTTACACTATACACTCCAATCAAATGGCGCCGTTGCCGGGAGTTAGTTTTTGCGCTAATAAGTGAGATTAGAGGATTGTTTGAAGTGGCTATTGGTTGTTTTTATTTTTGTTTTTGTTGATTTTATTGGTGAGAATTTGATTCTTGGATTTGTGGCATTGTAGGTGTATGCTAACAAGATCAAGTGGTGTTCCACCCTTGCCACTAAATCCGGAGATTGAGGCTACATTGCGGAGAAATCGTGTGAGAAGAAGAAGGGAAGCTATGGAAGGAGAAGAGCAAAGGCATGAGGAGAGATTAGTGGGTGATCCTCAAGAAGAGGAGGTACATGGACAAGGAGTAGGAGGAGGAGAAAATGGAGGTAATGGGAATCACTACCATGCTCAAGTTGGCCCCTTTCCTCAAGGGATGCCACCACAAAACTATCCCTACCAAAATCCCTACCCTTATCCACCTCAAGCTCATCAATATCCCTACTATCCACCTCATCCTCAACAATTTCCACCATATTATCCCAATATGCCGTATAATCAAGAGCCACGATACCATGAGCCGCCACAACCACAACCACAACCACAACATGTAAATGAGCCACCACCTAATGGAAGGCCTTTGAGAGAGTTCTTTGAACCACAACTTAGGGAGTATTATGATGGGATAGCGAGGCCGAGGATAGATGCTAATAACTTCGAGATAAGTCCCGCTTTGGTGAGAATGCTTAGGGAGAAGCAATTTGAGGGTAGAGATGAAAATGAGTGTCCACATCAACATATGGCACAATTTCTTGAGATAGCCGATACTACAAAATACCATGGGGTGCCCGAAGATGCCAAGAAGTTGAGGCTATTTGCCTTTACATTGAAAGGAAGAGCAAAAGCATGGTTGAATTCATTACCGCCCGGGACCGTACGGACATGGGAGGAGTTGTCAAAGAAATTCTTGATGAAATTTTACCCACCATCGAAGACCGTGCAAGCAAAGGAGGCTATTTCCCATTTCCGACAAAAGAGTGGGGAGACGATACCGGAGGCATGGGAGAGGTATGGCATGTTACTTATTAATTGCCCTCAACATGGTTTCCCGGAAGAGCAAACCATTATGTACTTTTGCAATGGGTTGACGGATGGGGATAGGTCATTTTTGAATGCTTGTGCTAATGGATCGATTTGGTCAAAAACCGTGGGGCAAATGAATGAAATTATGGAGAACATAGCTCAAGACTCATTCCAAGTGTCGGTGAATAGAGGAGCACATCATAGAGTGTCACAAGTTGATGAGCTAGAGAGTATGAAGAGTATGATGATGACTATGATGGACCGATTGGGAGCTCTTACGACTTCACAAAGCCAAGCAAGTGTTAGTCCATCTATTCCTCATGTTGATGTTGGGCCAAGTTCATTGCCGGTGGAAGAGGTGAGTTATATGGGTAGACCTCCATTCCAAGGAGGTTATCAAGGAGGAAGCTATCAAGGGAACTATCAAGGAGGAAGACCTTTTCAAATGCCTTACCAAAATAGGCCACAAGGAAGTTATCAACCTCAACCACAAGCTCCATTCAATGGGAATACATGGAGGAGACACGAGAATTTTTCATATGCCAATCCTAGAGCCGCTGTTCAATTTCCTCCCGGATTTGATCCGGTGCAAAGGCTCCAAACAATGAAGGGAAGGCAACTACGGAGGAGATCTTGGGGTTGATTGTGAAGAAGTTGGAAGCAAATGATTCAAGGCTTGATGATTTAGGAAAACAAATGGATACTCGTTTCAAGACGATTGAGCATCAAGTAGGGCAACTTGCTACTACGGTTGGGAAGCTCGTCTACGGTGGACCACTTGCAAAACAAAGGAAAGTATCCATCTACTACCGAGCCTAATCCTAAAGAATTTTGTAGTGCCATCAAGCTAAGGAGTGGTATTAGCTATGAAGGTCCAAAGAGGCTTAGAGATGGAGATGTTGAAGAAGAAATGGTGCAAGAAGAAGAAGTTATTGAAGAAAATGTGGTTGTGGAAAAAGAAGAGTCAAGTGAAGATCAAGCAAGAAGAGAGTCTAAGAAAGAAGAAGAGAAGTCCAAGAAAGATGCATGGGGAGTGCCTATGAAAGCTAAGTCGGTTCCCTATCCTCAAAGAGTAGTGAAGAAAAAGCTAGAGGAGGAGTTTGGTAAGTTTTGAAAGTCTTAAAGAGCTTGCATGTTGAAATTCCACTAATGGATGCCCTTGAACAAATACCCCACTATAATAAGTTTTTGAGAGATATTATGTCTAAGAGGAGGAGTTGGGATGAAAAGGGTATACTTAAGCTTGTGGAGGAGTGCAAAGAGATATCGGAGAGAGATTTACCACAAAAAGAAGGATCCGGGAAGCTTCATTATACCATGCAAGATAGGTGAGAATGTGAACATTCAAGGTTTGTGTGACTTGGGAGCTAGTATAAATGTCATGCCTTTGGCAATTTTTGAGAAATTGAAGCTAGGAGAGGTGACTCCTACTAATATCAACCTTCAATTGGCGGATCAATCATTTGCTCGTCCATACGGGATCATTGAAGATGTATTGGTAGGAGTTGGCAAGTTCCTATTTCCGGTTGATTTCATTGTTCTTGATATGAAGGAGGAGCTTGAGGCACCGATCATACTTGGTCGACCTTTCCTTGCTACGGGAAAAACAATTATCGATGTTGAGAGAGGGGAGCTCACATTGAGCTACAATGGAAAAGAGATGACATTTTCGAGAGCTCCATTGGAAGAAGTTGCACAAAGCAAGATGGAGAAGAAGAAGTGTGGCTATATAGAGATCATCAATTCATGCTCTTCCATTGATAGGGATGATTCTTTATCTTTTTCTTCTTCTAACTCTTTAATTAAGGAGCATTTTATTCCTTCTTGTAATGTGATGGCTAATAAGTCTTGTGTTTCTTTGGATGATTGTAGGAAGAAGGAAGCCGTCATTGATACTTTGCTTGATTTTGGTGATAAGAAGCTTGAAAAAGAAGGTGAAAAGGAAGTGACCAAACTTGAGCAATGCTCAAGTTTGGGGGTGTTAGAAGAAAGGAAGCAACCGATTGAGAAGAAGGTGGAAACATTTGTAGTTGGAGACCAAGTAGTATGGAAGGAATCGGATTGGATGAGATTACTAGGAGTAAAAAGACTCAAAGAGGTGTTGAAAGTGAAGGAGATAAAAGAAGAAGGAAAACTCTTAGTGGAAGATGAAATGGGATGTTGTCTAATGACAAGGGAGATTTTGGTTAGGCACAAGAACTCTTCTATCCTCAAAGAAGTGCCTAACATTCTTGTAGATGAAAGGGAAGTATGAACTCCTCGGAGTTCCGTCCGGCAAAGGACGTTAAACCTAGCGCTAGATGGGAGGCAACCCATCATTTTATTGTTTTTGTGTGTGTTGTGTTTTGTTCGTCTTGTGGTTTTTGCCTTGGATTCTTAGGAATTGCTCATGCTAGGAGATGGTGTTAGTTGATGGAGAGCTTATTTGGTCTTTTGTGCTTTAGTGTTATATCAATTAAGGGGTTGCATAAGTGTAGCATTCTCATACTTGTTTTTGAATGCATATCCTCATCCAAGTTTGGGGGTGTGTGTATTTAGTTTTGATGTGCATTCATTATTGATGTTGAGTGGATGACTAATGATGCTTATGTGTAGGTATACTCACTACAAGGATTGGAAAGGATCGAATTTGCAAAGGAATCAAGGATTTGGGAAGAAAGGAAAGCTTAAAAGTTGGTGAAAATGAGCATTAAGGAAGAGAACCCGGTCTCCTCGATCGAATGAGCGACCGGGCTTAAATCGAGGGACCAAAACGGTAATTTCTTGCATATTTGGGTTCATTAGGCGTGTAGAGGTCTATTTTGGGAGTTTTAGGGGTCGGGTCGGACTTGGGATTCATAAAAATGCCCGATCTCGACCCGAGGTCGAGCTTGCATAGACCTCGAGTCGAGGTACTTAGACTTAGAAAAATTTCTGGAAATGGCACATTCCTCGACCCGAGGGAGGAACCTCGAGTCGAGGCTTTTGAAAAGTGGGATTCCTCGAGTCGAGGCCTGACCCTCGACTCGAGGCCGGTGTCTCGTTATAAATACGCAGATTAGTTTCAGATGTCACGACTCGAGGGTTCCTTCCCTTTAACGATCCTATTCGCCGTTCCTTCATAATTCTGACATTTTCCTGCTGTTTTTACCGGTGAAACATCACTATATCATCACATTATTTGAGTATTGCATCAAAGAGTGGATTTTGAGGGTTTTATAATCAATTTTGGGGCTTTGTGAGGAGAATTGTGTGGGTGCTCATATCTTTCATTCCAAGCCAATTTATCCCAATTAAGGTATGTAATTTCATCTCCTTTGGCTTTCAATTTCATGATTAGTGTTGATTATTGCTTGGGTGTTGATAAAAGTGCTTGAATTTATTTGAATTGAAATCTCATTTGAGCATTTTGTCAAGCACTTGGTATGCATGATTGATATGGATAAATTGAAGCTATTGTTGAGGATATTTGAGTTGATTGATGAATGTATGAGCATGTTTAGGATGGTATATGATGATTTGCTCAATTATTTGTGGAATTTGGCTTGAATGAGGATTTTGGTATATTTTATGAATTCCTAGTGCATTTGTGGTATATGTGGTCAAATTGAGTGGAGTTTGGATGATAGAAAGGAAAGTTTTGTGATTATGTGTTCGATTACTTGCTAGTTGGCTTGTTAGTATTTGATTTATTTGTGGAGCATATTTGAAGGATTTTGGTGAGCTTACATGATGATTTTCATTGTCTTAAGCCATTCTAGTAAGTATGTATAAGTTGAGGATTAGTTGAGCACTTCTATGGATTATATTTGATTTGATGGACTCATTGACCATTTTGTGAGGATTGATTGCCTAGTCATTAGGAATTTTGTTGGGCTTGGAAATTGTTGTTGACTTGTTCATGATTTAGAGTGATATTTTGAGCTAGCTTTTGATTGTTGGACTCATTTGTGCTATTGGGATTATTTGTGCGGGAGTCATGTTTAGAGGAGTGGATGGCCACAACTTTTCGGATGCTTTGAGATCCGAGAGAGAGAAGAGGCCATACGTTTTGCACACCGAATGCCCGCTGAATTGGGAATTCAGTGGGATGCATACAAGTGGAGAAAGCACATTATTTTGTATGCCGAGTTGTACAAGAAGGTGGTCGAACTCGTCTCGTAGATCATAACCGCATGCTTTCTATGGGGATTGAAGATGACATTCCGAGATTGTTTGAGCAAGTAGGCATGGGAGGTTTTCTAGCTAAGAGACCTCGGACCTATCTTGGACTCACTCTAGAGTTTTTATGCACCGTCAAAGTCCACAAGGCTAGGAGGAACAAGTTTGCACGGAAGATCACTTTTGAGCTTATGGGGAAGCAGTATGAATTGACATTAGATGAGATTAATGAGCTACTAGGAGCACCTACCGACCCCGATAGATCACTTTTGAACATTAGAGGGGAGTACAATGCTAAGAGGTTCTCGAGACGTATTTGATTCGGGGCTCCGAGTCAACTTTGAGTTTGTACCGGGAAGTCTAAGAGCACGCACATTCGGAATCCGGTGGTCCGATATTTAGAGAAGATCCTCGCGAGTACTATATTCGCGAGATCGGAGGGAGGAGCCGTGGTTTTACGAAGAGCTATATGTTTTGTGGTGCTTCTTGCATGGAGTCGATTTAATGCGGCCGCCTACCTATGCTACTTATTTGAGAGAGCCACAAGCACTAAGTTTAAGAAGATAAATTTTGGTGGGATGATTACTCGATAGCCGAGCACCTCGGTATTCCTACTCATAACCCGGTGGCACTAGATGGTCCAGATTTGACTACAGACACTATGAGGCGCATGAGGACGCTAGATCGTATTGGGAGGACGTGGTGCTTACAGCGGCATCATGGTGGCCGGATTCCTCTTCCTAATAAGAGGTTGACTCATTTCGGATCTCGTGCCTTTGTGACTATCAATCTGCGTATGTGGTCGCAGCGTCACACCGATGCCATCGATGCTTACACAAGGGAGCATGGAGATGTGCTTAGAGATGAGGGGATGATGGTGATCGGGCGGAGTCAGCAATCGTGGTCGGATTCGATTCTTCCGATGATGATGGAGATGCGGTTAGAGCAGATGTTGCCGAGGAGGTTGAGTCGAGGACGAGGATGAGGATGACGAGGAACTGGAGCAAGAAGAGCAGCCTGTCCGATGGAAGAGGAGTATCAGCCAGAGATTAATATGTACCGGGCAGGATGAGATGAGGAGTAGAGAGTACGAGGCGGGGAGTTCGTCTCGCAGACCGTGGGTTACGACGGAGGAGATGTGGGCGACAGTCGAGAGGATGCACATTGAGAGTCCGACTCGGCAGGATGAGATGTACCGGATGATGGAGGAGTCACGTAGGTTCAATGAAGAGACAAGGAGGATGCAAGAAGAATCAATGAAGACGCAAAATGATATGTATTCTCTCCTTCAACAAATAAGTTCGTGGAATTTCGGACCAAGCTATCCTCCTCCACCACCACCTTCCGACTACTAGGGCTATCCCCTATTCCTCACTCCCTCTTCTTAGTTTTAGATGTTTATGTTTTGGTGGATTGTACTCGTATTTGATTAAGGTCTTTTGTGATGACTTGTGATGATTTGATGTTTGGATGTTTTGGATGGATGATTTAAGTGATGCTATGATTTTCTTGATATATCATGATTCCATGTTCATTTGTCTTGAGCTTAATAGTGGTTTTGAGTATCATTTTGAGATAGTGAGTATGCTTGAGGTTATGTACATGAGCATTTGTGCTTGAGTTGTAAGATTATTAGATTTTGATATGATTATTAGTAGATGTGTAGCTTGATGCTAGTTGCTTGATTAATTATGTGAAGATGAATGTGATTGAAAATTCTTGATTCATTGCTCAAGTTAAGCCCGTGAGCTTTTGTGCCTTAATAATCGTACATCTTATACGGTTGATATCATCCTTTGTGAGTGCATCATTCATAGATTTGTATGCTAAAACTTGCCACTAGACTTGTTGATATTGATCTTTGTGTGATGTTTTGAAAATGATAAGAGGCCATGTTGATATGATTAGTTACTTTGCCAAATCCTTTCCTACCAAATACATTTGATTTCCTTAGTGAGCCATGTTGAGCCTTATGATCCTTATTCTTTGGCAAGCCAAGTGAAATTGAAACCATTTAGCCTATTTTTATGAGCCTTCTTGTCCTATGTTTAGTTGAGCTTGAATGTTGGCTAATGATGGTGATTTGATTGCTAAGAGTGGAAAGATGATGAGCAAAGTGATGAATGAAGCATAAAAGAAAAGAAAGGTTGTGAAAGATTGAATTGTGAAAATGTGAAAGTGCATGAAAAATGAAATGATTCAATTTGTGAGCTTAAAAGAGAAGGCTCAAGTGAATGGTGGATTGATTATTGAAGTTCAATAGTAAGAGTGTGCTAGATGAAAGTGAAGAGATGTGCATTGTATGGATTAGTTTACATTCAAGTCTCTACTAATTAGTCACTATTATCCATAAATATCCCACCTTTCCAAAGAGCCAACATTACAACCTAGAAGAAAGACCTCTTTGATTCTTGATTAATCACAAATGATTTTGATTGAGATTAAGTCTTGTGGCAAGCATATGGTGTACTTATTTGTGAATTTGATGGTTGAGAGCTTTAAACCTTGATACACTTGAGTGAAGAGTGAAACACTCCATGGAAGGAGCAATGTGTTGAGTATTTGATTGAGCATTTGTTTGAGCATGATTCATCTTGATGGCTAGTGGATAGTTGCATTGATACAAGTGATCATTGATGAGTTCGATTGTCTTATTTTTCGTCTATGGTGCCTTGTGACATAATTGCAATCAATTCACTCCTTTGTTCTTAGTTTCTACGTTGCTCGAGGACGAGCAACAATTCAAGTTTGGGGGTATGATTGGAGTGAATTGATACATGTTTTTAGGGCTATTTTTAGTGCAAAAAGTGAGCTAAAGTGTTAGTTTTTGTGCCTAAATGTGAAAAGTATCACTCTTTTGCCTAAAAAGTATTATTTGTGAGGTTTTGATGTATTTCGCCCGTTTTGCAGGTAAATCGGTGGAATTTTGCCAAACCGAGAGTACCGGATTCTTAGAATGAAAAGACGAACATACGGGAACGGGGTCGGGCAGGAGCCCTTCTCGATAAAAATTCCCGAACTCGAGTTCGAGTCGAGGGTGCACAGACCTCGACTCGAGGTTCACCTTTGGAGGGAAATCATTTCAAAAAAATTGGCAAGCTCGACTCGAGGGAGGAGCCTCGAGTCGAGGGGGACGAAAGTTGCAGAGAGCTCGACTGAGGGCTAGGCCTCGACTCGAGGCGGGAGAGATTTTTAAAGAAACATGTTAGCGACTTTAGGCCTCGACTCGAGGGCCCGAAGCTCGACTCGAGGAGTGCCCAAAACCGAAAAATTCAGTTTTTAAGCCATGGAAAGCCAAAACAGAGAAGAAGTTGATTTTAGCGGTTCAGAGCAGTTTCTAGGAGTTCCTTTGAGCGAATTTTACATTTTGTAGCTTGAATTTACTTGTAATTGCACTAGATTGTTAGAATTTAGAGAGATTCCACATTTAGATCATTAGATTAGTAGATTGGTGATTGTAATTGAAGTTTTGCAGCTGAGAATTGAGAAGAAGTGAAGTTGAATTGAAGCATTGTACAAGATTAATCATTCTTATTTTTGCCTATTGAAGCTTAATTGGTGATGTTCTTAACCTTTGATCTCTTTAATTCATTGCTTGTAGTGATTAGATTTTCAATTGCTTTCTTAGATTTTCTAGCCATGGTTTTTGCTTGTAGCACCATGGGCTAATAGCCTTGTGCTTGGGATAATTGAAATTAGGGATGAAGTGATTGCCTCATGCTATGATTGTTGACAATTGTGATCAATTGAATTAGATTTCTTCCTAATTGTGATTCTTAATTGTGCTTCATGAAAAATTGTCTCTTTTGATTAATGGTTGATCACCCTAGCAATAGGCGAGAGTTGAGCTAACGTGATTAGGTGTTAATCGGGTTTCAATTTTGCATGATTGTATGAATTGGGGACTTCTACATTGAGAGATGGGAAGAACTAAGGATACTCACATTAGGCATTGTGATATTAATGGAGTGATTAATTTCATGATGGTTTATGCTTTCTAATTTGATTGATTTGCATTTGGATACAATTATAGCTTGTTAATCATGGATTCCTTGATGGAGATTATCCCTTGCACCCTATTCCCTCATTGATTTTAGTCTATTTGATCTTGCATTCTAAGTGTTTGATAAATTGTTTGCATAATCTTGCCATTTAAATTTTTGCAATTTGTAGTGATTTAGTTCAAGAGCTTGTTGCAACTCTAGCCATTTAGAACTCTTATCCTTGAATTTCATTTGCATACTTTCTCCCTTGGGTTCGATATTTTTGTTGATTGGTCTTAATAACTCTTACACTATACACTCCAATCAACTACCCTACTTCATCCCACCCTTCGAACCCCGGCCAGTGGATACCTCCAACATTTTGGGGATATCCACATGAGCTCCCAGTCCAACTTCTCCCACCACCTCTTCCTCATCCGATTCGAGAGGAAGAGGCGATCCAATCTTCGCCATCTCCTCGGCCTTTGAGGATCTGCACAAGAAGATAATATCCAAAGTTCAGAGACTGATGGAAAGGAAGACAAGGAAGGTGATTCGAGCGATCACCGATACTATGCTTCGCCAACATGCAGATTCTTGAGGTTAACATTTCACGCAATCTATCAGCCAATCTCGGCTTGCTGTTGGTTCTCGGTTGAGTGACCTGGAGGAGGAGGTCAAGGCACTCAAGCGAAGGTGGCGGTGACAACGAAGTCCTGGTCAATGCACTCACATCCGATCGCATCGACTTCGAGGTTCGGTGTTCAACTTTGGAAAAGACTGACTCGAGACCCTCCAAGATGAAGTCAAAAAGGGGAAGGAGGCTGAAGGAAGAATGGACACCCTCACAGCTGGAGTCTTGTCACTCCACAGACAAGGTAGATTCGAAGGCGACTCGGTTGAGTTGGAGGCGGCCAAAGCAGACATCAAAATAAAATCGACGAGCCGCTGCTTTGCAACCGAGGGTGACCCAGATAGAGGAGGCCATCCGAGAGGATGAGGAGAAGAGGAGGAAGGAGGAGGAAGAGAAGTCCGAGGCACCTGGCCAAGATGAAAGAATCCGAAAGACCCGAGGCCAAGGGCAAGGGTAAAGGCAAGGCAAGGAAAAATCTTCATCGGTGAGCGGTGATCGGCCCAGAGCCGAGCGCAAAGGAAAGAGCCTGACTTCTCAAATCTATCAGCTGAACAGATCGGAAGAATCCATGCCGAGAAGGAGAAGTATGAGAAGCAGGAGAAGAAGAAGAGGTCAAGAAGGCTGGGGAAAGCAGAGCTGAAGTGGGACAGGATACTCGGAAGTGGGTATCCAAAGCAGCAGATGAAGCGGACTTCCGCCTGTCCATCGCACGTCGGCTCCTCCCAAGATGGTTTCAGGAAGTACACAAGCGAGTACAAGAAGAAAACCTGGATGCCGGATGGATGTACTACTTGGTACATCTTGAAGGCATCTCCATCTGAAGCGGTGATAAGGATATGAGTGGCATGAATAGATGGAAAAATAGGACGCCGAGCTATATGGGAAGCTACTTGATGAGACACATAATGTGTTCAACTGCGATCTAGTCGCACCAGCCTATGAGCAAGTTACCCCCAAGCTGAAAGAAGACGGCTCTCCAGATCGTAATGGGTCGAGATCGGTCATAGCCAAAGCAGAAGGGAATCCGAGCTCACAGACGAGGATGAGCTTAAACGACTTAGAGCGATGATTTTCAAGCTGGCCGAACATTCCGAAGCCAACGAGATGGGGAATCGATAGAACATGATTTTCTTTTCATTATCTTTTATTTTCTATCACCCATCTATCTCGTAAATTTGTAAAATTTGTGAATGAATATATTTGGACTCATATGAAATATTTGTCTTATTTTCTCAAAGTTTTTTTTTTTGCTTTAAGAAAAACCCAAAAATTTTTCTAAGTATAAATCATCTCGAGAATTTTATCTCTCGAGACTTAAAAACTCTTTCCTAAATTTTTATCCAAGTCCTAAGACTAATTTTTTTTTAAAAGTATTTCTAAACAGTCTAAAGGACTTAATCTTTTTAAAATTGGTTTTATGTGATTGAATCTGTTGTAATGTGAAAAAGTGCTTTGATTTACCTATCTCGATTATCTTAACTAACTCCAAGTACTAACTTTATGTGAGTGTGTTTCTTCCTTATAGGTTTTAACTTCATCAAAAAGGGGGAAATTGTTGGATCAAGAAGGTTTGATGAGTTAAAAGAAGCGGCTCGAGATGATCGGAGCGACCTGAAAGAACAACCGAGATTGAGACCATAAGCTAATACGATTAGACGGGGTCGAGAACAAATTTAGTCACCGAGGTCTAGAAGAGTACAAGTCGTACGAAGACAAGCTTGAGTCTAGTCATCTGCAGGAGACAAATATGAAGAGCTCGGACGAGGTCGAGACAAGTTGAGTAGAATAAGAAAGGCGAATCTTAACCAAGTCGGTGCAGACGAGTAGAGTAAAAACAATCGAGGTCTAGAGCGGTTTTCAAGATTAAGTTTGTTAAAGCGGTTTTAGTTTGTTACAACCGACTAACAAACTAGCTGTCTTTTCAGACTTATAAATAGGTCTAGGTACTTCATTCGTAATACAGAATACATAGAATATTCGAATACACAGAACACAAGTTATTTTCGAAAGTTATTCTCTAAAATCACAAGTTTTCTAAAAGCACAAAATAGTTTTCCAAGATTTCTTCATAGATTTTTCTAAGTGTTTGTAGAACATTTCCTTGCACATCTTCAAATACACTTGTTTTTCTTAGAGTTAGATTTCATAAGTTTGGTTAGTATTTTGAAGAGTTGAAGATCAAATTGTAAGTTGTAAGTTGTACGATTGTGAAGTAAGTAAGTAAGCGAGATAGTAGAGAACCTTCTTCAAGTTGGAGAAGGAGAGTGGATGTAGGATTATTATAATCCGAACCACTATAAAATGGTGTTCTTTATTGCATTTATTTACTTATCTGTTTAATTTTCAATTTATTGTTCAAAGATTAATTTGAATCAAAGTTAAAATCTGAATATCGGTTTGCTTTTGATCTTAATAAAGTTGAGTTTAATCTTGAATTTCCATTGTGTACATGGTACTTTGAATCAATTTTGAAAGATTTGAAAAATCTACAAAATCTATTCAACCCCCTTCTAGATTTTGTCCTAGAAGGTTAGCTCAAAGTTTCATAATCAACTCAACTAATCGGGACCAACATTTCTCATATGGAAATAGTTTGTCATATTCGTTAATCATATGGAAATGATAATTAATTCTAATATTTTTAATTAATGTTATAGTGATAAGGCTTATTATTTATTGTATAATTAATTAATATTTTTCTTTCACTTAACGAAACATGGTAAAGATGAATTATATATCCATAAAATATGTGTGACATGTTATTTTGAATTGATTAGTCAAATATTTATTCAATTAAATAGGAATTCATATTTAAACTGAAATTTTCAAATTATCGGACTAAAAATTATATTCTTCTTGTTCATATTACGATATCTCATAATTTAATGTATTTTGAAGTTATGTATATTAATAAGGTTACTAAAAAAGTATCAATTATTTTATTAAAAAAATATTAGTTTTTAATTAATCTAACCTTCTTTTATTACATTTTTTTATTAAAGGTATATCAAATATGAGTGATATTGGAATAATTGTACGTTGTGGAGGAGTAAACATTGGATTACAAAAAGTTGATCATAAGATTGATTATAACAATTTACTTTGTTTGTTGTAAGAGATGACTGGCTTTGATTTGAATGAGTATAACTTGAATGATTTATTTAAATCGTAGTGAATTTGAAAATGGGGAGAGAGGTGCCCAAGAGCCGGGCGCCCACTCAAAATAATTATTTTTTTATTAGCGGCAGGTGTTGTCGTGTAATCGGCAAGAGGCGCCCAAGAGCTTGGCGCTTCCTTAATTTTTTTAATTCTTGCAGGTGTTGTCGGATCCCTAAACAATTTGGCGAAGGGCGCCTAAGTCTTGGACGCTCTCACTTGTTTGTAGATGTGGGCGCCTCACTCTTGGGCGCCCTTCTTAATTCTGCAAAATTCCCAAAAACCACTACAAATATATAAGTGGTTTTTGAAAACCACGATAGTTATTTAAAAAATCCGTGAAGAAGGAGGTCCACCGATTCAGTCACATGTACCTATGCTATTAGGTGAGTGAATCAAGTGAAGACATAAAAGATATTGTTGTATTAAAAGCATAGTCATTGATTGTATTTGGTTACTTAACTTTGGGAACCAAGTGTTTTGCGGCAAAAGGAATGTCGGGCTATTTAGGTTTAATCATCAAGGTGATAAGCAACTCAGGCTATCAGATTATATAAGCCGTTTTGATTCTCACTAACTTTGCCCGATCGGTGGACTAATGAGAGGATGCCACCTCATTTACGGACTGACACAAGCCACGACAACCTGAGTAAGACCACTTTGTTTCAACCGGTCAAAAATGCAAAAGGTGGGATTTGGTATTTAATGCAGCCATACCATAACATGCAAAGGCGGTACTACCTACCAACTTATCGGTCCTACCATACCTAGAAATAGACTCTATCAAACAGCTCCTTTCCGACAAGAAGTTGTTTGAAACTTTCTATAAATACGAAGACCTTTCACCAAACAATGTTACGAGAAATTTCCAAGCAAGAGAAATCTACCAACAAGTTCAAGCACTCAAGCATTCAAAGAAGCACACTCGAAGCCTACAAATTTTCCAAGTGTTTCACCATAGAGCTTAAACAAATGTGTATAACTAGATCTCAATAGATATATCCTAAGCTTAGAGATATAATTCAATCCTTAGAACTATTCTTCATTGTAAGGATTATCTCAACTAGTTGGAAACCAAGCAATCTGCTAAAACCCGAACTCGAGAGAGTTAGTTTTAGTTCCGAGTTGTCTTGAAGGTGATTGTGTTATTTCGGTGGATATAAATTATATGTGAGAACTAGGACCCGATCTTTCCTAGTGATTGAATCTTCCTAAGAGAGGTTGATTTGATCGAGCACCTTGGCACTATAAAATACAAGGAATTCTAGTGGAAAGGAATTCTCTGTTAAATCACTATAAATCCTCTGTGTTCTTTACTTGTTTTCCATATCTCATTGAACGCTTTAAATTGAACTAGTAAATAGAACTCGAGACTTGTAAATTGTGTGTGGTAATTCGATTAGCTAATTAAAGGGTAAAATAACTCGGGGTGTTAGGATGTATACTATAAGCCTAGCTTTTGTATGAACATCTTTTTGAGTATGAACATCTTTTTAATATAAGATTCATTATGATCAAAATACTTATTGTTATATATATCATTATTTTGTCCGGGTTAATCTATCTTGTAGATAACATGGTGTGTGGTGTCACACGAGAAGATTATGCTATCATTTTCTTATAGATTATAAATAATAGTTCACAACCAAGATGGATTTGGACAAACCATTGGAACGGTTGTAGTGTAATTTGGTATTAGTCTATCTTGACTATAAAGTTACACTAGTACATTTTGTATGTATTGAGCGAGGACCATATGAGGTTGTTCAATTTGTACCGACTATATAAAAGAACAAGACCTCTGTTGTTATGGATGTACGTCTTCTTAATCCCCATATAATAATGGGCACGTTTACTCAATGTATGTTTCTTTGATTTGCCAATGGGTGAGATTTATTAAATCAATAGCCTCGGTGAATTGGGAGATAGCATTGTTTATATGGTGTGCTTTGTTGATTATAGAAGGAATCCGTGTTCTAATTATTTAGGATGATGATGTCCCCTTGAGGAGCTCATAAAGATTATTATGTAAACCTGCAGGTGGATTTAATCCGACATAATAATAAAGATGAGTGGTACTACTCTTGGAATTAGATATAAATTAATTAAGTTGTCATTAATTTAATTAATTTATGGACATTCGATATCTTAAACACGGGAAATAAACGTACACATAATAAAGGAGCCCATATTATAATATGGGATTATATAATAGGATTTCTTGATACGTTATAATAGGGTTTCTTGATCCGGTATAATAGAGTTTCATGATTTGATATTGAATAGGATTGCATGATATTTGTAAATCTGTCATATTAGGGTTTGCATGATTATCATAAATCTAGTATATTAGGGATTCGATGTTAATCGTAGATATTTTGGGTATGCGAATATTGATATTTTTGTAGGAACCACGAATCCATCTATTATGGTCAGCATGTATGTTTATGTATGTATTAAACCCTCGGACTGTCGAGGTTTTTGTTTTGGGTTGGTGAATGATTGTAATAGTTATAACCATGGCGGTGCATGCGTGTAGGTTTTATTTCGATCTAGATGATGTATAAGTTCGTTGGATAAAGCGTAATAGGAATGCATTAGGATGGTCGATCCCCATTTGGCGGCGCGCCGCACCCCGTTCTGGCGAACATTCAAGAACATGGGAGCATGAAAGAGGCCATAATAGTTGGAATTTTATTTTCCATATTTATTCTTTCTCATATGTGTTATTGTGTTTAGCATGATTTATGTGTTTCATATATTGTGCATATTAATATCCCTCATGTTAAATAACTAAGTGGGAGAGGGGTTATTTTTCAACAAATCCCATAGCCTCCATTTACGGTTTGTAAGTGATGCATTCAAACATGAACGTTGGTTTTAAGTGCCTTCTTCCATATCGGATGTGTTTGTTTGCGGATCACTAGATCAAACTTCCTTATGGATAATTATAAGTAAGTTATTTAGGAGCGTGTTATCTTCTCCATCCAAGAGGCACAAACCTAGGTAATTGACTTGGTATTAAGAAATGGTATACACTTAGATGCATATAACAGATCCTCCCCATCGGAGTAAGTGCTGTTATTTATATGGCTAAAGACAAACCAACTATTAATTTTTATTTTGTTTGACAAAATGATGAAATTAATGGGTAAAACCTCCTCTTGCAAATGATTGAATTAGTATACATCCACACTATCGTGGCATACAAACTTCACGGTGTTTTGAGGTGTTGGTGAATTTAATTGTATTGTTTGAGGGAAACAATATTGATTTAAATTCTTAATTTTGATCATAATGCATTTACGTGTTTCTCAGGATTTATCATGGCTTTCAATCCACTTGCTGTTATTCTTAAAGAAAACAAACTTCTTGGTCCTAATTATATTGATTGGAAAAGAAACTTGGACATTGTCTTGATGTTGAAGAGTACAAGTTTGTACTCACCGAGGTTTGTCTGAAAAACCCGATGAAAACTCTAGTGAAGAGGAGAAAGAGGCTTATAAGAAGTGGGTTAAGGCGAGATGAGATGGCGCGGTGTTACATTTTGGCTTCTATGTCAAATGTGCTGCAACATCGGCATCGAGCCATGACCTCTGCTTATGAGATGATGCTCAATCTCAAAGAACTCTTCGGACACCGCAGTCCGGCCGCTAGGCAAGAGGCCATGAGAAACTTAATGACGACCACCATGGCGAGGGGACACCGTGAGGATCATATCCTCAAGATGATGGCTCATTTGAATGAGATGGAAGTCCTTGGAGCTGAAATCGATGGGGAAACCCAGTCGATATCGTTCTCAGACACGCCTAAGAGTTTTGAGCGGTTTACTGAACTACAACATGAACAAAAGGTTGTATTCGATGGCGGAACTTGATAGAACTCAAGCAGCAGAAGGGTTATTTCGTCAAGCTTCTCAAGCTTATATTACTGAAAATGTTTCTACATCTAAGCCAAAAGGCAAAGTGATGAAGAAAAAGAAACAAGCTGGTTTGGCAAAGAAAGCGGGTGAACCAAAGAAAATTGGTCCACCAAATGGCGTGAAGAAGTCTAAGGGCAAATGCTTTTTGTGCAAGCGAGCAGGACATTGGAAGGTAGATTGCCCCGTAAAAAGGAAAAAGAAGGTATATCTTATTCACTAACTATTGAAACATGTTTAGCGGTGTTATCTACCGACACGGTGTGTAGATACGGGAGCCATCGATCATGTCTGCAATTCTTTGCGGGGTTCCGAGGAAACCAGGCGGCTTAGTGAGGGTGAGATTACCATCTACATGGGCGACGCTACGAAAGTAGCATTGTTGCGATGGGAGATGTTTATTTATTTTTGATAAGAATAAGACTTTGGTTTTGAGAAATTGTCTTTACGTACCTTGTTTTAGAAAGAACTTGATTTCAGTTTCTAAGTTATTTTTGGATGGATATTCTGTTTCTTTTGATAGCAAAGTGGTTGTCAAGAAAAATAGTGCTATTATACATTGCGAGTGCGTTGATCGACAATTTATATACTCTTAATCCAATAACTCCCACAAAGCAACAAATGGAAATTAATAGTACATCTTCTAACTCAAATAAGCGAAAAGAACCTTCAAAAATGAACCAAACATATCTTTGGCATCTAAGATTAGGTCACATTAACACGAGTAGGATTCAAAGGTTGATAGCCGATAGACCTTTGAGTTCATTGGAAGTGGAAAACTATCCGACCTGCGAGTCACGCTTGGAAGGAAAAATGACCAAAAGGCCTTTTAAAGCCAAGGGGTATAGAGCCAAAGAAGTGTTGGAATTGGTTCATTCGATTTATGTGGTCCTATGTCTACTCAAGCAAGGGTGGTTTCGAATATTTTGTCTCTTTTATAGATGATTATTCGAGATATGGATATATTTATTTGATGCGCCGCAAGTCTGAATGTTTTGATAAATTCAAAGAGTACAAGGCTGATGTGGAGAAGCGTCATGGTAAATATATCAAAACACTACGATCTGATCGTGGTGGCGAGTACCTCTTAGGAGAGTTTAGGAATTACTTATCGAGATGGGATTCAATCCCAATTATGCACTGGTACACCCCAGAATGGTGTGGCGGAACGAAGGAATAGGACACTCTTGGAAATGGTTAGATCGATGATGAGCTATTCGGAATTGCCGAGTTCGTTTTGGGGGTATGTCTGAAACGGCAGCGTATATTTTGAACTTGGTTCCTTCTAAGACAGTATCTTCTACTCCCACATAATTGTGGAATGGGCGTAAGCCTAGTCGAAACATATTCGGATTTGGGGTAGTCCGGCACATGTCTTGAAAGGAGATCTTGATAAGTTGGAATCTCGTACGAGAAGTTCGGCTGATTGTAGGCTATCCTAGAGGAACGAAAGGTGGTTTGTTTTATAGTCCTAAAGATCGAGAGGGTAATTGTTAGCACAAATGCCCGATTTTTAGAAGAGGACTATGTAATGGACCACAAGCCCATGAGTAAAATTATTTTAGAAGAAATAAGGGGAGAAACTTCTACCTTAGTACCAAGAGTACAAGATGAGATACCACATGGGTCAGCACCATCTGCTACTAATGATACACTATTACCACAAGTGCCTCGTCGTAGTGGGAGGGTTGTTAGACAACCCGATAGATTCATGTTTTTGGGAGAGTCTTCGGACTTAGTACAGTGAACACGAATCGGATCCACTGGAGCTACTGACGAAGCACTCCAAGATAAAGATGCGAGAATCTTGGGAAAAAGCAATGAAATCTGAATTAGAATCTATGGATTCTAATCAAGTCTGAGCTAGTAGAACCACCAAATGGTGTAAAAGCCATTGGGCTGTAAGTGGGTCTACAAAAGAAAAAGAGGATCGAGACGGGAAAGTAATGGTGTAAAAGCCATTGGGTGTAAGTGGGAAAAAGCAATGAAATCTGAATTAGAATCTATGGATTCTAATCAAGTCTTATGGATTTATTCAATGTCCGGATGAGTCATGTGTATACAAGAAGAGTGACGGAAATGTGGTGGTATTTCTTGTACTATACGTAGATGACATCTTGCTCATTGGCAACAATGTCAAGGTGTTGTCGGACGTAAAGGTATGGTTGTCCAAGCGATTTGATATGAAGGACTTGGGAGAAGTTGGACATATTCTTGGGATCAAAGTTATAAGGGATCGCAAGAAAAGAATGTTATGCTTATCTCAAGCTTCATACATTGATACTATCTTGGCTCGTTTTAGCATGCAAAACTCCAAGAAAGGTTTTCTACCTTTTCGACATGGAGTACCTTTATCTAAAGAGATGTGTCCTAAGACACCAAAGGAGATAGAGGACATGAAGGCGGTTCCTTATGCTTCGGTTGTAGGAAGCCTAATGTATGCAATGCTATGTACGAGGCCAGATATATGTTTTGCCGTGGGCATGGTTATGAGATATCAAAGTAACCCAGACAAGGACATTGACTGCGGTAAAGCATATTTTAAAGTACACGAAAAGGACTAGAAATTATATGCTTTGGTTTACCAAGCGAATACTTTACTTCTTGAGGGTTACACAGACTACGATTTCGAGTCGGATAGGGACAACAATAAATCTACCTCGGGTTATGTGTTTACCTTGGGAGGTGGAGCCATAGTATGGAGGAGTGTAAAGCGAAATGCGTTTCGGACTCCACCATGGAAGCTGAGTATGTAGCAGCCATCGAGGCAGCCCAAAGAAGGCTGTATGGCTCGAAACTTCTTGATGGACTTAGAAGTGATTCCTAGTTTGCTTAAAGCTATCACAATTTATTGTGATAATAGTGGTGCGATGGCAAACTCGAAGGAACCACGAGCCCACAAAGCAAGCAAACACATTGAGCGCAAGTACCACCTGATACGAGACATCGTAAAACGAGAAGTTGTTGTCGCCAAGATTGCATCGGCGGATAACCTAGCAGATCCTTTCACAAAGGCTCTTCCAGTAAAGCTTTTGATGGGCATGTTGAAGGGATGAGAATCGGATGTATGGCGGCAATTATGGAAGCATAGTCTTTTAGTATAAGTGGGAGATTGTTAGGATGTATACTATAAGCCTAGCTTTTGTATGAACATCTTTTTGAGTATGAACATCTTTTTAATATAAGATTCATTAAGATCAAAATACTTATTGTTATATATATCATTATTTTGTCGGGTTAATCTATACTTGTAGATAACATGGTGTGTGGTGTCACACAAAAGATTATGCTATCAGTTCCTTATAGATTATAAATAATAGCTCACAACCAAGATGGATTTGGACAAACCATTGGAGCGGTTGTAGTGTAATTTGGTATTAGTCTATCTTGACTATAAAGTTACACTAGTACATTTTGTATGTATTGAGCGAGGACCATATGAGGTTGTTCAATTTGTACGACTATATAAAGGAACAAGACCTCTGTTGTTATGGATGTACGTCTTCTTAATCCCTATATAATAATGGGCACGTGTACTTAATGTATGTTTCTTTGATTTGCCAATGGGTGAGATTTATTAAATCAATAGGCTCGGTGAATTGGGAGATAACATTGTTTATATGGTGTCTTGTTGATTATAGAAGGAATCCGTGTCCTAATTATTTAGGATGATGATGTCCCCTTGAGGAGCTCATAAAGATTATTATGTAAACCCTGCAGTGGATTTAATCCGACATAATAATAAAGATGAGTGGTACTACTCTTGGAATTAGATATAAATTAATTAAGTTGTCGGTAATTTAATTAATTTATGGACATTCGATATCTTAAACACGGGAAATAAACGTACACATAATAAAGGAGCCCATATTATAATATGGGATTAGACGGTAATTCAATTATAACTCTTTAGTGGTGAGTTATAATTGATGGGCTTAAGTAAAGTGTTCGGGCGAACACGGGATATTTAGGCCCATCGGGAGGCCCAACCCTAATTCCTCCTTAGGGTCCCTGTTGTAGCCTATAAATAAACCCTAACATCGAGCCTCCGGCGTGTGAAAAACGTGAGATCGAGTGAGGCGGATTCTGATTCCTTGGAGGATCGTTGACCACTCGGCGTCGAAGGGAAAGGGATAGGAATACGGCGAGACCGTGAGGTTCGAGGCTCATCCTTTGATCGCAGCTTCGACCTTAGAACTGGTTTGTCTTCACCTATTACGGAGAATAAAGGTACAATTCTATCCACTGCGTTTATGTGATTACGATCCCGAATACGATAATTTCGTAGAGTCGGCGATCGGTGGTTCCAACACGGGGCTCACATTCCACTTACTCGAGCTAGTCTAGATATTTGGCCAATTGTTTTGCTTGTAGCATTGAGATTGGGTAATTTCACCTAAATCGAGAACCTTTCATCGAGACAATCCCTTGAGATCACCCGAACATTACATTTCAGGACTAGAGTTAAGTTTGAAAAAGTTGCATTCAGTGTATTCCCCCACATACACCTAACTACCCTATCTGGGACCTACATGGGTAATTTCACGAATCTTGGATCCATGAAATATTTCACTTTGTCATCCATGATTGCCTTTTTCCATATCATCAATTCTTAAAAATTACAGAAATTTACTCAAAAGATGTTGTTTAATCAAGGGGCCCTCATTTTCAGCCATCGACCAATTCTTTAAAAAGAGAAAAATATGTTTAACAACTCAAAACTTATTAAAATAGTGAAAATCTTAAAATGAAAGATGTTTAATCAACGTATCACTTTGATTTAAAAGTTATCATTTTTTACTTGAAAAATATATTGATACGGATAAAAATGACGGGCCTAACTACACGTAGGGCCCAAATATATTCAGCCCAAATACGGCTAGTAGTATAATCGAGTATCTTTAAGAGAGGAGTGAGAATACGAGATCGGCTTGACCTGTGCTAGCTATAGGGAGGTCGCGCAACCCAAACCTGGCTATAGGCGAGGCCACGAGGCCCACGCTGAGCACGGTTGGGTTGCGAGGCCCAAACCTAGTTGGAGATGGGCCATGAGGCCCAAGCTTGACTACAGGTGGGCGCGAGGCCCAGACAAAATATAAAGCCCTGAGGGTTATATTAATTAGGCCTATGATGATGGATCATCGGATAAGGTTGAAGCAACGTGAGCAATAACTTGATCGGTTTAGAAGATTAAGGCCCAAGTCAAGGAATATTCCCTATATTCCTCATTGGTAGGTCCACCTCCATCTAGGGAGGAAAAATCGCGAGCACAATGCAATTTTTCCGAGAAAGAGAAGATCAACGCATGACATCACGAGGAACGTGCAGAGTAATGCCAAGAAACCATTATGATGGTTATTATTTCTAAAGTACGTATAAATAATACACCTAGAAGGGAGGTACTTGATATCATACTAACTATCACTTTTACTTAGCTACTTCCCGCATACTTGCCTATTCTTTTCTTGAGTGTTCTTCCCGCATACTTAGCTTGTAACTTGGTGAGACGTGAAATTCAACTTCTTTTCTATCATCCGACGTAAAGAAAGCATGACCGGTGAGCATACACCGATGAGACCGATTGCATTGGTACGACTTGGGGAAGGACAACCCCTTCAAATCCTACTCAAGGCGGAGCTGTCCCCAACCCTATACCGCCGTCTGTCGTGCCTAATAGTGGAGGTCCACCGCTTGTTATGGTAGCTCAAGATGATAACTCAACTCCTAGTCGGCGCCACCCCGAAGTAGGAGTTGCTGCTAGGAGAGAGAAGCTAACCTACCCGCTTCTTCTTCTACGCACTCGGAGGGAATCCCCTCATGGGTTCCAAGAAGTACCAAGATTCGTTGAGGGGGCACCTCATATGATGTCAAGATTCACCTACCACCATCGCCCTCACTCTGGAGTAACTGGATGATATGATAGCGAGTTGTAGCTAGAGCAATGACAAATGGGGGAGGGGCCCCACCGCAAGGAGAATAGGAGAAGCAGACCGGGAAACCTGCTCGCTCGATCCCCTGCCCGGGGAGTAGGCAAGATGGGCATCAAGAGTAACGAAGGAGAGAAGTGGAGTCCGGAAACAAGAAGGAGGTCCTGGAAGCGAAGGAGTCCAAGAAAGAAGATTTATAGTATTTCGAGTAAGGGACGTTCTTTGCAGAAGAAGCTGCACGGGGGGAAGGAGACAGCCCCCTATAGCGAGGGAGTAAGATTGAAGACGAGGAGGAAGGTACAGGAGATACCCGGTCGAAGCTATGAAGGACCAGATCAGTACGTGAGAAAACAGATGGATAACAAGAAGCACCAAATGGAAAACCGGTTAGTATGCCTCGACACAATACGAGGTTGTCAATTTCTCGAGAGCATTTTATGGGATGAACTACCTAACAATTTTAAACCATGAATTATGAATATGATGGTACGACGGACCCCCTATGACCACTTGGTGAGATTTGAAAATTTGGTCCCCCTCCATCGATATGGGGAGGCGTGAAGTGCGTGGTCTTTCATACCACTCTGTCTATGGTAGCCCAATAGCGGTTCGGCCACCTAAAGCCCAATTCTATTGGCTCTTTCGAGGAGTTCAGCGAGCTATTCTTACATCGGTTGCCAGCGATGAGGCAACTTAGAGCTACATTGACATTGTTTAACATGAAGCAAATGAGAAAGTGAAAGCTGCGGGCCTTCGTGAAGAGATTCAATCAAAGCGGCACTGGAGGTTCCAACCACCACCCCGTAAGTCAAAATCAATGCTTTTACTAGCAACCTCCGAGACGGAGACCTATTTTCTTCCCCGCGAAAAAACCAGTTCAAACATTTGATGAGTTGCCGAGGAGAGCGAGAAAAGTACGTCACACTCGGAATAAGTGAGGAAGGCGAAGAGAGCAGAGGTCAAGCCAAGTGGACTTGAGAAAAAGAAAGAGTCTGCAAAGAAAAGCTCAACAACAGAGCCAGAGAAAGCAAAGAAAACCTAGACCTCGCTCCAGGTTTGACAAGTACACCCGCTAAAGCCGTAGAGCAGAACTCTTGGAGGTAGCATCGACCACCCGAAATGAAGTTTCCTGGTCACGTTCTAAAGGACCGAAGCCCAAATCAGATAAGTTTTATCGTTTCCTTAATGAATATGAGCATAACACAAATAATTGTTTTCACTTGCGCGATGAGATTGAATGGATGATCCAAGTACGTCATCTTAAAGAATTTGTTTACAGAGATTGGGTTAGTTCAGGGACAAAAAGAAATGAGGTTGATGATAATGCGATGTGAAGGGAAAGATGATAGAAGGGAGGCAGGAAGAAAGGGCCTCCCAGAGAAGAGGATTGATCCAGATGATTGTTGGAGGTCCAGCTAAGGGAGACTCGTTCCGGCACGCAAAGTCTGGAGAGAGGATCCCGAGGAGAGAGGTGGGAGAAATATCGAGCAAGGCAGATCGAAGGAGGTGGGCCATACACCTCGAATTCACTTCGGTCCAGAGGATGGAGGACTCGGGAAAGAGACCTACAGTGATGCTCTAGTCATCACTACCGACGTAGCAGGTACACGGTTGCGAGGATCTTTGTAGATACTGAGTAGCTCAATGGACATCATTTTCTTTGACTGTTTCAAGAAAATGAATCGAATGTGGAAATACAGCCATTAGATACAGACTTTGTACGAATTTACAGGAGGGGCGGTTCACCCAGGCCAGAGTAAATCTCCAGTGGGGCTCGGTGAAGCTCCCGAAGGAGGATGATAATGGCTAATTTTACGAATGTCGATGTACCATCCTCTTATAACATAATCTTTGGTAGGCCAATGTTGAATTTGTTTTAGGTGGTCATATCAACATATCACATGAAACTCAACTTTCAGGTGAAAGATGAGGTGGGTAAAGTAGCTTGTGACCAAATGCACCCGCACAATGCTACGTGGAGGCGGTAAAGATAGTTGACAAAGAGCTGCATCGCAGCTGAAAAGAGACAAGGAGGTTGATCGTGTTAGGATGTATACTATAAGTCTAGCTTTTGTATGAACATCTTTTTATTTGAGATTCATTATGATCAAAATACTTATTTTTTATGATTGTTACATCTATCATTATTTTTGTCTAGATTAGTCTATACTCTAGATAATATGGTGTGTGGTGTCACACGAGAAGATCATGCTATCGAGTTCCTTATAGATTATAAATAATTGCTCACAACCAAGATGGATTTGGACAAACCATTGAACGGTTGTGGGGTAATTTGGTATTAGTCTATCTTGACTATAAAGTTACACTAGTACATTTTGTATGTATTGAGCAGGACCATATGAGGTTGTTCAATTTGTATCGATTATATAAAAGAACTAGACCTCTGTTATTATGGATGTATGTCTTCTTAATCCCTATATAATAACAGCACGTGTACTCAGTTTTGTTTCTTTAATTTGCCAATGGGTGAGATTTATTAAATCAATAGGCTCGGTGAATTGGAAGATAACATTGTTTATATGGTGGTCAATGTTGATTATAGAAGGAATCCGTGTCCTAATTATATAGGATGATGATGTCCCCTTGAGGAGCCCATAAAAATTATCATGTAAACCTGCAGTGGATTTAATCCGATATGATAATAAAGATGAGTGGCACTACTCTTGGAATTAAATGTAAATTAATTAAGTTGTCGAACTTAATTAATTTATGGACATTCGATATCTTAAACACCTGGGAAATAAAGGTACACATGATAAAGGAGCCCATATTGTAATATGGAATTAGGGCGGTAATTCAATTATAACTCTTTAGTGGACCGAGTTATAATTGATGGGCTTATGTTGAGTGTTCGGATTGAATACAGGACGTTTACGCCCATCGGGAGGCCCAACCCTAATTCCTCCTTAGGGTCCCTGTTGTAGCCTATAAATAAACCCTACACTCGAGCCTCCTAGGTGTGTGAGGAAAACGTAAGATCGAGAGAGGCAGATTCGATTCCTTGGAAGATCATCGACCACTCGACATCCAAGGGAAAGGGATAGTGATGCGGATAAAAATGTCGAGCCCAACTACACGTAGGGCCCACATACACCCAGCCCAAAGAGGGGCTCAATGATGTAACTGAATAACTTAGATAGAGGGAGGAAAACCCGAGATGGGCCCGAGCCCGTGATCGCCGCAACAAGGCTACGAAGCCCTAAACCTACCTACAGTGAGCAATGAGGCCAAGGCCTGTATGGAGAGGGACCACGAGGCCCAAACCCAACTACAGATAGGCCACGAGGCCTAAACCCAGCTACAAGTCACGAGGCCCAAACCCGATCGTAGGTGGGCCGCGAGGCCCAAACCTACTGCAGTGGGCCGAGAGGCCCGAGCGAGATTTGAAGAGCACGTGAGTGTTTGACCGAGCCCATAGCGGTTATTTATCTATAAGACCAAGAAACGTTAGAAGGAAGGAGTAGTTGAGATAATCAAGGCCCAAGTCAAGAAATATCTCCTATATTCCTTCATTGACTGGGTCTCGACCTCCGTCCGTGGGGAAATTCGTAGGCACAATCGGATTTCTTGATATAAAAATATCCGCACGCGACATCATGGCGTAACATGTGGGATAATGCCTTGGAACCGTAATGACGGTTATTACTCTTAACTTATGTATAAATGACACACGAAGGGAGGTAACGGTATCGAATCACTATCACTCTCACTTAGCTACTCTATACGTACTTTCTTGAGTGTTTTCTCGGTAATCTAACTTGAACGCCGGAGTGCCCACGCCGGAGAACCCTCCGGCGTGTTTTGCGAGTACGTTTGTTCGAGGGAAGCTAAGGATCTTAGTGCGTAAAGGCTTTATGCACGTGAACCCAGTGGGGAAACGGGCCTAGATCAGTTTTTACGCATCAATTGGCGCCGTCTGTGGGAAAGGAGAGCGGAGACGTGAGTTTTAACTTCTTTTCTTTTCTGATTAATCGGAAGAAGGACATCATGACCGGTGAACGTACACCCATGAGACCGATTGCACTAGTACCGCTCGGGAAAGGATAACCCCGCAAACCCAATGCAAAGCGAGGCTACATCCAACCTCGTGCCACCTATGGCTGTGCCCAATCGAAGGACCACCACTTGTTACGGTTGTACGAGACGAAAGCTCGACTCTGGCCAACGCCATCCAAGAGGGGGAGTTGCTGCTCGAGAGGGAGGGGTTAACCCACCTGCCTCTTCCTCTCTGCGATTCCAGAAGGAATCCCTACAAATGGCGGGGGTTCCCTGGAGTTGCCAATGCTTCGGCCAGGGGGACACCTCAGAGGATGCCAGAACCAGCTGCCCCCATCGCCCTCACTCGGGAACAGCTAGATGATATGATAGCGTGAGCTGTAGAAAGAGCAGTGCAGAGGTGGGAGGACCCCCACCGCAGGAAGGACTGGAGAACTAGGACCGGGAACCTGCCCGCTCGATCCCAACTTGGGGGAGTAGGCGGACGAGCACCAAGAAGAACAAAGGAGAGAGGTGGAGTCCAGAACCAGGAGGAAACCCCGGGAGCCAAGGAGCCCAAGAAAGGAGGTCGGCAGTTCCTCGACCGAGGGAAGGAGATAGCCCTCAGAAATGGGGAAGTAAGATTGAGGATCAAGAAGAGGGCATGTAAGACACCCAATCTGAGGCCATGAAAGACCAGATTAGGTCTTTGAGGAAATAAATGGACAACATGAAGCATCGATGGAAAATCGGGTTAGTATGCCTCGACTGTTACATGATTGCCAATTTATTGAGAATATCTTACAAGATGAGTTGCCTAGCAATTTTAAACCTCTTAATTATGAATATGATGGTACTACTGACCCCTATGACCATTTGGTGAGATTTGAAAATTCGACCCTCCTCCATCGATATGGGGAGGGTGTGAAGTGCAGTGGTCTTTCTTACTACTCTATCCTAGGCCACCCGTGGTTTAGCGATTGGAGCCCAATTCCATCAACTCCTCCGAGCAGCTTTGGAGAACTCTTCTTGCATCAGTTTGCTAGTGCAAGGAGGTAGCCTAGAGCTACGCCGACATTGTTCAACATGAAGCAAGGTGAAAATGAAAGCCTACCGGCCTTCATGAAGAGATTTAATCAGCGGAACTCGGAAGTCCCTACCGCCACCCCAGAGGTAAAAATTAATGCTTTTACTAGCAATCTCCGAGATGGAGACCTATTTTCCTCCACGGCCAAGAAGCCGGTCCAGACGTTCGATAAACTACTAAGGAGAGCGAGAAAAGTACGTTACAATCGGAGGAAGTGAGGAAGGCGAAGAGAGCCGAGGTCAAACCTAGTGGACACGAGAAGAAGAAAGAATCATCAAAGAAAAGCTCAATGGTGGAGCCGGAAAAGCTGCAAAACTGGACCTGCTCCAGGTTTGACAAGTACACCCACCGAAGCTCGAGCCAATAGAACTCTCGGAGGTAGTATCTCGACCATCCCGAAATGAAGTTTCCATGGACACGATCCAGAGGGCCTCGAAGCCTAAGTCGATAAGTTTTGTCGTTTCCATAATGAATATGGGCATGACACTAACAATCGCTTCACTTACGTGATGAAATTGAGAGGATGATCCAAGCAGGACATCTTAAAGAATTTGTTTACAGAGATCGAGTTAGCTCCAAGGGGCAAAAAGAAAGGAAGCCGATGACAAAGCCGAGGAGAAAGGAAGGATGATCGAAGGGAGGCAGGAGGAGAGACCATCCCGTAAAAGTGTACATATCCAGGATGATAGTCCGAGGTCCAGCAGAGGGAGACTCCTTCCGCGCTAGAAAAGCCGGAGAGAGGACCCTCGAGAGAGAGGTAGGAGAGATGTCTAGAGACGTGGATCGAAGGAGGTCATCCATACACCTCGGATTCATTTTGGTCCAGAGGATGGAGGCCAGAGGAAGGAGGACCACGGTGATTCACTAGTCATCACAACAGATGTGGCCGGATATACGGTAGCAAGGATCTTCATAGATACGGGGAGCTCGGCAGACATCATATTCTTGGAATGCTTCAAGAAGATGAATTTAAATATAGAAATGCAACCGGTGGATACAGCGTTGTATGGATTCACGGAGGGGGCATCCACCCTCTGGGCCGAGGTAACCCTCCAGTGGTGGCTAGGCGAAGCTCCACGGAGGAGGGTAGTTATGGCAAATTTTTTTATTGTTGATGTACCCTCATCCTACAACATGATCTTTGGTAGGCCAGTATTGAACTTATTTCAGGTGGTCATATCAACTTATCACATGAAACTCAAGTTTCCAAAGTGAACGATGAGGTGGGTGAAGTAGCCGGTGATCACCTGCAATCCGTAAAATGCTACGTGGAGGCGGTAAAGATGGCCGACAAAGAGTCGCATCGCAGCCTGAAAAGAGATAAGGAGGTGGATCGAGAATCCAAGAGATGTAAGATTATGGAGAAAATCGATCCTCCAAAAATGAAAGTTGACGAGGAGCTGATGATGGTCGAGTTGTATCCAGAGAAGAAAGGACACACAACAAGGATCGGAGCCTAGCTGAGCCGTAACTAGAAAGAGACCTGGTAATGCCTTTATGAAGAAATGCGAGATATTCCCGAGGAGGTGGCGATGCATCACCCGAACGTGGACCCTAAGGCTAAACAGTGAAGGTAAACTAAGGGTCTTTGGACCAGAAAAAGATGCCATTGCAAAGGTTGAAGCAGAGAAACTGGAGGCAGGACATGTCAAGCGAATCCAGCTTTCCACCCGGCTGTCCAATGCGGTGTTGGTGGCAAAACCAGGGGGAAATGGAGAATGTGCATAGATTTTCGAGATCTAAACAAGGCTTGCCCTAAAGATCATTATCCCTTGCCTAGGATCGACCAGATGGTCGACTCTACATCCGGGTTTGAGCTGCTAAGTATGATGGATGCCTATCAAGGCTACCATCAAATACAAATTTTCCCTCCGTATATTCCAAAGGTAAGTTTCATTATTGCTAGTGGAACTTTTTGCTATATTAGAATGCCCTTTGGATTGAAGAATGCAGGAGCAACCTATCGAGAGAATGGTTGATAAAATGTTCCGAGACCAGCTAGGGAGGAACAGGGAAGTCTACGTTGATGATATACTTGTGAAAAGCGTGAAAGCCGAAAGGCACGTGGTGGATCCGGGAGGAAGCTTTCTCGGTGCTAAGGAGGAATGGCATGAGGCTGAATCCAGCCAAGTGTTCTTTTGGAGTGAGGTCCGGGAAATTCCTCGGGTATATGGTGACCCAAATGGGCGATCGAGGTTAACCCCGCTATGGTGAAAGTTGTGCTTGATATGCAGCCTCCTACCAATATCAAGGAGTCAGCAGACCGAATGGAAGAATTACGGCGTTGAGCGGATTCATAGCCAGTGTTTGCAGAGAGGAGCCATCCCTTCTTCAAAATCCCGAGAAAGGGATCCAAGTTCGAGTGGGCGAGCAATGCCCGCAGCGTTCGAGGAGCTTAAACAAAGACTGGCCCAGCTTACCTACGTTAACGAAGCCAATTCCAGGGGAGACACTCTACCTTTACCTCTCTCAGAGGTGGGGTCTCACTTAGCTCCGTGCTGGTGAGGGAGGAAGGGTCGACCCAAAAGCCTATTTACTACATCGGTAAGCTCATCGAAGGAGCTAAAGTGAGATACTCGGAGATAGAGAAGGCCGCCACGACTATAATGGTCACGGCACGGAGGTTACGACCTTATTTTTGTCACATAAGGTCATTGTTCGGACTAACTACCTTCTCAAACAGGTGATAGGGAGAGCTGATCTCTCAGTGGAGGATGGTCAAATGGGTCGCCGAACCGGGAGAATATGACGTGGGATTTCGAGCGACGGAGGATCATTAAAGCACAAGCCCTCTACGACTTCATCCAAGAGGGTACACGTGCACCGGAGGAAGGAGAATGGAAGGTATACGTTGACGGCCCCGTGTCTATGCAGTGGTTGCGGAGCTAGGATCGTGATTATTGATCCAGAGGGCCAGGAAACGCAGGTGGCGGTGAGGTTCGGGTTTATTACCTCTAACAATGGAGCTGAGTACGAGGCCCCGATTCGAGGAACGGAGATGTCCGCCGAGCCGGGAGCAGTCGGGTGGTCATATTTTCGATTCCCAACTTGTAACCCAAAGAGTTACAGTGGGTACGAGGCCAAATATGAGAAGGTGGTGGCCTACCTTCAGCGAGTAGCCGAGCCGCAGGAAGGTTCAGTTCCTTTGAGGTTAGACAAATATCTCGAGAAGAAAACTCCAGAGCGGATAGTCTTTCAAAGCTAGCGAGTTCCGCAACACCGCAGCCGAGGGAGAAGATCACCCTAGTGATCGCAGGTCGAAGCAACTGCCCACAAGAGGAGCCATCCTGAGTGAAGATGATTAGAGAACCAGCATATACCGAGTG
Source organism: Paraleonurus japonicus (assembly GCA_030762865.1). NCBI lineage: Eukaryota > Viridiplantae > Streptophyta > Magnoliopsida > Lamiales > Lamiaceae > Paraleonurus > Paraleonurus japonicus. The sequence goes on along the minus strand of CM061060.1, from coordinate 20,584,538 downwards.
TTGCAGTAACCCGGAGAGCTGCCCAAATAAAAGGAAAGCTCAGAGTTAGAGAATCCGATATACGATGGTCGGGGACAAGATGTACCGGCGGTCCTTCACGCAGCCTTACTTGAGGTTTTTATCCCTCAAGAAGGGAGGTACGTAATCAAAGATATACATGAAGGTTGTTGTGCCGACCATGCAGGGGCTCGGACAATAGTCCTGGAAGGCCTTGAGGGTCGGATACTTCGGCCTACCATGACCCAGATGCCAAAGACCGGGTGAAGAAGTGTGAGAAATGCCAAAAGTGGGGATGGGGACCATACATTCCCGTGTCCCTTCGCGAAGTGGGGGATTGACACGGTGGGCCCATTCCCGATTGCGGTGGGCCAGCGGAAGTTCCTATTGGTGGCAAAGTGGACTACTTTAGCAAGTGGGTTGAAGCCGTACCTCTAGCAAGGATCGAAGAAGGTAACATAAATAAATTTTTATGGAGGTACATTTGTTGCAGATTTGGCATACCTAGAATCCTCGGTATCGATAATGGGACCCAGCTTTATGGGAAACATGGTACGGGAATGGTGTGATAACTTGAAGATTGCCCAGAGATTCACATCGGTGGCACACCCCGTGCCAACGGTCGTGTGGAGGTCACCAATGTAATCATTGTGAACGGAATACGTGCCCGATCGACAAAGCCGGAGGGAGGTGGGTTAATGAGCTAGAGTCCGCTTTGTGGGCTTATTGGACCACCCCTGTGGAGCCAACCGAGGAATCCCCTTTCACTGGTGTATGGGGCAACATGTCATACCTTCGAAGTGGGGATGGAGACACATCGTTTAGCCCACTTCCGTGAGGGGAGAAATGAAGAGCTGATGAGGAGAACCTAGACATGCTAGAGGAGGAGCGCGAGATCGCCCACCTAAAAAATGAGAAGTACAAAAGCCGCATAAAGGCCGCTTATGACCAGTAAAGTCATAAGCCGAGATTTGAAGAAGGAGATCTAGTCTTGAGGCAAGCCGATGCGTTGAAAAGCATTGGAAAGCTCGATCCCAAGTGGGAAGGGTCGTACAAGGTGACCAAGGTCCTCCGAGGAGGGGCTTACGAGCTACAAGACATGGAAGGAAATCAACCGGCCGCACTCGGAATGTCTCGCCAATAAAAGAGGATTTACACTCGTAGAAAGTGTCCGCCTCGTTGCAAGTAGGTGGCTCTTTTTATGCAAGAGTTGTTTGATTCATGTTATTTGAATTTCGAATAAATTGTAATTTCGTTCCACCGGTACTCTTTTTTTTCCCCTCGCTGCGGGTTTCCCACCGGGTTTTACCGCAGGAGGTTTTTTAAAGAGGCCGGCCAAGTTAGTTTGTAACTTGTGTTGATCGATTATGGTCAATGGGGCAAATCTGCTTATTAATTAATGAAAGTGATTTCTCATTATTTATGAGTTTGTTAGTTCATTCTTTCGTTGATTACGATTGAAACAAAATGATTGTATGCTATTCGATACGATTGCATCACAACACAAGATCGATGACATGAGAATTGATAACTTGCGAAAAAGTTAAATAATTAAAATGCACGAGAAGCATTCAAATGAGAAACATGATGAAAATTCACGAAATGAATTCGCATCAAAACAACGAGAAAAGGAGCTAAGAGATAGCTTGAAAAACTAAGTTAAACCTACAGAGAGGGTTTAACCCACCTAAACCCAGAGAAGGGTTGCGATAAAAGGAGCTAAGAGATAGCTTTGAAAGACTAAGTTAAACCTCGGGCAGATAGGGTTTAACCCACCTAAACCCGAGAAGGGTTACGAGAAACGAAGCAAAGAGATAACTTCAAAACACTAAAGTTAAACCTACAGAGAGTGTTTAATCCACCTAAACCCAGAAGGGTTACGAGAAATGAAGCTAAGAGATAGCTTCAAAACACTAAAGTTAAACCTACAGAGAGGGTTTAACCCACCTAAACCCCGAGAAGGGTTACAAGAAATGAAGATAAGAGATAACTTCAAAACACTAAAGTTAAACCTACAGAGAGGGTTTAACCCACCTAGGCCCAGAGAAGGGTTGCGATAAAAGGAGCTAAAAGATAGCTTGAAAACTAAGTTAAACCCGCCGATAAGGTTTAACCCACCTAAACCCAGAGAAGGGTTACGAGAAACGAAGCTAAGAGATAGCTTCAAAACACTAAAGTTAAACCTACAGAGAGGGTTTAACCCACCTAACCCCCAGAAGCTTACGAGAAACGGCGAAGCCAAGAGATATCTTCGAAACACTAAAGTCAAACCTACGGAGAGGGTTTAACCTACCTAAATCCGGAAAAAGGTTGTGAGAGAAGCAGCTAAGAAATAGCTTCAAAACCTGAAATTAAACCTATGAAAGAAGTTAAGAAATGACTTCTAAAACCGAATTCAAACCCGCAGAGGGGTCTAACCTATCTAGACCCAAGGAAGGGTGTAAGAGTTAAAGCTGAAAGATGGCTTTGAAGAACCTAGTTAAACCTACGAATGATTTAATCGACTAAGTGTAAAACATGAGATAGGGCTTTTAGAAAAGCCTTGATCGTGCCTGCGAGAAGGGCTCAACTAAACCCGCACCTAGGAGGGGTTTCTAGATTTGAAACCGTCGAAGTTTCAAGTTATTAAGTTAAACTAATAAAGTTTAGCCAAATCCGTGTCCAGAGAGGACTATTAGACGTAAGGCTATGAAAGTCTTAAAGCTATCAACTTGGACTTATAAGTGTCTAACTAGGTTAGTCCCAAGGAAGGGATTACGAGACAAAAACTAAGGCATACTTGGCTACGTGTAAAACTGAATCTACGGCAAAGCTTTAACCAACCTAAGCCTCGGGTGAAATCTGAGAAAAGAAACTAAGAAATAGTTTCGAAACATCAAGCTAAACCTAAGGAAAGGTTTTTAGAAGAGAAAAGCTAAGAAAGCTTCTACAAGAACAAATTAAGCCCATAGAAAGGGCTTGACTAACTTGAAATCCATGAAGGATTAAGGAAAGCTGAGCCCATGGAGTGCGTATAGCTTACTTACTCCTCAAAAGGAGTGGCAAAGAGTGAAAACCGATGACCGGCTTCATGCCAGCTAATTTGAACATGCAGAGGGGATTCAGCCCGACGGGAGCTAATAGAAAGTTTCCTAAGGCCAACTCGACTCTATAGTAAGAGCCTAATTGACTAAGTGAGAAATATAGGATATAGCTTCAAGTCTACAAAAAGGGCTTAGCTAGACAAGCAACGAAGAAGGGTGACAAGGATCGAAGGCTGCGAAAAGTTTCAAAGTATTGAAATTCAACATGCAAAGTTTGACTAAACCCATATCCAGGAAGGATTATGTAAGTTAGGCATACAAGAGTCTAACTAATCCAGACCTAGGAGGCAATATATGAAGTAAAACTAAGAGATAGCTTGAGGGAATTCAGGCTGAACCAAATGGAAAAAGGGTTTGATTAACCTAAACCTAGAGAAAGGCTTCGAAAGCAAGAAGCTAAGAAAACTTTTTGAAATACTAAGTTAAAACCACTAAGCGAGATTTTAACTTAGGTAAACATGAGAAAAATTCTTGGAAAAAGGAGTTATGCGACTCGGAGAATATGACAAGTCAAGAGCAAAAGTAGCTTAAGAAAAGCTAAACCTCAAGCCTAGAAGAATTATTTGGGAAACCCTTAGACTACGAAGTCAAGGGAAAATCTAAGGCATAAACCCCTAGAGATGAAAAAAGGGATTGTAAGCAGAGGAGTTATCAATCTATGAGAAAAAGGATACGTACACGCTACCAGCTAGTGGTATATTCCCAGTGATTAAGTCACGCATGCAAGCTAAATGAAGCTAGACAGCTTTGTAAACATGTAGCAAAAATCGAATACGAGAAGCACGTATAAAGAGCATCCAACTCCCGGCAAGGGAGGACACAGCATTCATGTGATAACAAGCTCCCGACAAGGGAGGATAAAACAACGATTATGAAAACTAATTCCCGGCAAGGGAAGATACACAGATAAATGAGAATTAACTCCCGACGAGGGAGGATCGCATATATTCACACCAAAAGTACCCCGGCAAGGGGGCAACATAATTTAAAATGAAATGTAAACTCCCAACAGAGGGGAGAGCAGAGTTTAAAATGCCAAACCGGCATAAGAAAAAGAGAGAGAAAGAGCAGAATTCATTACAAGGTAAAGTAAATTATTTGTAGCATCGGAGTTAAATAGGAGGGTTAGAGTCTTCCTCACCTCAACTTCGCGGCAGCTTGCTCGGCATCCTTCTCCATGGCACGAGCCATGCATGCTTCCTCCCGGAAACCAAAACTTCCAGGATAAGTGGGCACAAAGGGGGATCAGCGGGGCATCTCTGCTGCAGTAACCTCAACCTTTATCAGTTCAACCACCAATTGGTTAAGAATCGGAGTCCACCACTCTTCTTCGATCGAACGGGAAGAGTCGCCTTTGAAAGAAGGAGGAGTAGGCATGGCCATGAGAGGACCAGCCTTTATTAAATTCCCCGAGAAGTTGGGATCGGCCTCGCCGCTGCACGGTTGCGTTGAACCCATACTCATAAAAGAACCGAATATAAGGGCTCATGTCCCCAAGGAAGCCGGGGTGATTGAGATAGTCCTTCTTCAGAGTGGGCCACAAAGCATGTAAGAAATGCTGACTGTGTTCGGTGTAGAAAAGGGTCTTTAAATAGGACCTCGCTCCCTCCACCAGTGGCCTTGATGCATCCGAGACTCTTGCAGAGCGTGGTGGACCGCCAGTCATTAGTCTCTTTTTCGCAGCCTCCCGTGCTACCTCGGCTTTCGCCAGCTCGGCCTCAACCTTCTTAAGGCGAAGGGAGGCAAGAGTGGCCTTCTTCTTCTTCGCAAGGAGGAGTCCTCTAGTTCCTTGAGTTGTGGCGAGGGAGAAGGATAGAAGGGCTCCACAAGGTGGATAAAAGGATGCCCAATCGAGACACAAACACACAGACCGTGTTGGTATTTGCATTGAGAATTAGATACACCCGATTAAGTGGAATTGGAGATTACCTCGAGCAAAATGGCTCACACTGACGCCGCCGGCAGTCCGGAGGGAGGCCGGTGAGCTTCTCATAGTCTTCTGCAGTAATCCGTTAATCGAAGAACTTACTCGGCGGAGGTACTCGAGGAATAGGAATCAACGTCGATAGGGGTGGAGGAGAGACCCCGGCTGCGCCGCGCCGGGTACTTACGCCTAAAGGTATCCTTAGAGGAGCGAGCCCTGGCTAGTGGGAGCCTTACCCTTATTGGTCTTTGACTTCTTCTGGGAGGAGCCTCAGTGTTCAGCTTCCTCGGGTTCCACAGATCTCGGGGACAGAGAGGAAGGAGCAAGATCTGGAGCCTCGGGCCACGAGACAGAGGGAGGTGGGGGCGTGCCTGAAGAGCCTTCTGTGGTCCTCTAAAACCTTCGACAACCATAGCATATCCGAGGGAACAGAAAAGCAACACGAGATCGGTTAAAATGAGCCCATAAAGGGTGTATTTATGACAAAAAGAGAAAATATTTACCGTCTCGGTTCGAGAGGGACTCTCACGGAGCAAAACATGAAGTGGGAAAGGAGGCCGGGATTAGAACAAAGCCCGGCAAATGAAAATACCCGTGGCGCGCACACATGGGAATTCAAAGCATCTGAATTACCCGGCGATTAGTGGGAGAAGAGATATGGTTAGGAGGAGCCGGGGAGAGGGGTTCTTATAAACCCGGCTTGATGCTTGAAAGGCCAGGGTTTATCGGGGTTATGAAAACATAATGGTTACCCCACTCCTTATTGATATTTGGGACCATACGAGAAAGAGCATTTCCCTTTATACCCTACCGCTTATATAGTAAAAAGGGTCGACGGTTTCTGCTTATAGTGAGAAAAGAATAGATTCAGCAGATGGTCTCCCTCCATTTTCCTTGAGAAGGATGTAGAAGGAGATCATCATGCGAATAGCATTTGGAGCGAATAGGTTGAGAGGGACACCATAGAGGTCTGATATTTGGCACAAGAATTTAAGAGGAGGAAGGCGCAGCCTCACCTCAAACCTGGGCTTGCAGTAAAGCTAAAGTCGGGGAGTCGCTAAGTTGGGACGTACCCTCCGGTCCTAAGAGATAGGCTATATCCCGATGCAATGTAGTCGCCGGAGATGAGGTCACTTAGGGCTTTTTCAGAAATTTTTGAGGGACACGCAAAGGACTCCCAAAACCGAACCCTATCTACCTCCGGAGAAGAGGGGGAAATGGGAGGAGAATCCTTAGAAGGGTCGGGGATTAGAGAATGGTGAGAACTACGAGATGAGTTTCTAGCATGAGAGATGGTTTGGGAGGAACCGACCGAGACATTGCTAAGAACGTTCCTAGGAGGAAGCAAGGATAAGAAAAGAAAGATTAACCGGATTTGGAGAGGAGTCGGAAGGAAAGTCAAGAGTGCGCTTGTCAAGGATTCACGGAAAGGGAGGTCACAGTGGAAATGAGGCAAAGAAATTCTTAAGGAAAAGAAGAAGAAGCGGAAGTGATCGATTTGAAATAAAGAGGGAGTTAAGTGATGGCGTGTTTAGTGACTAAAACCGAAGGGCGGATACATGATTGATGATTGTCCAGCAGAAGCCGAAGAGCCGCTAAACGCCACAGACTAGCGAGAGGAGAGGTATCCGGGAAGTCGAAGCTACAGGTGGAGGAGGTCCTAAAGCTAAAGGCTGCAGGGAGGATGTCCCCGAGAGCAAGACTCAGGAGGATATCCCAAAGCTAAATCACAGGGAGGATCTGCGTAAATATTTCTTACTCGAGTGGAGCTCCGAGATCGCTCACCGGAGTAGGGGGAGTGGTTGATGCGGATAAAAATGTCGAGCCCAACTACACGTAGGGCCCAATACACCCGGCCAGTAGGGCTCGATGATGTAACCGAATACCTTAGATAGAGGGAGGAAAACCCGAGATGGGCCCGAGCCCAGATTGGCCGCAACAAGGCTACGAAGCCCTAAACCTAGCTACAGAGTGGGCCGCGAGGCCAAGGCCTGTATGGAGAGGGGCCACGAGGCCCAAACCCAACTACAGATAGGCCACGAGGCCCAAACCCGATCAGAGGTGGGCCGCGAGGCCCAAACCTAGCCGCAGTGGGCCGAAAGGCCCGGCGAGATTTGAAGAGCACGTGAGTGTTTGACTGAGCCTATAGCGTTTATTTATCCGATAAGACCAAAAACATTAGAAGGAACGATAGTTGAGATAATCAAGGCCCAGTCAAGGAATGTCTCCTATATTCCTTCATTGACTAGGTCGACCTCCGTCTGTGGGGAATTCGTAGGCACAATCAGATTCCTTGAGAGAAAAAATATCCGCACGCGACATCATGGCGAGAATGTGTGGGATAATGCCTTGAAAGCGTAATGACGGTTATTACTCTTACCTTACGTATAAATGAAACACCCGAAGGGAGGTAACGGTATCGAATCACTATCACTCTCACTTAGCTACTCTATACGTACTTTCTTGAGTGTTTTCCGTAATCGACTTGAGCGTCGGAGTGCCCACGCCGGAGAACCCTCCGGCGTGTTTTGCAGTACGTTTGTTCGAGGGAAGCTAAGGATCTTAGTGCGTAAAGGCTTTACCCACGTGAACCCAGGTGGGGAAACGGGCCCAGTCGATTTTACGCATCGAGATAGGAATACGGCGAGAAGATCGTGAGGTTCGTGGCTCATCCTTTATCCGCAGATTACGAACTTAATATCGGTTCGACTTCACCTATTAAGGTGAATAGGTATGATTTTATTTCCGCTGCGTATTCATGCATGTGATCCCGAATAAAATAATCAATTAGAGTCGGCGATCCGGTGGTTCCAACAGATCGTGAATACAAAAGATGTAAAGTTATGGAGGAAGCTGAGCCTCCGAAAATGAGAGTTGAAGAGGAACTAATGATGGTTGAAATGTATCCAGACAAGAAGGGGTATACAACAAGGATTGGCGCCTAGTGGAGCCGAGATTGGAGAAGGAGCCGGTAGCAGCTTTGCGAAGAAATGCAGATGTATTTGCTTTTTCTTCCTCTCGATATGACAGTATCCCGAAAGAGGTGGCGATACACCATCTTAACGTAGATCCAAAGGCTTAGCTAATTAAACAGGTTTGCGAGAATCTTCTGCACTTAAAAGATGTCATCACGAAGGCGTAAGAGAAGCTGCCGCAGCAGACTCGTTAAGCAGATCCAGCTTCCCACCCGGTTATCTAATGCGGTATTGGTGGCAAAACTAGGTGGGAAATGGAGAATGTGCATAGATTTTCGAGACTTAAACAAGGCTTGTCCCAAAGATCACTACCCACTACCTTAATTGACCAATTGGTCGATTCTACTTCGGATTTGAATTGCTATGTATGATGGACGCCTACTAGAGCTACCATCAAATACAAATTTTCCCCCAGAGATATTCCAAAGGTAAGTTTTATTCATGCTAACGTAACATTTTGCTATATTAGAATGCCTTTTAGACTAAAGAATGCAGTGAGCAACCTATTAGAGAATGGTTGACAAAATATTTAAAAATCAACTCGGGAGGAACATGGAGGTTTACGTAAATGATATCTGGTAAAGAGTGTTAAGGCGGGAGGACACGTGGCTGACACGGAGGAAGCTTTCTCGGTGCTAAGGTTGAATGGCATGAAGTGAATCCAGCCAAGTGTTCCTTTAGAGTGAGATCCGGAAAATTCCTCTCGATACATGGTGACCCAAATGGGGTATTGAAATCAACCCGGCTAAGGTGAAGACATGCAGCCCCCACAAATATCAAGGAGCTACGAGAGACTAAATGAAGGATTACAACATTGAGCAGATTTATAGCTAGATCTGCAGAGAGGAGTCACCCTTTCTTCAGAATTTTGAGGAAGGGGTCCAGGTTCGAGTGGGATGAGCAATGCCAACAGACGTTTGAGGAGCTTAAACAACATCCGGCCAGCTACCCACGTTAACGAAGTCAGGACCAGGGGAGACATTCTACCTTTACCTTTATGTAGGTGGGGTTTTACTTAGCTCGATCGGTGAGGGAGGAGGGGTCAATCCGTAAAACCTATTTACTATATTAGTAAACAGATCCATGGAGAGGAGGAAAGATACTCGAGATAGAGAAGGCGATCCCGACTATAATGGTCACGGCCCGGAGGTTACGATCCTATTTTTTATCACATAAGGTTATTGTTCGGACTAATTATCTTCCGAAATAGGTAATTGGTAGAGCTGATCTCTCGTGGAGGATGGTCAAGTGGACCGTCGAGCCGGGGGAGTATGATGTGGATTTTGAGCCACGAGAGACTATTAAAGTACAAGCCTTGTCTAACTTTATTCAGGAAGGTACACGTGCGCTGCAGAAGGAGAATAGAGAGTATATATGGATGGGTCCGTATCCATGCAGTGGTTACTGAGCCGGGATCGTGATTATCGATCCAGAGGGCCAAAAATACAGGTCGCAGTGAGGTTCGAATTTATCACCTCAAACAATGGAGCCGAGTACGAGACCTTAATTCGAGGAGCAGAGATGGCCGCAGAGCCGGGAGCAGTCGAGTGATCGTATTCTCGTATTCCCACTGCAACCCAAAGAAGTTACGTGGATATGAAGCGAAGGATGAGAAGATGATAGTCTACCACCAGCGAGTAGTAGAGTCAGAGGGCAGGTTTAGTTCTTTTGAGGTCGATGTATACCTCGGGAAGAATATGCCAGAGCAGATAGCTTATCTAAGCTGGAGAGTTCAACAACACTACAGGGAGGTGGGAAGATCACCTTGGTGACCGGCAGGCAGAGGCTACGACTCCCTCGCAGGGGTCATTGGAGCGGAGGATGATTGGAAAACCAGTATTTATCGAGTGTTGCAGAACCCAGAGAGCTTCCCGAGATAAAAAGAAAGCTCAAATATGGAGGATCCAATACATGATGATCGGAGATAGGATGTCTTGGCAGTCCTTCACGCAGCCTTACTTAAGGTCTTTATCCACCCAAAAAGGGAGGTACGTTATTAAAGACATACATGAAGGTTGTTGTGCTGACCATGTAGGAGCCCGAACTATTGTCTAAAAAGGCCTTGAGGGCCGGTTATTTCTGGCCCACCATAATCCAGATGCCAAAGACTGGGTAAAGAAATGTGAAAAGTGTCAAAAGCATGGATGCCTCATCCACATCCTTGCAGAGGAGATAGGGGCCATGTATTCGCCATGTCCCTTTACGAAATGGGGAATAGATCTAGTGGACCTCTTCCCGTTAGCGATGGGCCAACGAAGGTTTCTGGTGGTAGCAGTGGACTATGATGAGTGGTGATAAGTGCACGAATAATGTTGTGTTTGATTGCAAAAAGTGATGAAAAGTATTAGTTTTTGAGCTTAAAGGGGTAAGGTATCACTTATTGGCATGAAAGGTATTACAAGTGTTGATTGATGGAATTTTGATGTGTTTTGCCTCGTTTCTAGGTATTTCAAAGTGGAATCGACCAAATCGAGCACATGGGCATTCACACGGAACGAGATGAACGAGACGGGAGAAAACAGGAATGGTCCGAGGTGGACATCGTGCCAGGAAAATCCCTGGACTCGACCTTCGGTCGAAGGGCAAGTGGCCTCACTCGAGGTGTGTGTTGCTTCAAAGAATTGGCTAAGTATGAAAGGCCTCGACTCGAGGGCACCAAGCTCGAGTTGAGGGTGGAGAGAAAAGCAGCAAGCTCGACTCGGCCTCGAAGCTTCGACTCGAGGTGGCGATTTTTATGAGAAGCGTGGGCACGACTTCACCAAGCTCAACTCGAGGGGCCCAAGCTCGAGTCCAGGCACCCTATTTTCGTAAAATCCTCATTTTAATCCCCTTAGTCGAAAAATAGAGCATACTTCACTCTAGAGCTGTTACATAGCGGTTTTGAGTAGATTAGAGTTTAAACCACTAGATTAGTCACTTGAAGTTGTAAATCCATTGAAGAGAAGTTACAATTGTGGAGATTCAAGCATTCAATTCATTGTTCATTCGGCAAAATTGGTGATGTTCTTCCTCTTTCCTAATTTCTATTGCTTGATTGCTTTGATTCTCATTACGTTCATGCAATTGGATTTTACACCCACGGATTTTGCACTTTGCTCCATGGTTAATTCTCTTGTACTTGGGATAATTGAAATTGAGGATGATTTGGTTGCTCTTGCTATAATTGTTGATGATTGTTATTTAATTGAGATAGTTAGTTTCCTAATTGTTGATGCTAACTGTGCTTCATACATTTTTATCTCTTTGATTAGTGTTTGATCACCCTAGCAACAAACGAAAGTTGAGCTAACGTGATTAGGTATTAATCGAGTTATAATTGTGTATGATTGTATGAATCGGTGCTTCATAATTGAGAGATTAGTTGCACTAAGAATACTCACATTTAGGCATTGTGTGATGAATGAGATTTTTTCAGACCGTAACTTAGGGAGGGGGCTGGCAAAATAAGGACCGTATATTTTGGGCTGTCAATTTTAGGCCCGTAACTTTTAATTTTAGCAAAACAAGGACAAAATACCCCGAATTATACTTAATCGGGCTGAAATTGAATACGTGGACGCCACCTAAACTCCAACTCATTAAGAAGTTGCCACGTCACATCCGGGGTGGCAAAATAAGGACCGTATATTTTATTTGGCAATTTTAGGACCGTAACTTTTAATTATAGCAAAATAAGGACAAAATAATATATTATATTTATTATTATATTGTTTATTATTATATTACTATAATTATATAATATATTATATATATAGAAAACACACGCACCCACACTCCTACATATATATATATATATATATATATATATATTATAATATAATATATATTATATTTTCTATTTTAAATAAATTTATGTAATTTAATTAAAGGCTAATTATTAATACTAATACTCAATTTATTAAAATTAATTATATACAAATATAAATAATTCACGCAGTGATTTTGGGATGTTACAAAAACCTCGCATAATATGCGGGATGTTTTATAATATCATTTATTTGTGAAGGAATAACATAACATTAACTCGAGATCATGAAGGAGGCTTCGCCACCTTAGCACTCAAATGTTAGGAAACAACAACATGCAACATAAGCAATAGAATGAAAATTCATAATTTATAATTTTCAACACAAATACACCTCTTGAGTCGAATCACGTAAAACCAAATAAAAACTCGGATACTTATTTGAAATTTTCAATGGTTTGCGTTGAAATTTGAGTATCCAGCTTTTTTATTTTGTTTTCTACGTGATTCGACTCAAGAGATGTATTTGTGTTGAAAATTATGAATTATGAATTTTCATTCTGATTGCTTATGTTGCATGTTGTTGTTTCCCTAACATTTGAGTGCTAAGGTGGCGAAGCCTCCTTCATGATTTCGAGTTAATGTTATGTTATTCCTTCACAAATAAATGATATTATAAAACACCCCGCATATTATGCGGGTTTTGCAACATCCCAAAATCCTCAAGTGAATTATTTATATTTGTATATAATTATTTTTAATAAATTGAATATTAGTATTAATAATTAGCCTTTAATTAAATTATTTAAATTTATTTAAAATAGAAAATATATATTATATTATATTATAATATATAAATATATATGTAGGAGTGTGGGTGTGTGTGTTTTCTATATATATAAAATATTATATATTTATACTAATATAATAATAAATAATATAATAATAAATATAATATATTATTTTGTCCTTATTTTGCTAAAATTAAAAGTTACTGCCTAAAATTGTCAGCCCATGTTAGGTCGTATAAAGTTTTGATGAGTTAAAAGATCAATCCAGATGAGCAGACAAGTATAAAGAAAAAAGATCTCGCGCATCCTAAGCCGATTCAGTCGAGACTCGGTTAAGTCACTGAAGATCGAAGTTGCAAGTCATCCGGAGACAAGTTCAAGTCTAGTCATCTGCGGGAGACAATTATGAAGAGCTCAGACGAGGTCAAGACAAGCCGAGTAGAATAAGAAAAGCAAGTCTTCACCAAGTCACCTTACAGACAAGTAGAAGAAATCGACTTGAGGTCAAGAGCATTTTTCAAGATTAAGTTTGTTAAAGTAGCCACTTGTTAGAACCGACTAACAAACTAACTGTCTTTTCGAGACTTATAAATAGGTCTAGGTTTTATTTTTCAATAAACTTATGCAAATTTGAGTTTTCACACTATTCACTATTCAGATCTCAATTCACAAAGTATTTTCAAAAGAGTTTTCAAAAATTTTAAGTGTTTATAGAACACTTCTTGTGTAATCTTCAAAATCCTTTACTCACTATAATTCTTAGATTCATCGGGAGGAGTTAGGAGTACTTTGAAGATTTGAAGAAAAGTTGTAAGTTGTAAGTTGTAAGTTGTGACGTAAAAAAGTAGTAAGCGTGTCCCTTCTTCAAGTTGGAGAAGGAGAGTGGATGTAGGATTGTTATAATCCGAACCACTATAAAATCGGGTGTTCTTTATCGCTTTCATTTACTTATTTGTTCAATTTCCAAGTTCTTGTACAAAGATTAATTTCGAATCAAAGTTAAAATCGAATATCGGTTTGCTTTTGATCTTATTAAAGTTGAGTCTAATCTTGAATTTCCGCCGTGTGCATCCGGTACTTTGAATTAGTTTTGAAAGATTTGAAAAATCTACAAAATCTATTCAACCCCCTTCTAGATTTTGTTCTAGAAGGTTAACTCAAAGCTTCATAATCAACTCAACTAATCGGGACCAACAAGTGGTATCAGAGCGGTGTTAAGCTATTCGACATCGATTTTAGGTCTTAACTAAGATTCGAAATTTTCTTGCTTTTCTTCATTCTCTTTATTGTTACTAACATGCTACTAATAAGTTTTTGTGGAGTATTTTGTTTCTTTATCTCATCATGTCATCAGAAAAAGTAAGAAGTCCAGGAATCTACCTGAATTTTCTATTGAAAATTATGATTACCGGAAATTCAGGATGGAGAATCACCTCAAGGCCATCCATGATAGGGTGGAAGAGGTTCTTAAAGAAGGACCTATAAAATTTTATCATGGAGGCACTAGCACTCGAGCTGAATCACCAATCCGTAACTAGACCAAGTAGCTCGAACCGAAATCATTGAGACTTTAAGTAAAGATTGGATTGAGAAGGTTAAGAGATGCAAAACTACCAAAAGAAATGTGGCGGACTGCAAATGTTTTGTTAGATCAAGATTGTTTTGATGAGTTAAAAGATTAATTGCAGACGAGCAGATGACAATGTAGAACAGTGGAGACCGAGTTCTAGTACTAAGCCGATCGAGACTAGGTCAAGAATAGTTCAAGTCGGTGAAGACTAGGAATCACAAGTCATCCGGAGACAAGCTCGAGTCTAGTCGTCTGCAGGAGACAAGTATGAAGAGCTCAGACGAAGTCAAGACAAGCCGAGTAGAATAAGAAAGGCGAGTCTTCACCAAGTCACCGCAGATGAGTAGATTAAAATCAGCCGAGGAGCAAGTTGTTTTCAAGATTAAGTTTGTTAAAGTAGCTTTCACTTTGTTAGAACTAACTAACAAACTAACTGTCTTTCAGACTTATAAATAGGTCTAGGCACTTCATTCGGATAGATAATATATAGAACACAAAAGTTTTCCAAAGTTATTTTCTAAAATCACAAGTTCTCAAAAGCACAAAATAGTTTTCCACGATTTCTTCATCAATTTTTCTAAGTGTTTACGTAACACTTTCTCATACATCTTCAAAAACACTTCTATTATTTTAGAGTTAGATTTCTGATTTGATTTGGAGTTTGAAGATTTGAAGATTCTTGTAAGTTGTAAGTTGTACATTGAAAGTCAGTAAGTAAGTTGATAGTAGAGACCCTTCTTCAAAGTTTGGAGAAGGAGAGTGGATGTAGGATTGTTATAATCCGAACCACTATAAAATTTGGTGTTCTTTATCGCTTTCATTTACTTATCTGCTCAATTTACATTTTATTGTTCAAAGATTAATTTCAGAATCAAAGTTAAAATGTGAATATCAAGTATTGCTTTTGATCTTATTAAAGTTGAGATTAATATTGAATTCGCTATGCGTTACTTTGGTACTTTGAATAAGTTTTAAAAGATTTGAAAAATCTGAAAAATCTATTCAACCCCCTTCTAGATACACTTTTTACCTAATCTACTCAACTAATCGGGACCAACAAGTGGTATCGAGTAGTGTTAAGTTGTTTTGATATTGATTTTAGGTCTTAACTAAGATTACGAAATTTTCTTGATTTTCTTCATCCTCTTTATTGCTACTAACAGTGCTACAAATAAGTTTTTGTGGAGTATTTTGTTTCTCTATCTCATTATGTCTTCAGGAAAAAGCAAGAAGTCCAGGAACTTACCCGAATTTTCTATTGAAGATTATGATTACAGGAAATTCGGGATGGAGAATCACCTCAAGGCCATTCATGATAGAATGGAAGAGGTTCTTGAAGAAGGACCTATAAAATTTTATCATGTAGGCACTAGCTTGGCGCTGAGTCACCGAATCCAGAACTAGACAAGAGAAAAAGAGTTCAATCGACAAATGATGAAAGGAAGATCCACAATCTTGATCAAGTAGCTCGGCTGAAATCATTGAGACTCTAAGTAAAGATTGGATAGAGAAGGTTAAGAGATGCAAAACCGAAAAGAAATGTGGGCAGACTCTAGCAAATGTCATGAAGGATCTTAACAAGTAAAAGAGAACAAGTTGCGGTCGAGTCTTGCATGCATTTGATACATTCAAAATGAAGGAAAATGAGTACGTGGATCGGTTAGATGTAAGGTTGACTAATCTCCTAAACAAAGCGGTGACCTTGGAAAGAATTATACGAGAGAAGGAGATCAATAACAAGATTCTCGAGATCATTAACAAGAGATGGAGAGAGAAATCCAATATCCTTAAGGCTACTCAAGATTTATCTTCTATTACTCACCATACTTTGTTCTCTCATCTTAAAGCTCTAGAATATGATATTCAAATAGAAGATGAGGAGGATGAGATGGAGTCGAGCACCTCATCCAAGTCTGTTGCCTTTGTCGGCAAAGAAGACAAGATGTCAACGCAGTGCATGCGAGCCGACCTATCTCAAGGAGCAGATGGCTCTGCTCACCAAAAGGTATGATAAATTGAGAATGAAGTATAAAAGAAATAAATTGAGATTTGCAGGTAAGGATAGATCAAGATCCAGATCGGGAAGAAAGGAAGATGAGTTTACGATGATGATAAAAGCGAGAGCCGAGACAAGAAGATACATATCACTGTCGAAGAAATCCTTCCAAATTTCTAGATCGAGACAGAGTGATACTTGCTACACATGCAACAAGCCAGGACACTTTAGCTATGATTGTCCTCAACCGACTCCTAAAGAAAGGGAAGAGAAAAGGAAAAAGAGAGACAGGAGATTTGCGAGATCAAAGGGCTCTGTTGGCTGAAGAAAAAGAGCCAAAAGAAATCATCATCATCATCCTCATCCGATTTCGGATCGAGATGATGAAATCTGCCTCATGGCTAAAGAGGTAATCTATTATTCATCTTCTCGATAATGATTCCTGTCGATCTGCATCGATCATGATCAAACTATTATTCATGAATTATTGAGAGATTTAAAGACATCTATGATCGCTTATAAACAGCTAGAGACAGAGAATTTGGCTTTAAAGGATCAAATTCAAATTCAAATTAAAGGAAAACAGGTGATGAACTATTCAGAACCGAGGAAACATTCAAGAGAGAATGTTTTCCCAGTGAGGCTAGTACATCACCAGCTTACCGAAAGATTAGAAAATGAATTGAAAACTTTAAAAGACAAATTTGAAGTAGTCTGTCTTGAAAATGAATCAATTAAGAAAGACAATGAGAAGCTAGTCTTCAAAATTATTCAACTTAATAATTCACAGTCGGCAATAGATCATATCTTTAATACATCTCAAAAATTCCATGACAAAACAGGTCTTGGTTATGATAAAAATAATAAATCGGATGTAGAGAAACCTAGGAAATTTGTGAAAGCATCGAGATCAATCAAAAGAGGTTAAAATTGGTCCTTGGATACCAATTAATCAAGTAAGGATCGCATCCTCCACCGAAAACAAAAATTCAGCTGAGGACTCCTTATCAGACTAAGAGAAATCCAAGAACCAAAATAAGAAGAAACTCTAATTATAATCCTTTTGATGGAAGAAGCAGATGTTATCCCACATTTCCTAAGTTTAGGAAAATTACTCAATCTGAATACAACAAGTTATCATTCAAAAGTGATATAATTGTAGACAGATTTGGTAGAAAGACCAAGTCGATTTATTGTTTGGAGATGAAATTTTTATTTGGTTACCTAAAGTGATACTTGACCTTCAAGGACCCAAGATCACTAGGGTACCTTATAACCGATTAGTTTTCGGGATTCACAGGGATCATCACTCAAGAAAGAGATCTTAGCTTCCATATGGTACATTGATAGTGGTTGTTCACAACACATGACCCATAAAAAGAGGTTGTTATCAAATTTCCAAAGCATTGATGGTCCAAGAGTGTTATTTGGAGACAATAATTGTGGTCGACTAAAGGTGTAGGTACACCGATTATCAAGGATATTCAGGTATCCGAGGTATATTTTGTTGAAGGTTTGAAACATAATCGCTATCTGTTTCCCAGCTTTGTGATAAAGGTTTTCTTGTCAAATTTTCAAGGGATAAATGTGATAGTTTAGATTATTCTCGAGATAAGGTACTTTTAATCGGCTTCAGACATGGTAATGTCTATGTGGCCTACTTTAATAGTTGTCCCAAGGATACTTGTCTGATAGCTAAGGGTGGAGAAGATCTTAGGCTGGCTATGGCACAAGAGGCTTAGTCATCTCGAATTTCAAGACCCTTAGTAAGTCAAGCAAAAAGAACCTTGTCAAGGGATTACCTGAAAAACTTTTATCCACCGATCTTAAATGTGATGTCTCAGAAAGGTAAACAGCCTAGACACTCATTTAAGAGTATTAACTCCTCTTCATCCGAAAGAGTTTTACAACTACTTCATACCGGATCTATTTGGACTGTTTCTCCTCTCGGTTTCAGTGGAAGGAAATATACTCTTGTTGTAGTAGATGACTTTTCTAGATACACTTGGGTTATATTCCTTTTCAAGAAAAATGAGACTATGAACAAGATCCCTGATTTGTTCGCATGATTGAGAATGAAAAGAGTGTTAATATTATTAAAATAAGGAGTGATAAGGGCACAAAATTTTTGAATTCTGTTTATCTAACTTTTTCAATGAGTGTGGAATTATTCATGAGACATCTTCAGCAAGAACTCCTCAACAAAATGGAGTGGTTGAAAGAAGGAATAGAATATTGAAGGAAGCAATCGGGAGCATGTTAGCGGAGTATGATATCCCTCATAGGTTACGGGTGAAGCCATCAACACGGCTTGCTATACCCGAGCAGTGCTTATTTGTCAAAGACAAGGGTAAGACTCCATATGAGATTTGGAAGGGTAAGATTCCAAGAATCTCATATTTCGAGCTTTGGTTGTAAGTGTTTTATCCATAACAATGGGAAATCTAAGTTAAGAACCTTTGATGCTAAGGCGGTGATGGAATATTCTTGGGATATTCTAACACTTCCAAGGCATTTAGAGTTTTTAACAAGACAACCCTTTGTGTGGAGGAAACCCCTCATGTTGTTTTTGATGAGGTGTATTCTTTCTCGAGATAAAGTGAATCAAATTCTCTGAAAGTCTAGATAAAATTGAACCGACCAAGTCTAAACATAGAACTCGTCTATCTACCTAGTCTTGATTCAGAATCGGATGAAGAAGAATCCCCATCCGATAATCGAAGACAACTTACGATCGAGACTCCATCGAATCGAGACACCCTTGACATCGGTTGATCAGCGGGGTCAGGCGATGATGGGGAACGTCACCGAGGAAGAGTCGGAGGAGTTGCCCTTGAGACTCAAGATGAGGATCCTTCTCCTCACATAGGCAAAAGGATGAGAAGCTACCATCCATCTCGATCGGATTATAGGAGACCCATCTAGTAGTGTGCGAACACGAATGATGCTGGACTCGAAAGTATTTTCAGCTATTATGTGTCGCTTCTTGAACCCAAGTCTATTGAGGAAGCTCTATCAGATCCATCTTGGATAAGCGCCATGTAGGAGGAACCGCATCGATTTGAAAGGTAAAATGTATGGGAACTAGTGGAAAGACCCTTACACGAGAAAGATTATAGGCACCAAATGGGTGTTTAAAAACAAAAGCAGATGGGTGTTCAAATTTATGTAGATGACATAATCTTTGGTTCACCTAATCTGAAATTATGTGTAGAATTTAACATTCTCATGAAAAACAGGTTTGAAATGTCAATGATGGGCGAATTAACATACTTTCTAGGCTTACAAATTAAACGAGATGAGTAAGGGTATATTTATACATCAGTCTAAATATGCTAAGGATCCGATTGAGAAATTTGGAATGACTACTAGTAGAGAAGTTAAAATACCTATGGCAACTAACTTCTCTATGGATTCAGATGAGCGAGGGGATACCCACAGATGCAACGGAGTATCGTGGATTGATTGGATCTCTTCTCTATCTCACCGCAAGTAGGCGGACATAGCCTTTGCGGTTGGGGTATGTGCAAGATTCCAGTCTAATCCCAAGAAAACTCATCTGGAGATAGCTAAGAAAATTCTAAAATACCTCAAAGGAACCTTGCAAGTAGGGTTATGGTACCCGGTGATGACAACCTTGAGCCGAAAGGTTATTGATTCAGATTTTGGAGGATGTAAGATTGATAGGAAATCCACTTCAGGAACTTGTCAATTTTTAGGCAACAAATTAATTTCTTGGTTATCTAAGAAAGCAGACATCTGTTGCCACATCCACAATCGAAGCCGAATATATGGCACCGGAAGTTGTTGCTCTCAACTCCTCTGGATTAGTCAACAGCTTAGAGATTATAATATTCAAACATCGATTGTTCCTATTTCTTGTGATAGTAATAGTGTAATAGCAATGACTTACAATCATTACGCATTCTAGATGTAAGCATATAGACATTAGGCATCATTTCATTAGAGATCATGTTGAGAAGAATGACATTAGGATTGAGAAAATAGCACCGAGTCACAAAGAAGACATTCTTACAAAACCATTGGCTGAATCTAGGTTTAAAGAAATATGCTTAGAATTAGGATTACTTGATGCATCTTTATCCGATTTTTAAATTGCTTGCATCCGATTATTGTATTCCTTATTTACGGTTATTTCTTTTCTTTAAATCAATGTCTAGAAAGAATTATTAAACTAGATATGTGTCAAAGGACAATCGGGTGGTGATATCATTGATCTCCTTCTTATGAATCAAGAATCAAGGATTAGTCATATTGACCTTATCGACATGATAATTACTTATTCGACATTAGGTAAATCAGAGCGAGGTACAATATTCAGCTGATTTTCTCGAGAATCGACGACCATCTACACCCTATCCGATCTACCTCAAGATACTAATGGTTTTCCTTGAGTCTATGTCTTTGTAGGAATAGGTCACGAGATCATCTTGTTTCACATCATCTTCTCTCAAATCTTTTATTCGACACCTTTGTTCCTAAATAAACTCCATATTTTTCTTTATTAAAATATTTTTGGATTGATTGGATGGAAAACCTAACTTTAGAAAATTAAATCGAGCACTGTTTATTTAAAGTTTTAAACTTACTAAAAAGTTAAAGCTAAGTTGTTTTCAAAATCAGTAACAGGTTACTTTATCGAGATGACTTTATAAACTCATCTGTTTGAAAACCATTATACGAAGTAAGATAACCACTGGTGGCGTCGAGGTATACTTACTTCCTGCATAAAGTAACCTACATCTGTCAAATCAACGGTTTATAAAGTAATTTTTACGCATTTCAAAGATTAGTGAACTACACACCGAATCCCAATCGTTTATCCAAGTTTTTAACCGTTGATTCAAAGACAAGAATTCATTTCAAATAAACGGCTTAGATTAAAATTAATTTTCAAAGCGGTTTATCTTTCCAAACTTTCCTACTATAAATTCATCATCTTCCTCAATCATACCCTTTTCCACCTTCGAAAACTCATATATTCTCTAACACTTTTACAAATCCACAAAATTCCAATGACATCCTCTTCTAAAACCACCAAAACCCACAAACCCAAATATATTTCAACCAACATTTCTCATTTCAAAATGAATGAGGAATTTTACAAAACTTGTTTGAAGGCCGAAATGTATGTCGACTTTGAAACAACCCAAGATCCAGAATCTGCAGAGATTCTACGTCTTCTGGAGGCATCAAGGCTCGGGGGATTTCTCTCAATGAAATCTCCTGCAGAACAAATGCATTTGTTGGGGCGAAATTTTTGGCAAGGATGAATGATACCCGGGATGGGTTTGACACATCGCTGGATGGAATGGCCGAGCTATACCAGGAGAACATCTCCAGGATTTTTGATACATCAATGGAGGGAGTTAATCCATTGACGTACAAGGAGGATGAGTGGGAGGAATCCTTCGACTTGATGGCAAGGGTTTCTCGGAGGAACGAGAAGGGATTTGAAAAAGAATCTATTGAGAAGGAAGTATAGGCGTTTGTGTGACGGTGGTAGCGAAGGCGGTGTTGGGTGAGCAAAGCTCACATGATGGGTTAACCAAACCCAGATCGTGTGTGATGCGAGCCATTTTGGATGGTGTGAGTGTGAACTAGGTAGATATGTTGATCTATAAATTGAAGGAGGAGAAGAAGCGGCTTACCTACAAGTCATCTGCAGAGGGTCGGATACCTACCTCAATAGTCAACCTCTTCAACAAGATAAGCGTATTGATTGAAGGGCTGAATAGGGAGGCCGATTGGAGAGTGGAGTACGAAAAAGTACTCCAAGCGAAGGGGATCCTCACCAAGGATGATAAGCTTGGAGGAAATCCGGACTCGGACGATGAGTCTCGATGCGGCGAGTCCAGAGGCTAGAGGCGGCAGCTGCAGAAGCTTCGAGACCAGCAAGAATCGAACCAGCTCGAGGTTCCTCCGCTGAGACCGAAGCAGAAGGACATGAGGTAGCAGCGGCTGAGGTCACACCTCAAGAAGAATCAATCGAAACAGCTAGCTGCAGTCCCTAGAGTCCAGAGGAGAAAGAAGAGAAGGCTGGTGAAAGCCGTGGAGAAGAAGAAGGGGAAAGCTCGTCTGCCGCATCTCGCCAAAGCTCCCTCGAAGGAGACGAGGAAGAAGAAGCTGATATCCCTCTGGTGAGGAGGCCAAGAAGAGCATCTCGTAGCTCGAAGGCTCCTCCAAGTCTGGCGGAGTCAGGGCAACAGATGGAGATGTCAACCTTGCTATCAGAGGAGGTCCGTTCTTCAAATAGCAGTGAGGTTAGTCGGATGGAGATTCCCCCTCCCCAACCAAGGAAGGCTGCTCTCTCACCAATTCCGGAGGCGGGTATAAGTCTTTCCCCATCTCCTCAATTATCACCTGCACTGGCAATGAAGAAATGCCCAGTGGGCATTTCGAGCCTCAAACTCAGCTGACATCCCACTCTGTCCAAATAGGCAATGAAGGGGTATCCTAGGCTAGTACCTCGGAGCCTCTCCAACAGCTCTACCTCCCCAATAGTCCAAATCCAAATCCCACCAACAACCCGAACATACCTCTCCTCAATCACCAACACCCATATTACAAACCTCATCTCCCATTACCACCCCTACCATACAAACCCAATCATCACCCCCACCCTCATCTCGAACAAATTACTCTCCCCATAGTCCAAACCTCACCTATTCTCATTATATCTTACTCCTCTCTTCCAACCATACAAACATAGCATACCCCTCTCCCACCTACTCAAACAGAACCCATCCCTTCCTCATCTCGATTCCTCG
This sequence comes from Paraleonurus japonicus, assembly GCA_030762865.1. Taxonomy (NCBI): domain Eukaryota; kingdom Viridiplantae; phylum Streptophyta; class Magnoliopsida; order Lamiales; family Lamiaceae; genus Paraleonurus; species Paraleonurus japonicus. The sequence continues at coordinate 20,561,666 of CM061060.1, read as the reverse complement.
TCGAGGATGATGACAATGACCTAAGCCCCACCTCCGCCATCTCCTCAATCCTCACTCTTGTTGAGAAAAAGATAAATGCAACATTCAGAAGAAAGATGAAGAGGAGGACAAGGAGGATGGTCGAAGTTGTTATAGACACAATGCTAGCTTGACATGAGAGAAGTAGAGGTAACATTGTCGATAAAATTATAAATGTCACTAACTCTTTCTTTGGTGACAAAGTGAGAAAGATGGAGGAGGAGCTGAAAGCACTAAAGGAGGAGGTTAAAGGGTACAATCAGCTGGTGGTGAATGAGCTGGCGATAGATCACTCCGACTTTAGAGCCAAGTGCAATTCACTGGACACAAAACTTACAATCTTGGCGGTGAAGTTAAAAAGGGGGAAAAAGTCAAGCTGAAAAGAGACAAGCCCTCACACTGTGGTCGAGTAGACCAGAAAGATGTAGGCACGAAGGCCAACACACCTGATCTGGAGGCAGCCAGGAAGAAGCTCGAATCAAATCGATGAGTGACCGCACTCCAGTGAGGGTAAGTCAACTTGAAGAACTGTGGAAAGAGGATGAGGAGAAGAGGAGGAAAGAGGAGGAGGAGAGAACAGAGAAACTCTTGGCTCGGCTCAAAGAGTCCGAATACGAAGGAGCCAAGAGGAAAGACAAGAAGTTAGCAGTTAGTGAGCCAAAGTCTGTGAGATTCTTACGAGAGCCGCTAAAGGGAAAGGAAAGCGAGAGGCTGATTATTCTAATCTCTCAAAGGAACAGATCAAGCGAATCAAGAGAGAGATGGAATACTTTGGCAAGAAGGAAAAGAAGAGACGAAGAAGAAGAAGAAGGACGCAAACGTCTTACGGAGCGCTGCGAGCGTAAATGGCTTATCGAGAGATCAAGGCGGTGGGAAATTCGAGACCATTTCATAACACGTCTGCTCCTCCTTAGGCAAGCTTGCGGAAAGTATCTTTGTTGAGTATAAGGACAAGAACACGGAGGGAATGTGGATGTACTATTGGTACATTCTTAAAGCTCCAGGAGCAACTCAACAAGATCCAGATTTGGCTTGGCACGAATGGATTGAGAAGGTAGACGCAGACTTCTATGCTCGGCTGCTGGAAGAAGGCGATGTAGAATTCAACGTCAACCTGATCTCTCCGGCCTTCGAGTATGTCATTCCTGCGAAGAAGCCTAATGGTACCCTTGACCTAGGCGGGTTCAGAGGATTCTAAAGAAAGCAGAGGCCGAATACGGACATACGCAAGAAGAGGATCTGAAGCGGCCTAGGAGGCGAGTATTCAATTGGTGATGATCCTGCATTTAAGACCAATGGGGAGTCTCGATAGAAACAGGATTTTACTCTTCCTTATTTTTCTTTTCTATTAGTCTCCATCTGTAATCTTTATAAATCCAATATGAATATACTTTGTTTGATTCGTTTTACTTGTCTTATTTTCTTAAAGTTTTTTTTTCTTTAAGAAAAACTTAAAATTTTTCTAAGTATAAATCATATGAGAATTCTTATCTCTCGAGACTTGAAAACTTTTTCCTAAAATTTTTTTCTAAGTCTTAAGACTCAATTTTTAAAACAGGTCTTGGTTATGATAGAAATAGTAAATCGAGATGTTCAAAAACCTAGGAAATTTGTAAAAGCATCGATCAATCAAAAGAGGTTAAAATTGGTCCTTGGAAACCAATTAGTCAAGTAAGATCGCATCTCCCACTTGAAAACAAAAATTCGGTGAGGACTCCTTATCGACAAAGAGAAATCCAAGAACCAAAATAAGAAGAAATTCTTATTATAATCCTTTTGATGGAAAAAGCAGATGTTATCCCACATTTCCTAAGGTTAGGAAAATTACTAAATCTGAATACAACAAGTTGTCATTTAAAAATGATACAATTGTAGGCAGATTTGGTAGAAAGACCAAGTCGATTTATTATTTGGAGATGAGATTTTTATCTGGTTACCTAAAGTGATGCTTGACCTTCAAGGACCCAAGATCACTAGGGTACCTTATAACTAATCTGCTTTTTCAGGATTCATAGGGATCATCACTCAAGGAAGAGATTTTAGCTTCTATATGGTACATTGATAATGGTTGTTCACAACACATGACTCATAACAAGAGACTTATCAAATTTTCAAAGCATTGATGGTCCAAGAGTATTATTTGGAGAGAATAATTGTGGTCGACTAAAGGAGTAGGTACTCGATTATCAAGGATATTCAGGTATTTGAGGTATATTTTGTTGAAGGTTTGAAACATAATCGCTATATGTTTCCAGCTTTGTGAGAAAGGTTTTCTTGTAAATTTTTTAAGGATAAATGTGATATCTTAGATAATTCCTCGATAAGGTACTTTTAATCGGCTTCGTACGTGGTAATGTCTATGTGGCCAACTTTAATAGTTGTCCCAAAGATACCGTCTGATAGCTAAGGAGTGGAGAAGACCTCACTGGCTATGGCACAAGAGGCTTAGTCATCTCGAATTTCAAGACTCTTAGTAAGGTGGCTAAAAAGAACCTTGATAAGGGATTACTCCGAGAAACTTTTATCCACCGATCTTAAATGTGATGCTTGTCGAAAGGTAAACTCCTAGACACTCATTTAAGAGTATTAACTCGTCTTCATCCGAAAGAGTGTTGCAACTACTTCATCCGGATCTGTTTGGACTGTTTCTCCTCTCGGTTTCGGTGGAAGAAAATATACTCTTGTTGTAGTAGATGACTTTTCTAGATACACTTGGGTTATATTTCTTTTCAAGAAAAATGAGACTATAAACAAGATCCCCGATCTGCTCGCATGCATTGAGAATGAAAAGAGTGTTAATATTATTAAAATAAGGAGTGATAAGGGCACATATTTTTGAATTCTTGTTTATCTAACTTTTTCAATGAGTGTGGAATTATTCATGAGACATCTTCAGCAAGAACTCCTCAACAAAATGGAGTAGTTGAAAGAAGGAATAGAACCTTGAAGGAAGCAAACAGAGCATGTTAGCCGAGTATGAAACCCCTCACAGGTTACGGGTCAAGCCATCAACACGGACTTGTTATACCTGCAGCAGTGCTTAGTTGTCAAAGACAAGGGTAAGACTCCATATGAGATTTTGAAGGGTAAGATTCCAAGAATCTCATATTTTGTAGCTTTTGGTTGTAAGTGTTTTATCCATAACAATGGGAAATCTAAGTTGAGAACTTTTGATGTTAAGGCGGTGATGGAATATTCTTGGGATATTCCAACACTTCCAAGGCATTTAGAGTTTTTAATAAGACAACCCTTTGTGTGGAAGAAACCCTAATGTTGTTTTTGATGAATTGTATTCCTTCTCGGATAAAGTGAATCAAATTTAAAAGTCTAGATAAAATTGAACTAACCAAGACTAAACATAGAACGTCTATCTACCTAGTTTTGATTCGTAATCAGATGAAGAAGAATCCCCATCGATAATCGAGAAGACAACTTACGATCGAGACTCCATCGAAGCAGACACCCTTGACATCGGTGATCGGCGGGAGTCGGTGATGGAGGGGGAACGTCGGTTGAGGTAGAGTCGAGGAGTTGCTCTATCGAGACTCAAGATGAGGATCCTTCTCCTCACATAGGCAAAAGGATGAGAAGCTATCATCCATCTGATCGATTATAGGAGACCCATCTAGTAGTGTGCGAGACACGAATTATGCCGACTACGAAAGTCTTTTCAGCTTGTTATGTGTCGTTTCTTGAACCCAAGTCTATTGAAGAAGCTCTATCGAGATCCAAATCGGATAAGCGCCATGCAGAGGAAGGCTGCATCTGTTTGAAAGACAAAATGTTTGGTAATTAGTGGAAAGACCCTTACACGTAAAGATTATAGGCACCAAATGGGTGTTTAAAAACAAAGCAGAGATGAGAACAACATTATTGTTCGAAATAAGGCAAGACTGGTTGCACAAGGATACTCACGATGCGAGGGGATAGACTATGATGAAACCTATGCTCTAGTTGCGGATTAGAGGCAATAAGGTTGTTTTTGGCGTTTGCTGCATATAAATCTTTCAAAGTCTTTCAAATGGATGTTAAGTCTGCCTTCCTTAATGGTGTGTTGCTCGAGGAAGTCTATGTGGAGCAGCCTCAGGGTTTAAGATCAATAACAAGGTCTATAAACTCAACAAAGCTCTATATGGATTGAAACAAGCTCCCGAGCTTGGTATGATACCTTATCTCGATTTCTTGACATCAAATGGTTTTTCAAAAGGTAAGATTGATAGAACTTTGTTTAGAAAGGAAGTAGATGGTAACATCTTATTAGTTCAAATTTATGTAGATGACATAATCTTTGGTTCACCTAATCTGAAATTATGTGAAGAGTTTAGCGTTCTCATGAAAAACGAGGTTTGAAAATGTCAATGATGGGTGAATTAACATACTTCCTAGGCTTACAAATTAAACAGATGAGTAAGGGCATATTCATACATCGCCTAAATATGTTAAGGATATGATTGAGAAATTTGGAATGACTACTAGCGAGAAGTTAAAATACCTATGGCAACTAACTTCTCTATGGATTCGATGAGCAGGGATACCCACAAACGCAACGGAGTATCGTGGGTGATTGGATCTCTTCTCTATCTCACCGCAAGTAAGCCGAGATATAGCCTTTGCAGTCGGGGTATGTGCAAGATTCAGTCTAATCCCAAGAAAACTCATCCGGAGACAGCTAAGAAAATTCTTAAATATCTCAAAGGAACCTTGCAAGTAGGGTTATGGTACCCGGTGATGACAACCTTAAGTGACAAAGTTATTCAGATTCAGACTTTGGAGGATGTAAGATTGATAGGAAATCCACTTCAGGAACTTGTCAATTCTTAGGCAACAAATTAATTTCTTGGTTATCTAAGAAAGCAGACGCGTCTGTTGCCACATCCACAACCGAAGTGAATACATGGCGAAAGTTGTTGCTCTCAACTCCTCTGGATTAGTCAATGACTTAGAGATTATAATATTCGGACATCATTTGTTCCTATTTACTATGATAGTAATAGTGCAATAGCAATGACTTACAATCACATTACGCATTCTAGATGTAAGCATATAGACATTAGGCATCATTTCATTAGAGATCATGTTGAGAAGAATGACATTAGAATTGAATATAGCCACCGAATCACAAAGAGCAGACATTCTTACAAAACCATTAATGAGTCAAGGTTTAAAGAATTATGCTTAGAATTAAGGTTACTTGATGCAGCTTTATCTGATTTTTAAATTGCTTGCATCGATAAATGTATTCCTTATTTCGGTCATTTCTTTTCTTTAAATTAATGTCTAGAAAGAATTATCGACTAGATTGAGTCAAAGGACAATCGTGTAGTGATATCATTGATTTCCTTTTTAGGAATCAAGAATCAAGGATTAGTCATATTGACCTTATCTAACTTGATAATTACTTATCGACATTCGGTAAATCGAGACTAGGGCACAATAGTCACCTGATTTCTTGAAAGCAGATGACTATCTCGCACCCTATCCGATCTGCCTACTAATAGTTTTTATGAGTTTGTTTGCGGCCAGCGGGTATACAGATTTGTCTCTTAAATCTCTTCAATCGAAAACCTTCACCTTTGTCTCTCCTCAAAACCTTTGTTTTCAAATAAAGTTCATAAGTCTGCGTATTTCAAATTAATACGTACTAGTGACTAAACCGAAAATTCTTCGTTAAGTTTTGTTTAAAAATTTGTGTTTTTCAAAATCGACTAGGAGAAAGTTTTTGAAAAATATATGACAAGGTCGTTTGACCAAGTCCGACATTTACCAAGTCTCAAATAGGATACACCGATTGCTAAGAAAGACATCTCATTGCTTACGTCGGGTATAATAATTACTTCGATAAAGCAAGTCTATTAGCCGTCTAATCCGTAGGTTAAACGGTTACTTTTTATGCAATTCAAGACGCGTAGAGGCCACGCGCCTGAAGTTGAAGCGATTTTCTCGCTAAACCGTCGATGTTTTACACGCGCTTTCTAAATCAACAGTTTAAAATTAAAACTACGAGATCGTGCCACGTATCGTCATCCCGAATTTTACTTTCCCTCTCTCTCTTCTTCGTTTAAAAACTTACCTTCATCAGTTTTAGAATTTTACTTTCACATTCCCTGTTTAGAGATTTCTTTGAAAATTTTTATACTCTCAAAAATTTTTCAATGGCATCTTCTTCTTCTCAAACACCAAAACCCCTTTCGTATATAACCTCTACAAAATATGATTTCAAAATGAATTCAGAACATAAAGAATAAGCTCAAAGCGGAAATGTTTGTCGATTTTGACACTACAAATGACAGAGAATCCAGGAGATCATCGAGTTGTTAGAAGCTTCAAGACTCGAGAGGGTTACATTGTTCAAATCCCAGAAAACAAAAGCGGACTTTACGGGAGCCGAGTTTCTTGCCAAAAGCGAATTTGCGAGAAAATAGTTTCAAAACCAATGTTGAAGGTACTCAATTGGAGTATTCAAAGGAAAATATTGCAAGAATTCTGGATACCTCAATGGAAGGAGTAAATCAACTTTCATATAAGGAAGAAGAATGGGAGGAGTCATTTGATATCTTTGCGAGGATCACTTACAGAGGGGTAAGGAGAGATTTGAAAAAGCATATGTTGAGGAGGAAGTATGCAGATTGCTTATGACAATCGTGACCAAGTCAATCCTAGGAGATCAAAGCTCCCATGATAGAGTGACAAAGTCACGTTTGTCTTGTATGAGAGCAATTCTTGATGGAGTACAAGTAGATTGGGTTGGGTTGTTATTCGGGAGGTGAAGGAGGAGAAGCCGAGGTTGTTGTACAACCACGATGGAGGTGATCGGACAAGTTTCTTCAAGCTGTGAGTTTGTTTAACAAAATCACGGTGTTGATGGAGGGTTTGAATAAGAGGTTTGAAACAAGAGAAGGGATGAAGAAATTTTCAAAGCAGAAGGGTTTCTTGACTAAGAATGAGAGGATAGGCGGATTGCCGACTTCGATGATGAGTCCGATGATGCAAGGAGGCAGAGGGAACAGCGCCCTCGCGGTGGCTCGAAGGCAAGCGGCTGAACCTTAACTTCCAGCAGCCTGAGGTTGCCGAGCCAAAGAACAAGCTCAACCAGCCGAGGATCCACTGTTGTGGAAGTAATGAGGAGGCAAAGAACTTCGGTAAGGTCCCCGAGGAGGAGGAGGTCGAGGAGGAGGCTTGTCGGTGCCTCGAGAAGATACCAAGCCGAGCCGTCAAGGCTGCTACCAGCCAACGATCGACGAGGACTCTAATGAAGATAACCAATTTATTCTTCAAAGGAGGTCCTCCAGGGCGTCTGAATCCTCGGGCGGCTACGGTCGTCGGACGGAAGCCTCTACTTACTTCCTGAAGAGGTCCCAGTGTTGGAGATTGCAGCTGAGGTTGCAAAGCTAGGCGCTCCTTCTTCTCCAGCCCAAGGAAGCTGCACTCTCTCCCATTCGGGAGGAAGGTACCAATCCATCTCTCTCTCTTACACAATCTCCACTGCAATGAAGAGGTGTGCCCGGTGGCACCTCCGAGCCTCTACAATGTACCACGATTGTCCCAAATAGTCCAAACCCAATTTGAAACCATTCCCATCTCTACCCAACCTGAAACCACCTCCACCCCCACCATTACTCCATAAATTGAACAACCTACTTCATCCACTCCAACCCCACCGAAACTCAACACTTCACTTCTCCAACTCAAACCACACCTCCACGAGAAATAGACATCACTTCTTATTCCTTCCTGGAGGATATCCAGATGAGCTCACCGGTTCCTCCCCCAAATTTTGAACCCCACACTCCCACTTCTTCCTCATCCGAATCCTCGTTTGAGGATGAGGAGAGTGACTTAAGCCCCACCTCAGCCATCACTTCAATAATTGCTCAAATGGAGAGGAAGATGAAACAGGCCTTTGAGAAGAAGCTGCAAAAGTGAATAAAGAAGATGGTGAAGGCGGTCACTAAGGCAATGATCTCTAACATGAGAGAAGTAGAGGTAAATCTAACCCAAAATATTACTTCTATTACTAACTCTGTTCTTGCCGAGAAGGTGAAAGCCATGGAGGAGGAAGTACATGGGCTGAAAACTCAAGTGACATCATACAACACAATAGTGGTGGACTCATTAGCTTTGGACAAGTCGGACTTCAGGGTGAAATGCAATGATCTGGAGACGAAGGCTGATCGCCTTAGCTAATGAAGTGAAAAAGGGGAAAATGAGGTGAAAGAAAGAGAGCTGGCACTCACGGCTATGGTGGATGAGACGAGGAGCAAAATTGATACAAAAGCTGGCCATTGAGCTGGAGGCAGCCAGGGAGGAAGCTCGTATAAAATCGATGAGCTGGCCGCACTTCAACCGAGGGTCACCAACCGTGGAGGAAGCCACGAAGGAGGATGAGGCAAGGAGGAAAAAGGAAGAAGAAGACAAATCTGCCCACCGCTATGCGAAAATCAAAGAATTTGAAAAATTTGCGGTGAGATAAAAGGAAAGGGGAAAGGGAAGGCTGGTGAAGAGTCTGCTCCAACAAAAGTGTCAAGTCCCAAGCTCACCTTATCCGAGAAAAGAAAGAGGGAGCCTCGACTACTCTAATTTGCCCGAGGAATGATCAGCCAGGATCATGAGAGAGCAGCTTTCTATGGTGAAAGGGAAAGAAAAAAGCTGAAAAAGAAAAATAAAGGGCTTGAGATGAGGTGGAGCAAGGATGTGAGGAAGTGGGAGATGAAAGGGGTAGATGAAGCGATTTTAGGCCCTATCATCGGACACTCAACCCGCCAAAGGTCGCTGGCAAACTCTTCAAAGAGTACAAGGATAAGAATTTGGACGCGATGGATGTATCACCGTACATCTTGAAGGGGTCTGATTCGCCCAAGACGAGGACCCGAGGTGGCACGAGTGGATAGAAAAGGAAGACAAAGATCTCTATCAAAGGCTGCTGGTTGAAGCGTATAAGTTTTTCAACGCCGATCTTTGTGCTCCGGCTTATGAAACAGTGCAGACTCCAAGACCAACCCAGATGGCTCAATAGACATGAATCGGATTAAAGGCATCATTGCCAAAGTCAAGTGGAATTCTGGGTTAAAAGATGAAGAAGAGCTTAAAAAGCCGAGGAAGAGGGTCTTCACCGATTGGCCATTCCCGAAGCTAATCGGTGGGGGAGTCCGAAAATAGGATCATTCTCTTTTCCTTATCTTTTTATCTTTTGATTTTTGTATCATGTAAATCTGATGTGAATAAATACATGTTTAACTTATGAGTGTTACTTGTCTTATTTTCTTAAAGATTTTTCCTTAAGCAAACTTAAAGTTTTTCAAAAAAAAATTGTAAATCATCCGAGAAATTTATCATCTCAGATTTAAAATTTTTCAACAATTTTTTTAAGTTTAGATTTTATTTTTCTAAGTCTTAAGACTTAAAAGTTTTTTAAGCCTAAAAGACTTAAAAGTTTTTTTATTAAATGAATCGACTAAAGTGAGAATGTGTTACGATATATACCTATGTGTTAAATCTTGATTAACTCTAAACTGACTTCAATTGTGAGTGTGTCTCTTTCTTGTAGGTTTTAACTTCATCAAAAAGGGGGAAATTGTTAGGTCGAGATAAAGTTTTGATGAGTTAAAAGATCAATCCGGATGAGCGAGACAAGTATAAAGAAAAAGATCGGGGGCTCATCCTAAGCCGATCGAGACTAGGTCGAGACTGGTTAAGTCGATTGAAGATCGAAGTTGCAAGTCATCCGGAGACAAGCTCAAGTCTAGTCATCAGCAGGAGACAATTATGAAGAGCTCGAGACGAGGTCAAGACAAGCCGAGTAGAATAAGAAAAGCAAGTCTTCACCAAGTCACCGCAGACAAGTAGAAGAAATCGGTGAGGTCAAGAGCGATTTCAAGATTGAGTTTGTTAAAGCAGTTTCAGTTTGTTAGAACCGACTAACAAACTAACCTGTCTTTTGAGACTTATAAATAGGTCTAGGTTTTATTTTTCAATACACTTATGCAAATTTGAGTTTTCACACTATTCACTATTCAGATCTCAATTCACAAAGTATTTTCAAAAGAGTTTTCAAAAATTTCAAGTGTTTATAGAACACTTCTTGTGTAATCTTCAAAATCCTTTACTCACTATAATTCTTATATTCATCGAAGGAGTTAGGAGTACTTTGAAGATTTGAAGAAAAGTTGTAAGTTGTAAGTTGTAAGGTGTGACGTAAGAAAGTAGTAAGCGAGTCCTTTCTTCAAGTTGGAGAAGGAGAGTGGATGTAGGATTGTTTTAATCCGAACCACTATAAAATCAGGTGTTCTTTCTTGCTTTCATTTACTTATTTGTTCAATTTCCAAGTTCTTGTTCAAAGATTAATTTCGGAATCAAAGTTAAAATCAATATCGGTTTGCTTTTGATCTTATTAAAGTTGAGTCTAATCTTGAATTTCATTTGTGTACATCCGGTACTTTGAATTAGTTTTGAAAGATTTGAAAAATCTACAAAATCTATTCAACCCCCTTCTAGATTTTGTTCTAGAAGGTTAACTCAAAGCTTCATAATCAACTCAACTAATCGGGACCAACAGCCCAAAAATATACGGTCCTTATTTTGCCACCCCGGATGTGACGTGGCAACTTCTTAATGAGTTGTAGTCTAGGTGGCATCCACGTATTCAATTTCAGCCCGATTAAGTTATTTTGTCCTTATTTTGCTAAAATTAAAAGTTACGGGCCTAAAATTGTCGGTCAAAACATACGGTCCTTATTTTGCCACCCCCTAAGATACGGTCCTGAAAAAAAAAAATTTCCCTGTGATGAATGGAGACATTATTGCATGATGTTCATACTTTATATCTTGGTTGAATGGTAATTTGATGCAATTATAGTTGTGATCATTGATTCCTTGGTGGAGATTATTCCTAGCACCCCTTCCCCATTTAATTACTTGAAGTTTGCTTAGCTAGTTTCATTCCTTGATATTAGCCTAATCTTAGTTTAATTATTGATTGGTTTTAATTCTTGCATTTGAACTCTACCTTGCTTGCATCAATAGTCATCGAAAACTCATGTCCTAGGGCCTCATTGCATATCTTATCCCTTGGGTTCGATAAACTTGATTTGGTCTTAATAACTCTTACCCGATTATACCACAATCAAAATGGCGCCATTACCGAGGATGATGTTTATGCGCTTAAGTGAGACTTAGGAATTAGTTTGAAGTGGCTACTTGTTGCTTTTGTGTTTTTGTTTTGCTCTTTGTTTTTGTTTGATTTTATACTTCGATTGGTGGTGTGTAGGTGCATGATCACGAGATCTCATGGTATACCATCTCGAGCCACTCATTACGGAAATAGAATCTACACTTCGTAGAAACCGTGGGAGAAGAAAAGGAGAAATGATGGAAGGTGAAGATTTGGTGAATGAAGAAGGAGTTGGTGAACCTCATGTGGAGGAGGTAAATGGAAATGGCAATGGTCATGGGGGAGTGCAAGAGAACATGGAGGTAATGGGTACGATCCACCCTATAATGCTCAAGTTGGCTCTTTCCCTCAAGGGATGCCCCCAAATCAATTCCCATACCAAAATCCATACCCATACCATCCACAACCTCACCAATATCCATACTATCTACCTCATCCACAACAATTTCCACCATATTATCCACAAATGACATATCCCCAAGAGCCTAGATATCAAGAGCTACCACATGTACCACAAGCCCAACCTCCTCCTATGCAAGATCCTCCACCTCAAGGTAGGCCTCTAAGGGAGTTCTTTGGGCCTCAACTTCGTGAGTATTATGATGGCATTGGAAGGCCAAGGATCGAAGCTAATAATTTTGAGATAAGTCCAACACTTCGAGGATGTAGAGGGGAAGCAATTTGAAGGAAAAGATGAAGAAGAGTGCCCCCATCAACACATAATATAATTTTTATATATTTTCGACACCACCAAGTACAATGGAGTGTCCGAGAATGCTAAAAAGCTAAGACTAGTTGTCTTCACTCTTAAGGGGAGAACCAAAGCTTGGCTTAATTCTATCCCTCCCGGGCTGACCGTACTTGGGAGGACCTTAGTAAGAGATTTTTGATGAAGTTCTATCTGCTATCTAAGACAGCTTCAAGCCAAAGAAGCCATCACACATTCTCGTTAAAAGAGTGGGCAGACTATACCGGAAGCGTGGGAAAGATATGGAACGTTGCTTATTGCGAGCCCACAACATGGCTTTTCGGAGGAGCAAGCTGTCATGTACTTCGTGATGGCCTTGCGGATGGTGATAGATCCTTCCTCAATGCTTGTGCTAATGGTTTGATTTGGTCAAAGACGGTGGAGCAAATGAACGAGATCATGGAGAATATTGCTCAATGCTCTTTTCAAGTGACGGTGAATCGAGGAGCTCATCATAGGATGTCTCATATGGAAGAGATTGAATCGATGAAGACTATGATGTTGATGATGATGGATCAATTAAGGGCTCTTACAACCTCTCAAGCTCAACAAAGTGTATATCCACCCATGCCTCAAGTTTATTTGTGTCAAGGCCAAGGGCCTGCGGAAGAAGTGAATTATATGGGGTGGCTTCCATACCAAGGAGGATATCAAAGCAATTATCAAGGCAACTATCAAAATGCAAGACCCTATCAAGTGCCTTATCAAAATAGTCCTCAAGGTAATTTGCCTCCTCAACCTTAAGCTCCATATAATGCTAACAATTGAAGGAGACATTAAAATTTCTCCTATGCCAATCCGAGAGCCGCCGTACAATTTTCCCCCGCTTTGATCCGGGTGCAAAAGCTCCAAACAATGAGGGGAAAACAACCACGGAGGAGCTACTTGGTATGATTGTGAAGAGGCTAGAGTCCAATGACTCTAGATTGGATGATATTGGGAAGCAAATGGAATCAAGATTCAAGACCGTTGAGCACCAAGTAGGACAATTGGCCACAACGGTTGAAAAACTCTCATCTACGGTGGATCACTTGCAAAATAAGTGGAAATATCACCACCGAGCCTAATCTAAAAGAATTTTGTAGTGCTATACAATTAAGGAGTGGTTCTAGATATGAAGGCCCTAAAATGCCCAAGGAAGTTGAAGGTGAGAAAGGAGTTGAGAAAGAAGAGGTGATTGAAGAGAGTGTGGAGGTTGAGAAAGAGAGTGATGACAAGATCAAAGCAAAGGAAGAAGCAAAGAAAGAAGAGAACCCCAAAGATGTGTGGGGAGTGCCAATGACTCCCATTCCGGTTCCCTATCCTCAAAGACTTGTGAAGAAGAAGCTAGATGAGGAATTTGGTAAGTTCTTGGAGGTGTTTAAAAACTTGCATGTTGATATTCCACTTCTAGATGCTCTTGAGAAAATTCCCCATTACAAGCAACTTTTGAAGGATATTATGTCAAAGAAGAGAAAATTGGATGAGAAAGGAGCAATCAAATTGGTGGAAGAATGCAAGTAGAATCTTGAGAGACACCTTCCTAAAAAACATAAGGATCTCGGGGAGCTTTGTGATTCCTTGTGAAATTGGGGAGAATGATAAAGTGCAAGGCTTATGTGATTTGGGAGCTAGTATCAATGTTATGCCTTTATCCATATTCAAAAAGTTGGAATTAGGAGAGGTTATTCCCACCACTATTAATCTTCAATTGGCGGGATCAATCTTTTGCTCATTGATTGGAGTGAATTGATGCATGATTTTAGGGCCTATTTTAGTTTAAAAACTGATCAAAAGTGATAGATTTTGTGCATAAATGTGTATAGTATCACGATTTTGCCTAAAAAGTATTACTTGATGAATATTTGATGTTTTTCGTCCGTTTTATAGGTAAATCGGTGGAATTTGGCCAAACCGAGAGTACCGAGCATTCTTAGTATGAAGACATGAACGAGACGGACGAAAATGGGGGTCGGAGGCGGAACCCGGCCGAAAAAATGCCTTGGTCTCGACCTGCAGTCGAGGACCAGAGGCCTCAACTCAAGGGATAAGGCAGATCATTGAAAGTCAAGATTTTGGGGCTGCCTCGACTCGAGGTGAGCCTCGAGTCGAGGGATAAGGAAAATGAGGATCCCTCGAGTCGAGGGCTGAGCCTCAACTCGAGGCGGCGAAAAAATTCTGGAAAAGCGTGATAGCTACTCTTAGGCCTCGACTCGAGGGCCCCAAGCTCGAGTCGAGGAGCCCCAAAATCGAAAATTTTGGTTTTAAATCATTTTGTGTGAAAAATAGAGCAGGATCATCCTAGCTTAGTTTAAAGCGGTTTCTAGGCGGTTTTAAAGGCGAATTTATCATTCCATAGCTTAATTCTACTTGTAATTGGATTAGATTGTTAGTTTTTGATTGAATTCAAGCTTGTATACATTAGATTAGTGATTAGATCCATTAGATTTTGATTTCCAAGTTGTAATTGAAGAGGTGGAGATTATAATTGAAGCATTGTTGAAGACTCAAGCATTCTTATTTTGGTTAATTGAAGACAATTGGTGATGTTCTTCTACTTTTTCTCTTTAATTCATTGTTTCTGGTGATTACTACTTTAAGCTGCTTTCCTAGATTTTTCACCCATGGCTTTTGCTCTTAGCACCATGGGCTAATAGTTTTGTGCTTGGGATGATTGAAATTAGGGATGATGTGATTGCCTCATGCTATGATTGTTGATTATTGTGATCAATTGAGTTAGATTGCTTCCTAATTGTGATTCTCATTGTGCTTCATGCAAAATTATCTCTTTTGATTAATGGTTGACCACCCTAGCAATAGGCGAGAGTTGAGCTAACGTGATTAGGTGTTAATCGGGTTATAATTTTGCATGATTGTATGAATTGGGGACTTCTTAATTGAGAGATTGGAAGGACTAAGAATACGCACATTAGGCATTGTGTTATTAATGGAGTGATTAATTTCATGATGGTTTATGCTTTCTAACTTGATTGATTTGCAATTGGATACAATCATAGCTTGTTAATCATTGATTCCTTGATGGAGATTATCCCTAGCACCCCTAGCACCCTATCCCCGATTGATTTTAGCTTGTTTGATATTGTATCCTAGGTGTTTGATCTATTGCTTGCATAGATTTAGTATTTAATTTTTGCAATTATATTGTAGTGTTTAGTGCAAATCCATTCTTGCAACAATAGTGACTAATAACTTGTATTCATAGGGCCTCACTTGGAATCGAATTCCCTTGGGTTAGATATTTTGATTGGTCTTAATACCACTTACCGGAGTATCTGCAAATCAAATGGCGCCGTTAATGGGAAATTAGTTTTGCGCCTATATGTGAGACTTAGGGATTGTTTGATGTGGCTACTTGTTATTTTTATTTTTGTTTTTGTTGGAATTGATACTTGGATTGGTGGTACTGTAGGTGTATGTTAACAAGGTCAAGTGGTATTCCACCCTTGCCACTCAATCCGGAGATAGAAGTTACATTGAGAAGAAATCGTGGTAGAAGACGAAGGGAAGCAATGGAAGGAGAAGAGCTAAGGAATGAGGAGAGAGTTGTTGGTGAACCTCAAGTTGAGGAGTTGCATGGAAATGGAGAAGGAAGAGTAGAAAATGGAGGTCATGGGAACAAATTTAATGCTCAAGTTGGCCCTTATCCTCAAGGGATGCCACCACAACATTTTTCCTACCAAAATCCATACTCCTACCCTCCACAAGCTCACCAATATCCATACTATCCACCTCATCCACAACAATTCCCACCATACTACCCTCAAGTGACATATAATCATGAGTGACGATACCAAGAGCCACCACACATTCCACATGCCCAACCACAACCAATGAATGAGCCACCACCTCAAGGGAGGCCTTTGAGAGAGTTTTTAAGCCACAACTTAGAGAGCACTATGACATGATAGCAAGGCCGAGGATCGAAGCCAACAACTTCGAGATAAGTCCCGCTCTAGTGAGGATGCTTAGAGAAAAGCAATTTGAAGGCAAGGACGAAGATGAGTGCCCACATCAACATATGGCACAATTTCTAGAGATTTACGACACTACCAAGTACAACGGGGTGCCGAAGATACAAAGAAGTTTAGGCTTTTTGCCTTTACACTCAAGGGGAGAGCAAAAGCATGGCTTAATTCATTACCTCCCGGGACCGTACGTACATGGGAGGACCTTTCAAAGGGATTCTTAATGAAGTTCTATCCACCGTCCAAAACCGTGCAAGCTAAGGAGGCGATATCTCACTTTCGCCAAAAGAATGGAGAAACAATACCGGAGGCTTGGGAGAGGTATGGCATGTTACTTGTGAATTGTACTCAACATGGTTTTAGGAGGAACAAACCATTATTTACTTTTGCAATGGTTTGACGGATGGGGATAGGTCATTTTGAATGCTTGTGCCAACGGTTCTATTTAGTCGAAAATGGTGGGGAAAATGAATGAGATAATGGAGAACATAGCCCAAGATTCATTCCAAGTGTCGGTTAATCGGGAGCACATCATAGGGTGTCACATATTGAGGAGATAAAGTCGATGAAGAGCATGATGGACCATAGAGCATCAAGTGGGACAACTAGCCACCACGGTTCGGAAACTTTCATCCACGGTGGACCACTTGCAAAATAAAGGAAAGTATCCATCTACCACCAAGCCTAATCCTAAAGTGTTTTGTAGTGCTATCCAACTAAGGAGTGGTGCTAGTTATGAAGGCCAAAGTTGCCCAAGGAAGTAGAGATTGAAGAAGAGGTGGTGAAAGAGAAAGAAGCTAGTGAAGAAAGTGTGGTTGTGGAGAAGAAGGCTAGTGAAGAGGTGCAAGCAAAGGGAGAGTCTAAGAAAGAAGAAGGAAAGTCCAAGAAAGATACATGGGGAGTTCCTATGAAAGCCACTCTGGTTCCATTTCCTCAAAGACTAGGGAGGAAAAAGCTTGATGATGAATTTGGTAAGTTTTTAGAAGTTTTCAAGAGCTTGCATGTTGATATCCCACTATTGGATGCCCTAGAACAAATACCCCACTACAAGAAGTTTTGAAAGAAATCATGTTTAAGAAGAGGAGTTGGGATGAAAAGGGTATGATCAAGTTAGTGGAGGAGTGCAAGGAGATCTTGGAGAGACACTTACCACAAAAGAGAAAGGATCCGGGGAGCTTCATAATTCCTTATGAGATAGGTGAGAGTGGGAACATCCAAGGCTTGTGTGACTTAGGAGCAAGTATAAATGTCATGCCTTGTCCGTGTTTTAAAAGTTGGAGCTAGGAGAGGTGACTCCTACAAATATCAATCTTCAATTGGCGGATCAATCATATGCTCATCCATTTAGGATCATTGAAGATGTATTGGTAGGAGTTGGCAAGCTCATCTTCACGGTCGATTTCATTGTTCTAAACATGAAGGAGGAGTTTGAGGCACCGATCATACTTGGTTGACCCTTCCTTGCCACCGGCAAAGCGATGATCAACGTTGAGAAAGGGAGCTCAAGCTGAGCTCTAATGGAGAGGAGGTGACATTTACAAGAGCTCATGAGGAAGAAGTTGCTCCAAGCAAAGTGGAGAAGAAGACGTGTGGATACATAGAGATTATCGATTTATGCCCTACCATTGATAGGGAAGATTCTCCACCTTCTACTTCTTCTATTTCTTTAGTTAATGAGCATTTCATTCCCTCTTGTAAAATAATTACTAACTAGACTTGTGTTTCTTTGGATGATTCTAGGAAGGAGAAAGCTCTTATGGAGCCTTTGCTTGACCCGGTGATAAGCTTGAAGATGAATGTATGAAAAAAGTGACCAAGCTTGAGCATGGCTCAAGTTTGGGGGTGTCGAGAGGAGAAAAGGACATCACTTGAGAAGAAGGAAGTGAGTTTGAAGTAGGAGATCAAGTGGAGTGGAGTGAGTCCAATTGGAGCCGTCTACTTGGAGTTGAGAGACTCAAGGAAGTGCTAACGGTGAAGGAATTAAAAGAAGGAGGAAAGCTACTTCTAGAGGACAAATGGGGATGTTGCCTCTTTGGAAAGGAGAACCTAGTGAGGCATAAGGAGGATCTCCATGTCTTCGATGAAAGGGAAGTATGAACTCTTTAAGTTCCGCCCGGAAAAGGATGTTAAACCTGGTGCTAGATGTGAGGCAACCCATCCTTTTTGTTGCTTTGGTGTGTTTGTTTTTGTGCTTTTTGTTTTCGGTCCATTTCTTTGGAGAATTGCTATGGATTTGTATTGCTCAAGCTTAGGAGGTTGTGTTAATTTGCTATGGGATATGTTTTGGAGTATTGAGCTTATTTTGAATATCATTAGGAGTTGCATATATTTGTATCACTCTCATTCCAAACTTTGAATTCATGTCATCATTCAAGTTTGGGGGTGTTGATCGTTTATCGTTAAAATGCATCTCTTAGTGATAATTATTTGATGGTTGTTATTGCCCGATTGTAGGTACACTCACTATAGTGATTGGAAAAGAGATCGAAAGTGCAAGGGAATTCAAGATCGTAAAGGAGAAAAAGCTTAAAAGTTGGTGAAAAATGAGCAAAGGAAGAGACCCGGTCCCTCGATCGAATGAGCGACCGTGCTTAAATCGAGGGACCAAAGTGGTTAGTTTTGCATATTTGGGTTCATTGGGGTTGTAGAGGTCATTTCTAAGAGTTTTGGGGGTCAGGCCGGGTCCGGAAATTCGTAAAAATTACCTGGTCTCGACCGGGTCGAGGTGACCCATTCCCAGTCGAGGGTCAACACTTAGTCAAAATTCGCAAAAGCATCTCCCTCGAGTCGAGGTCTAGCCCTCGAGTCGAGGCTGTTTTTGGGATCCCTCGAGTCAAGGCTGTTGATTTTCGGGATCCCTCGAGTCGAGGCCTGAGCCTCGACTCGAGGCTAGCGGTGTTTTTAAATTACGTGATTGATCCCGGATATCGGATCGCACGACTCGAGGAGTCATTTCATTCTCGATCCCCTTTCTTCTTAAACTGATTTCCGGCCATTTTGCTCGCATTTCACCAATCTTTCACCATCTATTCACATCATTATCATCATACAATGCATAAAGGTTGAATTTTGAGTGTTTTTGAAAGTCAATTTGGGGATTTCTTTGGTGTTGCTTGGGTGTTCTTCACCAATTCGTGCTAGGCGATTTTATCACACAAGGTACGAATTTCATACTAAATTGACCTTCAATATCGTTCTTGTGTATTGATTATTGCATGGGTGTTTTGGATTATGCAAATTTTGTATTGAATTTGAATTTCTTTTGGGCATTTCTTCAAACACCTTATATGCATGTTTATTGTGAACGAATTTGGGATCTTTGAGAGATTATTTGGATTGTATGATTAATTAGAAGGCATGCTAGGAATGATTTTGATATCTTGATTTTGCCTTTGACAATTTTGGCTTTGGAATTGAATTTGTGCTTAATTTGTGAAAATTCCTAGTGAAAGTATTATGTTGAATTGGTCAAGTTTGAGTTATTGTGATGATGGAAGTGCATTATTGGAGATTGCTACTTGTCTAAATTACTTGCTAGATGGCTTATTGTTGTTGTATAATTTTATTGAGCTTAATTGTCATAATTTTGGTGAGCTTACTTGTTGTTAATAATTGTTAAGGCCATTTCTAGTTAAGTATACATTTTTAGGGATTTATTGAGCACTTCTATTGATCGTATTTGCTTAGTTGACCAGTTGACCAATTGTTGAGGCTTATTGCTTAGTCACTAGGACTTGCTTGTGATTGGAGATTTTGGTGATTATTGACTCGTTCATGGCTAGATTCCTATATTTTGCTCATATTGCTATTATTGGGAGCTTATATTTGCCTTGGGGAATTTTTGCAGGAAAGATGTTTAGAGGAGTTGATGGCCACAATTTTTCGGATGAGGAATTCCGTAAGAGAGAGGAGGCCATTAGATTTGCTCACAAGATGCCCGTGAGCTTGGTATTCCGTGGGGCGACTTCAAGTGGCGGAAGCACATCACACTATATGCAGAAATTTACAATAAGGTGGTTAAGACCCGTTTGGTCGACCACAACCGCATGGTGTCCGTGGGCATCGAGGAGGACATTCCTCGACTCGTTGAGCAGATCGGTATGGGCGGTTTCTTAGATAAGAGGCCGAGGACATATTTGGGACTCACTCTCGAGTTTCTCTATACTGATTAAGTTCGACAAGGCCAGGAAGGCCAAATTTTCCCGGGCCATTACCTTCGAGCTTATGGGGCGAGAGTAGACATTGACCGTGAACGAGGTCAATGAGATTATCAAGCACCCACAGACTCCGAGATGGTCACTCCTTAACATCCGGAAAGAGTACAATGCCAAAAAGTTACGGAGGAGGATTTGGACTCGGGATCACCCGATCGGCCTCAATTCATTCGGGAAGTCGAAGAGCACTAGGATCGGAACCCGGTCTTGAGATATTTGGAGAAGATCCTCTCGAGCACCATATTTGCTAGATCGAGAGGGGGTGTCGTGGTTTCCGAGGAGTTATATGTCCTTTGGTGTTTTTACATGGTGTCGGATTTAATGCCGCCGCTTACCTCTATTACTTGTTCGAGCGAATGACGAGTACGAAGTTTAAGAAGATACACTTGAGAGGGATGATCACATTGATTGTCGAGCACCTCGACATTCCTACTCATAATCCGAGAGCACTCGAGGGGCCGAGATTTGACTACGAGATACCATGCGGCGCATGAGGACTCTCGACCGCATCGGTAGGGCGTGGTGCTTCCAGCGGCACCTAGGTGGCGATTCCCTCTTCCCAACAAGAGGTTGACTACGGTCTTCGGTGCTCCGGCATTTGTGACCATCACACGAGGCGATTGACGCCTACACCCCCCGAGCATGGAGATGTCCTCCCGGGATGATGATGACGAGGAGGGAGGACAGCGAGTTGGTTACGATGATGAGGCCGAGGGTGAAGCCGATGGTGCAGATGCAGGAGATGGAGATGATGATGATGACGAGGAGGAGCAGGCTCGAGATGATGTGCAGTACAGATGGATGAGGATACGAGGCCGGAGATCAACATGTATTAGCAGGACGAGATGCGGAGCCGAGAGTTTGAGGGCGGTAGCTCATCGTAGAGGTAGTGGACTCGACGGAAGAGATGTGGGCTGTGATCGGCGGATGCGGCTTGAGTGCCTAACACGGCACAGGATGAGTGCTACCGTATGATGGAGGAGTCCCGACGGATGAAGGAGGAGTCTCTCAAGACTCAACAAGACATGTATGCACTCCTTCAACAGCTTTAGCTCGTGGAATTTCGGGCCGGGCCACTAGCCTCCTCCACCACCATCGTCCGATTATTAAGGCTACTCCCTACTTCCTCATCCCTTTCCTCTCGTCTATTTAGCTCTCTATTCCTCCCGAGTGATTTGTATGGATTTATTATTATTGTTTGGGTTGTACTTGATGACTTTTTGGGATGTATTTGCTCTTTATGGATTTTTATGATGTTGTGAATGGATGATTTGATGCTTTTGGATTTATTGAGCTTTATTGTCTTTTGATGATTATGCTATCTTGATACTTGGATTTCTTGCACCTATTATTTGCGGGCTAGTATTGTCTTGAGCTTAGTTGTGGACTTATTGCATATCTTTTAGTATCATTCTTGATAAAGTGAGTGTGCTTGAGATTATGTATGTTAGGAAGAAAGATTTGTAGTTAGTTTTGATGAGTTAAAATGTAAAATAGGATGACCGGTGAGTACCTTGTATAGACAATTGATGTAGTAATAATATGTAAATAAAGCTAAGTACAAATATTAGATAAGGATACATAAACTATCAGATTAGGACAAGAAATCAGACGAGGACCGGAAATCGGAGATGAGGACAAGGAATCGATAAGGATAAGGAGTCGACAAAGATAGTATGAAGAAGACAGATGAGGTCAAGAACAATAAACAATCATCAAGACAAGAAAGCGAAGATGAAGGCGAGTGAGTAAAAAGAAGACAATGAAGTGTTAAGAAATTTCATACAAGTGTCAAGAAGCGATTATAACCAACCAAGAAGAAGTTACAAGAATCAGTTAGCTTGTTATAATCTGATTGAAAGCAATTTACAAGGAAGTTACAACTACCAAGGAAGATCTCTATAAATAGGGAATGAAAGCGAGAATAGAATTAACTTTGCAACTTCACAATTATTCACTTGCATTCTCTACACACGATTAGCATTCAATATATTGTAATCACACGCACAAACATTCTATACGTTTCTAGTTCTTAGTGTTTGTAGAACACTTTTCAAAGAAGATCTTCAAGCCATTAATATTCAGAAATTAGGAAGAAATTGTTGTAAGGTGAAGATCTACATTGTAAGTAAGTAAGAAAAAGAAGGAAGATAGTAAGTGAAGACCCTTCTTCAAGTTGAAGGAGGAGAGTGAACGTAGGATCGTTTGATCGAACCACTATAAACTCTTGTGTTCTTTAGCATTTTCTTTACTTGTCAGTTCTTATTCAATTTCAATTTCTAATCAAAGTGTAATTTCAGAATTAAGTCTAGACAAATTATCAGAGTTTCTTGTGATCCAATTAAAGTTGAGTTAAAATTTATTTCATTTGTGTAACTTTGGTGTTTTGGATTAATTTTCTATGTTTTGAAAAAGATACTAGAAAATCTATTCAACCCCCTTCTAGATTTTCTCTAGAAGGTAGTTTCATTCAATCTTTAATGTACTCAACTTGTGGGACCAACAAGTGGTATCAAAGCAGTGTTAAGTCATTTCGATATTGATTTTAGGTCTTAAAAGGATTCGGGAATTATCATTTGATTATCTTTATCTTCTTTATTTCACTAACCACTGCTACTAACTAGATTATATAAGTTTTTGTTTTCTTATCTCATCATGTCATCTCATAAGAGCAAGAAATCAAGGAGTCTACCTGAATTTTCAATTGAAGAATATGATTATTGGAAATTCAGGATGGAAAACCACCTCAAAGCGATTCATGATAGAATGGAGGAGGTTCTTGAGGAGGGACCTATCAAATTTTATCATGGAGGAACCGGTGGCAGTGCTGAGCTGCTGAAACCAGAGTCGACATGAGAAGAGAAATTACGAACTTACAAGTGATGAGAGAAAAATACACAACTTAGATCAAGTAGCCAAGATGGAAATCATAGAAACTCTTAGCAAAGATTGGATTGAGAAGGTGAAGAGATGTAAATGCTGCTAAAGAAATGTGGGAAACTCTGTTTGGAATTTGTGAAGGAACAACGAGGTTAAAGAAAACAAAGCGCAATCAGTATTACATGTTTTTGACACTTTCAAGATAAAAGAAGGAGAATCCATTGATCAACTAGATGTTAGATTGACTAATCTTCTAAATAAGGCAGCTGATTTGGGTGAAACTTATTCAGAGAAAGAAATCAACAACAAGGTGTTGAGGTCGTTAACCAAAAGATGGAGAGAGAAAGCTAATATTCTCAAAGCTACTCAGAATTTATCTTCAATAACACATCACACTCTATTTTCTCATCTCAAGGCACTAGAATATGATATCCAAATCGAAGACGAAGAGGATGAAGCTGAATCTTCAACATACGGGAAGGCAGTTGTCTTTCTTCATCAAGAAGAATCCGAGAAAATTTCTAAGGCATCCGATTTATCGATCAAGGAAGAAATGACACTCTTAATAAAATGCTATGATAGGCTCAAAATGAAGTACAAAAGAAATAAGAGAGATAAATTAAGCGAAGGAGTCACAAATCGAGATAAAGAAGAAAATAGTTGAAAATGATAGGAAGAAGGATCGGACTAGAAAGCACAAATCACCAATTAGAAGAGGAGATAGTAGTCCTAAGACAGCAGATGAGATATTTGTTATACATGCAACAAACCTGGTCACTATAGTTATGATTGTCCTCAACTCACTCCAAGAGAGAGAGAAGAAAAGAGGAAAAAGCGAGACGAGAAGGTATCTTTGATCGAGAGCACTTCTAGCCGAGAAAGAAGAAGTTCATGAAACATCATCATCCTCATCTTCATCTGATTTTTGGTCAGATGACGACATCTATTTAATGGCAAAAGAGTACATTATTACTTATCTTCAGATAATTATTGTGATACCTTATCATAAACTGATCCTAGTCTTATTAATAAACTTTTAAGCGACTCGGAGACTGCTCTATCTCGCATATAAACAGATAGAGACTGAAAACTTTAATTTAAAGAATCAAATTACTGATCTAACTAAAGTCAATCAAACAAAGGATAGTGAGAAACTAGACTGTACATTCAAAGGGAATGTCGATCGAGACTATCACTAGCACCTTGTCCGATAAGGCAGACAAGTTAGAATAGGAATTGAATTCTTTAAAAATAAAATTTTCAAACATCTATTCTGAAAATGAGAGTTACAAAAGAACTAACGAGAATTGAATCTCAAGTTAGGACTTTTAAATAACACTCGAGACCACAATAGATAAGATCTTCAATACTTCACAAAAGTCTAATGACTAGACTGGATTAGGTTTTGATAGGAGTAAGAAAAATGATCCAATAAAACCTAAAGTTTTTGTTAAAGCAACTAAACCAAAGGTGGAGACTAGATTTAATCCTTGGAAACCTAAGGAATTAATCACCTCATCCGATACTTACGAAAAGAAAACACGAAGAGGAAAGTTGTTCCAAAGGCTAAAGCAAAGACTAAGACAAAGTCATATCCTAGGTATAATGGCTTTGATGGAAGAAGTAAAACATATCCATTTTTACCAAGATATAAGACGATTACAAAAGATCGGTTAAACAAGATTGATCTTGAAAGTCTTATCTTAGTAGATAGATATGGATGTAAACTTCTATCTATGGTTTTAAGGAACATTGATATCTTTGTCTGGATACCTAAGTGTCAACTTAACATGAAAGGACCCAAAGTACAAAGGGTACCTAAGCATTAAATCTGTGATTGCAAGAAGATAAGAATATAGTAGAAAGAGGAGACATTCTTGAGGTCATTTGGTACATTGGCAGTGGTTGTTCCAAGCATATGACCTATGAACGACGTCTTCTTTCTAACTATCGATCCATAGATGGTCCGAGAGTAATGTTTGGAGATAACAATTATGGACTTACCAAAGGAGTAGGGACATTGATGATAGGAGATATTCAGGTAAATGAAGTCTACTATGTGGAAGGATTGAAGCACAACTTATTATCTGTTTCACAATTTTGTGATAAGGGGTTAAGTGTCAAATTTACTCATAATGCATGCTATGTGCTAGATGGTATTAATGAGAATATATTATTAGCTGGAGTCGACAAGGTAACATTTATGTTGCTAAATATAAAAGTTTTCCTAAAGATACTTGTCTTGTTGTAAAGAGTTCAGATGATTTAAGTGCTATGACACAAACGTCTTGGCCACGTAAACTTCAAAACTCTTAACAAAATTGCGAGGAAATCTTTAGTAAAAGGACTCCCTAATAAAATATTTTCAAAGAACCATGTGTGTGATTCCTGTCAAAAAGGAAAACAGACTAAAGCTTCTTTTAAAACAATAAGTAGTCCTTCTTCGTAGAAGAATTTTGGAACTTCTTCATATGGATCTTTTTGGTCCAGTAACACCTCTCGCTTTTAGTGGAAGAAAATATACTTTGGTAATTGTTGATGATTTTTCTAGATTTTCTGGGTTATTTTCTTATACAAAAAGAATGAGACTATGATTAAGATTCCAGAATTTCTTAAAAAGGTTCAAAATGAAAAAGGACTAACTATTGGTAAGATTAGAAGTGATAAAGGTATTGAATTTCTTAATAAGATTGTCACTAACTATTACACTTGAGAATGGCATAGCTCATGAAACATCTCTGCACGGACACCACAACAAAATGTAGTAGTTGAAAGGAGAAATAGAACCTTGAAAGAGGCAACTAGAACAATGTTATCTCGAGTACAACACTCCTCATAGGTTTTGGGCGAAGCTATTAATACTGACTTGTTTTGTTCAAAATAGAAGTTTGATTGTTAAAGATAAATGCAAAACTCCATATGAAATTTGGAAGGAAGATCCCCCAAAATTTCATATTTTCATATATTTGGTGGTAAATGTTTCATTCACAACAATGGTAAATCTCAATTAAAAACTTTTGATGTCAAGATAGCAGATGGAATATTCTTGGGATACTCATACCGTATCAAAAGCATATAGAGTTTTTAATAAGACAATCTTGTGTGTAGAAGAAACTCCACATGTTGTATTTGATGAATCTTCTCCGGAGTATAGTAAAGCAGATGACATCACCAAGATATCGATGATCCGAATCGAGATGACTATCAAAAGATCAACCATAAAGTTCTACAATCAAAAATTAGGTTCGATGAAGAGAAAGAACCGCATTCAAATAAAGGAAAAGAACACGGAAGCTCTTCCTCACGGTGATCGAACAACCGATGCCATAGATGATCGGGTAGAGTCATCGAAGGTAACATAGAATCATCCGAAATAAATATTTCAGACAAAACTTCATCCATTGTAGAAGATAAAGGTAAGAAAGTAATGTCATATCACCCGGTGAGAGATAATTGGAGATTTAGACTCTGGAGTCAGGACAAGGACCTAACTAAATCAAGATTGCATGTTCGGTTACTATATGTCATTACTTGAACCCAAATCTATTCTTGAAGCTCTAAGCGATTCCAAGCTGGATTAACGCCATGTAAGAAGAACAAAATCAGTTTCAAAGACAAGATGTGTGGGAGCTTGTTGAAAGGCCTCATCATCAAAAAGTCATTGGAACAAAATGGGTCTTTAAAAACAAAAGAGATGAAAACAAATTGTGGTTAGAAATAAAGCGATTAGTTACTCAAGGGTACTCACAATCGAGAGGATTGATTATGATGAAACCTTTGCACCGGTGGCTCGTCTGGAAGCTATAAGATTATTTTTAGCCTACTGTTTGCTTTTAAAAGATTCATAGTTTTTCAAATGGATGTTAAGTCGGCATTTCTTAATGGAATCTTAGCTGAAGAAGTTTATTGTTGATGTCGCATGTGATGTTATCACACATTACGCTACATCGAGAATTTGACCCTTTCTTTCTTCATATAACTAACTTTTATTCTCTAACAGGTTCAATGTTGTAGAGATGTTGTGACATTGCGAGTTGAAGATCTAGAACATTCTACAATGATCTGGAATAAAGATCGAGTCAAATGTAGCCGTGGATGCTGTAACATCAAGTGCAACATTGAGGACGGATTCCAAAATCTTCTACAAGGATCAGATTCAAGACTAATTCCAGAGAGATTTAGAAGGACCTAGATCATGCGGTTGCGGGAGTAAAGCCACGAATTCAACTAGCTACATGGACGGTTATGTGAAAGAATTATGGGGAAGTAATTTTGGAGTCTTTCTAGATCCATCTACAAGGATCTATGGTTGACGACCGAGGACCTCTATAAATAGAAGACCGAGGACTTCATCAATGACAAGGAATATCCAAATATCAATTGTTGAGTGCGTTAGTGCTTCCAAGAGATAAGTCGTTATTCCCCCTTTACGTTGGTACTTGTGCATGTTACCTCGTTTACCAACATAAGTTTATTGAAGTGTCATTAGCGTAGATGTCTTTGATACTTTGATTTACTTTTGACGGTGTAATATTTTGTAATACTACACTTAGCCGTTTAAGAGTCAATAGGTGATATTGAGTGTTTATTTCCGTTGTAAAGGTTACGTCACGGAAACTCTTTACACAAACTTTTGTATTCACTCTCGAATTAGTGAAAGCGTTTCGCCGACAGGCATCATAGACTTTAATTAACAAGTCTATGAAAAACTTACTCC
The DNA here is from genome assembly GCA_030762865.1 of Paraleonurus japonicus. Lineage (NCBI taxonomy): Eukaryota > Viridiplantae > Streptophyta > Magnoliopsida > Lamiales > Lamiaceae > Paraleonurus > Paraleonurus japonicus. The sequence goes on along the minus strand of CM061060.1, from coordinate 20,533,957 downwards.
TTTGCATTGTAGTGTTAGTCTTCTGCTGTGTTTCACATTCTCGATATTTAAATGTTGTAGTGCATGCCATAACATTCGGTACAACATCTTTCTATTTTACACTACACGCACACTTTTAGTTGGCACGAGCCTAAAACTTGACGGTACTAAGTTTAGATCATGTGTTTTAGTGTGTCTTTTTATTTTGCAATGGAGTATCCACTCTCTCGATCTATTAGGCGTCCTATTCTCGATGGAACAAACTATGCCTATTGAAAGCCTAGGATGCGGATGTATATCAAATCCATAGATGAACGTGCTTGGAGGAGTGTTCTTTACGGATGGACAGCCCCTAGAACTCAGCTGATAATGAAGGAGAAACTCAAGTCAAACGAGAACTAGATTGGACAAATGATGAAAGCACAATTGCTAGTTACAATTCTAAAGCCTTAAATGCAATTTTTGTCTCGATTGATATGACTATGTTCAAAATAATATCTAAGCGTGTCGGTGCAAAAGAGGCTTGGGATCGTTTACAAGAGCATTGTGAGGGGTCGATAGTGTTCGTAGAACCAAACTACGAATGCTAGGCACGAAGTTCGAGAACCTAAGAATGAAGGAAGATGAAACCATTTCATCTTACAATGAACGTGTCACGAGAGATTTCCAATGAAGCTCAACCGCTTGGAGATCAAATTTCTAATACGAGTTAGTGCATAAGATTTTACGTTCTGTTCCTAAAAGATTTGACGCAAAAATTTGTGCTATAGAAGAAGCGAAGGACACAGAATACGTTGAGTTATAATGAGCTAATAAGCATTCTTAAGACCTATGAGATCAACTTCATCCAACCAGAGGAGAATGATGGCAAGAAGATTGTTGTTTACAAAGGAGAAGCATCTTCAAGTGATGTACATCAATCTTATATTCTTGAGATTGATCGATGAGGATGTGACGGACCTATGTTGTAACAATCGACAACATCGCCACTGCTGACAAAGAAGTTTAACTCCTACGAGGAAAGCGATGAGCAGATCCAAGGGAATATCCAACCAAAGATCGAGATCAACACAACACCTACCCCGAAAGAAGGAGAGATCGAGAATCAATCAAGGCAACTGAAAGAGGTAGTAAACCAAGGTATGATCTGAATTGAGAAAATCGAGTTAAGTGTAATGCATGCCTTTGGATTTGGACACTATGCAAATGAGTGTGCAAATACCGGACTTAGGAGAAAGCTGAATTTTAATGCTACCTTAAGTGATAACTCAAATGATGAAAATGATGATTCAAAAGATGAGGAACTTGCTTTTTATGCTAAAATTGATTATGATGACTCTGGATAATGATCTGGATGACTCGACTCGAGATGTTGCATCGGAGATGTTACAACATTGAAGCAACATCGATCAAATTTCTCCGCATTTGAAACAGTTTTGTTGGGTGTGTTGATGAAACAAATAACACTACGAAGAAACAAGAATTGATGAATCGACTATAAAAATTTGTTAGACAAATGTCTTGAACAAGCTCAATCTCTAGAGTCTTTAACTAAAGAGAATGATGATTTGAAAGAAAGCATTGACTAAACTAGAAATCATACTTACGAAGAGATTTGGAATTTTCTAAACTAAAGAGAGGAACTGAAAGGAAGTTCTTTAAGTTTTAAGAAATATATCAAAAGCTCATCCGATATGAATGATGCTCTAGTAATTAGTCGATCTAATAAATTTGGTTTAGGATATAAAAACGAAACTTCTTCTATGTTTGAGAATCTGTGAAATTTGTGAAAGTTAAAGCGATCTTTGAGGTAAAAGTTGAGGCTCAAACAAAGACTAACAAGAAGAAACAAGTAGAAAAGAAGTATGTGTGTCATTGTTGTGATGAAATAGGTCATATTCGTCCTTATTGTTTGAAATGAGTGAAAGATGCGAAAGATGCTAAAATGTTGTATAAAATGCTTTGTCACATTCTAAGCAACATGTGTCAAAGACAGTCTCTAAAAAGAAGGATAAAGTTGTATGTAACATGGTTTACTCTTCTCTGAAAGCATGTGTTCCAGGTTTATGGTATTTTGATAGTGGTTGTTCTAGACATATGACTGGTCAAATCAACTTCTTATCCGAATATGAGTCTTTTAATGATGGAACCGTAACATATGGTGGTGGTACTAAAGGAAAAATCATTGGAAAAGGAACTTTAAATGTTGAAGGTTTTCCTAAGCTAAAATGTTTTGCATGTTGATGATGGCTTACTTGCTAATTTGATTATTATAAGTCAATTATGTGATGATGATTTGTATGTAAAATTTAACAAAAACTCATGTTATGTTCTTGACAAAAATAATGAATGTTTAATGACTTGAAATAGGTCAACAAACAATTGTTATTTAATTGGAAACAAAAACGTGTGTAATTTGACAAAACATGATGAAAATGTCTTATGGCATCAAAGATTGAGACATACAAATTATAGGAACATAAGAAAGTTGGTTAAAGCAGAAGTGCTAGGATTGCCTAAGCGAAGTTTGACAATGCTGTATGTGGTCCATGCCAAAAAGGTAAGCGGTAAGAATGTCGCACAAAATGTTGTCACATTGTTCGACACATCGCTTTTTGAATTAATGCATATGGATCGATGGGTCCAATGGAAACTGAAAGCATTGGTGGTAAGAAATACTCACTTGTTGTGGTTGATGATTACTCTCGGTATACATGGATTGAATTTTGAGAGAAAAGTCGAAGCTTTTAATGCTTTTAAAATTCTTTATAAAAGATTTAAAAGCTGTTTACAACTTGAAAGTTAGCGAGGATTAGATACGATCATGGTAGAGAATTTGAAAATAGCATGTTTACTTGATTTTTGTGAAAGAAAAGGTATATTGCATGAGTTTTCTTCACCAAAAACTCCACAACAAAATGGGATTCTTTGAAAGGAAAAATAGAACTTTACAAGAAATGGCTAGAGTCATGCTTACATCTAAAAATTTTGCTAAGAGATTTTGGGTGAAGCATTTAATACTGACATGTCATATTTCTAATAGAGTTTTACGAGATCTGTTCTAATCAAACTTCATATGAGATTGAACAATAGAAAACCAAATGTGAAATATTTTCATGTGTTTGGTTGTGTGTGTTATATTGCGAATGATAGGGATCGGCTTCACAAGTTTGATTCAAAAAGTGATAAAGGTTTTTCTTAGGTTATTCTAGAAATAGTAAAGCCTATAGAATTTTTAACCTTACGACTAACAACATTCAAGAATCATTAATGTTGTGTTTGATGATGATAAAAAACTTACAGATGACAATGATGATGAAGATGTATTCGATGTTCTTGAAGTTCAAGATAATCGGCTGAAATCAGAGAATGTGTCACCGAATGTTACAACATCTGGTACAACCTCCCGAAACTTCAACAGATTCATCTCGGAACTATCGGTATACACCAAAGCTGAATCCATCTAGTCGTATAACCAAAAATCATCCACGAGAGACAGATCATTGGTGATGCTTTAGTTGGTGTACAAACAAGAAGGAAAGTAAGTTCAAAAGAGCATGCGATTTGGTAAGATCAATATGTATGTCTTCTCTTTGTAATGTTGTTAATGCGAGTGCTACTATTACGAAATTGAACCTAAAAATGTTCTGAAGCATTAAAAGATGAAAATTGGATTAATGCTATACATGAGGAACTTAATTAGTTTGAAAAGAATCATGTTTGGACACTAGCTCCAAGGCACGATGATGTCAATGTCATTGGAACCAAGTGGATTTTTAGAAATAAAGCTGATGAGTCTGGTAACATTGTTAGAAACAAAGCTAGGTTAGTTGCACAAGGGTATACACAAGTTGAAGGTATTGATTTTGATGAAACATTTGCACTGTTGCTAGGATAGAATCTATTAGATTACTACTAGCAATTGCATGTTTTATTGATATTAAACTTCACCAAATGGATGTTAAAGCTGCATTTTTAAATGGCATTTTGTTAGAAGAAGCATATGTTGAACAACCTAAGGGATATGAAAACCTACAATATCCTAATCATGTGTATAAGCTAAAGAAAGCATTATATGGCCTAAAACAAGCTCCTAGAGCATGGTATGGTAGACTTACTGACTTTCTTTTGCAATTTAGTTTTATTAGAGGAATTCTTGATAATACCTTATTCATCAAACAAGCTGGAGAAGATTTACTAATTGCTCAAATATATGTTGATGATATAGTCTTTGGTTCAACTTTTGATAAAATGCTAAACGGTTTTGTTGAAGCAATGACTGCAACATTTGAGATGAGTATGGTTGGGGATCTGAATTACTTTTTAGGTCTTCAAATCAAGCAAGAAAAAGATGGTATTTTCTTCTCACAAAGCAAATATGCTAATAACTTGGTGAAAAGGTTTGGTTTGGAAAATTCTAAGGTAATGAAAACACCTATGGGATCTACACAGAAATTGTGTAAAGACAATCTTTGGACAAGAAATTGCTCCAACACTTTGTATAGATCCATGATAGGTAGTCTTCTTTACTTAACCTCTAGTAGACCAGATATCATGTATAGTGTTTGTGTTTGTGCAGGTACCAAGCATGTCCAAAGGAATCACACCGAGATGCGGTTAAGAGAATCATAAGATATGTTGCGGTACAAGTTATCTAGGTGTTTGGTATACCAAGGACACAAATAGCACTTTGGTGGGATATAGTGATCTTGATTGGGCTGAAGACATAGATGACGAGAAAAGTACGAGTGGTTGTTGTTTCTATATGAGAAACAACCTGATTTCATGGCACGGTAGAAAGCGAAGCCGTGTTTCACAATCAGCTGCGAGAATCGAGAATACATCGCGGCAAGAAGTTGATGTACACAACTTCTATGGTTGAGTAAGATGTTTCATGATTATAGTATTAAAAGTGATATTTTAAGCGTGTATTGTGATAACACTAGTGCTATTTATATTTCGAAAAATCTGTACAACGTTCACTCACTAAGCACATTAGTATAAGACATCATTTTATAAGGGATTTAGTAGAGAAAAATATTGTTAAGTTAGAGTATGTACCCACTGAAAATCAATTTCTTTGATATTTTCACTAAAGCTCTTGACCATGAGAGATTCTCATTTTGAGGAAATCTCTTGGTATGTGCACTATCTAAATAAAGTTAGATAGATGTTGTTACAAATGTTGTAACATATGTGACAACATCACGGGTACAGTGTGTAATTTGGTTAAGTTTTGAACTTTTCTTGATTAATTAATTCCTCCGAAAAATGAATTTGAATCATTATTGATGTTGTATAGATATAAAGAGGTCTCACACTTCTCAAATGCAATTGAAAAGAAAATTAGAAAGAAAAAGCACTCAAGATGTACTAATTCACCGAGTAACTATGGAACGCGGAGTTCGCTACTACGATGTCTTCTTTTCAAAAGGTGATTAGTAATACATCAATATGCTCAGAAATCCATTGAGTAACTATGGGGCACGGAGTTCGTGACTACGATGCACTCTTTTGATAAGATGAATCAATGTGTGATTAAAAGTGCTAGAAAAAGCTGAAAATGATTTATTTTCAACATTGGAAATTTTTAAGGAAAAACCGGTGTTGAAGTGTGTGTTCCAATTTTGAGTACAACATCAGGCAAGTTTTGAATTTATTTTAATTTGTGTAATTAATTAATTATGTTTTAGTTCTTAATTTGACTAAGTCATATACTAATCCCACTACTACCTTATTTAGATAATGCCGTGTAGTTTTTAATTAATTGGACTAATTAATTTGAATTTTCTGGAAGTTTTTACCCATGATTTCATGCCCTAAATTTTAGGAGAACATGGATTTAATGTTTTAAACCACCTAAGTTCTAATTTATTCCAGAATTTTCTTTGTGGGTCTATACTATTAACCGTAACCTTATTTTCTCTATATAATTCTCGAAATTATGTTGCTACGATTACTAAAGCATAGAAGTGATCATTGTTCATTATTTTTGAAATTTTGCATAAGTGTTCAGTTTTTATCTTCATTTGTCAACTTAAATTGAATATTTTAATACTCTATTTAAGTGGAAATGGCAGAAACCCAAAAGACTCACACATTCAAACTTCTCCCTCAAATGAAACCTCTCCAAACTCACAATCAAACCTCAATCTGCTCATTTGAAATGGCTACAAACCCTAATGCTGCAAGCTGTTGCTGAATCATCCACTACCACATCACCTCCTATGCCTCCGATCGATGCTTACCCACTGAAGCATCGAGCGCACAAGTTGAAACCATCGCTCAAAACCTTGCCCCGAAACACGAAAGGCGCACCAAGCGTTCTGAGCTCACAATCGGCTCTATTACGGTTGATGTGTCTCAATACCTCGCCACTCAAACTAATCCTACTCCTACACCTACTCCCGTTCCTAAAAACCCTTAATCGTCCTTTGTAGAAATCGACGTTGCTGCGATTGCTGCAGAATATCTTTAGTAGGGGACACCACAATGGAGGATGCACCCACGGTTGAAACCAGCAAAGGGAAGAGTCCACTTGCCGAGGAGGAGAACGTTTGAGCACACCGACTCCTCAATGTCGAGAGGACTCGTAACCGATGGAGCTTGCTACTACTATTAAGGCCGCAAAAGGAAAGAGGGAGAGAAGCCCTCCATCGATTGCTCCAAAACCGAGAAGGCGATCGGGACGTGTCTTTACTATGGTTGATTACTCGAATCATCAAGGAAAAAAAGCCTCTTGTGAGTTCGATTTGCAAATGAACCAATTAAGGTATTCTCGACTCGGATTAAGAAAATTGACAAGCAAAGTGGTGAGCAGTTTGATCGATGATGGTGATTGGCGAGAATGTACCATTGATTGAGCTGAAAATGAGGCAAGAATGGCAATCAAAGAAGAAACAGGGCGATCTTGTACCCGATCTTTGGAATAAGTGCGGCGGCACCTAACCCAGATGCTAGCGGTGATGATTCCGAGGAGAAATCAAGCGAAGAATATGATCATTCCGAGAAAGGTACTGATTACGAACTTCTGTTGGTGATGAGGATGCTAGTGAACTTGAGGATTCTAGTGATGATTCGGATAGTGAAACTTTTGATCAAAAAGTTACTAAGTTGAGTAATAGGAAGCTGTTGATAGAAAGAAAGATTGATGTTCTTTGAGTTTGAGTCTAAGGGATTGGTTAGATACTTAGAAGAAAGATGTTTGATGCATGCTATTACATTTCTTGATTCTTTTGTGACTAATTGGGTTTATGAGTTCTATGCAAATTTGAAAAAGGGACATGGAAGAAGAAATTCACATTGGTATGGGTACGTAAACTTTAGGGGGAGAGATGTTCCATTTACACACGAAGTGATCAATTCCTTCCTCCATATTGATCACATGGATGAAGAGGATGTACCTCCTATGGATGAGGTAATTCAAACTTTGACTGGTGGTAGAATAGTTAGGTGGAAAAGACATATGCTTGCTGCTCACTTGACATCTCTATATTTTGTTATTCATAAGTTGATTGTGTATAATTGGATTCCCTCTGCAAATTCGACCAAAGTGACTAAGGACCAGGTATTACGATGTTTAGAATTGGTGTTATGAGGAGATTTAACTTAGGGCTGGTAATTTTCCATCATTTGATGAAGTTTCTTTGGGAATATTTCTGAAAAAGGGAACCTTCCTTATCCAAATTTGATTTATGGCTACTTGAGGAGTCATGGTTTTCAACCTAGCGAAATAAGTTGCTAAGGGGAGAGTTACTTTGATGAATATCTCACTGTTTTGTTGAGTGGAAATAGGGTAATTGATTTGCCTATACCGGTTCACGATCTTGAAGAGAATGTTGCACCCGATCTTGCTCATAATGTTGTTCCCGATCCTGTTCCTAATATTGTCCCAGAATCTTGCTCCACATGCTATTCCACATCTTTGCTCCACAAAATCCTAATTATCCTGCTGGTTTTATGAACTTTAATGAAAATTTTATTCGCAGGCAATTGGAAGTTTTACAGGAATCAATCAATGAACTTCAATTTTTGAAGGATTATTGGTTGCGGTTACTTTCTACTACCACGGGAGTACTAGCTGCTGCTCGTGCTTGTGGTGTGTAATCGAAGAAATTCGATTGATGGTGCAAATCCTGGTGGAGATGGTAATGCACTGGACACAATCTTTGCTATTCTTGATGTTGCAAACTTTGCGGCGGTGGAACTTTGATGAAGATGAAGAAGTTCTTGACCTTTATGGTGATTTACCGATTAGATGACACGATGATGAGTACATTTCACGAGGGGAGATTCGTGATAGGGAGGCGTGTGCAAGTCCTTGAAGGCTGCATTTGTAAAATATTTTCTGACAATATTCGGCCTTCCCTTAGGTGAATTATTATCCCTTGTAAATCAGTTTGTTTGTTACATTTCCGACTACGATTTTGCTCTAATATTGTTCTATCTACTTAGGATCGATACTAGTTTCACGTTGTTTGAAGCATTGCTCGATCTTGGTTTTATGTTCTAGTTAATGCTACATTGCAGTGCGATTCTATATTTTGATTAGGATTACGATACTAACTCTGTTTTTGTTTAAACCTTAATGGTTTTATTGTGTTTGAAGTAAGTTAACTTTGAGTTACTTATTACATTTTGACTAGTTTGCTACTACGAGGCTCGACTTGCGAGTGTATGCTACAAATGAGATTCTCATCATACATACATTACCTTGACTTATATATACTTTGACATATATACATCGTGTGTATTGTAGCGAAAAGGTCAAATTGGGGAGATTGATGATGTCGCATGCGATGTTATCACATATTACGCTACATCGAATTTGACCCTTTCTTTCTTCATATAACTAACTTTTATTCTCTAACAGATTCAATGTTGTAGTAGATGTTGTGACATTGCGGTTTGAAGATCTAGAACATTCTACAAGGATCTGGAATGAAGATCGAGTCAAATGTTGTCGTGGATCTTTGTAACATCAAGTGCAACATTGAGGACGGATTCAGAATCTTCTACCGGGATCGATTCAAGACTAATTCCAGAGAGATTTAGAAGGATCTAGATCATGCGGTTGCTGGAGTAAAGCCACAAAATGGTTTTGTAAAAGGTAGGATTGATAGAACTCTTTTGAGAAAAGAATTTGGTTGTGATATTCTATTAGTTCAGATTTATGTTGATGATATTATCTTTGGATCAACTAACACTCCCTTGTGTGAAGAATTTATTCATCTCATGAGAAGCAGATTTGAAATGTCCATGATGGGAGAGATGACCTACTTCCTTGGACTTCAAGTCAAGGCATAAAGAAGGGAATATTCATTAATCAAGCCAAATATACAAAAGATCTAATTGAAAAATTTGGGATAGGTACCAGTCGTGAAACAAAAATACCTATGATGACAAACTTTTCAAAAATCCAGATGAGAAGGGGGAAGATACGAGATCAAACCGAGTATCGAGGTTTAATTGGTTCATTATTATATTTAATCGCTAGTAGACCTGATATTTCTTTTGCGGTTGGAGTCTACGCACGATTTCAAGCTAATCCTAAAAGAAGTCATCTTGAAGCAAAGAAAGAAAATTCTTAAATACTTGAAAGGTACAAGAAATGTTGGACTGTGGTATCCGATTGATGACAACTTGAGTTGTGCGGATACTCGAGACTCAGATTTTGGTGGGTGTAAGATAGATAGAAAATCTACATCCGGTACTTGCGCATTTCTTGGTAGTAAGCTGATTTCATGGTTGTCTAAGAAACAAACCTCTGTAGCTACTTCCACAACCGAGGCCGAGTATATGGCGGTTGGAAGTTGTTGTTCACACCGATCCGGATAAGTCAACAGTTAAGGGACTATAATATTATCACCAAAGATGTACCAATCTTTTGTGATAATAATAGTGCCATAGCTATTACCTTAACCCAGTCTTACATACTAGATGCAAGTATGTTGACATAAGACATCATTTCATTCGAGACCATGTTGAGAAAGGTGACATCGAGACTTGAAAAGATTGACTGATTTTTAAAGAGCAGATATCATGATAAAGCCTCCGGCAGAGACAAGGTTTAAGGAATTATCTGTAGAATTAGGATTATTAGATGCTTCTTTAGTCATTTTATAGTCTTATATTGTTCATTCTTTGTCTTTCTCAATTAGTTTACTATGTCTAGAAAGAAGTATCGACGAGTAGAGGATCATAAGGAAAATCACAGAGTGATATCATTGATCTCCATAAAAGGAATCAAGAATCACGGATTAATCCATTGATCTTAGACCAACTTGATACTTACTTATTTGACATGAAGTAATTCAAACAAATACATACTAATCATACGTGTTATAGAAGCAGATGAGTATATGTACCGTGTTTGAATTACTCACAAAAGTTACAAATGAATTGCCTAAGTGTTTTTTTATTTCGGAAGGAATAAGGTTTGATAAACATATCTCAACATATGGCAAGGACTACTTATCCAAATGATCATGAAGCATGACTATGATGCAATCAATCCAGACAAGGTGAAAACTATAAGGAAGTATCTTCTTAACTTTTTCACTTTTAATAAAATTATGAATATTAGTTCATATAATTGATATATGAATTTAATATCATAATATTTTTATTTCTTCATATATGAATGTACTCTGCATATTAAAAATTTATTTTGTTTTACAAAATAAAAAAGACAAGGAGTTCCAAATTTGTTTTTATTAAAACTTGTGTACTTTTCATTTTATTTTTCCAATTAAGCGAAAAGTATTTCTCAAATGAGTAACTCGTGTCGGGGAAAGAAGTTACTATGGACCGAAATTTTATCAAATCAAGTTTTGAATTACGTTGAGTAACCTTCACGCGCTCAAAATGGAAGCGGTTTCTGAAATATGAACCGTTTAAATATCACGCGCGACATATTTAATATTATTCTCTGCGCTTTTCAAAATAAATTGTCATAATTGCATTAATGGCGATTCGAAAGCCTATATTTACACTTTTTCAGGCAATTATTAGTTTTATAATTGTTTATTATTATATCTTTCCATATAAATAGGAGTACGTGTGCATAATTTCATTTACGCACACATAAAAACCTTTTCATAACTTCTCAAACTTTTCCTTTCCCTCCCAAACCTTCTATATTCTTCAATGGCGGAATCAAAGAAGTCGAATATCAAGTATGAGTATGATCTCACCTCTATCGGAGAGAAAACAAAATCCGAAATGTTTGTTGAATGGGAAATTTCAACCGATCGAGACCGAGAAAAATTCTACGTTTGCTTGAATCCAGACGGCTAAAATGATCTTGCACGATGAAACCTTCAAGGAACTTAACACTTGATGATCTCTCTGCTGAATTTCTAATAAGGATGAAAGCCATTGAAACTGGGTTGGAATCTCAAATTCGAACCAAAGGGAAGAAGAAGAAGGTGGTGGTATCGATTGATGATTTTGGTGAAATCTTGGATTAAGCACAGTTGGAGAAAACCCATTCACTTACAAGGCATCGGAATATTTGGAAAGTTTCCGATTAATGGCGAGGAGGACTCACCAAAATACGACGGCGAATTTGAAAAGGCCGATGTTGAAACGGAAGTATAGGTTGCGATGCTAATTTTGACCAAGTGCATCCTGGGTGAGCAAAGAAAGCCACGATGGCCTCACAAAGCCCGAATATGTTGTCTTAGGGCTTTAATTGACGGAGTCGAAATTAATTGGGCGAGGATGGTCTATTCGAGGCGATGGAAGAGAAGAAGAGGTTTGTCAAAACCCCGGTCTCATCGGAGCCGATGAGATGGTCCTTAATCAAAATCACAAGTATGATGGCCATAATCACCATCATACTTGAACATAAGCTGGGTCGAGATAATCTGGATTGGAAGGAAGGGGTAAAGAAATATACCAAACAGAGGGGACTTTTGGTCAAAGATGAGAAGATCTTTGGACCATCCGACCTCGAGAGGGAGACGAGGTCGCTCCGGCTCAACCACCGGCACAGAAGAAAAGGGCTGGAAAAGCCAAACCCAAACAAATTGAAAGCTGTCTTTGGAGGATGAGTCCTCGTCTCTCGAGTCGAAGGAAGCAGAGGATGAGGAGATGGAGACAGCTTCTCAAGAGGGAAGTTTCTTGGCAGAGGCTGCGGGTGGTTGAACAAGGTGAAAGGGTAGATATCTCATACTGGAGATGAATAAGAAAAGGAGTCGGCCCAGTCATCATCTTCCTCATCCGAGGATGAAGAACCCCAACCCTCCACATCCAAACACGGCGATGAAGAGGCAAACAAGACCGCTGCCTCCGAGCCTCTAAAACGGTCCACTCCCATATGTCCAACCCAAACTCAAACCACAAAAGATCCATTTTCTTTCCTAGCCACTACACCAACCGAATCAAATCTCTTTCTTAATCAACCCAACCCATCCGGTGAAATGGGTCCTATTGAGACTTCCCTAAGAATCCTAGGAAAGAAATTCCTTCTCAAAAGGAATCAGCCCTAGCAGATGAGCCCGATCTTCTTAAAGAATTAATTGATGTATATCTTTTAAGAAGACTCAGATTATGCTCATTCGAAGAGACAACTATCTTAATAGCGAGAAGCGGGAGGGAACAACTTATCCATCCTGGGAAAAGGAAATACTCAAAAAGGCAAAACTTAAATCCTTCCAAGACATTTTGGTAGAAAACAAGTTCTTCAACTACATCCCGCAAACGGTGTATCTTGGAGATATGGAACTAGAGGAGGTGGAGAAAATAGAGGAGGTGGAGGAGAAAGAGCAAGAAAAGAAAACACGAGGAGGAAAAGGTGACAGAGGTGACCGAGAAAGTAGTAGAAGTGGAAGAACTGAGGTAATGGCCGGTGGAGAGCTGCCGATGAGTCGGTGAGATGGATATCTGAGGAGGCACAAACAGAGCGAGTGTCGTGGCAAGTTCAGTGAGGTAAAATCAGATTTGCCATCATCTTCAATGCATTGGGCAGATACACCTCCATACGTAGTTGAAGCTAATATTCCGATCGAAGAGAAAGATTTAACTCTATCCTCTCCATCCGAAGAAACCGCCTTGCCCTCTACTTCTACGTCTCGTATCCGAGGTGGAAGCTTTGAAAGAAGAGGTTGCCAATCTGAAAAAGGCTTGTCTCGAATGCCTTTCAACTCGTGCCAAATGTCATTTCATCTTCAATAAAGGAAAATATAGAGGCAAGAATTCACGAGAAGACAAAAATTTGATCTCTATTTTTCCGGCATCGAACCTAAGAAAACATGGCCAAAGTTAAGCGGCAGATCGGCGAGGAAGAGAAGGCTCAACGAGAATGGGTCCGACAAAGATGTCTTAAATGCATATTCCCAAATCGGGGACACTGTGGAAGACCAAGTCAAAGAATCATGGACTGCAAAGGAGGCATCCTTTTCTCAAATCGAAAATGAGCTCGACCATGGAGAAAGACAGAGGCAGACAAACATTCTCAAGAACTATCTGGAAGGAGAATTCCGGCAAGCCGAGATAGCACATAAAAAGAGATATGATCAGCTAGAACAAAAGACAGGATTTGTCGGGAATGAACTGATGGGTCAAATTGAACAAGTAGCCACTATCTGTAATACCCGATTTGCGATGTCAAAAAGGGGAAAGTAGTGAGCTCAAGAAAAGGATAGATGTTCAAGACGACAAGATCCTGGCATTGAATCTCAAGCTTGAGGAACTGTCTCAAGAGTTGTTGAAATCGAGAGGAAGAGAGGAAGAAGGCAGCAGACGAGAAGTCTCGAGAGAGTATTGAGGAGACTCAAAAGGAGGACAAAGGCAACTGAATCCACTAAATTCGAGCCTAAAACTCAAGCAATTGCAACCTACCACTGACCACTGTCCCCATCCGATCAATCATATCTCCCTCATCCTCATCTATCCCGGTCGGGAAAGAAAAAATTGTGAGCAAACCTAAGACACATATGGAGATAGAGGAGGAAGAGAAAACATCAAGAGGAGGAGGGAAGAGAAGGAGAAATATAAAAGAAGGGATGCCAAAAAGAGGTGGGAGCAGGAGAAGGCAGCCGGTAAATTTTATGATCGAAAATGAGGAAGTGGGTTCGGGCGAGTCGGGATGAGCAAGGAGTTGAGGTCTTCCGACCATTTCATCGAAGTGATGTAGTACCCAAAGAAATCTTGCTGATGGGAGATCGGAGATGTGGAGATCTTACGAGGCGTAATGGATTTTTGCCTTTCATGTCAATAAGAAGATCAAGTAGGGACTTGAGCGTAACATCGCTTTCCATGTCCGGTTAGAAGAAAAGGACTCTAAATTCTATCAATACCTAATCAACCTTGCTCACCGAGAATTCAATGCCGACGTGGTCGCACCTGCCTATGCACCGATGGAACCTCCAAGAACAAGAGATGGTCTTGAATCATGAACGAGTCAAGCTGATCATAAAAGCGAAGCCGAAGTGACTTCGTTGAAGGAGGGGAAACGGTGTCTCGAAGAAGAGGGTCTTCGACTGGTTAAGTATACCAAAAGAAGACAGGTGGTACGACTAAGTCCTTTTTCTACTTCTTGTCCGATTGTCTGTCATGAAAAATGCAAAAGAATGTGCAAGTTTTTGTGAAACGAATACATGTGAATATTTGTTTGAACTACTTGGTTGTTTAACTAACTTGTGTTTATCTTAAACTTCTAATCAATACGTGATATAACTAACTTGTCTATAAATTCATAACACCAAGTCATCCGTAACACTCGATCTTAACTATTATGTCTGTTTATTCAATTTTAAATTATCTTAATTAAGTTTTTTTCTCTAATTATCCAACCATGATTATCGACTCAAGTCTATTGCCCTAATTATCTGGTTATCTAATTAAATGATATACTTGTATATTCTGTAGTATTCTTATCTTTTGAAATCACTAACATATTTCTTTTCTTGGCTGTGTTTTAACATCATCAAAAAGGGGGAAATTGTTAGAAAGAAAGTCGTAGTTAGTTTTGATGAGTTAAAATGTAAAATAGGATGACCAAATTTGAGTACCTTGTATAGGCAGTGATGTAGTAATAATATGTAAATAAAGCTAAGTACAAATATTAGATAAGAATACACAAACTACCATATTAGGACAAGAAATCGACGAGGACCGGAAATCGAGATGGGGACAAGGAATCGTATAAGGATAACGAGTCGGACGAAGACAAGATGAAGAAGACAGATGAGGTCAAGAATAATAAACAATCATCAAGATAAGAAAGCGAAGATGAAGGCAGTGTGAGTAAAAAGAAGACAATGAAGTGTTAGAAAATTCACACAAGTGTCAAGAAGCAATTATAACCAACCAAGAAGAAGTTACAAGAATCAATTAGCTTGTTATAACCGATCGAAACAAAATTTACAAGGAAGTTACAACTACTAAGGAAGATCTCTATAAATAGAGACAGAAAAATGAATAGAATTAACTTTTGCAACTTCACAATTATTCACTTTCATTCTCTACACACGATTAGCATTCAATATATTGTAATCACACGCACAAAAGTTCTATATGTTTCTAGTTCTTAGTGTTTGTAGAACACTTTTCAAAGAACATCTTCAAGCCATTAATATTCAGAAATTAGGAAGAAATTGTTGTAAGGTGAAGATCTACATTGTAAGTAAGTAAGAAGAAAAAAGGAAGATAGTAAGTAAAGACCCTTCTTCAAATTGAAGGAGGAGAGTGGACGTAGGATCGTTTGATCCGAACCACTATAAACTGTGTGTTCTTTACCGTTTTCTTTACTTGGCAGTTCTTATTCAATTTCAATTTCTAACCAAAGTGTAATTTCAGAATTAAGTCTAGAAAAATTATCAGTTTTCTTGTGATCCAATTAAAGTTGAGTTTAAATCTATTTCCACGTGTAACTTTGGTGTTTTGGATTAATTTTCTAAGTTTTGAAAAAAATTAGAAAATCTATTCAACCCTCCCCCTCTAGATTTTCTCTAGAAGGTAGTTTCATTCAATCTTTAATATACTCAACTTGTGGGACCAACAATGTACATGTGCACTTGTGCTTGGTTTGGAAGACCTATTGAATTTTGATTTGATCATGAGTTGATTTGTAGATTGATGCTAGCATTCTTGATGATTATGTGAAGATGAATGTGATTGAAGATGCTTGATTCATTGCTCAATTTTAACCCGTGAACTTTTGGGCCTTAAGAATCGTACATTTTATACGGTTGATATGATTTCTTTGTGAGTGCATCATTCATGGATTTGTATGCTAGAACTTGCCACTAGACTTGTTGATATTGATCTTTATGTGATTTCATGAAAGTGATAAGAGGCCATGTTTTATATGATTAGTCACTTAACCAAATTTTTCCCCACCAAATACATTTGATTTCCTTAGTGAGCCATGTTGAGCCTTGTTTTCATATTCTTTGGCAAGCCAAGTGAAATCGAAATCATTTTGCCGATCTTTGTGAGCCTTATTGTCCTATGTTTAGTAGAGCTTGATTGTTGGCTATGGATGGTGACTTGATTGTGAAGTGTGGTGGAAAATGATGTGCTAAGTGATGATGCTTGAAAGATGAAAAAAGGGTTGTGAAAAAAATTGAATCTGTGAAGAAAGATGTGAAGTGAAAAAGAAAGATTCAATTTGTGAGCTTAAGTGAAAGAAAACTCAAGTGAATGGTGGTGTTTGATCATAGAAGTGCAAAAGAAAGAGTTGATTGTCAAAGTTGAAGAGATGTGCCTTGTATTGATTAGCTATCATTCAAGTCTCTACTACTTAGTCACTCTTACCCAAACACATCCCACCTTTCCAAAGAGCCAACACCACAACCTAGAAGAAAGACCTCTTTGATTCTTGATTGAACACAAATGATTTTGATTGAGATTGAATCCATTGGCAAGCATATGGTGTGCATGTTTATGAATTTTATGATTCAGTGCATGATACCTTTATACCCTTGAGTGAAGAGTGAAACACTCCATGGAAGGAGCAATGTGTTAAGTGTTTGATGTTGCATTTATTTGAGCATGATTCATCTTGATTGCTAGTGGATAGTTGCATTGATACTTGTGATCATTGATGAGTTCGATTGTCTTATACTTCGTCTATGGTGCCATGTGACATAATTGCAATCAATTCACTCCTTTGTGCTTAGTTGCTAAGTTGCTCGAGGACGAGCAACACTTCAAGTTTGGGGGTATTATGATTGGAGTGAATTGATGCATGATTTTGGGGCCTATGTTAGTGCAAAAATGATCAAAAGTGTTAGATTTTGTGCATAAATGTGTAGAGTATCACGATTTTGCCTAAAAGTATTACTTGATGAATATTTGATGTTTTTCGTCCGTTTTATAGGTAAATCGGTGGAATTTGGCCAAATCGAGAGTAATGGCATTCTTAGTATGAAGAGACGAACGAGACAGATGAAAACGGGGGTCGGAGGTGGAACCCCGGCCGAAAAAATGCTCTAGTCTCGACCTCTGGTCGAGGAGCAGAGGCCTCGACTCGAGGGATAAGGCAGATCATTGAAAGTCAAGGTTTTGGAGCTGCTTCAACTCGAGGCTGAGCCTCGAGTCGAGGGATAAGGAAAATGAGGATCGCTCGAGTCGAGGGCTGAGCCTCGACTCGAGGCAGTGGAAAATTCGGAAAAGCGTGATAGCAACTCTTAGGCCTCGACTCGAGGGCCCCAAGCTCGAGTCGAGGGAGCCCCAAAACAAAAATTTTGATTTTAAATCATTTTGAGCGGAAAAAAGAGCAGAATCATCCTAGCTTAGTTTAGAGCAATTTCTAGGCGGTTTTTAGGCTAATTTATCATTCCATTGCTTAATTCTACTTGTAATTGGATTAGATTGTTAGTTTTTGATTGAATTCAAGCTTGTATACATTAAATTAGTGATTAGATCCATTAGAGTTTAATTTTCAAGTTGTAATTGAAGAGGTGGAGATTGTAATTGAAGCATTGTTGAAGACTCAAACATTCTTATATTTGATAATTGAAGACATTTGGTGATGTTCTTCTACTTTTCTCTCTTTAATTCATTGTTTGTGGTGATTAGTGCTTTAATTGCTTTCCTAGATTTTTCACCAATGGCTTTTGCTCTTAGCACCATGGTCTAATAGTTTTGTGCTTGGGATAATTGAAATTAGGGATGTTGTGATTACTCCATGCTATGATTGTTGATAATTATGATCAATTGAGTTAGATTGCTTCCTAATTGTGATTCTCATTGTGCTTCATGCAAAATTATCTCTTTAGATTAATGGTTGATCACCCTAGCAATAGGCGAGAGTTGAACTAATGTGATTAGGTGTTAATCGGGTTATAATTTTGCATGATTGTATGAATTGGGGACTTCTTAATTGAGAGATTGGAAGGACTAAGAACACCGACATTAGGCATTGTGTTATTAATGGAGTGATTAATTTCATGATGGTTTATGCTTTCTAACTTGATTGATTTGCAATTGGATACAATCATAGCTTGTTAATCATTGATTCCTTGATGGAGATTATCCCTAGCACCCCTATCCCCATTGATTTTAGCTTGTTTGATATTGCATCCTAGGTGTTTGATCTATTGCTTGCATAGATTTAGCATTTAATTTTTCCATTATATTGTAGTGTTTAGTGCAAACCCATTCTTGCAACAATAGTCATTAATAACTTGTATTCTTAGGGCCTCACTTGCAATCTAATTCCCTTGGGTTCGATATTTTTATTGGTCTTAATACCACTTACCAGAGTACAACAAATCACTCATCCTTATGGGATTATTGAAGATGTATTAGTGGGAGTTGGCAAATTTATCTTCCCGGTGGATTTTGTAGTGCTTGATATGAAGGAAGAACTTGAGGCACCTATCATTCTTGGTAGTCCTTTCCTTGCTACCGGAAGAGCCATGATTAATATGGAAAAAGAAGAGCTCAAATTAAGCTTTAATAGAGAAGATATGACATTTTCTAGAGCTCCATTAGAAGAAGATGATCCAAGTGCATTGGAGAAAAGAAATGTGGCTATATAGAGATCATTGACTTGTGCCCTTCAAAGGATAGGGAAGATTCTAACTCTTCTAATTCTTTAATCAATGATCATCTTATTTTTCTTGTAATGTGATTCCTAATAAGTCTTGTGTTTCTCGTGATGATCTTAGGGAGGAAAAGGCTCTTCATACACCTTTGCTTGATCCGGGAGAAAAAGAATGAAGAACTAGTGAGAAATGTGTCCAAACTTGAGCAAGTCTCATGTTTGGGGGTGTTAGAAAAAGGAAGGTGCCACTTGAGAAGAAGAAAGAAGGAAGTTTTGTGGTTGGTGATCAAGTGGCGTGGAGCGAATCTAATTGGAGTAGGTTGCTTGGAGTAGAAAGACTCAAAGAAGTTTTGATTGTGAAAGAGATCAAAGAAGGAGGAAAACTTCTATTGGAAGACAAGTGGGGATGTTTCCTATTCGCAAAAGCTACTCTAGTAAGGCATAAGGAGGTGCCAAACATTAGCATTGAAAGGGAAGTGAACTCCTCGAGTTACGTCCGGCATAGGACGTTAAACTTAGCACTTAATGGGAGGCAACCCATTCTTTATTACTTTTATGTATTTGTGTGTGCTTTTTGTTGTCTGTGTTTTGGTTTGTGTTGCTTTTGGAGAAATTGCTTGGAGTTTAATTGATGATGTTTAGGTGATTGTGATGCACAATGCTTGATGATGATTGGAATGATTGAGTTTATTTGATACCTTTGGGAATTGCAAGTCATTTAATCACTCTTTCGCCAAATTTGAATTTTATGCAAAAATTTAAGTTTGGGGGATGATCGTTCTTAAATGTTTACTTGCATCTCGTCTTGGTATATTGTCATTGCAAGAATTTGACATTGTCTTGTGCTCAATTGTAGGTACACTTGCTAGAGTTGGATTGTGGAGTGTTGGAATTGTAAGGATATGCAAAAGCAAGAAGGAAATGTGCATAAAAATTGGTGAATTAAGCAAAAGGAAGAGATCCCGGTTTTCTCGATCGAATGAGCGACCGGGCTTAAATCGAGGGATCAAAATGGTTAGTATGTGCATTAGGGGTTCGATAGGTTCGTTAGGGTCGATTTTGGGTGTTTCGGGAGTCAAACCGGGTCGAGATTTTGAAAAACTTCCCTGGACTCGACCTTTGGTCGAGGGACAGAACCTCAACTTCGAGGCTTGTGACGTTTGAGCAAAATTCGCTAAGTATGAGCAACCTCGACTTGAGCTCTGGCACCTCGAGTCGAGGCGAGTTTTAAATTAGCAAGCACGACTTTATGGAGGACATAAGTGGAGGACACACTCGATCCTTTATGGAGAATTGCATGACAAGGTGGTCAAAACTAGGCTTGTGGACCACAATTGCATGGTTGCGATGGGGATTGAGGATCACATCCCACGGTTGTTTGAACAAGTGGGAATGTCGGAGTTCTTGGCAAAGAGGCCTCACACTTATTTAGGCCTCACTTTGGAGTTCTTATGCACGATCACATTTGATAAGGAAAGGAGGGCAAAGTTTCCTAGGGCGATCACCTTTGAGTTAATGGGGAATGAATACACTTTGACGGTGGGCGAGATGAATGAGATATTGGGAGCACCGATCGACCCGAATGGCACACTTTTGAAGCCAAGAAAAGAATATAATGCCAAGAAGTTTTGGAGGAGGATATCTGATTCCAAAGCACCGGTGCATCAACCATTCACACCCGAAAAGTCCAAGAGTACTCATATCCAGTAACCCCGTCATGAGATATTTGGAAAAGATTCTATCGGGTATGATCTTTGCTCGATACGAGGGAGGAGTCGTGGTATCGGAAGAGTTGCACGTGATGTGGTGCTTCCTCCATGGAGTGAGGTTCAACGCCGGTGCGTACCTTTTCTACTTAATCGAGAGGGTGAAGAGCACACGATTCGCCAAAGTCCAGATTTGGGGGTCTTATCACCTTGATAGCCAAGCATTTCGGGATTCCTACCCATAATTTGAGAGCCTTGGAGGGACCCGACCTCACTACGGACAGAATGAGGAGGTTAAGGTCCTTGGACCTAATCGGTAGGACACGGTGTTTTCAACAACACCTAGGAGGTCGGTTTCTATTGACTAATAAGAGGCTAACTACTGTATTTGGCTCGGCGGGTCAAGTAACCATCAACCTTCGAATGTGGTCACAAAGGAACACCGATGCTATCGAGGCCTATACAATAGAGCATGGAGTGAATCTCCAAGATGAAGACGAAGAAGAGGAAGGTGGATCGGGAGATGAGAATAAAGATGATGAGGAAGAGGGTAAAGAGGCCTAGGATGAGCCGGTAGGAATGGAGGAAGACGATGAGCCGGCGCCCGAGATCAATTATCATTGGCAAGACGAGATGAGGAGCCGTGAGTTTGAGGTTGGGAGCTCGTCTAGGAAGCCTTGGACATTGATGGAAGAGATGTGTGAGGATAGTCAAAGGATGCAATTAGAGTGCATTACCCGCCAAGATGAATGCTTCCGCATGCTTGAAGAGTCCAGAAGGTACAATGAAGAGTCACAAAGGATGCAAGAGGAGTACCTCAAGAATCAACAAGACATGTATGCTCTCCTCCAAAGTATGAGTTCGTGGCACCTTGACACTTTGGGTTACTACCCGCCTCCTCCGCCGCCTCCGACGAACGATTAGGAGTCAACCCCTATCTCTTAATCCCTCTTCTCTTAGCTCTTATCTAGTTATCTTTCCATAATTCTCTTGGTAGATTTCTGTGATGAATTTATTTAAATGATTGGGTTGTAATTAATTTCTTGACTTGTGGATTTGGGTATGATGTTTGATGATGATGATATATTTGACATGGACTTCTTGATTATAATTGCTTATCCATGAAAGTTATGATTAATTTTGAGATTGTGTTGAATGGGTTTTAATGAATGTGTGATTGTTTCTTAATAAGTTGTTAATCAATGAGATGATGTGAGTGACTTGACTTATAAAAAGAGTAGGAAGATAGAGATAATAGTTTGTGAGCTATGATCAAAATACACGAAGAGATTTGAGCCTAACCGTGTCATTAATACCGGTTGATTTTCATTGTTGTGTGTGTTGATGTTTGCATTGATTCCTAGAACTTGCCCGAGTTTTTGCTTGAATGATTAGTCTTGTGAATTGCTAGAAATGAGATTAGGCCATGTTTGTGAAATGAGCTAGAGCCAAAGATGTCGTACCTTTGTGATCATAATCCCTAGTTAACCAAGTTGAGCCTTAAGCCATGAGTTCTTGCTAGCCTAATTACAAGCTTATAGACCATTTTTAGCCTAAAAAGTCCCACACAGTGGAGAATAGGATTAATGCTAGGAACTTGAGTAACAAGTGGAAGAGAAAGAACAATTTGAGCATTAAGAGTCAAAAGATGATTAAGAGATGAATGCAAGGGTGAAGTGCTAGAAAAAGAAGCATAAAAGAAAGGAAAAATGAATGTGAATGACTACAAAAGAGTCAATAAAGAGGAATGCTAAGTGAAGCAAGTGAAATTGATTGCATTGAAGTGAAGTGAAGTTTATAAGAAAGATGAGAACACTAGTTGTTAGCATTGATCTATATTCTCCACTATGTTTAGTCACTCTCACAATTCTCAAATGTTCCCTACCTTTCCAAAGAGCTTAACGTTACAACCAAAAGAAAGACCTTTTGATCTAGCTAGACACTTGAGTGAGAGATGAGAGATGTAAATAACGGGCAAGCTTATGGTGAGTCATGTAAGTATTCCACCTTTGAGAGATATAATGAAAGAAACACACTTGAGAGTGAGTGATACACGACCGTGAGGATTGTGGTTAACGAACTATCTCTATTCTTGATTGCTCTTGTAGGAAGTTGAGTCATGATGCATTGTCTTGTGAAATTGACACTTGTTGAGTTAACGATTGCATGTTTGTGATTACTTATTCGATTCATCTTGATTTGATCATATCTTGATGTGGATATTCTCGTTGCTCGAGGACAAGCAACATTGTATGTTTGGGGGTGTTTAACGAGTGGTGATAAGTGCATGAATAATGTGGTGTTTAATTGCAAAAAGTAATGAAAAGTATTAGTTTTTAGCTTAAAGGTGTAAGGTATCACTTATTGGCATGAAAGGTATTACAAGTGTTGATTGTTGGAATTTTGATGTGTTTTGCCTTGTTTCTAGGTACTTCGGTGGAATTTGACCAAATCGAGCACATGGGCATTCACATGGGAATGAGACGAACGAGATGGGAGAAAAGCAAGATCGAGGTGGACATCGGGCAGGAAAAATTCCCTGGACTCGACCTTCGGTCGAGGGGCAAGGGCCTCAACTCGAGGTGTGTGTTGCTTCGAAGAATTGGCTAAGTATGAAAGGCCTCGACTCGAGGGCACCAAGCTCAAGTCGAGGGTGGAGCGAAAAGCAACAAGCTCGACTCGAGGCCCGAAGCTCGACTCGAGGATGGCAATTTTTATGAGAAGCGTGGGTGCGACTTCACCAAGCTCGACTCGAGGGGCCCGAGCTCGAGTCGAGGCACCCTATTTTCAGAAAACCCTCATTGATACGTGAAAACTGACCTGGTATTTCCCTACAGGATAATGTCGAAGTTCACTGGGTAATTCCACGTAATCACCTTCTTCATGAATATATAAACCTGCAAAAACACGCTAGAGGGTTCTCCTGGCATAGGCACTCCGACGCTCAAGTCGAGATAACACGAAAACTCTTAGGAAAAGTATATTGATTATTCAAGCGGTTAATTTGTGGTTATTCTTTTACCTTTGCTTTACCTTTATACACGTGAAAACTACCACGACGGTTACCAGCTCTCCGTGGTTATCCATCGTGGACTCCCCACCTTCGATTGTGGTCTTCCCACTCTCTATAGATTCCGTCCACCTCGCTTCCCCACCTCGGTCGGACTGGGTCAACACTCTAGATCCCAGGAATATTCCTTTCTTGGGCCCTAATTTTCCTTAGATATCTCAATCCGATTAGTTTAACTCAATATTCACTCGTCATTGTGGAGATATTGGCTGAAGGCCCCATCTCCGAGGTCTGTCCTTTATCTCGGGCTCACGGCCTACCTCAGGCGTATTAGGCTCTCGGCCCAACCGCCACCGAGGTCGGTTAGTCCTCGACTTAATGTCACACCTTAGAGAGAATGGATCGCGCTCATTCTCGGGCCTAATCTTATTTGTGCCCACCTCCATTTGGGCCGGGCATATTTTCCCGTATCAACCACAGCCCTACTCTATTGAGCGGATTCAGCTTACCCGGAGTACAAGGGAAATAGAACGGCCCCCTCTTTATCTTCCATTCACTATACCCACCTATGATTCTTTCGCAGATTACCAATCGTTACTGCCTTTCCGCCCTCGCTGCTTTCAAACTCCTCGCCGACGCCTCGTATTCCGCGTGCTTTATCCATCACCATATCAGCGCCAAAATTCCCTCTCTTTTATTTCTTTTTCTCCTTTTACTCTTTCTTCTTCGCCAAAATTTCTCAGCTTCTTACGTATTCTCGCTATAGACTTCGCCGATTTTCCTCCTCTCCACCTACTGTCTCACTCCAGCTTATCCGGTAAGATCCCCTTCCTATTTTTCTTCTATAATTTCTTCTTCTCTCTTCTCTCTTTTTAAAAGATTCTTAGTCAAAACATGTATGTTCCTCCAAATTTTGAAAACCCCCTTCTCTACGGAGCTCTCACCATTCTTCCGTCTCGTCTCTAAAAACCCTCAACCTTCTATTTCCATTGCCTCTGGAGGAGGGGATAAGACCCGTTATTGGGATTTTTATTCCATATCCTCTTAAGAAATCCCTAGACCGCTATCAAGAAGAGAGTTTGATCCCAGTTCTAATCGATTGGCCCTTCCTAGCCCCTATGATCGTCCCAATTTAAGTAATCCTCCCACTTTAGCTTTTGGCACGTTCAATTTGAGGCGGGACTCCGCTTCCTCCTCCGATATTTTTATGCGAGCTTTTCGATTTATATCGATTCCTTTAAATCGATTCGTCCCTAATGCTATCAGGATGATGCTTTCCTTTTATGTGTTGATGAAAGGCAATGGTGGAAAGCCCACCGCCGAACTCTTTTTCTCCCAATACTCCCGTAAAACTGTTGGCCCTTTTTACTATGTTATTAATAGGGTAAAAAGCTCACCCCGAACATCAACAAGGGATGGAGCAATCACTATTTTTGTGACTCCCCCATCTCCTGGCCCTTCATGCATCAAAAATGGGTTTACAAGAACCCGTCTCCACCTACTTTATCCCTTGAAGTTCATTTGGCCACTAATCGCCGTGTGATCTAAAATTTGAATTCCCTTGTTTCTCAACACCGTTATTTTTACATGCCTAAGATGTTGGATCAAGAGGTTTTGATGAATTAAAGAACAGCTCAGCCGATCACCCAACCTGAAGAACAGCAGAGGATAAGTTTATAAGATAAGCCGATCGGCGGGGTCAAGCATCAACCTAGTCACCGAGGTCCGATATCATGCTAGTCATCCAAGACGAGCTTGAACCTAATCATCTGCAGGAGACAAATATGAAGAGCTCAGACGAGGTCAAGATAAGCCGAGTAGAATAAGAAAGGCGAAGTTTTCACCAAGTCACCGCAGATGAGTATGAAGAATCACCGAGGTCTAGAGTAGTTTACAAGTTTAAGTTTGTTAAGTAGTTTCAAGTTTGTTAGAACTAACTAACAAACTAACTGTCTTTCCAGACTTATAAATAGGACTAGATTTTATTTTTCAATAGACTTATGCATATTTGATTTGTCACACTATTCACTACTCAGATTTCAATCACAATCTTTTCACAAAGTATTTCAAGAGAGTTCTCAAAAGTTCTAAGTGTTTTTAGAACACTTTTCTTGTAATCTTCAAAATCCAATACACACTGTAATAGTTAGATTTTAGAGAAGGATTTAGGAGATTGAAGATTTGAAGATTTGTACAAGTTGTAAGTTGTAAGTCGAAAGTGAGTAAGTAAGTAGTAAGCAGTCCCTTCTTGATTGGAGAAGGAGAGTGGATGTAGGATTATTAAAATCCGAACCACTATAAATCCTGGTGTTATTTCTTGCTTTCTTTAATTTCTGTTCAAATTACAATATTGTTAATTCAAGATTAAAGTTCAGAATCTTAACTAAAATCGAATATCAACCTTGCTTTTGATCTTGTTAAAAGTTGAGTTTTCAATTATATTCCGATGTGTTTAATCGATATTTTGAATTAATTTTGAAAGATTTAAAAATCTACAAAATCTATTCAAACCCCCCTTTCTAGATTTTGTTCTAGGAAGCCAATTCAAGGTTATTAATCAACTCAATATTCGGGACCAACAAGTGGTATCAGAGCGGTGTTAAGTCGTTTCCGATATTGATTTTAGGTCTTGAACAAGATTCTGAAATTATCTTGATTTTCTTCATTTTCTTCCTTTACTAACAGTGCTACTAATAAGTTTTTGTGGAGTATTTTGTTCTTTGTTTCATCATGTCATCAGGGAAAAATAAAAAGTCTAGGAATCTTCCTGAATTTTCCATTGAAGATTATGATTATTGGAAATTTAGGATGGAAAATCATCTCAAGGCCATTCATGATAGAATGGAAGAGGTCCTTGAGGAAGGTCCTATAAAGTTTTATCATGGAGGCACCAAAGATCGAGAAGAGTCGAAATTTGAATCAAGAACTAAACAAGAAAAGAAGAGTTACGAATTGACGAATGATGAAAGAAAGGTCCACAATCTTGATCAAGTAGCTCGAACCGAAATCATCGAGACTCTTAGTAAAGATTTGATAGAAAAGGTTAAGAGATGCACAACAGCCAAAGAGATGTGGCAAACTTTAGCCAATGTTTGTGAAGGATCCGATCAAGTCAAGGAAAACAAGCTACGGTCAGTCTTGCATACATTTGAAACATTCAAAATGAAAGAAAATGAGTCTCGTGGATCGAGTTTGATGTAAGGTTGACCAATCTTCTCAACAAAGCGGTGACCTTGGAAAGAATTATTCAGAGAAAGAGATTAATAACAAGATTCTAAGATCATTAACCAAGAGATGGAGGGAAAAATTCAATATCCTTAAAGCAACTCAAGATTTATCCTCTATTACTCACCATACTTTATTTTCTCATCTTAAAGCTTTAGAGTATGATATCCAGATAGAAGATGAGGAAGATGAGATGGAATCAAGTACCTCATCCAAGTCTGTTGCTTTTGTCAAGAAAGAAGACAAGATGTCAACAGAGTCATAGGAGCTGATCTATCTCGAAAGAGCAGATGACTTTACTTACAAAAAGGTATGATAAATTGAGAATGAAGTATAAGAGAAATAAATTGAGATTTGGCAGGTAAGGATAGACAAAGATCCAGATCAGATAGGAAGGTGGATAAATCTTCGATGATGACAAAAACAAGAGTCGACAAGAAGATACAGATCACTGTCGAGAAGAAATCCTTCCAGTCCCAGATCAGACAGGAGTGACATTTGCTATACATGCAACAAGCCGAGACATTTCAGCTATGACTGTCCTCAACCGACTCCTAAAGAAAGGGAAGAAAAGAGGAAGAAAAGAGACAGGAGATTTGCAGATCAAAGAGCTTTATTGGCTGAAGAAAAAGAGCCAAAGAAATCATCATCATCCTCATCATCCTCATCTGATTTCGGATCGAGATGATGAGATTTGTCTCATGGCTAATGAGGTAATCTACTATTCATCGTCGAGATAATGATTCTTGTCGATCTGCATCGATCATGACCAAACCGTTATTCATGAGTTATTGAGAAATTTAAAGACATCTTTAGCTGCTTATAAACAGCTAGAGGCAGAGAATTTGTTTTTAAAGGATCGATTCAAATTCTAAATAAAGGCAAGCGGGTGATGAAGCTCAGAGACCGAGGAAACATTCAAGGGGGAATGTTTTCTTGATCAAGCTAGTACATCGGCCAACTTACCCGAAAGGTTAGAAAATGAATTGAAAACTTTAAAAGACAAATTTGAAGTAGTCTGTCTGAGAATGAATTAATTAAGAAAGACAATGAGAAGCTTGTCTTCAAAATTAGTCGACTTAATAATTCACAATCGGTAATAGATCATATTTTTAATACTTCTCAAAAATCTCATGATAAGACGAGTCTTGGTTATGATAGGAACAATAAATCAGATGTTCAAAACCTAGAAAATTTGTGAAAGCATCTGCTCAATCAAAGGATATTAAAATTGGTCCATGGAATCCAACTAGTCGAGATAAGGACTACATCTTCGATCTGAAACCAAGAATTCAGTGAAAACTCCTATCAGACTAGAAGGAATCCAAGAACCAAAATAAGAAGATATTCTTATTATAATTCTTTTGATGGAAAGAGCAAATGATATCCTACATTTCCTAAGTTTAGGAAAATTACTCAATCTGAATACAACAAGTTATCATTCAAAAATGATATAATTGTAGACAGATTTGGTAGAAAACTTGAGTCTGATTTGTTGTCTAAAGATGAGATGTTTATTTGGATATCTAAAGTGATTCTTGACCCAAAAGGACCCAAGATCACTAGGGTACCTCAAAACTAATCTGCTTTACAGGATTCACGGGGATCATCACTCAAGGAAGAGATCTTAGCTTCAATATGGTACATTGATAGTGGATGTTCACAACATATGACCCATAACAAGAAGCTGTTATCAAATTTTCAAAGCATTGATGGTCCAAGAGTTTTATTTGGTGATAATAATTGTGGTCGGACTAAAGGTGTAGGTACTCGATTATCAAGGATATTCAGGTATATGTGGTATATTTTGTTGAAGGTTTGAAACATAATCTGCATGTCTGTTTCCCAGCTTTGTGATAAAGGGTTTCTTGTCAAATTCTCAAGGGATAAATGTGATATTTTAGATAATTCCTCGAGATAAGGTCTTGTTAGCGGCTTGAGACATGGTAATGTCTATGTGGCCAACTTTAATAGTTGTCCCAAAGATACATGTCGATAGCTAAGGGTGGAGAAGATCTCACTGGCTATGGCACAAAAGGCTTAGTCATAGAATTTCAAGACCCTTAGTAAGTTGGCTAAGAAGAATCTTGTCAAAGGATTACCTGAAAAACTTTTATCCACTGATCTTAAATGTGATGCTTGTCAAAAAGGTAAACAGCCTAGACACTCATTTAAGAGTATTAACTTCTTTTCATCCGAAAGAGTGTTGCAACTTCTTCATCTGATCTGTTTGGACTGTTTCACCTCTCGGTTTCGGTGGAAGGAAATATACTCTTTTTGTAGTAGATGACTTTTCTAGATACACTTGGGTTATATTTCTTTTCAAGAAAAATGAGACTATGAACAAGATTCTGATCTATTCAGACAGATTCGAGAATGAAAAGGGTGTTAATATTATTAAAATAAGGAGTGATAAGGGCACAAAATTTTTGAATTCTTGTTTATCTAATTTTTCAATGAGTGTGGAATTATTCATGAGACATCTTCAGCAAGAACTCCTCAACAAAATGGAGTGGTTGAAAGAAGGAATAGAACTTTGAAGGAAGCGGCCGGGAGCATGTTGGTGAGTATAATACCCTCATAGGTTCGGCTGAAGCCATCAACACAGCTTGCTATACCAAATCAGGGGCTTAATTGTCAAAGACAAGGGTAAAACTCCTTATGAGATTTGGAAGGGTAAGATTCCAAGGATCTCATACTTCAAAGCTTTTGGTTGTAAGTATTTCATCCATAACAATGGGAAATCTAAGTTAAGAACTTTTGATGCTAAAGCGGTGATGGAATATTCTTGGGATATTCCAATACTTCAAAAGGCATTTAGAGTTTTTAACAAGACAACCCTTTGTGTGGAGGAAACCCCTCATGTTGTTTTTGATGAGTTGTATTCTGTTCGAGATAAAGTGAATCAAATTTCTGAAAGTCTAGATAAAATTGAAGCTGTCCAAGACTAAACATAGAATTGTCTATCTACCTAGTCTTGATTCGAATCGAGATGAAGAAGAATCCCCATCTGATAATCAAGACAACTTCGATCGAGACTCCATCGAAACAGCACACCCTTGACATCGGTGATCGGCGGGGGTCGGTGATGAAGAGGGAACGTCGGTGAGGTAGAGTCGGAGGAGTTGCCCTCTTGAAACTCAAGATGAGGATGCTTCTCCTCATATAGGCAAAAGGATGAGAATCTATTATCCATCCGATCAGATTATAGGAGACCCATCTAGTAGTGTGCGAGACACGAATGATGCTAGACTGCTGAAAGTCTTTTCGGTTGTTATGTGTCACTTCTTGAACCCAAATCTATTGAGGAGGCTCTATCGGACCCAAAGCTGGATAACCATGCAGGAAGAAGCGTATCGGTTTGAAAGACAAAATGTATGGGATCTAGTGGAAAGACCTTTACACAGAAAGATTATAGGCACCAAATGGGTGTTTAAAAATAAAGCAGATGAGAACAACATTATTGTTCGAAATAAGGCAAGATTGGTTGCACAAGGTTACTCACATCGAGGGAATAGACTATGATGAAACCTATGCTCGATTGCGAGATTAGAGGCAATAAGATTGTTCTTGGCATTTCTTTGCATATAAATCTTTCAAAGTCTTTCAAATGGATGTTAAGTCTGCTTTTCTTAATGTTGTGTTACTTGAGGAGGTCTATGTAGAGCAGCCTCACGGGTTTAAGATCAATAACAAGGTTTATAAACTCAACAAAGCTCTATATGGACTGAAACAAACTCCCAGAGCCTGGTATGATACCTTATCGATTTCTTGACATCAAATGGTTTTTCTAAAGGCAAGATTGATAGAACTTTGTTTAGAAAGGAAGTAGATGGCAACATCTTACTAGTTCAAATTTATGTAGATGACATAATCTTTGGTTCACCTAATCTGAAATTATGTGAAGAGTTTAGCATTCTCATGAAAACAGGTTTGAAATGTCAATGATGGGAGAATTAACATACTTTCTAGGCTTACAGATTAAACAGATGAGTAAGGGTATATTTATACATCAGTCTAAGTATGCTAAGGATCGATTGAGAAATTTGGAATGACAACTAGTAGAGAAGTTAAAATACCTATGGCAACTAACTTCTCAATGGATTCGATGAGCGGGGATACCCACCGATGCAACGGAGTATCGTGGGTGATTGGATCTCTTCTCTATCTCACCGCAAGTAGACCAGGACATAGCTTTTGCGGTTGGGGTATGTGCAAGATTTCAGTCTAATCCCAAGAAAACTCATCCGGAGACGGCTAAGAAAATTCTTAGATATCTCAAAGGAACCTTGCAAGTAGGGTTATGGTACCCGGTGATGACAATTTTGAGGTGACAGGTTATTCGATTCAGACTTTGGAGGATGTAAGATTGATAGAAAATCCACTCGGAACTTGTCAATTCTTAGGCAACAAATTAATTTCTTGGTTATCTAAGAAGCAGACATACATTGCCACCTCCACAACTGAAGAAGTGAATACATGGCGGAAGTTGTTGCTCTCAACTCCTCTGGATTAGTCAACAGCTTAGAGATTATAATATTCAAACATCAATTGTTCCTATTTCTTGTGATAGTTATAGTGCAATAGCAATGACTTACAATCTGTACTACATTCTAGATGTAAGCATATAGATATTAGGCATCATTTCATTAGGGATCATGTTGAGAAGAATGACATTAGGATTGAGAAAATTGCCACTTTGAATCACAAAGAGTGACATTCTTACAAAACCATTAGCTGAATCTAGGTTTAAAGAAATGTGCTTAGAATTAGGATTACTTGATGCATCTTTAGCTGGTTTCTAATTTGTGTGCATCTGTTTCCTTATTTCTTATCTTTTCTTTTCTTTAAATTAATGTCTAGAAAGAATTATCAGACTAAATATGTGTCAAAGGACAATCGGTAGCTGATATCATTGATCTCCTTTTAGGAATCAAGAATCAAGGATTAGTCATATTGACCTTATACGAATTGATAATTACTTGTTCGACATTGAGTAAATCGACAAGGACACAATAGTCACCTGATCTCCTAAAGAAAAGCAGATGACTATTTACATCCTATCTGATTTACCTTAAGCTTCGATGGTTTCTTTTGAGTTTATGTCTTTGCAGGAACAGGTCACGAGATAATCTTGTTTCATTTTTTTATTCAAACTCCTTTATTCTATTACTTTTGTTTCTTAATAAAATTTTTCTTTTAAAAATGGATGAACAACTTAGTTTTAGAAAATTAAGTCTAAGTCTGTTTTAACTCTTTTTAACTTTGCTAAAAGTTACATCTAAGTCATTGATTTGCAAAATCAGACAGTTACTTTATCGATGACTTTCTAAACCCATCTGTTTTTAAAACTAGTCTATTTTTCAAACTCATCCGATTTGCAAACCCTTAGCGAAGTAAGGTAACCCTAGGTCGACGGTATACTTACTTCTCTGCATAAAGTAACCTACATCTCACAAATCAACAGCCTATAAAGTAACTATTCACGCATTCCAAAGGCGATTAACATCCACGCGCTGAATCCTAATCGCTTATATTAGTTTTTAACCGTTGATTAATACTCGGTAAAAACTTTTTTGAATAAATGGCTAAGATTAATTTAAGTTTTCAAAAATGGCGGTTTCTCTTTCCAATCTTTTCCCCTATAAATACATCTTCTTCTCCAAAGTCATTCTTTTCACTTTCGAAAATCTCAAAACTCTCTGCAAATTTTCCTAAATCCTTTCTAAATCTGTATATGAGCATTTACGTAAGAGGAGTAACATCAACAATGGTGGATGTACATAATGAAACCTACGCTAAGAAGGTGAAGTCGAGATGTATGTCGACTTCGACACCACCACCGACGGAGAATCCAGGGAGATATTGTCCTTATTGGAAAGGGCTGGATTGAGGACTTTTTGCTCCAAGAAATCCCCTTCCAATAAGACATTAGATATGAGAGGTTTAGAGTTCTATGTCAATGGGACATATGAACATGGAGTTTTCCGAACCAGGGTATATGGAGAAGTTTTGACCGTTTCCCAGAGGTGGCCAGAATTTTTGATACGAGCGGTGAGGGAGTGAACCCCCTCACCTACAAATCTGATGAATAGGTAGAATCATTTGAGATGATTGCCCGGAATTCTATGAAGGATCGCCGATCGGAGTTAAAGAAAAAGATGCTCCGACGACGATATCGCCTTCTCGATGACCATTGTCACGAAGGTGATACCGGGAGAACAGAGCTCTCATGATGGGCTGACCAGACCAGCACTCTGCGTGATGAGAACAATTTTGGATGGTGTACAGGCCAACCGGGCTGGTCTATTACCGAGAAGCCGGAGACGGAAAGAAAGCGTCTGGAGGTGGTGAATGGAAAATGGCAGGCTAAGTCGATCACTAGTCTTTTTAACAAAGTGACTGTGATTATGGAGGACTTGCTGTCGGCCGAGATCAATTGGTCGACGGGGTCCGAGCTTACACGGCGAGAAGGGGTCCGAGCTTACATGAGCCACTCGGGGCTCCAGGCTGATCCCGATGAGGGTGGAGCCGAGGTTGGAGCTCAAGCTCCAGCTAAAGAAGAAGCCGAGGAGGAGGAGGAGGAAGATGTGGAGGCGGAGTCGCCAACTGTGAGCTCGGTGAGGCTGAACAGCCGATGAAGGCTGAAGGAGAAGGCACCAAGGAGACGAAGGTTGGTGAAAACCTCTCGAGTTGGGAGGATCATCTGCAGATCAGCCCAACTCTTCTTCCCGAGGAAGTATCCACGCCGCAAATTGCAGCTCAGGTGGTCCAGTGGAGGAGGTCCAGAAATCGCCTACGAAGGGACCCTCCCCACCCGAGGTCAGTACATTTCTCCCCTCCCCATCACCAACCCAAGCGGCAATGAAGAGGTGTCCTGTGCCGGCACCTCGAGCCTCAAACAGCTTGACTACTCCCGAAATTGTCCAAAGTCCAACCTCATCTTCTCTCCCCCAAACCCAACTCTCATCTCCTCCACCATCCCCATCTCATATACCTGTCCTTCCTCTCTGGACCAAGATTCTCCCCAACCCCCATCTCCATATCTCCACCACCCTTACCCACAACTTCTCAACTCCAACTCGCTTTACTCCAATCACTCCTATCTCCTCCACCTACCACTTCACAAATCCCACCTTTACCATCATCTCCCCACCGTAAATCCCACCCCCACCATCGACACCCCCACCTCATCTACCCACGAACCTCATGTGGATACCTCAAATATCTTTGGGGATATTCCCATGAGCTCCCCTAGTCCAACTTCTCCTACCACCTCTTCCTCGTCTCGATTCGAGGGAGAGGACAGACTAATTCTTGCCATCTCCTCTGCGTTTGAACAACTCCACAAAGAAAATCATTTCCCAAGTTCGAGAGAATGATGGAGAAGAAAACACGAAAGGTGATTCGAGCAACACGGATACTATGCTCGCCAACATGCAGATTGGCCGAGGTCAACATGACCGAGAAATTTATCAGCCAATCTCAAAGCCGCTTTTGGATCCAGTGCCGAGTGCGCTTGAGGAGGAGGTCAAGACATCAAAGAGAAAACAGCCGACAACGAAATCGTGGTCTCAACACTCACATCTCGATCGTAGCGATTTGCATTTACGGCGTTGTGCGGCGATAGAGGCCCACTTGACTCTCTCAAAGATGAAGTTAAAAAGGGGAAGGTGCCGAGAGCAGATTGGAAACCCTCACATTGGTGTCATGTCAATAATCGATAAGCTTGATACAAAGGCAGACACATGAGTTGGAGGCAGCCAAGGTGGAAATTAAAATTAAATCGACGAGTTGGCTGCCTTGCAACCGAGGGTAACCCAGATTGAAGAGGCCATCCGAGAGGATGAGGAGAAGAGAAAGAAGGAGGAAGAAGAGAAGACAGAGAGAAGCTGCTGGCTCGCATGAAAAAATCTGAGGAACCGGAGCCCAAGGGCAAAGGTAGAGAGGGAAAGCGGCGGCGGCTGAGAAGTCTCCGTCACCGTAGCGAGATGATCAGCCCTGCATCGGTCGAGCGCAAGAGAAAGGAACCAGACTTCTCCAACTTATCAGTGAGCAGATCGGAAGAATCAGTCTTGAGAAGGAGATGTTGGAAAAGAGAGAGACGAAGAGGTGAAGAAGATGGGGAAGGCCGAGCTGAAGTGGGATAGGGATACTCGGAAGTGGGTATCCAAAGCTGCAAATGAAGCGGACTTCCGCCTGTCCATCGCACTACGCCTCCTCCAAAGATGGTATCGGGAAATACACCGGTGAATATAAAAGCAAGCCCTGGATGCTAAATGGATGTATTACTGGTACATCTTGAAGGCATCACCATCTGGAGCAGCCAATGAAGACATCACCGTGGCATGAATGGATGGAGAAGGAGGACGCAGATCTTTATGGGAAGTCTGCTCGATGAGGCACATAATGTGTTCAATCGCGATCTAATCGCACCAGCACTGTGAGCAGTCACCCCCAAGCCGAAAGAAGATGGTTCTCCCGATCCGGAATGGAGTCGAAGCGATTGTGGCCAAAGCGAAAGGGAATCCGAGCTCACAGATGAGAATGATCGAAAGCTTGACTTAGAGCAAGGATTTTCACCGGCTAAACATTCAGAGGCTGACCGATGGGGAATCTCGATAGAACATGATTTTTCTTTCCTTATCTTTTATTCTCTATCGGTTCTCTTATTTTAATCAGTAAATTTACGTGATTGAATATATTCGGACTTATGTGAATTATGTGTATGAGTTTCTTTGAAATTTTTAAATTTTGTTTAAAAATAAATCATCCGAGAAATCTTATATCTCGGTGTTAAAATTTTTTTAAAATTTTTTCTAAGTACTTCTAAAAGTGTCTAAAAGACTTAAATTTTTTTTTTTGCCTTGAATGTGAATGAATCTGTTGAAGTGTGAAAATGTGCTTTATCTATCTCGATTGATTTAACTAAATCTAGTACTAACTTCACTGTGAGTATGTTTCTTTATTATAGGTTTTAACTTCATCAAAAAGGGGAAAATTGTTGGATCAAGAGGTTTTGATGAATTAAAGAATGCCTCAGCCTGATCAGCCAACCTGAAGAACACAGAGGATAAGTTTATAAGATAAGGCGATCGCACGGGGTCAAGCATCAACCTAGTCGGTGAGGTCGATATCATGCTAGTCATCCGAAGACGAGCTTGAACCTAATCATCTGCAGGGAGACAAATATGAAGAGCTCGGACGAGGTCAAGATAAGCCGAGTAGAATAAGAAAGGCGAGTTTTCACCAAGTCACCGCAGATGAGTATGAAGAATCGGTGAGGTCTAGAAGCGGTTTACAAGTTTAAGTTTGTTAAGCGGTTTCAAGTTTGTTAGAACTAACTAACAAACTAAGCTGTCTTTCCGAGACTTATAAATAGGACTAGATTTTATTTTTCAATAGACTTATGCATATTTGATTTGTCACACTATTCACTACTCGATTTCAATCACAATCTTTTCACAAAGTATTTCAAGAGAGTTCTCAAAAAGTTCTAAGTGTTTTTAGAACACTTTTCTTGTAATCTTCAAAATCCAATACACACCGTAATAGTTAGATTTTAGAGAAGGATTTAGGAGATTGAAGATTTGAAGATTTGTACAAGTTGTAAGTTGTAAGGTGAAAGTGAGTAAGTAAGTAGTAAGCGAGAGTCCCTTCTTGATTGGAGAAGGAGAGTGGATGTAGGATTATTAAAATCCGAACCACTATAAATCCCAGTGTTATTTCTTGCTTTCTTTAATTTCTGTTCAAATTACAATATTGTTAATTCAAGATTAAAGTTCAGTAATCTTAACTAAAATCGAATATCAACCTTGCTTTTGATCTTGTTAAAAGTTGAGTTTTCAATTATATTCCGTTGTGTTTAATCGATATTTTGAATTAATTTTGAAAGATTTAAAAATCTACAAAATCTATTCAAACGCCCCCTTTCTAGATTTT